>CM073576.1:32459119-33659119 GCA_037074715.1 Magnolia kwangsiensis | reverse complement strand
ATGACGTGGTCGCTAAGGTAAAAGTCTTGGGTTGAGTTGATACGGGTTGACGGCATATGAATCAGGATCGCATGTAAATATCGGTTAAGGGTCGAAGGTTGCCGAAATTCGACTGGTAAGACCGCGGAAGTTTACGGAACGGTACGGACTAAGATACGGGTCTTATAGCTCTCCCCTCCTAATAAAAATTTTATCCTCAAAATTTATACAATCATTGCAACTAGGCATAACTCGCGAGGAATAAGAAAAATAACATCACTATATAAAATCAGAGATAACATACAAAATACATCACATGATCAACCATCAAAGAGTTGAGGATAACGCTCTCGAATCTCGGCCTCACACTCTCAAGAAGCCTCCTCTACAGAATGGTTACTCCACTGAACCTTCACCAACGGAATGACCTTGGTTTTAAGGACTTGCTCCTTCCGATCAAGGATACAGACTGACTGCTCAATTCAAGAAGCATCCTTACGAAACTCCAGCGGCTGCCAATCAATAATGGGAACAATATCTGTCCCACACTTCCTCAATATGGAGATGTGGAAAACGTTGTGGACGCCAGACAACTATGATGGCAAGGCAAGCCGATAGGCCATGACGCCAACACGCCCAGTGATCTCAAAAGGTCCTATGAATCTCGGGGCAAGCTTGCCCTTTGCTCTAAATCGAACTACGCCCTTCATGGGCGAGACCTTGAGATACACATGGTCCCCTATATCAAACTCCAAGGGATGACGCCGACGATCAGTAAAACTCTTCTGCCGGCTCTGAGCTGTGAGCATCCTCTGTCTGATGATATCAATAGCCTTTGACGTCTCCTACATAAGCTCGGGACCTAGGAGACGACGCTCTCCAACCTCAGTCCATCAACTCAGTGATCTGCATGGTCTGCCATATAGTGCCTCAAAAGGAGCTATGCCGATGGTCGCCTGATAGCTGTTATTATATGCGAACTCAGCCAATCGCAGATGCTCAGCCCAGCTACCCCCAAAATTAATTGTGTAAGCCAGAAGCATATTCTCGAGGATCTAATTTTCTCTCTCAGTCTGGCCATCGGTCTGCGGATAGTATGGGGTGCTGAGCTGTAAATCAGTCCCCATCGCTCGCTGAAAGCTCCCCCAAAACTGAGACGTGAACCTCGAGTCTCGGTCAGAAACGATCGAGACTGGAACACCATACAGTCTCACAACCTCCTCAAAATAACCTCGCAAGCCGGTCCATAGACCAAGTCATACGCATCGCAAGGAAATGTGCCAACTTCGTCAGACGATCTATAACAACCCAAATGACGTCATGACCGCGTTGAGTCCTCGACAAACCCATAATGAAATCAGTCGACACGTGCTCCTACTTCCACATCGGGACGCTCAACGGCTGCAATAGACCAGGAGGTCTCTGATGATCGGCCTTTACAAGCTGGCACGTGTCACACTCGGCCACAAAACTGGCAGTCTGGCGCTTCATCCCCACCTAAAAAAACTGTTGCCTCATGTCACGGTACATCTTTGTCGAGCCAGGGTGGATACAAAATCGCGATCGATGTGCCTCAGTTATAAGCTCTCTGCACAATTCTGGAATGTCCGGGACACATAATCGGCCTCTGAAGTCTACACCAATCTGCCAATCAGCTTGACCCTCAGATGTAGTCTCAGCCATATAACTCTTCAACGACTCATCAGCCTGCTGAGCCTCGATCACCCTAGCAACAAGAGAGGGTTGAATCGACAGGCTAGATAACTGTACGATGGAAGACTGTAGGCCGAATCGAAAATCATACGCTGCGATATCCTCAAGCATCCGCCACTCCTGAATCATCATATGCGTCACTAGGCATCGTGGCTGATGGTTGAGGGCATCTGCCACCACGTTCGCCTTGTCCGGGTGGTACTGGAGATCAAAATTATAGTCTTTCAGGAGCTCCATCCAGCGCCTCTATCTCATATTCAACTCAGACTGCGAGAAGAGGTACTTCAAGCTCTTGTGATCAGAGAAGAGCTCGAACCTGACCCCATAAAGATAGTGCCTCCACACCTTCAGTACGAAGACAACTGCAGCCAGCTCTAGATCATGCGTAGGATAGTTCAGCTCATGGACCTTAAGCTGACGAGACGCGAAGGCCACTGGTCTCCCGTGCTGCATCAGGACAACACCCAAACTAATATGCGAGGCATCAGTGAATACAATAAAACCATCACTCCCAGAGGGAAGAGTGAGGACAGGAGCGGACGTCAGACGGTCCTTCAACTCCATAAATGCTCTCTCACAGGCGTCACTCCAAATAAACTCTGCGCCCTTTCGAGTTAACCTAGTCAGCAGGGCTACAATACGAGAAAAACCCTCAATGAAATGCCGGTAATAGCCCGCCAAACCAAGGAAACTACAGATCTCTGTCGCAGTCGTGGGCTGGCCCCACTGACGCACTGCCTCGACCTTCGAGGGGTCTACGGCGCACCCTCCCTCGTCACCACGTGACCAAGGAACTTCACCTCCTCCTGCCAGAACTCACACTTCTCCAACTTCGCATACAACTAGTGTGCGCGGAGGGTCTGCAAAGTGATCTCCAAATGCTGCTCGTGCTCCTCAGGGGTCCTCAAATAGATCAGAATGTCATTGATGAAGACTACAATAAACTGATCAAGATATGGGCGGAAGACCTCGTTCATCAACTGCATGAAGACAGCGGGTGCATTGGTCAGTCTGAAGGACATGAGCTGAAACTCAAAATGACCGTAACGCGTCCTAAATGCTGTCTTCGGAATGTCCTCATCTCGGACCCGAATCTAATGATAACCGGATGCAGGTCGATCTTCGAAAAGAACTGTGCACCCTGCAGCTGATCAAACAAATCATCAATCCTAGGGAGCGGGTATCTGTTCTTGATCGTGACTTTGTTGAGCTCGCGATAGTCAACGCAGAGCCTCAACGAGCCATCCTTCTTCTTCACGGAGAGTACCGGCGCTCCCCACGGTGAACTGCTCGGACGGATAAAACCCAACTCTCGCAACTCGTCTAACTGCTTCTGCAGTTCCCACAACTCCAACGGTGCCATACGATACCGAGCCTTCGAAATAAGCGTGGTACCGGGCACGAGATCAATTTGAAACTCGGTGAGTCGATAAGGCAGTAATCCCGAAATCTCCTAAAACACATCAAGAAAATTACAAACCACAGGCAAATGGTCGATGCTCACAGCTATAGGGTCCTTTATGGCACATGACATCAAACAAGATAACCGCTCTCTTCTGGGCTCTGCAATGAACTGAAACTGCGTCATGCCGGGTATACAAAACGTGACTGTCCTTGTGGCACAGTCTAATATGACATAGAACTCGGAGAGCTAATCCATGCCCAGGATGACATCGAACTCGGACATCGACAATGCAAACAGATCGGCATGAAAAAAGGTATCCCCAACCAAAACGGGGCAAGATGAGCAAAATCGGCTCAACACTGCGGTCCTCCCTAAGGGTGTCGATACTGATAGACTCTCATAAGAAGACTCTAACGGTAAGCCAGTCGATCGGCAGAAGCCCTCGGCCACAAAAGAATGCGATGCACCAGAATCGAATAACACATGTGCAACGCATGCAGAGACTGGAAGTATACCCTCAACGACTCCTTCGGATGACTGTGGATCCTGCTAAGCTGCATAGAACCTAGCCTGAGTCGGCTGGGGAGGTGTCTGTCCCCTTTGAGCGTGCTGCTGCTGCTGATGGGGTCGCTGAGGTGGTCGAAACTGCTGCCTCTACTGCTGCGGTCTCTGAGGCTGATGCTGATGCTGCTGCTGAGGTGGTCTTGGTGGTGGGGGCTGCTGTCGCTGCTGCTGTGGAGGTCTCTGCTGCGGCTGTGGTGAAGGCTGCTGTGGACCTCTCTGCTGCTACTGGGGACTAGGACATTCCCACGAACGGTGTCCCGTCGCACCGTACCTAAAACAAGTGCCGGTGAACTGTCTCGGAGGTGGTGGTGGAGGTGCTGCTGGTACTCGGAAGGTTGGGCTACCTGTACGCCTTTGCTGCTGTGGTCGATACTGTTGAGAGTCACTGGAAGGAGCCTGCCTCTTTCGGTCTCTCCTCTAACTGCAATCGGACTGAGAACTGGTCCACTCAACCTTAAAAATTTGGGCCTTCTGCACCACTTCCTCAAAAGTTGGAAGCTCATGCCCAATAACACGGCTGCGAAGACCGTAACGTAGGCCGTCCTCGAAGCGACGGGCTCTCCGCTCCTCGTCATAAACTAGATAGGGTGCAAATCTAGACAATGCAACAAAGTTAGCCGCATACTGAGCCACTGTCATATCACCCTGTACCAGGGCCTCGAACTCCAACGCTCGCTTTCGTCGGATGTGATCAGGGAAGTACTGTCGGTCAAACCAATCCACAAAATCCTCCCAAGTCCACACAAAATCAGCTCCTGCTGCTCGAGAGACTGATGCCCACCAGTGCTCAGCTTCACCATGGAGAAGAAATACGGCTAATCGAACTCACTGCTCGGTCGTACATCCTATCGTCTCGAATATCTTCTCCACATCAGCATGCCATCTCTCAGCTACGGTCGAGTCTGACTCACCCTAGAAACGCGGGAGATCGAGCCGTCAAAACTCTTGAAGGAGGGCACTCACACGATCCTGATCTGCCTGTGCTGGTGAAATAACTGGCTTCCTACCCTGCCCCTAAAGTGCATCCGTCACAGCCTATAACATCTGCTGCAACTGTGAGGCATTCACGGATATGGTCAGATCCGCACCGGTCTCTGGTGGAGGAGCAGCATACTCAGGATGGGCAGTAGGAATCTCTGGTAGTGGAACGGGAGCCGCAGGTGGTGGGGCAGGATCCTCAGGTGGTGGTGCGGGAGTCGATCAGGTCACTCTCCCACTCGACATGTCCTACAGGAAAGAGCGAAAGCGCCTATCAACTTTAAAACTCTCAAAGGCACACACGTTAAGGGCCTATAACGAAAGGTCACGAGGCTATCCAAACTCCGGGACTTAGCCATTCTACACTCATAGCAAATATGTAATGTTGTTCTCGGTTATTCCCAAGTTATGCTCTGATACCAACTTCTGTCACGCCCCAAACTCAGAAATCGGGCTCATAAATTTTCGATCGCCGAATCTGGCGCCGATAGCCTCCGTAGAACCCCATTCTCGGCTCCCAGCTCCCATTCGCCAGGTTCCGATCTTGGGATGCTACGAGGAGAATTTTCAAGATCAGTTTGAATCATGATAAGCATAACCAAAGGCATAACCCACAAACAACAACCAAAAACTCCATTACATTTCCACTATGATAAAAAACTTTACAAGTACAATGAGCATAAAGGGAAATACAATGGTGATAGACCAAAAACTCCAGGGTAATCTGCCACGTGATCAAGCCTCAGCGCTGCTGCGATCCAAAGTCACCAGCACGCAACGGTCGTGCATAAGCTTATAGAAAGCTTAGAGGGAGATGAAAGTGTGTGCGCAGGGGTAGTAATATGAATATGCAATATTATAGTAATGCAGAATATGCAGATGGATACATGAAAACCATTAGCCGTACCAAAGCTATGCGATGCAAGACATGAATGATATCGGCCATCCTAATGCCATGCGATGTGAAATGCAACTAAAGCATACAAATCCTCACTATGTCCACACATCAATACAGCTCAAATCTGAGATATCATCGGGGTCTAGTACACTCTAAACCAGATCGTCGCCTCATCGAGCGCAATAAGGTAAGTGGAAGATACCTCACTATCCGTCTGTCAATATTGGGCTCGACTCGTCGATAGCGGACCCATTCCTCGAGCTGGTCAGACTCAGCCTAGCATTGCCCCCTACTCTAGGGCGGGTAAGGCCGCACCCCCTTCTAACCAACCACGACATAGTGGAGAGCGTAGCCATCTGGTAATCGACACTCAACGCTCATCTACCCATTCGGTCTAGACGTTGGAGTAACCTCTTGGTACCATAAGGGTTTAGAGACTTTCACCCAGAGATATCTACGGTGCATAACGGGCGAAATGAGTCCAAAGTTCAAGATTTTTGGATGATTAAAAACATCAGAAAATTTTTTTAACGGTAACCACCAAAGTTTCTTATGTTATGGCCCACCAGATGCCTAGTTAGACTTCATCCTTTTACTCAACGGATAAAATGACCCGGAGAATAGAATGAATGGTGTGGATTAACAACATGCATCAAGGTGGGGCCTGTATGAGCAGCCCACCCAAATAGCCTTGAACCAAGGCAGATATTTGTATTTGACGTTGGACTGCTGCTTATTTCAGGTGGTCTGCACACGTGGGCCATCAAATGATGTGTGGTGTGAATATAACTCTTATAAAGTGGGCCCCACTTGAAGGTAGCTTGGATAAAACATATACTTCATGGTGGGGTCCATCCGAGTGGGCCACACAAGTACATCATCATCCCATAAAAAAAAATATGAAAAAGAGGGTGAGAGAGGGAAAGAGAGCGGGACACGCGTGTGATGGAGGGCTCCGCCACTATGAGCCCTCCCTTAAAAAAAATCATACAATCAAATGGATCCCTTTACACATGGGACCACCGAAATTGAAAATCAACGGTGGAGATCCTTTCCCCACCAATATGGATGGTTTAGATGACCTTTCTAATGTAATGAAATAAACATCATGATGGGGTCCATGGAGAATGACCCCATCATGGATGATCATGATGATTAAAGTGGGCCATCGGCCACAACTTAGGGTCCCAAGTGAGATCCAAACCATTGATCGGTTGGCCTCACTTGGATCACCTTAAAAACATGAAAAACTAATATTATCAAGCACCCACCATTCGATCTTCTTGCTCCCTTAGGTTCTTTAGCTTCATAGTTTTGATTCCAATGGAGGAGATGAGGTTTGGATGGTTGAGATGGGAGATGATGGGGTAGGAAAGTGGGCCACCTTTGTTGCTTGGGAAGGCTTGGAGAGCTCATAGTATGGGGTTTCTCTCCTTTGCTTGGAATGGGTTTGAAAATGAGAGAGAGAGACTTGTAAAAGGGAGAGAGAGAGAGAGAGTGATGGATGTAAGAGACCCTTTTTTGACTTTGGTGGCATTTGTGTAAGAAAGGCATGGCTTGTGTAAGGATTTCTTAACTTTTGAGACATTTTGTGTAAGAAAAGTATGAGCATGGAAGAACTTTTAGACTTTTGTGGTTGCTTGGGTATGGGTGAAAGGTGATGTGTACTTGACATGTGATGTGATAAGATTTGATTGATTGATAGGATTGATGTGACACATCGCAGAGATTCTCTTGGGTTTCGCAACGTGCGGCATTTTTCTTGCACCGAACGTTGGCCCACATCTCTTAACCAGGGTATCGCCTCGGTGCGCAAGTCGCGACATCGGAACCGCAGCGATGACGCGGTCGCTAAGGTAAAGGTCTTGGGTTTAGTTGATACGGGTTGACGACATATGAATCAGGGTCGCGCGTAAATATCGGTTAAGGGTCGAAGGTTACTAGAATTTGACCGGTAAGACTGCGGAAGTCTACGGAACGGTACGGACTAAGATACGGGTCTTACACCAGAAAATCTGAAACATCAAAATTTCTCCGAAATTATCCACCTTTGTCTGGCGAATCCTCAGAGGGGCAGTTGCAGTGGACTCAACTGTTCAATCTCATAGGGTGCAGATGGCCTCTAGGTGAAGTTGCTGCTGTGATCAGTACAACAGGCATGGGCCCATGGTGGAAACGGCCGAGAATGTTTTCTTACATAGTGCCAGAGCAAAGTCTGTCTGGTCCCACTTTGCCTGACTTTATGGCGTTCCCATTGTTCGAAGTTTGACGGTAGGTGAGTGGCTTTCTCATTGGTGGAGCTCACGCTCAATGATAGGCATTGCAGGTCCTTTCAAGAGTGAGCTGTCGTGTTTTATTCTGTGGGAGCTTTGGAGGTGCAGAAATTCTGCCAGGTTCGATGGGATCTTATTATGTGTTGAACTTCTCATCTCTTGCATCTTCGGTTGGTTAAGGAGAAGTGCAAATAGTCGATACTCGTCGGCATCCCGCATGGGCAGTCATAGCAGGATTCTTTCTTCTCTAGGGATTCACGTTCAGCCCCTTTACGACGTTTCCCATGTGGTGCGTTGGAGAAAACCCCCTTCGGGGTGGGTCAAACTAAATGTTGATGTGTCCTCTTAGGGCAACCCGGGTGTGGCTGCAGGTGGGGGGATTTGCAGGAATGAGGATGAAAATTTCCTTTTTGGTTTCTATGCTGGTTATGGCCTCGCTTCGAATACCAGGACGGGACTCCGTGCGGTCCATGATAGTCTCCTTCATTGCTTCCACCGCGGACTGTCAAACATCATTGTTGAATCTGACTCCCCTATAATAGTTTGTTTTCTATCGGGTGGGACTAGGCCGGGTTGGAAATGGAAATATTGGCTCCATAGGATATGTACTCTCTCCTCCCTAGGGAATGTTTGTTTCCAACATATTTGCAGAGAAGGAAATGGGCCGACCGACGAATTGGTGAATTTTGGGAGCGGGGAGCAACAATCCGCCCTCTTTTCCAACAGTGCGGCGCTTCCTCGGGTGGTAAGAGGGCTTCTTTTCCTTGATAAAGTGGGATTAGGGTCCGTCAGGAAGAAGTTCAAGGGATAATGGCACTGGTGGTCCTTGTGGTTAGGTCAGCTTGCTATTTTTTCTGTTCTAGTCCCCACGAGTGTCTCAGTGGCTGCTTTTTGAGCTGTAGGTAGTTGCTGCTTCTTCTAAGGAGATAAAGCCCCCTGCCCTATTTATTTTACATGATAGGTAGCCCCCCCTTTTTGTAGGGGTCCACGCGAAGGTTGTACACTTCGTTGATCAATGGAATCTTGGCCTTGTGCCTTCTCCGAAAAAAAAAAAAAAAAGGGTTAAGATTAATAGATCATCGTCCCACTTGTATGATTCGTGGAGTAGAATGTATTGTACAAAGATTCACCTAAGCAGTTGCTTAAATGGTATCAACTCCTGTTTTACAAGTTACCTAAAACACTCAACCCCTATTTGGCCACCATGCTATATATGTAAAATCCAATACATCCGTCAGGTGATGAACTTTATGTTCACGGACGCACTGAAGATCTAGGGGTTGCTTGGCACCTTGAATTTGGGGGGATTTGAGGGTTTTAAATCCACTCAAAGAGGGGTTTGATATCCACCATGAAAGCTTGGATTACATCTAAAATCATTCCAATAGTTGCATGTGTAATATGTTTGTCACTAGAGTATTAAACGATTGAGCACATGGTCTACTAATGATATCCCAAAGCAATTTGATTATCAATTACATTATTATAATTACTTTAATATGATGATAAGTGCCGTCCAAACATTTCCATTTAAATCAACATTAAAAATCGTTGGTTAGTTACTCACACATGATTTTGTGCTTGTGGCCCATTGAGACTTGGAATTTCATCATTTTCGGTTGAAGTATATATTTCAGTAGGCTTAATACAACCATTGTATCAAATGTCTCGTAAGTTCGCTAATTAGTCCTATTAAAGTTGATTTAGTAATTAAATTCAAACCACTGTAAATATACCATGCATGATTATTTTTTTTTCATCAATCCAACGATCAGATAGCAAGAGATTGTCTGACAGGAACTATTTTCACAGCATCATATGCCCATGGTGGGGACCACATGATGAACGGTCCAGATCACGGGACGATGGGCGTCACCCAACATACATGCTGCCAGCCCCAACTGAAATGCTGCTGGCTCGGGGCAAGGATCCAACATTTCCTTCGACTCAAATCATAACTCGAATAATTTACCCCCTTTAGCATCTCTAATTTACAATCGTGCCCTGGGAATTTCCAAAAAAGAAAAAACGGGAGGACAGTCAGTCGAGACAGACCGACCTGCGGGACGTTCTTGCGGACAGGTGCGGAGTAGAGGTCGGCGGGATCGCAGGAATGCCACTTGCGGTAGCGGTCGTCGAAGTCGAGCTCCATGAGGTGGCCGGTGATGGATATAGTAGGTACGAATACCATGTCAAACAATCACTTGTTCTAAAACCTCGCGCCATTAAAGGATAGTGCATCAATGTACATCGAAGGACTTTAACATAAAGGATTTACAGGATCCTGAACCCATGATCGTGCATCCAAACATTAATCTTTGGACCAGAAGGGTTGTCAATGGGTGGGGTAAGTTCTGTCCAAGCTTGGCCCACTAAGTAAATCTTAGGCGAGAGTGTAATGGCTGGAGCCGAATCCAAGCCATTGCCTAAACACCTACTTTTGTGCAGGTTTTGGGTTGTTCATTTAGTGCACCCTATGATGCATGATATATGACAAAAACGTCTTTGGAATCATAAATGGGTCAGCCTGGCGGGCTTTTTAACAAAGCTTGAACCCAGCTGGGTTATTAAACAGGCCAAAAATTTTAAGCTTGAGCCTGGTCCTCAAGCCTTGTATTCCAGGCCAAGCCGGCAGCTCAAAGTGGGCCAGGCCCGAAAGCCCAACAAGTCAGTCCAGTGCATTGACAGCCCTAGCTGAAGGCGGCTCTCCGTCAGCTGGTGGCCCTGGACAGATCAGAGTTCATGGTGAGAGTCCCTGATCCAATTGTTGGGTAGGAGTAGAAATAACCGACCAGCTACAAACCTCCTAATTCACATGGCCCTACATGATGGTTGCTTTTGCCTGATTTTAGGTGGTTTTATTTTTATGATAGGTCAACCTTTTGATGAGTTGAATGTCATACACATCCCACGATGGTCCCATCTACAACTAGCTGTGCAAACATTTCATCTAGCCACCTGTGAGATTTTCTCATTTCTCATACCAAACATCATTGCCATAAAAAGACACAAATTGGGTGGTGTAGCCATGGTGTAGCCTACACCACGTTCAGTGATGGTATGATGATGTGGTGATATTTGATTGGCTCACCACCATATATAGGGCATGCACCCAGGTCCAGTGAGCCAATCAAATCTCACGACATCATCACACCACCGTGAGAGTGTAGGCCTACATTACTCAAATCCACTTCCTTGTGTAAGGGACCAATTTGGAACCATGAGGGCGCGTGAGGAGAACTGCGCCTCTGTGCTGGTTCTGTAGACGTGGTGTAAAAAGACTGAATTGTAGGGTTGGCCTTTGAGTTTGGATAGGATAGTTTGAGTTCCTGGACCCAGGCTGATTGGTTTTGGTTCTTCTCCTATCTAGGTAGACCTAATATCAAATGAGAGTCCAGGTAGCCATCAGGTCCCTCATTTGATGTCGACAAGACTTGACTGAGCCCGCCTATCACATAGGCTTGCCACTTCAACATATGCATGGTGGTATAAATGGGTTCTCTTACAAGCACATGGCTTAGCAAACCTCATTTTACAAAAGAGTACCTAATTAATACCTTACATTTTATTTTATTTTATATTTATTTATTTATTTTTTTAAAAAGCTATTTTTATTAAGCAATCTAATTATCATTCCACTGCCTTCTATTATATTTCTTTAATTAATAACCTTAGGATGGGTATGCAAGCAAATGGATTGGCTGCTTGGATGGGTCCCACTGTGATGTTTATTTAAAATCCACTCCAATTACAGCTGCATCACCTCATGTTAAGCTGAGAGACCAAAAATCATCCCATCCGTGATTTAGGTGAACCACATGATTGGAAATAGGATACGGGGCATCAATCACCCTCCAAATTATTTCTCTTGATTTAGCCTGTTGGAATGATGGATGGGACTAATTTTTAGACCACAAGACTAAACATTCATGTGTCATCTAATGGTCAGAGTCGAGTTTATACAATCATCATGGTGTGCCCTATAAAAATCACGGTACATATTTCTCCCAACTGTTTTCTGTGGTGTAGCCCACCTGAATCACAAGTTAGCCTGTATTTTTTACTTTAGGCCTAAATTAGGGTCACATATCTAATGGTTAGAATGAATTTCACATATAAATCACAGTAGGCCTTGTAAAAAAAACAAGTCTGACATCCTTCTCCTATAGTACAAAGAGATAATTTATAAAAAAAAAGAAAAAAAAAAAAGAAAAGCAAATTGTATGAGACGTCACTGTAAATTGGAACGGGTCCAGCATGATTACGTGAGATCCACTCAAAACATTAGACATTTAGCCACCAAAATTATTATAAATATATTAAAGAGCATGATGATAGATACAAACGAGATAGATTGGGTGGTCAAATAACCCTCGGTCATGAGATAATAATCATAGGTAATAGGTAAATTAATCTCATGGCATAAGATGAAAAGGGATAAACTATACTCGTTGAATATTACTTGAATGATCAGGTAGCCATCAATTTATAGTAACGGATGATGGAGCAAGTATCCTCATACTACAAAATAAAAAGAAAATATGCTATTAATTCAGGATCGAGTCGAGCAGATTTCTGTGTATGCATAAAAGAACAGGGTTGCATTTTTTTTTTTAAAACGAGATTCCATTCAAATCAAGATCAAAGATACAGGGGATCCCGCATTCGGGCGCTCACGGGCTGACAAAAAGAGTGCCCGGAGCCGCCTATCATGTGTCTATACAAAGAAGTAAAATGAGAGTGAAAACCGCGGGGGGGTATCCCTAAGCGCACTGATGCCCACTTTGTCGAGAAAACAGAGGCCCCTAATTAGCCTAGGGAGAGTGGCCATCGAGTTTGCCATAAAGGAAACCTGCCTCGCCGCTCCCAAGCGAGCAAGGCCATCTGCCGGCCCATTGATTTCGTGGAGAATAAGAGAAATACGAAAATTTCCTTTGTTTGGAAGATTTTGGATCCTCGATATCCAACAGTCCCATTTCCAATGAAGGTGCGACAGGCCTTTGAAAGCATCCACGACAAAGGATGAGTCCGATTCAATGAGCACGTCTTGCATTCCTCATTCAATACTAAGTTTCATCGCATCGTGGAGAGCCCTAAGCTCCGCTCTATTGTTATCTACCAGATAAATTAACTGATTGCATGGTTACCTTCTAGATAAATTAACCGGTAGGCTGAACAGCTTATTAGTGGAAGCAAAAAATATGATACATTCAAGAAATAGGCCTTAATACATAAATAGATAAATAAATAAATAAATATTATTATAATTATTTGATTATAAAAAAGAATTTTATGATTTAGTGAAACAAAACTTATAATATATTAGTTTTGCAGACTACATGGCTAAGTGAAAGATGTTAGTATATGTGCATTCACACATGTAGCCTATATAGTCTTAGAAGTAGAAGCGTACTCTTGTTGTAACCTTCCATTCTAAAACTGTCGCAATACGTAACTATTCCAGCTAGGTCATGCAACCGTTTTTTCAAGGATTTGAGAGCGGCTTCTCCGCCCATAGAATGGAAAAATTCAAATGTTGGTGCATCTATGAAGTTAAAAAAGAAAGACGAACAATGAAGGTGAGAGAAAAGAAAAGGAAAAAATCATATAATATTTGTTGAGAAATCCAAACGTTAGCCAAACAGCATCTCCCTCGTTCCTATGATGGCTCATCGATCAAGTGCTGGCATTGCTTGTTTATTCAATTTCTAAGTAATTTACAAGTTCCTGCGTATCATCCATCGCTCTCTTCAGAGCATCAATGTTTTTTTCTGGAAAAGACAATAAGAAAACACACACACACATATATGGCGATTGATATTTGCACCAATCCCTTTTGATACACACATCCTTCTTTCCACTTATGGTAGTACTTGTGCCATATCCTATAAAAGAAATACAAAAAAGGGTACGTCTATAAAAAAGAACGCCTCAAAACGGTACAATATTTTCATGGTAACAGGCATGAAGGGAAGCAAGGTGATTTCTTCCACGTCCTGAAATGCAACCCTAAAATCTCCTTAGCTTTCTCCTTTGCCTTCCAACTGCATGCACTCTGTACAACCATGCACAGCTTAGTAACCCCACCAACCTCCACCATCTCCTTCAAAATCTCTCCTCCCATACAATACCTACACACCAGTAGCAGCACCTTCACAGCTCTCTCATTGGCCAGCTGCGACACCCGCAGGATCTTCGATGACACCACGGCCACACTTGCTGGGTGGGCCACAAATGCTGATCGCCCATCAGACCACCCACACAATATCTCCAGCACCACCAACATACTCTCACAGCTCCGCCTTTCATCGGTCTCTGCAAGCAGCTCTACTAGCACTGGTACAATACCCGCCTCGACCGCCCTTATCCTGTTCCTCCCAAATGGCGTTATCGATATTAGAATCGATAGTGCAGCTGCTGTAGCCCGGTTCGAGTTCTGATCATTTAGTATCTCGACAATGCCGTCGAAAAGATCAGAGTGCAATTCCATCTTGTAGTTTTCACCTACCACCTTGAAGATGGATTTGAGAAGAAGGGCTGCATTAATTCTAGCTTGGTAGCTTCCTAGTTGGAGTATACTAGATAAAGATCTGATGATCTTACCATTGTTATCTTCCACGATCTTCTCCAACGTCTCAGGAACTAGCTTGAGATGGAATAATACGTTCATGAATTCTTCGATGGTGGTTGAATTTCCATTAAGATGTGAAATCTCTTGTGGAGATGTTTCAGTTACTAGAGATGCTATGAGAGAAGGGATACCGGATTCTTCCACGCATCGCCTGTTGCTTTCGTTCTCTTGGATTAGGAGTTTGATATTACGGAGTGATTTGATTTGTGATTCAGGTTCTCTTACCTTGTTGATGAGATCGTGAAGGAGAGAAAGATCGAAGGTGGGTCTCGGTGGATCGATAGCTAGGATGAGTTTTGATGACTTGAGGAGGTGCCATGATTGGATGAGGCGGAGGAGGGTGGAGTTTGGGGTGAGGGTGTGGTTGTCAAGGGGCTGCTTCGTAACGGGGCATGTGTTGTGTTTGTATCGGAAGAGCCAACGATCGATGCTCTCTCGATCGTACGTTATGCCTGTTGAGAGGGTGACTGGGTCCTTCATGATCTGGAGAGAGATGGGGCAGATGAAGAAAGGAGGAATATCAGGACCATCCATCTCCTCTCTCTCTCTCTCTCTCTCTCTCTCTCTGATTAAGAAGCAAACGAAAGGGTGACAAGATTTCCAAGATGATGGAGTCGAAAGAAATGCCAAATTAGGAGATGGTTTGAGCAAATGCTTATATAAAAAGGGAGATGGATGAGATGAGATTGGTGGTGGGCGGTTTATGTTTTTGAGAGTCAAAAAGAGAAAACGAGTAGGGAAAAGACAGAGAAAGAGAGAGAGATGAGCTGAATCCACCGTCTGAAGCACTCAAATCCCATTCATGACAGACACCGTTCTGGGGTCATTGACATCACAAAACAATCTTGCTGGATATGAGCCTTGTACTTTCCCTTTCTTGAGAGAGAGAGAGAGAGAGAGAGAGAGAGAGAGAGAGATTTGCATTAACTCGGTCTTTATTGGATTTTATATGAGCGTTTACTATTTTCGGAATCCTGGCCCCGCCTCCACGGATTCGGTCCAGTTAGGAGTTCTGTGGGGCCCACCTTTATATATGCATTTTATCCACTCCGTTCATCCATTTTTTCATATCATTTTAGGATATTATTCCAAAAATGATACAAATACACTTCGCAAATAGAGCACATAGTGGGTATTGAACGCTCACCATTAAAAACTTGTTGGGGGCCACAGAAGTTTTGATCAAGTAGAAATTTTATTTTGACCTTCATTCAGGTCTATGTGATCTTATTAACAGTTGGGATGGGAAATAAACATGCCGTAAGGCCATATTAAGGTTTCAACGGTAAGCGTGATTTTCACCGTTACTTCCCGCGGCGTGATAAACTTTAGCATTTGATCTACCTAGTTTTGGTATTATATAATAACGTAATCTGAAAAAAATGGATAAACGGAGTAGATAAAACCCATGATGTGGCCCCACAGAGCCCCTGCCTGGACTGGTTGCGTTCATGCATGGCAGGACGCAATCCACTAAATAAGAAAACGAGTGAGAGATGACGACCTCAAGGGCCATTATCTGGTTGAATGAGTTTAGCTAGCTAGAATACATCCTCTGGCCTATTGTAAGGCAATAGGGTGGGATTTTCACTTCCTTTTTTTGTTTTTTTTTTTTTTTACACACGCACACACACCCCCACACACTCACACCACACACACACACTCCACACGCACGCTGGGGGATTTCACCACCATGGGTACTCGAACCCTTGACCCGGGGGGATTTCAACTTTTGAATCTTGATCATATGAGTCTCAAATTCTATGGTGCATGGACAGATACAAAATTCTGGAATTAGATTATTTCAATCATTTGAAATATGTCTTTTTTCTGCTTTGGAATATGGATGGTCACCATAACCTGTGTAATCAAGGTGTTGAAATATTCAATTGATAAGGGCCAGCTATATGCCAGATAGAACTGGCGGCCTAGGCTCTACCAGAGAATGTCGAGGTACATCTTCTGTATAGGATATGATAGGTGGAGTAGGTCTTTTGCCCCGTCTCCCACCCAAAAGCCTTAGTATGTAAATTTACAATATTAATAAATTGCTTTTGAAAAAAGAAAATTAAAAAATTAAAAAATTTAAAAAATATTCGATTGATAAACTTTTAGGGAATCCCTAATTCAAGGGGCCCCGTCTCGCATTAAATGGTTTGGATAATTGGAGAAAGCCCAGAACCAATGGATAAAATCCTAACATATCATATTACAATACATCAAGAAAACCAATGGATAATATCCCAACGTATCGTATTACAATACATCAGGATGTATATGAGCCAACCTTTCGATTGAATTTTCTATTTTATGAAATTTTCACATGTTTTTTTTTTTTTTTTTGAATACTGCTATTGCCATCAACTACATTTTTTAATGTCTTGGAAGATCCGTCTGCCGTGCGCATGGCATACATGTAATGCTATCAGGACTGTCCAAATTGGGGGGCCATTATAGGGAAGTTTATTACCGAAAAGGACACCAGTAGGATGCCATCTGATTGCCATGGTTGAATTTTAAAATCAGCTGACACCACCAGTTGAATGGTCAGGATCTTTGTGATATCTTTCATGCTCTATCCATAATGGCACCAAGATCTTGTCTCGATTCTAATACATGTGCTTACGCCAATCATAACTAGCTCAAACAATTTTAAAAATGCTACTTGTTATGGATAAAATATATCGAGATGATTTTCACACATGCACACGAGGGAGACTTAAATCCTAGAATCCGGTTAAAGCAAGTTTCTTTAAAAGCATTAAATGTTAAAGTTTCACAAAATAACAATATCTACCTATGCAATACTCTAACGAGACTCTAGTAAGCTTTCTATCTAAAAGACACCAGTTATGCAAGGACTCTAGTAAATTTTATAACATACAATCAAAATAGCAAGAGATGTACATTATCTCTTATATACATAACCTAATGTCACATGCTCTTATATACATAACCTAATGCCATAGGCTATATTCATGTGTAGGATTAAATAAATTTGTTCCACCTACTTTTCAAATCTTATGAAGTATAATCTTATGTATGGTCATTGTTGAGAGTCAAATATTGCATATTAGACCCCGGATATTGTCTGGATTTACGAATATAATGCTGTCTAATGGCTCGTTATCTCATTTCTGTGTTGCAAAGTGATTTTATGAGCATGGATGGAAAAAAGATGTTAAAAGTTGAGATTTAACGATCTGATGACACCAAAGGCAAGGGACACACTCTAGAGGACCAAGATTGATAGATATACATGGTCAGAAATCCGAGAAAACTAAGAAACTGAAGCTCAAGTGGCTTGAAACGCATCCAGAACGCAAGATCACGAGGTTCCCAATATCGGTTCGGCTCGAAAATTCATACGTGACCTGAGGACTATAAATTAACCGTACACGTCAAAAATCATCCATTAGATCATTGCGGAAGTGGCCTAACGGGCAGATCAGCCCATCAATCTTCAATTTGGGGCCCACCCGCCAGCTGGATATGCTTGATAATTGTTCTCAACGGGTAAAATAATATGAGGAACGGAATGCGCGGATTGAATTTCTTGAAAGCATCACAGTGGACCCTATATGTACAGCATGTGTACATAGTGTACACACGCCCGCCGTGCACAGGAACCGCCAGTCGGTCCAAGCAAGCTCTGACTCGACTCTCCCTCTCCTCTACGCAATCACGCCAGCGAACGGATGGCGAGAGTCCGTTTTGCGGAAGCTTGTGGGCCCCGCCCATGGCCCTTACGGCCAATCTGATCCATTCACCGTGTAGAGGGGCTCGAATAATACAAAAACATGCTGACCTTTTTCATCCATGCGTACACACGTGTGCGATACAAGGGCCATAAAAGGGCTGCCCTGCAACGTTCAAAACCGATCCTTTTGTGATTTATTTTCTGGACCACGTCAATGGACGTTCAAAACTACCCATTCTTGACTGAAATTTCATCCTGAATCCAATGGACGGGGTGAATTTTCCAGAAAATGCTTCTGTGGGGCCCACCGATCACAACAGCGAAATGGTGTGAAAGGTTTCGCACATCCGCGAAAACTAACTTTTTCAGGCAGTTTTGGCCCACCATCTTTGATCATATGGCAGATCTGAACCGTCTATCATGTAGAGGACCCAAGAAAGTACTAAGGGACGGTGTTTCTTTAGAATTTGAGCGAGAAAAGTGGCGTGTTTCGAGGCACCGAACTTGGCTGCGAAAAAGCTTTCACTAGGCATGCATAGCTTTCCAAATCCGATTCAAATCCGATTTTCACCACTCCAGCAGTTATATAAGGAGGTTTTGGACATGGGGAGGATTCATTCAGACCTTAGGAGGAAGATCCTTGGCTTGGAGGGGAGAAACGTGGAGCAGTCCTGATCGTGGAAGCTAAGCAGGAGAGAGAGTTGGTTTTTTTTTCTTTTTATTTTGGTTTAATTTCATTTTATGGTTAGCCTAATTATGATCATGTCTGGCTAAACCTCTTAGCTAGGGCTAAGGGGTGAAGCTTGTAGTGAGATGAGAGATTTTATTTTATTTTAATTTTAATTCATGAATCGACGTTGATTTTAGTTGATTATTATGGGAATATTTTTAGTTCTTAATGGTCTGTTGTGACTGAAATTACAATGGGTCTGCGATGCTTTGAATATTTCTATTTCCTTTTCATGTTTATGACGTCAGGACGTCCTGTTGTTCACCATAGTCTCCTGGGCATGGTTGGATGACGGTACCCTTCCTAACTTTCATACATGTGATTGGGTGGTAATTAGTTTAATTCTGTTGTTTGCCATAGTCTTTTGGGCATGGTTTGGTGATGGAATCCATTCTAATTCATACACCTTTCATCTCTTTGAAAACTAGATCAACGGCAGTTTAGTAATTTCCATGATTTTTGATGCAAGCATAAGTTCTCCCTGATCTCTACAAGTGGATCCTCTAAATCCCTAGTTTCCTTTCCTTTGATTTCTATAAATTTTAGATTAATATTTTCACCATTATTCCTCAAATTACATTCAGTTTAAATTTCATCTCATTCTAATTCTAGTTCTAGTTAGTTTTAGATAACGTACAAGTTTCAGTCCCTTGGGATTCGACCTCGGTCTTACCGAGTTATTACTACATCACAACCCTGCACTTGGGGAGTGAACAGCCATTGCATGTGAGAAGCCTATAAAAGCAACATTGGATGAAGAGCTTAGGGCTCTTTCCACACATGTATATAACCCATCAATCTTTATAGACCAATGTTTTTTATTCTATTTTTAATTTTTATAACTTTGATATTCCACTTCTGTTCAATCACATTGCAACATATTCAACATTCATAGTCTAGCTTAGATCCACTATTATCCAATCCAATACTATCATTGTGGTACATCTTAAGAGTAAATTAAATATTCACGACTTTTGTCACCGGATCCTATCGATCACCAAATTCTTACTTTGTAGATAATATACACTAGTCACATCTTGTAGACGATAGATTGTACATCGATTGTTCTGTACACGAAGGCAGTCATAGTTAAATATTTTTATTTCTTAATTTTCTTTCACTAATTGTATTGATTCTTACTCACAAATCATTGAAATTGATGATTCAGTTCAATTTTAGATTTTATTTATTCATCATTTTATTACTGAGAAGCCTAAAAACCCTATCATGATCGAAAGAAAATTCTTCGACATGAGAAAAAAAATAATCTCATTTTAAAGGACTATTTTTTTTTTTTTTTTCAAAGTGTGATTTCATTAATATACTGGAAATTACAATCAAAACGGGAAGGCCCAACCACAACTTGGGGCCGCACCTGACAAGGGGAGAAAGAGACCTAAACTAGACAGAGAAAAACAGGAGAACTTCGGATTGCCCAGAACAAAAAGATACTAGGGCAGCCTATCATGTGAAAAAAAGAAATCCTAACATTGTCTCATAGAGCCTAGCCCCACCTTATCCAAGAAGATCAGCCCTCTGGCATGGGGTGGGAGGTTAGCCGAGGTGTAGGAGATGAAGGAGGACTAAGCGGTACTGCCCAGCCTGGCCATGGTGTTAGCTGGGGCGTTACCC
The DNA here is from genome assembly GCA_037074715.1 of Magnolia kwangsiensis. Taxonomy (NCBI): domain Eukaryota; kingdom Viridiplantae; phylum Streptophyta; class Magnoliopsida; order Magnoliales; family Magnoliaceae; genus Magnolia; species Magnolia kwangsiensis. The sequence goes on along the minus strand of CM073576.1, from coordinate 33,638,616 downwards.
TCCCTGAATACGTGGGAGTAAAATACATGGGCCGCAGATGCCAAGAGCCTAATTCTAGCAATCCAGGGGTACCATTTCCAGCCAGGGGCAGCCGATCCAGAAAGAATTCTAAAGATAGCTTCAGAATCTGTTTCGAGAATGATCTGATGGAAACCATTCCGAAGGCTCAAGAGTAACCCATCATGTAGAGCTCTGAGTTCTGCATGAGTGTTGGAGGCGGAGCCATAACCTTCAACAAAAGTAAAAATCAAATCACCGGATGTGTCCCTGCACAGACCGCCACCACCAGCGGGGCCCATCAACGTTGATTTTAACCCACCTCGCATGGGGCCGACGCCAGGTGATAATAGCGCATGGATGACAGAGCTGGTCACCATTGGAAGGAATAAAGGACCTCGGGCTTTGCGAATGACTCTGAGGGTGGGGAGCAGAAGAGGTTGAATTGGCCTGGTTGTTGAATCTATTAATCCACCAGGAAATGCGATGCAGCAGCGAGCGCTCGAGGGGCATGGAATCAGAGAAAAAAGCCTCGTTCCGGACTTTCCAAACTTCCCAAAGTAAAACGCAGGGGGTGAGTTTTACAGCGACAGATTTGTGGCCATCAGACGACGCTAGCGCTACCCACCATTAGGTTAGGTGCTGTTCAACCGAGGATGCTCGGGGAATGTTGATGCTGAAATTACCTGCAATGAAATCCCAGCCCTTTCTAGCTAGACCTCCATCCAAGAAAAGATGGGTGATGGACTCCGTATCATTACCTAGCCCGTCAGAATCTGTTGCTGGCAAGTTGTTGGAGCAGCAGACGCATTTAGACGCCAAATGAATGCCTTTAGCTTGAATCCGTTCTTCAACTGGGATAGCCTTCATCAAAAATCTTCCAAACCAGAGTAGAAATTTTTGGAGGCATGGATGGGTGCTAGATCCATTTGGTCCACCGCTTTCTTTCCTGGCCCGATCTACATAGATCCCATACTGAAGAGACAGAGGACTTCCCTGAAGGCGTGAAAGGCCAGATGGGAACATTAGGACCCGAAGTTATGCAGAGGCCCTCTTGGAAAATCAGAACAGAAATCTGATGAGGGAGCATAGTGAGAACCGCTGAAGGAGGTAGAGGGCCTATTTTTCCTAAGAATTGATTTATTTTGAGATTACTGAGGGCAGGAGGAATGCAGATACCCTCTATCTGTTGTAGCGGGCCTAGCCCGGACCAATTCGTGGACCAGAGATTGCTATCCCCGAATCCAATCTGAAGATGCACAAACGACTCCAACGTCAGAATAACTTGAAGGATTTGTTTCCACATCGGAGAAGCAAAGGGAGGAATGATAGTTTTCCCTTGACAGATGCGAGCCTGACCATATTTGGCCTTCATGAAATCCCTCCAGAGACCATGGCTTAACTTGAAATGGAACGACCAAGCCATCTTAAGTCTGAACGCTTGCATAACGTCAGCTAGCCTTCTAATACCCAATCCCCCCCCCCCCCCCCCCCCCGCTTTGGGGAGGGAGACCAATTTCCAACTACACTAATGAAACTTTTGTTTACCTTCGGACCAGCCCCATAGAAAATTTGTTATACTTCGCTCGAGATCAAATACCACCTTCTTAGGCAGGTGGGCAGCTGCAAGGGAGTGGATAGGTATGCTTGTAAGGACATTTTGGATCAGAACTGATCTCCCGGCTTGAGTCAGAAAACGGGCTTGCCACCCACAAATTTTGGCTTCAATCTTTTGGACGAGTGGTCGAAACATCCCCACCTTGATCCTACCAATGACAAGAGGGACCCCGAGGTAGGAGAAAAGAGTAGCTGAATTGGAGATACTGCAAGCACGTTCAATCGATCTGATTCTCGCTGGTGTAAGAGAGTTACTGCCGACAAAGGAGCTCTTTTGGAAATTGATGGATTTCTTGGAAATGGCTTGATAATCGTCGAGAAAATTCTTCATACCCGTGATGGACGATAGACTGCCATTTAGAAAGAGAAGCGTGTCGTCTACGTAGAGCAGATAGGAGACAGTTTGGGAGCCTCTCCGCAATTTGAACTGAAGGATAGAACCTAGGGCGATTTTGGCTTTGATTCCGCGGCTAAGGACCTCCTAGGAAATAATGAACAGGGAAGGGGAGAGAGGTTCTCCATGCCGGAGTCCCTTGAAATATTTAAAGAAACCAGTCACCGCGTCATTTATCAAGATAGAGAACCAGATGTTGCCATAGTAGTTTTCCACTAAGGAGATCCACCTATTACAGAAACTGAATCGCAACAGGATTTGCTTGAGGAAGCCCCAGTCCACCCGATCATACGCTTTTTTCATATCAACTTTCATCACAATGTTACCACCCCTGTGCTTTCGGTTGATGTCTCGAAAGAGTTCTTGGGCTAGCGCAATCTTCTCAGCAATGGGGCGGCCCTGAATGAACGCCCCTTGCTCTGGAGAAATCAAGGAGGGGAGGATGCTCCTCAGCCTAGTGGCAATAATTTTGGCGATAATTTTATACAGACAGTTGCACAGGCTTATTGGTCTGAAATCTGCAAAGGTAGAAGGAGAGTTTGTCTTAGAAATGAGACAAATGAGGGAGGCGTTTACTGCACGCGGAATTGCCCCGCCTTGGAAAATGAATTTAATGGCTTGGTGGATGTCCTGGGCGATGACGTTCCAGCAGCCGACGAAGAAAGATCTAGAGAAACTTTCTGACCCACTGCACCATCAGCTGGGATAGACCGCGCTGCTTGTTCCACCTCGGTCAAAGAAGGGATGGCCAAGAGGTCATCATTCTGTTGATGGGTGACCAGATTAGGGATCACCTCCAGCAAATCAGGGCAGTCAGCGCACGGAGAAGCAGTGAACTGAGCCGAGAAATACTCCACTGCCAGACGATTTAAGGAGATCGAGTCGGAGGTGGATTCACCTGATTGAAGCCTGATGGTTTTGATCTCAGCCCTTCTCTATTTTTTCGATGCAACAGCGTGAAAATAGCGGGTGTTTCTGTCACCTACATCCAGCCAATTGACTCTAGATTTTTGTTTCCAATATGTTTCTTCCATAACTTGAAGGAGGCTGAGTTTTGATTGGCAATCTTGCAGCTTCAGCTAAAGATTAGACAGCAGAGGAGGATCGACATGTTGACCTTGCATCAGATTTTCAATAGCCGACAGATCCTGTTCGGCCCAGGCAACCTGCGAGGTAATGTTTCTAAACACTTCTTTGTTCCAGCACTTGAGCGCCTCTTTGACGCGCTTAAGCTTCAACAGAACGTCGTGACTTGGGTGGGAATTGGACTCTGAGTTCTACGCAGTCCTCACCACCTGCTGGAAAGTATCGTGGAGAAGCCACATACGCTGAAAGCGGAAGGGCTTCAGAACTCTAGGAGAACTGGGCGGGAAGGTCAGAAGAAGTGGTGCGTGGTTCGAATTAACGTGGGGAAGATGGGTAACTTGGAAGCTCGGGAAAGCCCTGGATCACTCGACGTTGAAAAGGACCCTATCCAGGCAAGCCCAAACTCGAGCCAAACTACCCTGGTTGTTGGACCAAGTGAAACGGTTGCCAGAAAACCCTGCATCTATCAGACCTGCAACATCAATGGCATCTGCGAATTCCTCCTGCTGGCAGAGTCCCCTACACTATGGCTACATCTTTCGTTTGTAGAAACTATCGCATTGAAATCAACACAAGCAGTCTAAGGCCCTTGAACCGTGGCAGACATGGTTGCTAAGGCAGTCCACAACGATCTTCGCCGGATCCTGTCATAGCTAGCATAGAAACTGTGAAGAAAATATTTTTGTGAAGGTTTGGGATATTCGTTGTAAAAGATATCAACTGCTTAGAGGAAACGACAATGGAGAGGGAAAGCAGGTTTTTATGAAAAACCCAGATTTTCCCTCCATTTTCGGCATTGGAGAAAGAGTTATGAAATCCTAGGGTGAGGCTAGTCCCAATGCTTTTGTCATCACTGATCATGGGTTCAAGGATTACAGGAATTAGAGGTTTGTGGATCTTGGTGAGCCTCTTTAAGGATCGGATAGTGCGCATGTTACCTATCCCTCTAGCATTCCACACTATCATTTTATCTATCAGTCACACATCCGGTGTTAATGGCCCGTCTTTTCAGTCTTCTCAACCTGGATTCCCATGAGCCTTTGGCATAAATGATCTTGTGTCTCTGTCTCCTACTCTGGTTTGGAGCCTTTGATTCAGGGGGATTAGACTTGGAGTTGAGAGACGTTGTGTATAGACCACTATTCTGATCTGTGCAATGATCAACTGAAATTTTTAGAATTGGTGTTTGATCGACAACAATGGGTTTCGAGGAGGTTTGATACCTATCAGTTGTCGAGAAGAACAGTGATAGGTCGACTTCTAGCATTCATTCACCCACACCGGAGTTAGGGGATAAGGGGACAGCCGAGTCTGGGGTGGACGGTGGGCTTTTAGCCGGTCTAGGGTGGATTACGAGATGGGATGCGGGAAAGGACTCATGGGTTAAGAGCATTGCTGAGAATAGGTAAGGGACTGGTTGAGGCCGATGTGGATGATGATCTATGGATGTAGAATAGTTGAAGTTTCCCACCAATCTCGGAGAAGCATGTTCAATGGTCGAAGATGGGCGATTAGGAGTCAGGGGGCAGCCCTGAGGGAGGACAGATTGAGACTGTTGGGAGATGTCCACAACGAGAGCAGGGTCTGGAAAGGAGACTGGAGGGGCCCTATGAGGAAGGGCATGTTGAGGGGTGGAGGATTGGGGCAGGTTTGGGTTTTGATTTTGGTGGTTTTGGTTAAGCGCTCGGGCATTCAGACTGGTAGGATGATGCTTGGGGTATTGAGGCCAAGTGGCAGGGAAGCAAATAGGCTTGGCCAGAGAGGAGGGGTTGGACTGAAGGGTTATTAGAGGAGAGTGTTCCTGGACGGGTTGAGGAGTTGACATAGGTTGGTTGGGTGAGCAGGTTTGCTGGAAAGGAATTAGCCTTTGATGGTGAACAAGTGCCTCACTTGGGGATTGTGCGATTTCTTGGAGAGGGCTCTGGATAGCCAAACCAGTGTCCTCAACCGCATAAGGAACTAAGTGATCATTTCTCAGTCGGGTATTTGGTTGAACATCTGTAGCGCAAACCATTACACCTGGATTTTCATTTCCAAATCTACTAACCACCCAATCCCTGTGCTTTCACCTGGTATTCCCTGTTCTTCTTGGGATTGTGTCAATTGCTGGGGCGGGGGAATGACAGAGATATGTTCAAGCATTGCAGTAATAGGGTAAATTTCTTCTCCAACAATAAGTTTCAGAATCGTACCAATATTAACTCCTGGTTTTGGCCGGATTTTGACCCTTGCGAATATCTGAAAAAGAACGAATCTGCTATTCGATCATGGTAACTTGCCCGAAGTAGCTGGCGAGATCTAGCAACACTGATTCAATTCAAGCGTGAGCTGGGATCCCGAATAGCCGAAACCAAAGTCCATAAGTGTCGAGAGTCACTTCCGGTGACCAGGGAGTAATGTCACATAATCCTGTCTACTCCTGAATCCGAGGGTCTGTCAAGAACACCGACAGATCTTCCTTGACTTTAAAGGCAATGAGAAAACGAGAAGGGGATATTCTGGTGATATCTATAGCCGATGTGCAAAATTGGGTTTGTCGTAGAATCTCCAAAATCTAATTCACTGATGTAGAAGGGTTCGTCGTTCTAGTAGTGATGGCCAGTTTGAGTTGAAGAAGCTGAGATTGGACAGCATCTCTGTCTGCTGTAGTGGCAGGAATGTTAGCGGCTAAGGTAGGGTTGGGGGAAGATGGGCCGGTGGGTTTCGTGGATGGAGGTTTATGGAGGATTCCGGCGAAGGAGTTGGGGGACAGTTTGGGGTTAAGGATTTGGTTGTGGGGAGGTGGATTCCTGGAGGGTTGTAGCGGTTCTTTACTCCATCTAGAGAGTAGAGAGCGAGATTTCTTCTGTTTTGCAATCTTTACCTCAACCTTTCGACCGTCGATTCGCTGTCCATCACACTACAAGAAATCCTACTTTTAGCAATGAAAATTTTCGTCTCTAAACGTCAACATTTCATAGCTAAAGCTTTTTAGCAACAAAAATTTTCGTCGCTAATTTCGTTGCTAATACATCGTCACTATAAACTTTCAGCTGCCAAAAAGTTGAAGTCGTTGCTAAATGTAAGCTTTTTAGAGATGAAAATTTCGTCGCAACAAAAACTGTAAGGACTTTTAGCAGTGAAACTTTTCGCTGTAAAAAATAATTGTACCACTCTCGTTGCTAAAAAAAGCTGTGGAGGACTTTTAGCAGCAAAAAACTTTCGTCCCTACAAAGCTGTACAAGACTTTTAGCAACGAAACTTTTCGCTGCAAAAAATAATTATTCCACTTTTAGCAACAAAAAATTTCATTACTAAAGAATCTTTGGAAAACTTTTAGCAGCGTAAATTTTCGCTGCTAAAAATATTCATGCATCTTTCTGCAACGCCATTTTTTGTCACTAAAAAAATATTACAAGACTTTTAGTAATGAAAATTTCGTCCCTATAATATTTTTAAAAACGTTTAGCAATGAAAAGTTTCATCCATATAATATTTTAAAAAACTTTTAGTAACGAAAATTTCGTCCCTATAATATTTTCAAAAACTTTTAGTAACGAAAAGTTTCGTCCCTATAATATTTTTAAAAACTTTTAGCAACGAAAATTTCATCCCTATAATATTTTCAAAAACTTTTAGCAACGAAAAATTTCGTCCCTAAAATATTTTTAAAAACTTTTAACAACGAAAATTTCGTCCCTAAAATATTTTTATAAACTTTTAGCAACGAAAATTTTCGTCGCTAAAAACATATAGCGGCGAAAAATTTCGTTGCTAAAAGTCTCTTTTAAAAAAAAATTGTCCAATAGAAAACTCTGTGTAAAATACCTGATAGACACCTATTGCAATATATTTCATCATATTCATCCTGTTATATCATCATATTCATATTCACATCCTGATATACCTGTTATATCATCATATTCATATTCACATCTTGATATATACCTGTTATATCATAATACACCTATCAAATTTTATCATATTGACATTCAGATCCATCTAACCCAAACTAGTAAATCCTTCCAAACATAAACTACATACATTCAAACACAAACAATCTTATATGCATCACATTCATTCATGCATAGATACATATAAGTTTAACATCATAAATAAAAAAGAAAAAATCATAAAGATGAAGGCGAAGGTGGTGGGACATCGGTAGGTAAGCGTGCAGTAAAAGCTTGAAACATTTTCGTCATCCATCGCCCGTGCTTCACCCGCATCTCCTCCATCTTCCTCTCCTTCTCCTCCTTCTGCCTCGCCAGCTGATCCTCCATCTTCCTCTCCTACTACTCCTTTTGCCTCGCCAGCTAATCGAGTTTAGGTTTAGGTTAGGTTATAGGTTTTGGGATTTGATAATGGGTTCAGATTTAGGTTATAGGTTATAGGTTTTGGTTTAGGTTATAGGTTTAGGATAAGGTTTAGGTTTAGGTTTACGTTATAGGTTTTGGGATTTGAGAATGACTTCGGGCTTAGGTTATAGGTTTTGGTTTTGGTTTAGGTTATAGGTTTTGGGATTTGAGAATGGGTTCGGGCTTAGCTTATAGGTTTTAGTTTTGGTTTAGGTTATAGGTTTTGGGATTTGAGAATGGGTTCGGGTTTAGGTTATAGGTTTTGGTTTTGGTTTAGGTTATAGGTTTTGGGATTTGAGAATGGGTTCAGGTTTAGGTTATAGTTTTTAGTTTTGGGTTAGGTTATAGGTTTTGTTTTAGGTTATAGGTTATAGGTTTAGGATAAGGTTTAGGTTTAGGTTATAGGTTTTGGGATTTGAGAATGAGTTCGGGTTTAAGTTATAGGTTTTGGTTTTGGATTAGGTTATAGGTTTTGGGATTTAACAATGGGTTCGGGTTTAGATTATAGGTTTTGGTTTTGGTTTTAGTTATAGGTTTTGGTTAAGGTTATAGGTTATAGGTTTAGGTTTAAGTTAAGGTTAGGTTTAGGTTATAGGTTTTGGGATTTGGCAATAGTTTTAGGTTATGAGTATATGTTTAGGTTAGCTTATAGGTTTTGGGATTTGAGAATGGGTTCGGGTTTACGTTATAGGTTTTAGTTTTGGTTTAGGTTATAGGTATAGGTTAAGGTTATAGGTTATAGGTTTAGGTTTAGGTTAAGGTTAGGTTTAGGTTATAAGTTTTGGGATTTGGGAATAGTTTTAGGTTATAAGTATAGGTTTAGGTTAGGTTATAGGTTTTGGGATTTGATAATAGGTTCAGGTTTAAGTTACAGGTTTTGGTTTTGGTTTAGGTTATAGGTTTTGGTTAAGGTTATAGGTTATAAGTTTAGGTTTAGGTTTGGGTTATAGGTTTTGTGATTTGGGAATAGTTTTAGGTTATAAGTATAGGTTTAGGTTAGGTTATAGGTTTTGGGATTTGATAATGTGTTCGGGTTTAGATTATAAGTTTTGGTTTTGGTTTTGGTTATAGGTTTTGGTTTAGGTTTAGGATAAGGTTTAGGTTTAGGTTTAGGTTATAGGTTTTGGGATTTGGGAATGGGTTCGGGTTTAGGTTATAGGTTTTGGTTTTGGTTTAGGTTATAGGTTTTGGGATTTAAGAATGGGTTCGGGTTTAGGTTATAGGTTTTGGGTTAGGTTATAGGTTATAGGTTTAGGATAAGGTTTAGGTTTAGGTTTAGGTTTTAGGTTTTGGGATTTGAGAATGGGTTCGGGTTTAGGTTATAGGTTTTGGTTTTGGATTAGGTTATAGGTTTTGGGATTTGAGAATGGGTTCGGGTTTAGATTATAGGTTTTGATTTTGGTTTTGGTTAAGGTTATAGGTTATAGGTTTAGGTTTAAGTTAAGGTTAGGTTTAGGTTATAGGTTTTGGGATTTGGCAATAGTTTTAGGTTATAAGTATAGGTTTAGGTTAGCTTATAGGTTTTGGGATCTGAGAATGGGTTCGGTTTAGGTTATAGGTTTTGGTTTTGGTTTTGGTTATAGGTATAGGTTAAGGTTATAGGTTATAGGTTTAGGTTTAGGTTAAGGTTAGGTTTAGGTTATGGGTTTTGGGATTTGGGAATAGTTTTGGGTTATAAGTATAGGTTTAGGTTAGGTTATAGGTTTTGGGATTTGATAATAGGTTCGAGTTTAAGTTATAGGTTTTGATTTTGGTTTAGGTTATAGGTTTTGGTTAAGGTTATAGGTTATAAGTTTAGGTTTAGGTTAAGGTTAGGTTTAGGTTATAGGTTTTGTGATTTGGGAATAGTTTTAGGTTATAAGTATAGGTTTAGGTTAGGTTATAGGTTTTGGGATTTGATAATGGGTTCAGGTTTAGATTATAAGTTTTGGTTTTGATTTAGGTTTAGGATAAGGTTTAGGTTATAGGTTTTAGGATTTGAGAATGGGTTCGGGTTTAGGTTATAGGTTTTGATTTTTGTTTAGGTTATAAGTTTTGTATTAGGTTAGAGGTTATAAGTTTAGGATAAGGTATAGGTATAGGTTTAGGTTATAGGCTTTGGGATTTGAGAATGGGTTCGGGTTTAGGTTATAGGTTTTGGGATTTGGATTAGGTTATAGGTTTTGGGATTTGAGAATGGGTTCGGGTTTAGGTTATAGGTTATGGTTTTGGTTTAGGTTATAGGTTTTGTATTAGGTTAGAGGTTATAGGTTTAGGTTTAAGTTTAGGTTATAGGTTTTGGGATTTAAGAATGGGTTCGAGTTTAGGTTATAGGTTTTGGTTTTGGATTAGGTTATAGGTTTTGGGATTTGAGAATGGGTTTGGGTTTAGGTTATAGGTTATGGTTTTGGTTTAGGTTATAGGTTTTGGTTAATGTTATAGGTTATAGGTTTAGGTTTAGGTTAAGGTTAGGTTTAGGTTATAGGTTTTGGGTTTAGGCAATAGTTTTAGGTTATAAGTATAGGTTTAGGTTAGGTTATCAGTTTTGGAATTTGAGAATGGGTTTGGGTTTAGGTTATAGGTTTTAGTTAAAGTTATAGGTTATAGGTTTAGGTTTAGGTTAAGGTTAGGTTAAGGTTATAGGTTTTGGGATTTGGGATTTGGGAATAGTTTTAGGTTATAAGTATAGGTTTAGGTTAGGTTATAGGTTTTGAAAATTGATAATGGGTTCGGGTTTAGGTTATAGGTTTTTGTTTTGGTTTAGGTTATAGGTTTAGGATATTGTTTAGGTTTAGGTTTAGGTTTAGGTTAAGGTTATAGGTTTTGGGATTTGAGAATGGGTTCGGGATTAGGTTATAGGTTTTAGTTTTGGTTTAGGTTATAGGTTTTGGGATTTGAGAATAGGTTCAGGTTTAGGTTATAGGTTTTGGTTTTGGTTTAGGTTATAGGCTTTGTTTTAGGTTACAGGTTATAGGTTTAGGATAAGGTTTAGGTTTATGTTTAGGTTATAGGTTTTAGGATTTGAGAATGGGTTCGGGTTTAGGTTATAGGTTTTGGTTTTGGTTTAGGTTATAGGTTTTGGGATTTGAGAATGGGTTCGGGTTTAGGTTATATGTTTTGGTTTTGGTTTAGGTTATAGGTTTTGGAATTTGGGAATGGGTTTGGGTGTAGGTTATAGGTTTTGGTTTTAGTTTAGGTTATAGGTTTTGGTTAAGGTTATAGGTTATAGGTTTAGGTTTAGGTTAAGGTTAGGTTTAGGTTATACGTTTTGGGATTTGGGAATAGTTTTAGGTTATAAGTATAGGTTTAGGTTACGTTATAGGTTTTGGGATTTGAGAATGGGTTCGGGTTTAGGTTATAGGTTTTGGTTTTGGTTTAGGTTATAAGTTTTGGGATTTGAGAATGGGTTCGGGTTTAGGTTATAGGTTTTGGTTTTTGTTTAGGTTATAGGTTTTGTTTTAGGTTAGAGGTTATAGGTTTAGGATAAGGTTTAGGTTTAGGTTTGGGTTATAGGTTTTGAGATTTGAGAATGGGTTCGGGTTTAGGTTATAGGTTTTGGGATTTAAGAATGGGTTCGGGTTTAGGTTATAGGTTTTGATTTTGGTTTAGGTTATAGGTTTTGGTCAATGTTATATGTTATTGGTTTAGGTATAGGTTTAGGTTATAGGTTTTGCGATTTGGCAATAGTTTTTGGTTATAAGTATAGGTTTAGGTTAGGTTATCTGTTTTGGGATTTGAGAATGGGTTCGGGTTTAGGTTATAGGTTTTGGTTAAGGTTATAGGGTATAGGTTTAGGTTTAGGTTAAGGTTAGGTTAAGGTTATAGGTTTTGAGATTTGGGAATAGTTTTACGTTATAAATATAGGTTTAGGTTAGGTTATAGGTTTTGGGATTTGATAATGGGTTCGGGTTTAGGTTATAGGTTTTTGTTTTGGTTTAAGTTATAGGTTTTGGTTTAGGTTATAGGTTATAGGTTTAGGATAAGGTTTAGGTTTAGGTTTATGTTATAGGTTTTGGGATTTGAGAATGGGTTCGGGTTTAGGTTATAGGTTTTGGTTTTGGCTTACATTATAGGTTTTGGGATTTGAGAATGGGTTCGGGTTTAAGTTATAGGTTTTGGTTTTGGTTTAGGTTATAGGTTTTGTTTTAGGTTATAGGTTATAGGTTTAGGACAAGGTTTAGGTTTAGGTTATAGATTTTGGAATTTAAGAATGGGTTCGGGTTTAGGTTATTGGTTTTGGTTTTGGTTTAGGTTATAGGTTTTGGGATTTGAGAATGGGTTTGGGTTTAGGTTATATGTTTTAGTTTTGGTTTAGGTTATAGGTTTTAGAATTTGGGAATGGGTTCGGGTGTAGGTTATAGGTTTTGGTTTTGGTTTAGGTTATAGGTTTTGGTTAAGGTTATAGGTTATAGGTTTAGGTTTAGGTTAAGGTTAGGTTTAGGTTATAAGTTTTGGGATTTAGGAATAGTTTTAGGTTATAAGTATAGGTTAAGGTTAGGTTATAGGTTTTGGGATTTGAGAATGGGTTCGGGTTTAGGTTATAGGTTTTATTTTTGGTTTAGGTTATAGGTTTTGAAATTTGAGAATGGGTTCGGGTTTAGGTTATAGGTTTTATTTTAGGTTATAAGTTATAGGTTTAGGATAAGGTTTAGGTTTAGGTTATAGGTTTTGGGATTTGAGAATGGGTTCGGGTTTAGGTTATAGGTTTTAGTTTTGGTTTTGGTTATAGGTTTTGAGATTTGAGAATGGGTTTGAGTTTAGGTTATATGTTTTGGTTTTGGTTTAGGTTATAGGTTTTGAAATTTGGGAATGGGTTCGGGTGTAGGTTATAGGTTATGGTTTTGGTTTAGGTTAAAGGTTTTGGAATTTGGGAATGGGTTTGGGTGTAGGTTATAAGTTTTGGTTTTGGTTTAGGTTATAGGTTTTAGTTAAGGTTATAGGTTATAGGTTTAGGTTTAGGTTAAGGTTAGGTTTAGGTTATAGGTTTTGAGATTTGGGAATAGTTTTAGGTTATAAGTATAGGTTTAGGTTAGGTTATAGGTTTTGGGATTTGAGAATGGGTTCGGGTTTAGCTTATAGGTTTTAGTTTAGGTTTAGGTTATAGGTTTTGGTTAAGGTTATAGGTTATAGGTTTAGGTTTAGGTTAAGGTTAGGTTTAGGTTGTAGATTTTGGGATTTGGGAATAGTTTTAGGTTATAAGTATAGGTTTAGGTTAGATTAAAGGTTTTGGGATTTGATAATGGGTTCAGGTTTAGGTTATAGGTTTTGGTTTAGGTTATAAGTTTTGGTTTTGGTTATAGGTCATAGGTTTAGGATATGGTTTAGGGTTAGGTTATAGGTTTTAAGATTTGAGAATTGGTTCGGGTTTAGGTTATAGGTTTTGGTTTTGGTTTAGGTTATAGGTTTTGGGATTTGAGAATGGGTTCGGGTTTAGGTTATAGGTTTTCATTTTGGTTTAGGTTATAGGTTTTGGTTTAGGTTTAAGTTATAGGTTTTGGGATTTAAGAATGGGTTCGCGTTTAGGTTATAGGTTTTGGTTTTGGTTTAGGTTATAGGTTATAAGTTTAGGTTTAGGTTAAGGTTAGGTTTAGGTTATACGTTTTGGGATTTGGGAATAGTTTTATGTTATAAGTTTAGGTTTAGGTTAGGTCATAGGTTAAGGTTTAGGGATAGGTTATAGGTTTTGGGATTTGAGAATGGGTTCGGGTTTAGGTCATAGGTTTTGGTATTGGTTTTGGTTATAGGTTTTGGGATTTATGAATGGGTTCGAATTTAGGTTATAGGTTTTGGTTTTGGTTTTGGTTATAGGTTTTTGGATTTGAGAATCAGTTTGTGTTTAGGTTAAGGGTGTGGTCCCTGCAAATAAAAATATAAACACGGCCTGTCCAAATGGCCAAGCCCTTCCAATGTTATCCATAGGAAATGGACAGCTTCATCATGGTCATAACAGCGGTTCCCACCTTCCAGGGACCCCCGCTCTTCCGGATAGCTCCGACGCACATCCGGGTCTGCTCCATTAATTTCAAAAAAATACATAAACACGACATGTCCAAATGGTCAAGCTCCTCCAATGCCGTCTATAGAAAATGGATAGCTTCATCATGGTCATAACAGTGGTTCCCACCTTCCAGAGACCCTCGCTCAACATCTAGATAGCTCCGATGCACATCCGAATATATAAATGAATACAGTTTAACAGAACATTATTAACAATGTTTCAAATGCATACCTCCCTTAGAAAGTCCTTCAGTTAATCCTCATGAAAGTCCTGATCTGTTAGAACCTTAATAGCAACATCCTGCATTCCATGATTGAATAAATAAGAAGATGCATCACCTTTACTTTCAAGTCAAATAAAAATGGGACAAAGAACCATGTAAGAAACACGAAGAAAAATGTGGATTTCTTTGAATATGTTAAAGATATTGGTCCAGGAACTGAACCACAAATTACTCTCATCAGGTTAGTTATCAGAATAACATTTCCAGAGAACTTCCCTGCATTAAACACTTGCCTATGTAATTCAATTGTCTTCAGTAAAATCAAATTACTGTCTTAAAAGAAATGCACGCCATGCATACAAAACGTCATTTTCAAACCAAACTACACTCGTTATTTTCAAATCTCACGCGGCCACTTCATTCGCCTACTATCTCCCTCGATTTCCCCACTCTCACCTCTCCGTCTCTCTCTCTTGAAGCAAAAAAAGAAGAAAAAAAAATCTCCTTTATATTTTTTCAATCCATCTTCCATTTTTTTCTTAACAAGAAAATCCATATTTACTAATATTTTTATTTTTCTATTTTTCAAAAGAATGAGTTCAGACTCCAAAAGCGTCAGCTCTAGCACTCGTACTTTTAGCCTAAACCCTAACTAAGGACTTCAAAATTACCAAGTACTCATAAACATTCATTGCGAGCATTTTTTGCCTATGTGTATGACGACCATACTGTTTGAAGCAATTCATGAAAAAAGATATGACTTGCAGTCAAAGGAATGTGAAGTAACCAACAGATGCACCAACAAAGGGCTTATCTGCACACACTAAAAATAAAAAAAAGTGTTTAGCTTCATGGGCTTAGTAATTTTCATTTGGAAAGTGAACTTTCTCATGAAAGAATAGCACATGATCAAACAAATGAAATAACTGCGACTATAGCCCTTGTTACCTTCCAATAGCCCAAGAACAAACGTAATATTTTTTATGGTGCACACTTATGGTGCACACTTCATGGAAATGTATGAAAACACTCGTTGCACAAGAATTTCTCTATAACAATATGACAAAGAAAAAACTAGCAGTTTAATGAAAGAAAATATCTCACCAAGCTGAAATTTGACTAGTTGGTATTTCTTTCTCAAACTTCTATGTTGTAAGCATAACAATGTAGCTTAAATATGTGAAAGCAATGTTTGGGAATAGAAAATGACGCACGCATGCACGTATGCGTGCGCGCACACACACACATCAACAGAACAAGACACTCTTTGTTAGAAGTAATAGAAGATATTGCTACTATAAGAACGTGAAATCAGTATCACTTCATATACATCATGAACTCTTCACCTTTCTAAACCTTGGCATTCATATCAGCTATTCACTATAGAGCCAAGGACGTACTTGCCTTGTAAAATGAAGTGAAAAAGAGGGCCAAATTCTAAATAAATGCCTGAATGAACAACCAAAAGAAGAATATCACGCATGCTCAATGGCACGTCAGAATCTCAATATGAAGATGCAGACAAAGGGATCATGAGTTTACATGCATGCAGCAATTCCATGCAATGGAAAAGTACCCGCTCTTCACTGGAACCATTTGCATAAGCATTAGGAATATTCGTTCCAGGTGGGAGAATACTCTATGGAACATCAGATGATCCCAGCAATGGATATAGATGCAAAACAGAGTGAAACAAAACTGAGATTTTCTGTCCAAACACCACCTTTGAGTGAATAGCTTCCAAACCCTTTACAACTAATAAAACTTCCAGGCATCCAAATGACCCCTAAATGCACTAGAAAATTGAGAAATTATATGATCCTTGGCCTCTGCAAACCTATTTTCTGCAACTCACAACCAGTCTACCAGAATATACTATCCATGTTTCTCTAGTTTACAAGTCCATTCACCATGAATCAAATTCAGCAACAAAAACCAAACAAAATAAAAGAAAAGTCTGACAGAACTTCAATACTCTGGCAGAATTTCAAATCAGCAACTTATATAATAATTAAAAAGAAGTTGGTAGGAAAACATACAGATTTACGGAACTTCAATACTCTGACAGAACTTCAAATCAGCAACTTATAACAATTAAAAAGAAGTTGCATGGACTGCCTGTGACCTGCATCATTGAGTCTTTTTTTAGCTACATAAAAATTGTATAAAAGAAGAACTTCAATACCCTGACAGAGTGTGATGGACAGATTTCGTAAAACACTTCTCTGGTTGCTTATGATAGTGGCTGCAAGGGCCGATCTACACATAACATGATGAGTCCGAGTTTTGGGATATAAGAAGAAAATGTGGTGGCAAATGTGATGGACAGATTGGATATCATGCACACAACATGATGAGCTTCAAACCCACATTACCAACAAATGACGGTTAATAGAAAATGATTGAGAACCACAACTCCCTCCATAACTCCTAATAATAACATGATAGTCTTTGTATAATTTACTAAGAAACACTGCAACTGCTGCAAACTGGAGTGGGCCACCGTGATCGGGACTTGAGAGGCTCAACCCACCTATACAATTAAGAAAAAAAAAAACCCAACATTAGTCTACATTCAGTGAAAACTAAGCCAATAGTGAAGTGGTACCCATCCTTATGGTATTGAACTTGCTTTCTAAAAGTTCAGCAACTTGGATAGTGATGCAGTAGAAACTAGCTAGTATAGTCACTGCTTGTGTTATAGAGCAATGCCCAGTGTGCTCAAATACAACTTTTGGCATTCTCCTCTCACACATAGAAACATGCATGTAGGACATTCTAGACATGCATAAGGTGGGCCCACCATGAAGATCAGTGGTGCAAAATCATATCACTCCGCTTATCAGCCAGGCCACATATTTGCATAGAGTCAAACACCCAATGTTTGATTCAAACCATCCCTTGCATATATGTACATATGTAGGCATTATTAAATCCATTTTAATAATCATGAGATGGGATATGCTAAGTATGGTAAATATTGTTTATTTAATTGCAGTATTGATTTGTGATTGAAACTCCCCATTTCTCTCTTCTTTCTAATAGGGATGACTCTTTGAGGAGCTAAAAAAATTTTTTGGAGACTCAAGGCATTGAATGGAGTTGCCACCACGGTTTGCTCTTCACTGACTACACCTATACAGTTGGTGGGAGAAGATCAGAGAGTGATTAGGTAAGACCATATCCTCATGCAATCATGTGAACCAGGATATAGAGATTTATGAGTTGTATTCGCAATGTGTCTAGGATAAAAGAAACTGGAGATATCTATGCTACACTAGATTCCAATGCATGTGTTTCTTCTCTCCTAAACTATAGGCTCACTCCATATTTCTAATGATATTTCAATGTTTTGTTCAATGTGTATACAGACAGGGTGTGTTTGCACTAGTTCGTTTACTTCAGTCTAGAAGATTTGACTTACAAGTTGGTGTTAGAAGAACATGTCTTTGGCTTGGATTTAAGTAGCCATTTTGAATGTGACTTGCCTGGGGACCAAAACGAGTATGACTCGCCCCGACTTGGTCCCGTTTCATTACCATACGGTTGTGGCTACTCATTTTGTTTCGGACTGAAACTGATACAACTTGGACGATATTGAGTCATATCATATGATTTTTTAAATCAGTCTTCGGAAACCACTTCTTTTAATGTATTTGCAAAAATGTTAAGAACGTAACCTTTAGACCCTGTTTCAATTGGTGGAATTCTAAAAGTGACCATGGAAAAGATGTTTTCCATTGATGTGACATTTTCCATCTATTGTGACAATAAGGTAACGTTTCCATTTCTCCAAAAAACTTTTGAAACTTGTGAATCCTCATGTTTCACTTTTTAACCATTGACCATTGTATTTTCCCCTGGAAATCACCAAGACTAAAACAAACCACCTTTTGTAGGATTCTTTTCCACTGATGATGCTATCCACAGTTTTCCTCAAATCTGGTGATTTCCTTTCTAAACGTACATCAATCCAAACAGGCCTTTAGTTATCTTATCATCTTCTTAGCCTACATCCCAACAATTTGGGGTTGGCTTTTAAATGGTAGATTGGCAGTTTAGATGATTGGCTTTTTATCTCCTCACCCATATAAAGAAAGAAAGAAAAAAAAAATTATAAAACTGATGATTTTGTCTTTGCAACTGACAAGGACTGTTGTAGCTAGAGACCTTGAAGGGCCTCACTCTCTACCAATTAATCTAACATCAGAGGTAGATGTCCCCTAGGTGGTACTTCAAATCATCCACCTTGTGCACCATGTAGAATGATGTTGAAAAAACCAATTTTGGGCATCTAAACAGGTTGGACCATCCAAATCCCTAAAAATTAATGAGTTGAGCCATCCTAACCATGGAAAAAGATTGCCAAATTCCAAGTTGAAGCATCCCGACCATGGAAAAATATTGTCAAAACCCATCTTCTGGTGACCAAAACGCTAGCAATTTAGCATGGCAACCAATGTTCACAGAGACATCAAGGCAACCAATGTTCTGCTTGATAAGGATCTCAATGCTAAGATATCCGACTTTGGTTTGTCTAAACTTGATGAAGAGGAGAATGTCCATACTTTGCAGCTGTTTCCTTCGGGCTTCTGCTGGATCTGATTGAATGGGGGCTAGTTATTTGCTGAACCAAAAGAAAAGAAAAGAAAAAGGCTGTACAGATATCTTTCAGGAAAAAGAAGGTCAGGTTGCTTCAGAGTTATAACATTATAGCCGCTAGGGTACCTAAAAATCTATGGTGGAGTAATTTCCAATCATGGTAGCAGTGTCTAGTTGTTGGTATGAATGTATGCAGATCAGCGGTGGAGCAGGTATTTATCTCTTTGCTGGTAGGAGAGGCCAGTCTGAAACATTGTTTCTTCAGGGTGGCTATAGCCTTTTATTTCCATTTTTTGTTTGCTGTTTAGGTGATATGATAGGTGAGCCCCGATGTTTTTTTGTGGAGCCCACCTGAAAGTCTGTTCTGTACATCCTCTGTTCATATTAACAAAGATATAGGGGTGTGATCCTCCTTTTGAAAATAATAATAATAATAAAGTGATGGAAGTCCTTTGTTAATCAATGTTATAACTCTATGCTCTGTAGCTGAATGTGCGCAAGATTTAGAATTTGTAACACCATTGGCCAAGGAGGATAGGCAACCGACTAGCTACTGACAATTAGAGTTGTTCATAACAAGAAAACCACAAAGGCAATTGCAACATTACCCCATATGGCGCACCTTTGTTAAGGATGCATTTTCCCTTGACTATCAATATAAGTAAGAGTCATTTGCTTATCAATTGGATTAAATGGAAGGAAATGAACCCCTTAAATGTCAGCTCATGCCTTCTTGTATGTCTAGATGGAAAGAAAGGCCAAAATGGAAGAATCAGTGATACACACATTATATATCTTTGTATAAGTAAGATAGAATAACCATTGCATTCCAAAATCACAAAACAGAAAAAATGAATGCAGTAAAACATTTTAAAAAAATGATTCCAAAACACATTTTCACTCATGGCAGCCATGGATTTATCAGATGTGAGTCATGTCAATGCTTTAAATTTCATGGATTGAATTGCTCACCTTCCAGTATGCTTTCAGAATCCATTCTCTGCCTTGATTTTGTCAGTTTTTAATCGTTATACTTCAAATTTTTCCTGCAAATCTCCTATTTAGAATTTTCTGCTCTCTAGTCTCATCAACCAAGAACATGTGAGTTGCTAGAAAAAATGCAACATACATAATGAACCTTATCATGCAGTTAATTCATCTACAACAAAGTGAAGAAAGGTAAGGGCTCAATTCCAACAAATCACATTCAAGACTCAGCTTCAATTAGAAAATAATAATAATTTTTACTGATAAAAGATTTACTCTCTCCCTGGGGAAGCATATATAATTTAGATTCATTCCTAATACCTACCCAATCAGATGGGAAAAACTTTTTTAGGGGGCATCTCCCATGAGGTTTAAGCAGATTCTTACACAAAAAATGAGAGAAATGGTTTGGATAAGTCCAAAATTCCACCAATAACCAGTGTTGTTGTGTACCCAAATGTGGTTTGATTTTTTCTTTTTTTCCAAGGAATGAGTTGGCCTCAACCTTGTCAGAATCTGCTACGACAATGACCAAAGAATGCATGTCAATCTAACTACTGCTTGATGACGTCGATACAACATGGAGTTATGGCATATCCATGTTGCATCTAGGGCTGTTAATGGGGCTGGATTAAGCAGGGTTTCATGCTACCCAAGCCCATCTCAAAAGCTCTTAGACTAGACAAAGGTCAACCATGTCCAAAAAGTTCCCAAGCACTACCTAGACACAACCCAAATGGCAATTTAAATGGCCATGATGGGCCTGAACTATC
Source organism: Magnolia kwangsiensis (assembly GCA_037074715.1). Lineage (NCBI taxonomy): Eukaryota > Viridiplantae > Streptophyta > Magnoliopsida > Magnoliales > Magnoliaceae > Magnolia > Magnolia kwangsiensis. Next base: position 33,618,623 of record CM073576.1, on the reverse strand, counting down.
CCATTCCCACTTGCATTAGATTAGTTTATATATGCCAAATGTGTTGGAATGATATGAAGGGTTGGCCACCTAACCCTTAGTTGCCTAAACATATTTTCCCAAAGAAAGAGTTTGTATTAAATTATAAATATTGGAGAAAGAAACAAAAGCTTGTTTGGTTGCGGCATTTTGTCGAACATGTCACGGGTAACTGCTCTAAGAGTTGTACTTATCTGAAAATTACCATGGGTTACTGCTTTAAGAATCACCGGATTGTATCACGTGTGCTTGTGATATATGTGAAAATTGTCTAATGCCTGTAATCAATGGATAATACATCACCTATGATTTTGTTTCACCAATTGAGGGACATATTGTCGTTCAAGTCCCAATCATGAAGCCTGCTTCATTGAGTGAAGATTGGAGGTTCAAGTCTTTTGAGAGGCTCTCTCAGGATAGCCAAATTCATAGCATTTCAATGGAAGGGCCGCGGATGGATTCATCGGTGTCTCTCCAGAGTAAAGAAGAAGAAGCCCCACACATCAGGCCTCACTCACATCAGGCTCTCCGTCAGATTGGTCTGGTTGGCTAGCAATGTACATAAACAGGGGCCCCACACATCAGGCCTCACTCACATCAAATTAAATAAAAATAAAAATAAAAAAAAATAGGGGAGAAGGAAGAAGGGAACAAGGGGAGTGGACTCACTTCGGCCGGTGGAAGGTTCGATGGCTAGATGGGCTGGCCTCTTCTCGTCGAGCTCCTCTCCATGTCTCTCCCTCTATCTATATGAGAATGGAAGGAGAATGGAAGAAGGGGAGGAGGTAGGATGGTATGAGAGAGAGAGAGAGGGGGGAGAGTTAGGGCCGGCGCACGCCCTAGCTCATATGAGAGAGAAAGGGTTGGACGCGAGAGAAAGGGAGAGAGAGGGTTTGGTTTTTGGGAGGTGGGGCGTGCGCGCGAGAGATAAGGGCGGACGGGATTTCGTTTCGGGGGGTGACGGACGACACTTTAAGTGCCTAGTTTAAGCACTCGTGGGGGCCCGCCGTGATGTATGTTATTTATCCACTCTGTCCATTCATTTTAACGTATCATTTTAACCGTTGATCCAAAAAAAGAGTCAGATCGAAGCTATAAGCGGACTACATAATATATTAACGATAGAAATTTATTTTTTATTATTTCTTATGGTGTGGTCCACTTAGACCTTTAATCTACATAATTTTCTGGCTCATCCACTAAAATTATATATTAGAATTTATGGGCGGTTTAGATCAAAGGCATATATTCCAATGTGCCCCATGGAGCCCCTTAAGCACCATTAATATCTAATAAGGTTATGGTAAGGAGGTAAGTTTTAGCTACAGAATATTAGTTTTTAGCTACGGATTAAGTCTGTAGTAACTATAGCCAAGGTTTATATCCGTAGCAAAAAGAAAACGTGGTCTATATCCTTTGCCCCTTTTTTTGGTAGTGAGCATTTCTTCAAACATGTAGGAGGCCATGGACAACGGCGGATATGGCTGCCGCTGCCATGGTTGTTGCCCCATTTGTGGCCCTTAAAAGAGGAAATGAGAGAGGAAGAGAGAGTACTTTTCAAGGAGATAAGGAAGGAATCAAAGTGGCCGTCTCGTTCGTCTTCATCCTCGCTGCCCAAATCTTCATGGATGGTGAGAGAGAGAGAGAGAGGACAGAGCGCAGGGGAGAGAGAGAGAGAGAGAGAGAGAGAGAGAGAGAGAGAGAGAGAGAGAGAGAGAGAGAGGGAGAGAGAGAGAGAGAGGGCGATGAGTGAGAGAATGGGGGGGAGATTGGGCGCAGCTCTGTTTTGAGCACGGGCCCAATTTTGGGCGGGACCATGGACGGTGCTATGTGGGCCCTACCATAATGTATATGTTTCATCCATTCCGTTCATCCACTTTTAAAGATCATTTTAGAGCTCTATGCCAAAAATTAGAGGGATATAAATCTCAGGTGGTCCACACCACATGAGAACAATAGTGATTGGATATCCACCATTAAAATCCCCTTGAGGCCCACTGTACTGTTTATTTGACATCCAATCTGTTGATTTGGTCATACAGGACCAAATGAAGGGAAGAAACAAAAATCAGCTTGATCCAAAACTTTTATGGCTACCAAAATATTTTTAATGGTTGACGCTTATTCAACACTGTTTCATTTAATGTGGTCCACTTGAGATTTGGATATATCTCATTTTTTGTCTCATATTGTAAAATTATCTATAAAAATATATGGACGGCATGGATGAAACACATACATTATGGTGGGGTCACAGAGGATCGACCACTAGCCATTGGCGAGGTAGTCAATTTGTTCCCAAGCGTACTAAGTAAATCCTGTGGGGTCCACCATGATTTATTCATTTTATCCACTCCATCCATCCATTTTAACATATAATTTTATTACATAAACTTAAAAATGAAGCCTATAAAAATCTAAAGTGGACCATATCATAGGAAATAGTATAAAATGAACGCCTACCATTAAAAAATTTTGGAAGGCCACTGAAGTTTTGGATCAAGTTAATATTTTAGTTTTCCCTTCATCCATGTATCTGTGATCTATTGAACAGGTTGGATGAAAAATAAAAATCACTGTAGGCCATAGGAAGATTTCAACGGTGGAAATCATAATTCCCATTGTTTCCTGTGGTATGGTCCACTTGAGCTTTGGATATGCTTTAATTTTGGGCTCAACCACTAAAATGATCTGAAAAAATAGATTGACAATATGGATAAACCAAATACATTCACTGGATATGACAGGGTAGGATGCAATATGCGGTGAAACCCTCTCGGGGGTCACAAAAGTTTCGGATGAATATGAAATTTGTTTTCCTATTCATCTAAGTATTTGGACCACACCACATGAAATGGTGTTGATTGAATATCGAACATTAAAAACTTCTTGTGATTGAGCCAAAGTATGAGGCAGATTCAAAGTTCGAGTGGACCCCATCATCCGTATACGAAACTCAGTAGGTCATACCATCTAAAACTATGTGAAGACATCCTAAAAAAGTCTAACCCCTCATCCAAGTGGGACACACATAATGAATGGGCTGGATCTGTGAATCACATTTAAGTAGGCCCAATATATGAATATGAATGTTACCCCTCTCCACTATATTATGTGGTGTGGCCCACCCAAGTCATGGATTGAGTTTGAATTTATTTTTAAGATCTTGGCCCACCCAAGTCATGGATTGACTTTCTCCATACCGCTCAACACTTTTCTCGGATCGTTTTAAGATATGAACCAAAAAATGGGGCGGGTCCAAGGCTCAAGTGGACTAGAGTAGGGATTGAACGTCCGCCATTAAAAACTTCTTAAGAGCTAGACAAGTTTCAGATGAAGCTGATATCTGTGTTTTCACTTCATCCACGTCTACATGACCTTATGAATAGGTTGGATGGTAAAAAAAAAAACATCATGCTGGCCCTTAGAAAGGTTTCAACGGTGGGTGTCATTATCACTACAGCTTCCTTTGGCATGGTCCACTGGAGCCCTTTACCTACCTCATTTTTTTTTTCTCATACCTTATAATGAACTGAGAAAAATGGTAAACGGCGTAGATAAAACATTTACATCACTGTGGGCTAAAAATGAAGCATATCCAAAGCTCAAATGGACCACACTGCTGGAAAGAGTATGAATTGAACATCTACCATTGAAAATTTCATGGGGGCCACAAAAGTTTTAGATCAATCTGATATTTGTGTTTTCATTTCATCCATGTCTTTTTGATATTACGAATAGGTTGGATGACAAATAAGGATCACCGTGGGCCATAGAAAGGTTTTAATGGTGGAAACATTATTCCCATGGTTTCCTATGGTATGGTTCACTTGAGCTTTAGATATACCTTAATTTTAGGTTGAACCACTAAAATGATTTGAAAACATGGATGGACAGAGTGGATAAGATAAATACATTCACGATGGGCCCAACTAAGTTTACGATATCATTTTAGAGAATTATCCAACAAAATGAATAATATCCCAAAATTAAATGGACCACACCACAAATACCAGCAGGGGATGATGATTTTCACCATTTAAAATTCTGTAGGGCCCACCATAACATTTTTTTTCCCATCCAATCTGTTCATAAACCCGATCCAAATAGAAAAACGGCTCAACCCAGTTTTGGATTTTGGACCGGTTCTTCTGTTTTAAGCCCGATGAAATCCAACAAGCCAACCCAGTCCGTTACCAATCCTGGAAATCCATACCTGGCGAAGGAGACATTATCCTCACAGATGGCTGGGGATAAAGCACATGAATAACACAACCTTCACCGCAGGGTTTCTCTCCCTATGAAGGGGTGGAGAGTTTTAGGGATTAGGATTTAGAGTGGGTGGAGAGTTTTCTACCAAGCGTCTTATTTATAGAAGGATGGTTGAGAAATGATCTCATTGGCTAGAAGTGGATGGTAATTTGTGCATGCACATAGTTTAATCTGTATTCGCTGAAGTGTTGATCATCTATCAGGACTCACTACAAGAAAAGGCACTTTTACCTACGAAAATTTCGTAGGTAAAAGCCAGTTTTTCGTAGGCAAAAACTTTTTCCAACGAAAATTTTTGTCGAAAATTTCGTTGCCAAAAGACCTAGGGAGAAAACATTTAACAACGAAAAAAAAAATTTCATTGGCAAAAGTAAGACTTTTTCCGACGAATCCATTTCGTAGGAAAAATATTTTTCCAACGTTTTCTTTCGTAGCCAAAAATATCGAAAATGCTTTTCACTTAACTTCGTTGCTAAAAAAGATTTACAAACCCTTTTACCTACGATTATTTTCGTAGCTAAAACTCTTTACCTACCAATAAGTTCGTAGGTAAAAAATATGACAGCACTTTCACCTACAAAGAATTCTGTAGGTAAAAATATTTACAAAGTTTTTCCAACGAATTTATGTCGTAGGTAATAATTCGCAGCCAAAAATAATACATAAGTTTTGCCTACGATTTGTTTTCGTTGGTTAAAATTACTGTAAAACTTTTACCTACGAAAGTATTCCTATGTAAAAATCGTCCCAAAAGTTTTACCTACTAACAATTTCGTATCTAAAAATATTTTCAAAACTTTTATTACGAATGTTTTCGTAGGTAAAAATTGATAAGAAAAGTTTTACCTACTAATGATTTCGTAGGTAACAATATTTTCAAAACTTGTACCTACGAATCGTTTCACAGGTAAAAATTGCTACAAAAGTTTTACTTACAAATTTTGTGGTAGCTAAAAGTATTTAGAAAACCTTTACCTATGAATAGTTTCGTAGGCAAAAATATTTACACAACTTTTTCCTATGAAGAACGTCGTAGGTAAAAACTTTTACCTACGAATTGTTTGGTAGGTAATCCATTTTGAAAACATATACCAATGAATATTTTTGTAGGAAAATACATTTTCAAACCATTTAGTTACGAATATTTTCGTAGCTAAAAAAAATATTGAACTTTTTCCTACGAAAATTTGCGTAGGTGAAAATTTGTGTGTGACTTTTACCTACGAAAATTTTCGTTGGTAAAAGGTTTTTTTTTTTTTTTTTTTAAAAATGTGGCTACAAAATATGCCTGATATACACCTGTTAATATTCCTGATATACAACTGTTATATATAAATATTTCATCACATTCACATTCACATCTATTCAAACCCTAAATACCCAAAATACGTAAATTCATCCAAATATAAACTACATCCATCAACATAACATTTATTCATAAATAAATACATATAAGTTTAACATCATGAATAAAATATAAAAAATCATAAAGATGAAGGCGGAAGAGGTGGAGCATCAGTGGGTAAGCGTGCAGCAAGAGCCTGAAACATCTCCACCATCTGTCGCTCAAGCTCCACCGGCATCTCCTCTATCCTCCTCTCATTCTCCTCTCTCTCCCTCGCCTGCTCCTCTATCCTCCTCCTCTCCTGCTCCTCCCTCTGCCTTGTCAGATCCTCCATCCTCCTCTCCTGTTCCTCCATCTGCCTCTCCAGCTGCTCACTCTTCTTCTCTAGCTGCTCTTTAATGTCATGGACGACGACTTGTAGCTGTTGAACCTCTTTCTCTACAATATCAGCTCGGGGGTGGCGCTCTCACCAATGACGATGGATCGGGTGGAGGCAACTCTAGCGGGTGCCATGAGCTTGGCACCATGGCCAAGCCCACGCACATATCCAGAACGGGTGCCAAGCACCTCACTCAGGATCTCTGGCTCACTCCGCTGAGTACCATCAGGAGTGGACTGACTGCGTAAGGTGTCCATCGCCGCCTGTAATGAAAACATATGAATTTTCTCTAAAAAATGGTATTATTATAATATAATGCAATTAAACTTTACAATGTAAGAATTTTTACCCAAATCTCGCCGGCTCTAGGATGTACCCAAGATCCCGTCGCCTGTCGACAGTGAGTTCCTCTATAGAGGTCTACTGGTCCGGGCTCCTGGCCAGTGAGGGGATCTCGCTGCGCAATCGAAAGAACAACTAAGTTAATATAAATGTATGGAAAGAATATATCAACTTAATAATTATCAGTAATTTCTTACCATGCTTTGACAAACTTCTGCAAATGACTTTGAACCAGCTACGTGGTTCACTTCTAACTTTCCTCTGTTGTCAGAATTTATTTTGTTTCTCTTCTGAACACATTATTCATAATACATTGTTATTAATAGCAATTTAATTATTACATTAAGATATCGTAAATATGTAAATATTACCTGAAAAAAATCAGACGAAAATCTATTGCAAGGTATCTGCCAGTCACCATCCGTCACGTGCGGCGGTGCGAACAGTGTGCCCTCCGTGTGGCTCATACAATGCTTGTACCGCTTGTATAACACGGAGCGGTACTCCTTGAACCGCTCTTTGATCATGTCGTCAACAGCATAGGAAATGTGCGAAACACTCAAATCAATGTCAAACTTATCCTGTAGTTTTGTAAATAATGGATTAAGGCAATAAACTTATTAAGAAAATAACTTAACCATAAAATAAACTTTTATAAAATAAATTTTAAAAAACTAAAATTTACTTGAAGGCGCTGACGAATGAGCTGCCGCACATCATCTGTCACGTCTCCCCAACGGGAGGTGGTAGGTGGGATCAGAGATCGGCATAAGACATCGACCTCTGACGTAAACAGTCTGGCATTGTTCCCAACAGGTCTAATGCAGTCCTGTGGGAACTCTATCCTCACCCTACCCTCGCGCGCAAGTCGCTCTAAAAGCAACCCACGCGTGGGTCCACATCCTCGTCGGCTGGTCGACGATGCTGTTGCAAAAGAAATATGTAAATTTAAACATAAACAGAAATCATTAAAAAAATATGTCTAGACTTACATGCAGTGCCCGGTGTATGCGCGACTGAGGGATCAGACGCCTACGATGCAACATGTGACGGCGATGCTGGCTCCATCGCATCACGGGTAGAAGGGGTAGATCCAGTACGCGAACGACGTACTCTCTCATCTGGTGCCATCAGTGAATATGTGCGAGCTACGTATTTATAAATTTAAACAATGTCAATACAAGTGAAATATACTAAAATATTTTACAAGTAGTGTTGACGGTACAATGCATTTGTGCTTATGCTTAGAGAGATGATTAAAATATGATTAGACCATAACACTATAATGCAAGCAGAATATAATAAAACTGTAAACTTTAATCTTAACCATTGAAAATTCCATTACACATTGTCATTCTATATTAAATACACATATTTTGTTGTAATATGAAACAACTTTGAGGTAAACTATCCGAAGTACTCCCTACGTAAGGTATCGTATGCTTCAGAAGCATATATCATTTCGTGTGAAGCACCCGACATATTTACATCCAACATGCCAGTCACAATAAAAGAAATTTGATCTCTTGGGACTCCATTCAAATGTGCAAGTGATAGAGTCGCATCTTCCATATCTCGTTTCCCGCGGTTATACATCTCCATCAGCTCCGAAATTTCTTTGAGATGGCATAATCTTTCCTCTGAGTCGTCGTCGATATATTCCACTCTACACTCATCGACCAGACCGGGTATCTCCATGGCCCTACCAGAAGAAGATAGGATCGAAACATCCATCTGTAATAGCTAATGAAGTATGTTGTGTGCTTCTACTACGCTCCAGTTTAAGGAGGACATAATTAGAAATTGACTCAACTGCAAATGTAGATTATAAATAAGTCAATAAAAGGAAATAATCATGACTTGTAATTTTCACGTATACATAAAATACATAAATTATTCGAATTAAAAAATGACATGTAAATCATGTGTACATTTAATAATCGTCCTCTATATCACTATCGCTTAGGGCTATTTCTTCATCATCACTATCGCTGATCAATATTTCATCCTCATTGTCCGCAACGTCGTCATCAATGAAACCGCTATCATTTCTAACAATATCACGTATTATCGAGGCATCAACATGATCAGGTGGCACATCATCTCTGTCTAATTGCACTACATCAATATCAACACTTGAATCAGTCCCTGTATCCTTAGATGGCATGTCTTCTTGATATGCTTCTTCAACCCTAAACGTGTTATTTCCCTCATCCTCACTATCTTCAACTTCTAATACGGGAACATCAAATATGTTCTTAGGCTTTATTTTCTGCACCATGTGCCAAGAGCCGCCTAACTTGGTGTCAGCGAGGTAAAATACTTGTTCGGCTTGGCTGGAGAGGACAAATGGGTCATCCTTAAACCACTTTCGAGATAAATTTACACTCGTAAAGTAGTTGTCAGTCTGTATTCTCAACTTCTTATTTTCAATGTCCCACCAATCACATCTAAATAAGTACACTCGCTTTCTCTTACAATAACTCAGCTCAATAATATCTGTCAAAATGCCATAAAAGTCAATTTCATCCTCCTCGTTTGTTCCCTTCACAACCACCCCACTATTCTGTATGGTCCTGTACTTCTCATGTTCTTCGGTGTGGAATCGAATCCCTTTTACAATACAACTTTTATATCTAGATACACGTCTGTCAGGGCCACACGTCAATGAATATAGTGCATCAGACGCATCAGAAGAGTTGCTCATGCACAACGTCATCATCTATTATCATGTATAAAATATAATTATTTAGAGATTTTCATAGGTTGAAATAATGTGGCATACAACGAAAATTCTAAGTGTGGTGAGATACAATATGAAATCTTACATATTTGGCAAACCATTCTGAAAACTGGTCTTGATGCGTTCGATCATAATTTGTGGAGAATTTGGACTTCATCTCGTCCATGTGTTCGCTACACATAAATGGCACATCATCAGTAGGAAACATTAAGATCATCGTATGTAAAGAAAATAAAAATTAAGGGAAGACTTACTCCAAGTACGACTCTATTTCTTCACAATTATGCAACACATACCACCGCACCTTTGCTAGATCCCCAAGATCCATATCCTGAAACATCGGGGATCCTAAAGGATGAACGTTATGTGCGACTACAGATATGAGTCCTTGTATATGCTCTTGCCCTTCATCGGCATTCCGATCTTCTCGATTGAATCTAGTCTCTATCCTACGAAGATACATGAAGCAAAATGTAAGACACTCATTATCAATGTACGCTTCAGCCATCGATCCCTCCGGTCGTGCCTTATTCCTCACAAATTTTTAAGTGTGTGAAGGTATCTGTACACAAAACCAATATGTTATACTATGAAAACATAGATATATATATAGTTTATGGAATGAATAAAAATTTTAATAAGTTCAACCACCTTTCGATTGGATACATCCAACGATATTGTACTAGGCCTGCAAGTTTCGCCTCGTGCGGTAAATGAATCACTAGGTGTACCATGACATCGAAAAATGCAGGTGAAAATATTCTTTTAAGTTTGCAAAGGATTATGGCAATGTCACTCTTCAGTCGTTTAATAATATCTACATTCAACGATTTTGAACATAAATCCTTAAAAAATATCCCCAACTCAATCAGCGTCGCACTGATATCCTTGCTCAGGAATCCACGAATCGCAACTGGCAGTAGGCGCTGTAGAAGGACGTGACAATCATGACTTTTCATTCATGTTACCTTGCAGTCTGTAACGCTAACGCGCCGAGATATGCTTGATGCATACCTATCGGGAAACTTCACCGATCTCAACCATTCACATAAACATTTTCTCTCTAGTTTTGTCAACGTGTAGCAGGCTGCTGGTATAGTATACGAATTTTCATGTGGTTGCAAGTGTAACTTTTTCCTTAAACCCATTTCTTGAAGATCCAATCGAGCCTTGAAACTGTCTTTAATTTTTTTCTCTATGTTCATCAATGTTCCGAAAATATTATCACATATATTTTTCTCAATATGCATGACATCCAAGTTGTGTCACAATTTTAGATCGCTCCAATAGGATAACTCAAAAAAGATGCTCTTCTTCCTCTAGTTATAGTCCAATACTGTACGTTTCCTCTTCTTCAAGTGTGATGCCTTATTAAATCTAACTTCTCCAATGTTACTTAGTTGTTGTATCACATCTTCTCCAAATAGCTCTTTCGGGGGTGGCCTATGATCTTGTTTGCCATCAAAGATCATTGTCTTCCTACGCCAACTATGATCGCTCGGAAGGAAGCGACGATGGCCCATATAACATATTTTTCTACCATGCTTAAATGACAATGAACAAGTCTCAATACCACATGTAGGACAAGTCAACTTGCCCTTCGTGCTCCATCCAGACAAATTTTCATAGGCAGGAAAGTCATTTATTATCCACAAGACCACTGCATGCAATCGAAATGTTCGTCATGCAAATGTGTCATACGTTTATACACCTTGACTCCACAACACGTTTAACTCATCTACTAACGGTCGTAAATACACATCAATATCATTCCCAGGTGATTAGGTCCAGGAATAAGCAATGACATTATGAAAAATTACTCCTTCATACACAACTAAGGAGGTAAATTGTAGGGCATAAGCACCACTGGCCACATACTGTACGAGCTACTCATATTGCCAAATGGATTAAAACCATCACTTGCAAGACCTAGTCGAACATTGTGAGAATCCTCTGCAAAACGGTCATATTGCTTGTCAAAACTTTACCAGGCTTCAAAGTCCGCAGGGTGCCTCAGTGTACTATCATCATGAACGTGTTTCTCTTTATGTCACCTCATATCTTCAGCTGTCTTACGAGACATAAACAATCTTTGCAATCTGGGTTTCAATGGAAAGTACCTTAACACCTTTCGCGGAATTTTCTTACCCCTGGCTGTGCCATGCTTCCACCTAGACTCTCCACATTCTTGACACTCTTCAGCCTTATCATGCTTATTCCGATATAATAAATAATTATTTATACATACATGTATGAGTTCATAACCAAGGCCTAAGTCTCGCATCAAGGATTTGGCCTCATAATGAGACTTAGGCAATGTCTCACCGTCCGGTAATACTTTTTTCAACAACTCAAGCAACATGCGGAATGATTTGTTACTCCAACGATTTATTATCTTCAAATGAAGTAACTTTGTAAAAAAATTCAACTTGAAAAAGTTCTCACACCCCGGATAAAGTGGACGTTGCGCATCCCTCAACAACCTACTAAAATTTTCTCATTCGTCATCACCCATTGGAGGAATATCTTGGTTACTACTTGTTGCTGCAAAATCCGTATCCACAGCTGTTCCCATGAACACATCCCCTATGATATCTTGCATTTCGTCAACGTCTTCATCCTCATCATCCGGCACAATTGGGTCAGCAAGGACTTCAGTGGGCGCAACTCTATAGGTCATATCTTCACCATGATAGATCCACCAAGTGTAACTCTGGTCAATCCCAACTATGAATAAATCATCCTCTACTTTGTCTAAAGTCTTAAATATCATGTTCTTCATTTTCGACATGGACACCTAATCTTATTCCTTAAATCTGCCCAATTTCGTACAAATTCCGTGAACTCTTGAACCCCTTGTTTATACTCTGGGCCAAACCTGTTCTTACCTCGCATCCAACTCTTATCCATGTCTACAATAAAAAGACTAAAGTCAATTTATGGAAATGACTTTAAGATTAGGCTATGTTATAGGTTATAAGTATCGGTTATAGGTTAAGGTTAAGGTCTAGATTTAAGTTATAGGTTAGGGTTTTGAGATTTGAGAATAGGTTTAGGTTAAGGTTATAAGCCTAGGTTTAGGTTATAGGTATAGGGAATGGTTTAGGATATAGGTATAGGTTTTGGGATTTGAGAATAGTTTTAGGTTATAAGTGTAGGTTATAGGTTTAGGGAATGGTTAGGTTTAGGTTAGAGGTTTTAAGATTTGAGAATAGGTTTAGGTTATAGGTTTAGGGAGTGGGTAGGTTTTGGTTATAGGTTTTGGGATTTGAGAATAGCTTTAGGTTATAAGTGAAGGTTATAAGTTTAGGGAGTGGGTAGGTTTAGGTTAGAGGTTTTGGGATTTGAGAATAGGTTTAGGTTATAGGTTTAGGGAGTGGGTAGGTTTAGGTTATAGGTTTTGGGATTTGAAAATAGTTTTAGGTTATAAGTGAAGGTTATAGGTTTAGGGAGTGGGTAGGTTTAGGTTATAGGTTTAGGTTTTGGGATTTGAGAATAGGTTTAGATTATAAGTATAGGTTTTAGTAAGGTTATAGGTTAAGGATTAGGGATTTGAGTTTAGGTTAAGGTTGTAAGTTTAGGTTAAGGTTACAATTATAGGCTATAGGTTAGGGTTAAGGTCTAGGTTTAGGTTAAAAGTATAAGTTTTGGGATTTGAGAATAGGTTTAGGTTAAGGTTGTAAGTATAGGTTTAGGATTAGGTTTTAGGTTATAGCTTATAAGTATAGGTTATAGGTTAAGGTTAAAGTCTAGGTTTAGGTTATAGGTTAGGGTTTGGGGATTTGAGAATAGGTTTAGGTTATAAGTGTAGGTTATGGGTTTAGGGAATGGGTAGGTTTAGGTTATAGGTTTTGGGATTTGAGAATAGGTTATAGGTTTAGGTTTAGGAAATCGGGTTCGGGTTCGGGGTCGGGCTTAGGTTTGGGCTATAAGTATAGGTTTTGGGATTTGAGAATAGGTTTAGGTTAAAAGTGTAGGTTATGGGTTTAGGGAATGGGTAGGTTTAGGTTATAGGTTTTGGGATTTGAGAATAGGTTATAGGTTTAGGTTTAGGAAATCGGACTCGGCTTCGGGATTGGGCTTAGGTTTGGGCTATAAGTATAGGTTTTGGGATTTGAGAATAGGTATAGGTTTAGGGTATAGGTATAGGTTTTGGGATTTGAGAATAGGTCTAGGTTATAAGTGAAGGTTATAGGTTTAAGGAGTGGGTAGGTTTAGGGTATAAGTTTTGGGATTTGAGAATAGGTTTAGGTTATAAGTATATGTTTTAGTTGGGTTATAGGTTAAGGATTAGGGATTTGAGTTTAGGTTAAGGTTGTAAGTTTAGGTTAAGGTTACAATTATAAGCTATAGGTTAAGGTTAAGGTCTAGATTTAGGTTAAAAGTATAAGTTTTGGGATTTGAGAATAGGTTTAGGTTAAGGTTATAAGTATAGGTTTAGGGTTAGGTTTTAGGTTATAGGTTATAAGTATGGGCTATAGGTTAAGGTTAAGGTCTAGGTTTAGGTTATAGGTTAAGGTTTTGGGATTTGAGAATAGGTTTAGGTTAAGGTTATAAGTTTAGGTTTAGGTTATAGGTATAAGTTTAGGTTTAGAGAATATGTATAGGTTTTGGGATTTGAGAATAGGTTTAGGTAATAAGTGTAGGTTATAGGTTTAGGGAATGGTTAGGTTTAGGTTAGAGGTTTTGGGATTTGAGAATAGGTTTAGGTTATAGGTTTAGGGAGTGGGTAGGTTTAATTTATAGGTTTTGGGATTTGAGAATAGTTTTAGGTTATAAGTGAAGGTTATAGGTTTAGGGAGTGGGTAGGATTAGGTTATAGGTTTAGGTTTTGGGATTTGAGAATAGGTTTAGGTTATAAGTATAGGTTTTAGTTGGGTTATAGGTTAAGGATTAGGGATTTGAGTTTATGTCAAGGTTGTAAGTTTAGGCTATAGGTTAGGGTTAAGGTCTAGGTTTAGGTTAAAAGTATAAGTTTTGGGATTTGAGAATAGGTTTAGGTTAAGGTTATAAGTATAGGTTTAGGGTTAGGTTTTAGGTTATAGGTTATAAGTATAGTTTATAAGTTAAGGTTAAGGTCTAGGTTTAGGTTATAGGTTAAGGTTTTGGAATTTGAGAATAGGTTTAGGTTAAGGTTATAAGTTTAGGTTTAGGTTATAGGTATAAGTTTAGGTTTAGGGTATAGGTATAGGTTTTGGGATTTGAGAATAGATTTTGTTATAAGTGTAGGTTATAGGTTTAGGTTAAGGTTATAAGTTTAGGTTTAGGTTATAGGTATAAGTTTAGGTTTAGGGTATAGGTATAGGTTTTGGGATTTGAGAATAGGTTTAGGTTATAAGTGTAGGTTATAGGTTTAGGGAATGATTAGGTTTAGGTTAGAGGTTTTGGGATTTGAGAATAGGTTTAGGTTATAGGTTTAGGGAGTGGGTAGGTTTAGGTTATAGGTTTTGGGATTTGAGAATAGTTTTAGGTTATAAGTGAAGGTTATAGGTTTAGGGATTGGGTAGGTTTAGGTTATAGGTTTAGGTTTTGGGATTTGAGAATACGTTTAGGTTATAAGTATAGGTTTTAGTTGGGTTATACGTTAAGGATTAGGGATTTGAGTTTAGGTTAAGGTTGTAAGTTTGGGTTAAGGTTACAATTATAGGCTATAGGTTAGGGTTAAGGTCTAGGTTTAGGTTAAAAGTATAAGTTTTAGGATTTGAGAATAGGTTTAGGTTAAGGTTATAAGTATAGGTTTAGGTTAGGTTTTATGTTATACCTTATAAGTATAGGTTATAGGTTAAGGTTAAGGTCTAGGTTTAGGTTATAGGTTAGGGATTTAGGATTTGAGAATAGGTTTAGGTTATAAGTGTAGGTTATGGGTTTAGGGAATGGGTAGGTTTAGGTTATAGGTTTTGGGATTCGAGAATAGGTTATAGGTTTAGGTTTGGGAAATCGGGTTCGGGTTCGGGATCGGGCTTAGGTTTGGGCTATAAGTATAGGTTTTGGGATTTGAGAACAGGTTTAGGTTATAAGTGTAGGTTATGAGTTTAGGGAATGGGTAGGTTTAGGTTATAGGTTTTGGGATTTGAGTTTAGGTTAAGGTTGTTAGTTTAGGTTAAGGTTACAATTATAGGCTATAGGTTAGGGTTAAGGTCTAGGTTTAGGTTAAAAGTATAAGTTTCGGGATTTGAGAATAGGTTTAGGTTAAGGTTATAAGTATAGGTTTAGGGTTTGGTTTTAGGTTATAGGTTATAAGTATAGGTTATAGGTTAAGGTTAAGGTCTAGGTTTAGGTTATAGGTTAGTGTTTTGGAATTTGAGAATAAGTTTAGGTTATAAGTGTAGGTTATGGGTTTAAGGAATGGGTAGGTTTAGGTTATAGGTTTTGGGATTTGAGAATAGGTTATAGGTTTACGTTTAGGAAATCGGGTTCGGGTTCGGGATCGGGATTAGGTTTAGGCTATAAGTATAGGTTTTGGGATTTGAGAATAGGTTTAGGTTATAAGTGTAGGTTATGGGTTTAGGGAATGGGTAGGTTTAGGTTATAGGTTTTAGGTTTTGAGAATAGGTTATAGGTTTAGGTTTAGGAAATCAAGTTCGGGTTCGGGATTGGGCTTAGGTTTGGGCTATAAGTATAGGTTTTGGGATTTGAGAATAGGTTAAGCTTTAGGTTTAGGAAATCGGGTTCAGGTTCAGGATCGGGCTTGGGTTTGGGTTATAGGTATAGGTTTTGGAATTTGAGAATAGGTTTAGGTTAAGGTTATGAGTCTAGGTTTAGGTTATAGGTTAAGGTTTAGGTTTAGGCTATAGGTATAGGTTTTGAGATTTGAGAATATGTTTAGGTTATAAGTGTAGGTTATAGGTTTAGGGAATAGGTTTTGGGATTTGAGAATAGGTTAAGGTTTAGGTTTAGGAAATCGGGTTCAGGTTCGGGTTCGGGTTCGGGTTCGGGCTTGGGTTTGGGTTATAGGTATAGGTTTTAGGATTTGAGAATAGGTTTAGGTTAAGGTTATGAGTATAGGTTTAGGTTATAGGTTAAGGTTTAGGTTTAGGGTATAGGTAAAGATTTTGAGATTTGAGAATAGTTTTAGGTTATAAGTGTAGGTTTAGGGTAGGTTATAGGTTAAGGTTTAGGGATTTGAGTTTCGGTTAAGGGTGTGGTACCTGCAAATACAGATATAAACAAGATATAAATACGGCCTGTCCAAATGGTCAGGCCCTCCCAATGTTGTCTATAGGAAATGGACAGCTTCATCATGATCATAACAGCGATTCCCACCTTCTAAGGACCCCCGCTCATCCGGATAGCTCCGACGCACATCCGGGTATGCTCCATTAATTTTGAGCTAATACCAAAATACGGCCTGTCCAAATGGTCAGGCCCTCCCAATGTTGTCCATAGAAAATGGACAGCTTCATCATGGTCATAACATCGGTTCCCACCTTCCAGGGACCCCCGCTCATCCGGATAGCTCTAACGCACATCCGGGTATGCTCCATTAATTTCGAGCTAATACCAAAATATGGCCTATCCAAATGGTCAGGCCCTCCCAATGCTGTTCATAGGAAATGAACAGCTTCATCATGGTCATAACAACGGTTTCCACCTTCCAGGGACCTCCGCTCATCCGGATAGCTCCGACGCACATCCCGGTATGCTCCATTAATTTTGAGCTAATACCAAAATACGGCCTGTCCAAATGGCCAGGCCCTCCCAATGCTGTCCATAGAAAATGGATAGCTTCATCATGGTCATAACAGCGGTTCCCACCTTCCAAGGACCCCCGCTCATCCGGATAGCTCCGACGCACATCCGAGTATGCTTCATTAATTTTGAGCTAATACAATTAAATCCTAAATTAGTTACTCATCCAAAGTTGGATAGATTGTAATACTTTCATATTCTCATTTAAAAGTCCACACCAAAAATCTGGCAGCATCTCCTCATGCCTCTGCAGATAAGTTGATCTTACGTTACATTCCGATGCCAAATATCTAAAACAATATAAAGATATTTGACATTGGTTACGGAACGGAAGAAACATATATAGAGAGAAACGAGGAGATGGACCATGGATCAAGCATGAACATTTAAATAGATTATATGAAAGCATACTATCCATCTAACCTTGAACTGTCCAAAATGGGACAATTTGAGCGATTTCTATGCCACCAAAAATACGCCATATCTATGTATGGCCCCATAGAAATCCTCAAACGAGTAACTAATTATCTAACTTACAAATCTATAAACTACAACATAGGCACCATACAGCCATGCTCAAGTGAACCAAGTCAAGCATTATTCACACATGTTCAAGTGAACCAAATTAAGCATCATTCGCACATTTTCAAGTGAACCAAGTTGAGCATCATTCACACATGTTCAAGTGAACTAAGTCAAGCATCATTCATACATGTTCAAGTAGATTGATTTAAGCATCATAAGCAAAACTTCTAGGGGGCTGATCTTAGCATCATTACCACACATGTTCTTGCCGAATATCTTGGCATCATTACAACACATTTGAGTTGATTGATTTAAGCATCATAAACACATGTTCTAGTGGACTGATTTAATCATCGTAAACACATGTTCAAGTGGACTAGTTCAAGCATTGTAAACACATGTCCAAGTGGACTGATTTAAGCATTATTGAAACAATTGAAACTATGTCTGTCAAACACAACATCATTGTGTTATTTCTTTAGAAAGCACTGAAAGGCATTTTCATGTTCATAAATATTGAGGTTTATGAATGTCAGAATTCATAATTTTTGTTCATAGCTAGCTAGACCTAACTATCTAGCTCTAGGTTGTCAAAACAAATGTCAGAACTCTGGTGGATACTTTCATGTTAGAAAAAATACACAAGCACAGGATATGTAGCTAACTAGACTTCCATACACAATTTTGTTTATAGAAAAAATAATAATGAGGATTTAAAATATTCTGGTTCCAAGTTCAAAAAAAAATATATAAAAGAATTCTGACAGAAGAAAAGAACCTAATGTCTCAAAACATGTATGATTTACATTGTACCTTAAGAAAGCAACCAGCAGCACCTGCTGCAATCAAATCTCGGACAATCCTCTGAACGTTGAGAGCATTGCCACCGCCCTGATCTAGCAAACATTAAAGAGAAACAATTGATTTAAATACAATACAGAAAGTCTGAAATTGTGTTTTTTAAAATAAACATAATAAAGAAAAGACCTTGAACTTAATATTTATTTTCCCAGACAGTGCTAACTCAGCTAATATTTATTTTCCACCATTCATTCATCACTGATTGGATGGTCTAGACCATCTGACTGATGAAAGCTTTCTATTATTGATCATTAAGGAAGACCCCACCAGATGAATAATTAAATGAAACATGTAAATAGACATAAACAAACATCCAAGAAGAAAAAATAATAAGAATCTATATTTGAACAAAGATGAAGAGAACAAAGTAAATAATAAAAAGAAATTCGAAGAAAATATTTCACCAATATGCTTCTCGACATGAGATTCATGGGTCAACCCTTTCTTTCTTTAGGTTGTTTTTGTAGGGCTGTCAATGGGCTCATCCTATTCAAAATTTTGATTTTTCTTAGCTTGGCCTAGCTGATTGATGGCGCCATGTGTTTGGTAAAGGAAGTTTATCTTGAATTGAAAATTTCCCACACACTTTGAGTTAATTATATTTTGACATTAAACATGCATCCAACCTCTCTATTGCAATTCAGTTCAATTGAGCATCTAAATACATGAACTAAAATAGATATAGATTTCCAAAGACTTTTCAAAAGAAGTGGATGGACATACTAATGGTTTAAACTACAAATGTCCTAAACAACTACAACAAGTTGATTAACTAAGACTAGATTCATTACATTCACAGCTTTAACAACCATCATAATACATGAACTAAAAATTAGTCTCATTACATCATGGCATCAGGAACCATCAAAACACATGAACTAAAAAACAGCATGTTTTCATGTAGGGTGCAGATCAAATCAGATTGCATAGGGGCTGTGGATCACTTAATTGGAAAGACCTGTTTCAGCAAGCTTCGTAGCAAGAAGAATTTACTTTCAACAATTTCATCACCAAATTGCTTTAGATTCATCTAATGGTGATGTTCACTATCATCCATCCAGTGTAAGCTGGCATGGAGTAGGGTCCACATTGATGGTTTCGGTCATCAGGCCACCCGGCATGTGGGTCCCCAGTGAGCTGTGACACACACTCTGGATTCTCGGCTGGGGCTGCAGCCATGTGCAATGTGCTGCACAATTTACATCTTGGAATGGAGAGATCTGTCTTTCTTTAGGTTTGGTTTTGTTCGATGTGGCAGCAGAAGAATCCCGCTACAGGATTCTCTTTGGGATGAGGAAGCTTCCACCTTGGGAGAGATGGGCTGTAGTCCCCTGTCCACATGGCACGATATTGTGCGTGCTCTAATTTTAGCATGAGTTGTAGCTCTCTGCTCTTGGAAAGGCAGTGGCTACTCTTCAGGTTTTGGGTGGCTTAGATATCTCCATTTCAAGAGAAATTATAGTTGCACGAAACATGAAGAGAAGCAGTAGAAAATTTGGGTGCGGAAGCGGGGAAGCAGCTATTTCAAAATGCTAGGAATCATAAGCAACTAGGAAGCATGAGTGGGAGCATGAGTGCAAACTGCGATCTGAAGTGGGAGTGGCACTTGGCTGGAAGGCTCATGCAACTAAGAGAGGAACTAGAGTTCTTGAGCTCCTATGCTGTGGAGTTTGCAAGTACATGCTACGTTTTTGAATGACTGTTAGTTACATGTTGAGAGGGCCATCTCTTCATGAGAATATGCGGCAGCAGGGCTGCTACCCTATGCTTGGTGATTTTACACCACACTACTATGCATTCTCTTGTTTGACATTTTAATTTAATCCGTTTCTTTCATGCATTCTCTGTGACTCATGTGTAAAGTGTGATCTTTAGCACAATGGTATGGGTACTTAAAGGCGCTAACCTTTAGCAAAATAGATTGCATCGATCTGAATTACCATAAAAAGACTAAAAGAGACCCTAAGGGCCTGCTTGAAGATGCCTTAAAAAGAGTTCATCTATTTTAGTTAACAGTATTATGTTTATATGTATTGCTCTCTAATAAATAATTACTCCTAACATGAATTCATTATATAGATCAAGATCTCTAATACATTTGCACTGTTAACTAAAGTTAGATGAGCTCAGTGGTTAAAATAGATGGTCCACATTCAAAGAAAAAAATATACATGATCAAAGCGTCCACAGTAAAAGCCATCATATAATCAGTTTGGATGATTGAAACATGGTCCCAGATCAAATGGCTACAGCTACAGCACCAACGTAAACAATATGCAGTGTCCCATCAATGCTCAATGCTTGAGACTAGAAATAGTAAAAGAGAATAGCATGGTTTGGTGAAAATCACCTATCACTGTAGGATTTTCCCATTCCATAAGGCAACATCCAGATCATGGATCATTTGCAATATGGATTCTTTTTCTACGTATCAAACCCAACTATGATAATACATTGTTAGTGTCGATCACAGATATTATCGTTCATAAAAAAATTGATTTAAACACAACACAAACATTGAAAACTAGTACCTCTTATCTAGATGTTGTGCATCACTGATCGCAGAGGTTTTTCATGGTGGAGCCAACATAAAATGGGACCTAGAATGGTATGGACCACATCATGTGATGAGGTAGGGAGGAGATAACAGCATGGTCAATTACCCTCATTAGCATACCTTGACTTTTATAAAAATCAAGATGACAGTAAGCAGCATGTCTGTTGCATAGGATTCTATATATCCCCCCAACTGGTGACCATACAAGTGTGTTGTGCACACAGCAGGACCCATGTCCGCTGCATTGGAAAGTGGGATGCAATTCCAAATCCTACTCTCACAGGATATCCCTTGTTTAACTCAAAGGCCCATTATACGTGGATTGCAAAAGAACCATCACAAATTCAAAAGGAAGCCCAAACAGCCCCACATTCACAGCCCAAAACCCATATCTTGCAGCAATCAGATCAAAATAAACAGAAAACAGAATCAAACCCAACGAACCATCACAAACTCAACACCAAATCTACACAACCAAATATAGAAAAATCAAAATTTTGTGAGATTGTAACTCAAAATTTTGTGAGGGGCATTTATTGATCGGGGAAATAAATACATTCCAGGGAAACAGCTATGAATGCAAAGAAAAATGGAAAATGAAAAAGCATCTTCTCACTTCAATCTTCTGAAATCCAAAACCTAAGCTCTAAATCTAGTAAATCCCCACCATAACTAGTAAAAATAAAAAATAAATAACTCGCAAAGTGTAGAGATCGAGATACCTGATGGGTTATCTCGTTGCTGCGGCTGGAGAGAGACGAAGGCAGCCGTGTGTGTGTGTGTGTGTGTGTGTGTGTGTGAGAGAGAGAGAGAGAGAGAGAGAGAAAGAGAGAGAGAGTGAAGGGTGAGAGATCGAGATAAAGAGAGAGGGGAGAGGGAGGGGATTAGGGCATTAGAGAGATAGGAGAGGGGTTTGGATGAGAGAGTGCGGGCGACGGAGAGATTGGAGAGGGGTTTGGGTTTTTTTGAGCGCCCAATTTTAAGAGGCGCGCGCCCGATTTTTTAAGTGGGGTCTGGTATGGCTCCATGGGCCCCACCATGATGCATGTCAAACATCTACCCCATCAGTAAAATGCACCAACCCATGTTGGGCCCAGGGATTAAAAATCAGATCATTCTATCACTTGTGTGGGCCACACCACATACAAAAGTTGAGAGGGGTTACCCTCCATTAAAACATTTATAATTATTTGTGGGCCCACCATGATGTATATGACCTATCCGTGTCGTCCATCTACTTTACCATGGCATTTTGAGGCATGAGCCGAAAAATGAAGCAAATCCAACGTTGAAGTGGCCCACACCAAAGTAAATAGTGGCCCAAGAAGTTTTTAACCATGGGTGTTCAATTCCGAAAAATCTAGCTCATTTTTTGGCTCATGCCCTAAATTTTGGCCAGGGTCTGGTATGGCTCTATGGGCCCCACCATGATGCGCATAAAACATTTACCCCATCAATCGGATGCACCATCCCATGGCGGGCCACACCACATACAAAAGTTGAGAGGGGTTACCATCCATTAAAACATTCATAATTATTTTTTGGGCCCACATTGGTTTAGATTCAAAAATTCAGCACATTCATTATGTGTGTGCCCCTTGGATGAGGGGTTATACCAAGTTTCAGATGCTTCCAAATTTCAGTTGGGGCCCCACCAAGTGCACGGTTAATTTTTAGGATAAGTTATAATTTAAAGGGGACCCATCAAATGCATGGTGTTGATGTTTGACACACATCATGGTGGGGCCAACACAGCTCGACCTCATGGGAAGTTCCCATGAGCTCCTTAAACGGGGTTGCACCAGACCCACTGATCATTCCACGAGCATACTCGTCAACTTTTGCAGCTAGTTCATGCATCATCTCACCAATCTGTTTTGTAACTCCCTGTAGAAGTTCCCGACACATCAAATTGTTAGTTGTACTTGTACCCAACCCCTGCAGGAGAGAGACTCAACATTGAGGTATGACAGATGAATCCTTGAATGAAAATGGAATCATTCGTAGTTGCCACACTTAACCAGTTTCTAAATTCTTAACAATTCTCATCGTACATCAAAGCCCCATGATCCATCATGTTTTTATGCTACACCAGTGTCCATCAAGAACCCACATCCAAGCCATATAGACTTGGATGGAGGGGAAAAAAACAAATATCAGCTTCATCTAAACTGTTGTGGGCCTTAGAAGTATTCAACAGTAGGTAGTCAATCTCATTTGTGTGTCCATCTGAGAATTAACCATTTTAATGGCATTGGTTTTTTAGACATTTCCACTAAATCATTGTAAAGGTGTTTCTACCTTATTAACTTCGGCAACTCATGCCCTTCGAAAACAATGGAGCGTATATTAAGCAGCCACGCATGAACCATTGCTTGAGCAGCACCGGAAGACATAAGATGCAAATCCAAGCAAGAATCACACCATGCATTCTCCCAAACATGCCTACGTTTCCCTTCGAGCACAACCAATTGTGCCCCTTGTCTCTGAAAAAGAGGAAAGAGGCAATGACTTTTACAAGCACTACAAGATTTAGAGGCTATATATAACACACAAGATATATCTTTTTTTAATAGGAAAGCTGGTTCGAATCCAAGACCTCAATCAGAGCTGTCAATGCTCCAGGCCTGGGGTTGACTAACTTGGCTTTGGCCCAGATTTTGAACTGGTCAAGCTAGGCTAGCAACATTTAAAATTTTGATTTTATTAGGCCCAAACCTGGCCATTGACAATCCGAACCTCAATGTTGAAATGCGGACTATCCACCATTGAGCTTTGAGTACAAACCCATGTTACATACAAGATATAACAGATAATGTTCATCGCATTCATACACAGGTTCAGTTCAAAATAGATGGAACCAGGTGCTACCAGTAATCCATGTGATTGTGTGTCTTTACTCAAGATCAAAGGTGTGAATTTTCCAACATATATTTGCTTAGTGACAAAACCTCTCATAGATATAAGAGAGTATTATAGTCAATTTTTCATGTTCTTTCAAGGTATTTAAGTTTTACGAGGGTGATGGTATCAGATCTGAACTTGCAATGGAGGTTTTATTCAGTTGAGACTTGAGATTAAAGAGACCCTAAGGGCCTGTTTAAATCCCTCCAAATCAATCATAAATGTCCACAGTGCAACAAAATAATAGGCGGTAGAAGGGCATAACGAACCAAAGAGAGAGGATAGATATGTTTAGTCTCCTCATCACAAGAAATCCACCTAAAATAATCTCACTGTTAGGACTCTAGGGTAGTCACACTTCTAGGGTCAATTCCCATTATAGGAATCACATAAAAAGTCCATTTTCTCTCATTCAAATATCTCATCTCATATCTCATGGCTGTATAGCCTCATATACACGACAAATCTTAACTAGGGTTATTTCCTATTGGTCCCTTCATAAGAATTAATGCCAATTTTATTAGACGAGGAAGAGGATGGGATTTCCTCAAAGCAAAATTACAAGCGATCGAGACCGAAAAGAATCAAAAGATGATTGGGAAGCAATGCCCATGATATAACAACCAATTATGCCCTCTTGAAGACCTCATCAGGTCACCGATGACAATTGTGAAAACATGTCTGGTTTCACTCGGCCCAGATTGAAAATAAGCTAGAAAGACTCATAATCTCCACAATGCTCCCCCTTTGTAAAAGCTGGAGATCGCGAAGGACCTCAGGGATTGCGCTTATAGGGACTTTTTCGGGCTTTCTTTGACATTTGTGACTTGGGGTTTTATATAATTAACTTGGAGTCGTCATTAGCCAGTTAATTAGATTTCCGCAGTCAGCTAGACCCTACAGAATCTGTAAACCAGAGAATCTGAGGATTCCCTTGTCTAAATGACTTTTGAACTGCAACTTGGGATACTAGGTAAGGGACCATAATAATAAGGAATGAAGGTGATAGGTATCTTCAACACCGGCACAAACGTACGATTTCCACTTCACAGAACTCAGCGAAATATAAGGGATTTGGTTAGTTCTTGCATCCAAATAACGTAATGGAATGGATGGTATGTGATGTGATGGTGCAATGTCCAACTCAAGTGTGGATGATGCGATGGTGCAATTTTTAATTAGTGTATGCATATGTAATGTTTGACACAATGGTTGTAATAAGCCTATTAAAATATATACTTTGCCCCAAAATGATTAAATTCCAAGTCTTGGATAAGCGACAAGCACAAGATCACATCCAAGTCACTAACCAACGATTTTTAACCATTGACTTTCATAGGCAATGTTTGGATAGCACGGATCTTTGTATTAAAGTAATTATAACTTGTAATTGATAATCTAATTATTTTGAGATATCATCACTAAGCCATGTACCCAATAGATTAATAGCATAGTTACACACATGTTACACATGCATTTTCTCACCACTTGTGGTGTCACACCCCAAACCCAAAAATCGGATTCACATGAATCCCGATTGTCGAATCCAGTGCCGACAGCCTCCGTAGTGTCCCATTCTCGGCTCCTAACAATCCAATGCCAGATTCCGATCCTGGGATCCTACAAGGAGGATTTTCAGAATGAATTTTTTTTTATAATGGAGCATAACCACAAGCATAACCAAGTCACAAAACAACATCACTACATATCCACTATATCAAAAAATTTAAGTACAATGCGGAAAGGAAAATACAAGGTGATCAAAAGCTCCAAAAGGTCCTGATATGCACTCCTGTCTCAGCGCTGCTGCCGTCCAACGCTACCTGCATGCAACTATCGTGCATAAGCTTACAAAAGCTTAGAGGATGGTGTAAGTGTGTGCGTAAGGCAAACGCCAAGTGTGCAGTATCAGAACAATACGAAAGTATGTGGTAAGTCCATAGAATCAACCATGCCAAAGCTATGCGATGAGATATGAATGTCATCGGCCACACCGATACAATGCAAGGCCTATATAGCCGAATGTCATATGCGAAATGCAATCCAAGCAAGTTGGTACTCCTCAAGTACGTATATCAATACAGTTCCTCTCTGGATATCACCGGGGTCTAATACACTTCGCAGAGACTGCCACCTCCCTAGCTGCACAGTCAAGCAAGCGGATAAGACCTCACTATCCGCCTGACCAGTAGTATGCCAATACCTACCCGGCTCGTCGATAGCGGACTCATTTGTGAGCTAGTCAAACTCAACCTAGCTTATAGCCCTCTCACTTAGGCGGATAAGGCCACACCCCCTTCCAACCGACCACGACACAGTGGGAGATGCAGCCTACTGGTATTCGGTACTCGAGCGCTCATGTATCCACTTGGTCTAGACGTTGGAGCATCTCCTGGTACCAAAAAAGGTTCTAAGACTTTCACCCAAGGACATCCTAAGTACCCACAGTGCTAGAATAAGTATTTTCGATATCCAATATGGTCATCCACGATGTACCTGTGGAGCCACGACCCTGATATCGTTAGGGCGTGCAGTGATCAAGTCACACGTATGCGAGATGCATGAATCACGCTGTCAAAACATGCAGCAATCTAGCGCGTACTGCGCGATCATGTGGGGCACTCAGTCACATAACGAGTCCCGTAAATGATCTGCCTAATGGCATATGTTATGATTAGTCATTACTCATATCAAGCATACATATGATGCGTATGAGCATGAGTCATGAGGTTATACTAAGCATGTTATAAGGCAATGAATATCAACGGGTATGGACCTATCAATGGGCCCTAAAGAGAGTTACAATGCGGACATTTAACCAACATTGTACACATAATGTGGACGTCAAACCAACATTATTTCCTAAGCACGGCTTGCCATAAATATCATTTCACGAACCATGAGAAACGTACATTGCAATGGACCCTATGGACATCCGTTGGGCCTCGATCCCTGGGCCTTAGATATATCAAATGGGTCGTATTACATGGGCCTCACATTCACCAAATGGGTTGCATTAATGGGCCTCACCAATGAGCCTTATGTACATTGTAATGGTCCATGATCCATGGGCCTTGAAACACATCAAAGTGGCCTCACAACTTGGGCCTTAAATATGTCAGATGGGCCCATACACATAAATATATCAACTAGGCCACTCCATTTATGCCCCATGCACATCAAATGAGCTTGATCCCATGGGCTTTAATATGTATCAAATGGGCTTGAATCCCATGGGCATTGCATATGTCAAATGGGCCGAAACCCATGGGCATTACATATGTCAAATGGGCTTAATCCCATGGCCTTAGGTGTGCACCAAGGTGGGCCTAAATGAATGGCCATAAATGGATCAACATGGGCCCTATATACATACCAAAGTGGGCCCATTTGAACCATAGATATGACTCATTTTTAGCTCAAGAGATGAGTTTTCAAGATGGATAGACGGTGAGACCCAACACATGCATCATGGTGGGGGTCACACGAAGGCCCACCATCATAAACATATTATGTTTAATATAATACATAATTTATATACAGTATATATATATATATATATATATATATATATATATATATATATATATATATATATATATATATATATATATATATATATATATATATATATACATACACACACGCATACACACACGCACACACACCAGGTGCATTCACACACGCATACACACACGCACACACACACACGTACATTACAGTGGGTTCCACCGTCCGTACGGACGGTGCATGTTAGGCACGTACATCACTGTGGGTCCCATGTGGGGCCCACCCACATGAACTAAAAAACAGCATGTTTTCATGTAG
Source organism: Magnolia kwangsiensis (assembly GCA_037074715.1). NCBI lineage: Eukaryota > Viridiplantae > Streptophyta > Magnoliopsida > Magnoliales > Magnoliaceae > Magnolia > Magnolia kwangsiensis. The sequence goes on along the minus strand of CM073576.1, from coordinate 33,591,160 downwards.
GGTGCAGATCAAATCAGATTGCATAGGGGCTGTGGATCACTTAATTGGAAAGACCTGTTTCAGCAAGCTTCGTAGCAAGAAGAATTTACTTTCAACAATTTCATCACCAAATTGCTTTAGATTCATCTAATGGTGATGTTCACTATCATCCATCCAGTGTAAGCTGGCATGGAGTAGGGTCCACATTGATGGTTTCGGTCATCAGGCCACCCGGCATGTGGGTCCCCAGTGAGCTGTGACACACACTCTGGATTCTCGGCTGGGGCTGCAGCCATGTGCAATGTGCTGCACAATTTACATCTTGGAATGGAGAGATCTGTCTTTCTTTAGGTTTGGTTTTGTTCGATGTGGCAGCAGAAGAATCCCGCTACAGGATTCTCTTTGGGATGAGGAAGCTTCCACCTTGGGAGAGATGGGCTGTAGTCCCCTGTCCACATGGCACGATATTGTGCGTGCTCTAATTTTAGCATGAGTTGTAGCTCTCTGCTCTTGGAAAGGCAGTGGCTACTCTTCAGGTTTTGGGTGGCTTAGATATCTCCATTTCAAGAGAAATTATAGTTGCACGAAACATGAAGAGAAGCAGTAGAAAATTTGGGTGCGGAAGCGGGGAAGCAGCTATTTCAAAATGCTAGGAATCATAAGCAACTAGGAAGCATGAGTGGGAGCATGAGTGCAAACTGCGATCTGAAGTGGGAGTGGCACTTGGCTGGAAGGCTCATGCAACTAAGAGAGGAACTAGAGTTCTTGAGCTCCTATGCTGTGGAGTTTGCAAGTACATGCTACGTTTTTGAATGACTGTTAGTTACATGTTGAGAGGGCCATCTCTTCATGAGAATATGCGGCAGCAGGGCTGCTACCCTATGCTTGGTGATTTTACACCACACTACTATGCATTCTCTTGTTTGACATTTTAATTTAATCCGTTTCTTTCATGCATTCTCTGTGACTCATGTGTAAAGTGTGATCTTTAGCACAATGGTATGGGTACTTAAAGGCGCTAACCTTTAGCAAAATAGATTGCATCGATCTGAATTACCATAAAAAGACTAAAAGAGACCCTAAGGGCCTGCTTGAAGATGCCTTAAAAAGAGTTCATCTATTTTAGTTAACAGTATTATGTTTATATGTATTGCTCTCTAATAAATAATTACTCCTAACATGAATTCATTATATAGATCAAGATCTCTAATACATTTGCACTGTTAACTAAAGTTAGATGAGCTCAGTGGTTAAAATAGATGGTCCACATTCAAAGAAAAAAATATACATGATCAAAGCGTCCACAGTAAAAGCCATCATATAATCAGTTTGGATGATTGAAACATGGTCCCAGATCAAATGGCTACAGCTACAGCACCAACGTAAACAATATGCAGTGTCCCATCAATGCTCAATGCTTGAGACTAGAAATAGTAAAAGAGAATAGCATGGTTTGGTGAAAATCACCTATCACTGTAGGATTTTCCCATTCCATAAGGCAACATCCAGATCATGGATCATTTGCAATATGGATTCTTTTTCTACGTATCAAACCCAACTATGATAATACATTGTTAGTGTCGATCACAGATATTATCGTTCATAAAAAAATTGATTTAAACACAACACAAACATTGAAAACTAGTACCTCTTATCTAGATGTTGTGCATCACTGATCGCAGAGGTTTTTCATGGTGGAGCCAACATAAAATGGGACCTAGAATGGTATGGACCACATCATGTGATGAGGTAGGGAGGAGATAACAGCATGGTCAATTACCCTCATTAGCATACCTTGACTTTTATAAAAATCAAGATGACAGTAAGCAGCATGTCTGTTGCATAGGATTCTATATATCCCCCCAACTGTTGACCATACAAGTGTGTTGTGCACACAGCAGGACCCATGTCCGCTGCATTGGAAAGTGGGATGCAATTCCAAATCCTACTCTCACAGGATATCCCTTGTTTAACTCAAAGGCCCATTATACGTGGATTGCAAAAGAACCATCACAAATTCAAAAGGAAGCCCAAACAGCCCCACATTCACAGCCCAAAACCCATATCTTGCAGCAATCAGATCAAAATAAACAGAAAACAGAATCAAACCCAACGAACCATCACAAACTCAACACCAAATCTACACAACCAAATATAGAAAAATCAAAATTTTGTGAGATTGTAACTCAAAATTTTGTGAGGGGCATTTATTGATCGGGGAAATAAATACATTCCAGGGAAACAGCTATGAATGCAAAGAAAAATGGAAAATGAAAAAGCATCTTCTCACTTCAATCTTCTGAAATCCAAAACCTAAGCTCTAAATCTAGTAAATCCCCACCATAACTAGTAAAAATAAAAAATAAATAACTCGCAAAGTGTAGAGATCGAGATACCTGATGGGTTATCTCGTTGTTGCGGCTGGAGAGAGACGAAGGCAGCCGTGTGTGTGTGTGTGTGTGTGTGTGTGTGAGAGAGAGAGAGAGAGAGAGAGAGAGAGAGAGAGAGAGTGAAGGGTGAGAGATCGAGATAAAGAGAGAGGGGAGAGGGAGGGGATTAGGGCATTAGAGAGATAGGAGAGGGGTTTGGATGAGAGAGTGCGGGCGACGGAGAGATTGGAGAGGGGTTTGGGTTTTTTTGAGCGCCCAATTTTAAGAGGCGCGCGCCCGATTTTTTAAGTGGGGTCTGGTATGGCTCCATGGGCCCCACCATGATGCATGTCAAACATCTACCCCATCAGTAAAATGCACCAACCCATGTTGGGCCCAGGGATTAAAAATCAGATCATTCTATCACTTGTGTGGGCCACACCACATACAAAAGTTGAGAGGGGTTACCCTCCATTAAAACATTTATAATTATTTGTGGGCCCACCATGATGTATATGACCTATCCGTGTCGTCCATCTACTTTACCATGGCATTTTGAGGCATGAGCCGAAAAATGAAGCAAATCCAACGTTGAAGTGGCCCACACCAAAGTAAATAGTGGCCCAAGAAGTTTTTAACCATGGGTGTTCAATTCCGAAAAATCTAGCTCATTTTTTGGCTCATGCCCTAAATTTTGGCCAGGGTCTGGTATGGCTCTATGGGCCCCACCATGATGCGCATAAAACATTTACCCCATCAATCGGATGCACCATCCCATGGCGGGCCACACCACATACAAAAGTTGAGAGGGGTTACCATCCATTAAAACATTCATAATTATTTTTTGGGCCCACATTGGTTTAGATTCAAAAATTCAGCACATTCATTATGTGTGTGCCCCTTGGATGAGGGGTTATACCAAGTTTCAGATGCTTCCAAATTTCAGTTGGGGCCCCACCAAGTGCACGGTTAATTTTTAGGATAAGTTATAATTTAAAGGGGACCCATCAAATGCATGGTGTTGATGTTTGACACACATCATGGTGGGGCCAACACAGCTCGACCTCATGGGAAGTTCCCATGAGCTCCTTAAACGGGGTTGCACCAGACCCACTGATCATTCCACGAGCATACTCGTCAACTTTTGCAGCTAGTTCATGCATCATCTCACCAATCTGTTTTGTAACTCCCTGTAGAAGTTCCCGACACATCAAATTGTTAGTTGTACTTGTACCCAACCCCTGCAGGAGAGAGACTCAACATTGAGGTATGACAGATGAATCCTTGAATGAAAATGGAATCATTCGTAGTTGCCACACTTAACCAGTTTCTAAATTCTTAACAATTCTCATCGTACATCAAAGCCCCATGATCCATCATGTTTTTATGCTACACCAGTGTCCATCAAGAACCCACATCCAAGCCATATAGACTTGGATGGAGGGGAAAAAAACAAATATCAGCTTCATCTAAACTGTTGTGGGCCTTAGAAGTATTCAACAGTAGGTAGTCAATCTCATTTGTGTGTCCATCTGAGAATTAACCATTTTAATGGCATTGGTTTTTTAGACATTTCCACTAAATCATTGTAAAGGTGTTTCTACCTTATTAACTTCGGCAACTCATGCCCTTCGAAAACAATGGAGCGTATATTAAGCAGCCACGCATGAACCATTGCTTGAGCAGCACCGGAAGACATAAGATGCAAATCCAAGCAAGAATCACACCATGCATTCTCCCAAACATGCCTACGTTTCCCTTCGAGCACAACCAATTGTGCCCCTTGTCTCTGAAAAAGAGGAAAGAGGCAATGACTTTTACAAGCACTACAAGATTTAGAGGCTATATATAACACACAAGATATATCTTTTTTTAATAGGAAAGCTGGTTCGAATCCAAGACCTCAATCAGAGCTGTCAATGCTCCAGGCCTGGGGTTGACTAACTTGGCTTTGGCCCAGATTTTGAACTGGTCAAGCTAGGCTAGCAACATTTAAAATTTTGATTTTATTAGGCCCAAACCTGGCCATTGACAATCCGAACCTCAATGTTGAAATGCGGACTATCCACCATTGAGCTTTGAGTACAAACCCATGTTACATACAAGATATAACAGATAATGTTCATCGCATTCATACACAGGTTCAGTTCAAAATAGATGGAACCAGGTGCTACCAGTAATCCATGTGATTGTGTGTCTTTACTCAAGATCAAAGGTGTGAATTTTCCAACATATATTTGCTTAGTGACAAAACCTCTCATAGATATAAGAGAGTATTATAGTCAATTTTTCATGTTCTTTCAAGGTATTTAAGTTTTACGAGGGTGATGGTATCAGATCTGAACTTGCAATGGAGGTTTTATTCAGTTGAGACTTGAGATTAAAGAGACCCTAAGGGCCTGTTTAAATCCCTCCAAATCAATCATAAATGTCCACAGTGCAACAAAATAATAGGCGGTAGAAGGGCATAACGAACCAAAGAGAGAGGATAGATATGTTTAGTCTCCTCATCACAAGAAATCCACCTAAAATAATCTCACTGTTAGGACTCTAGGGTAGTCACACTTCTAGGGTCAATTCCCATTATAGGAATCACATAAAAAGTCCATTTTCTCTCATTCAAATATCTCATCTCATATCTCATGGCTGTATAGCCTCATATACACGACAAATCTTAACTAGGGTTATTTCCTATTGGTCCCTTCATAAGAATTAATGCCAATTTTATTAGACGAGGAAGAGGATGGGATTTCCTCAAAGCAAAATTACAAGCGATCGAGACCGAAAAGAATCAAAAGATGATTGGGAAGCAATGCCCATGATATAACAACCAATTATGCCCTCTTGAAGACCTCATCAGGTCACCGATGACAATTGTGAAAACATGTCTGGTTTCACTCGGCCCAGATTGAAAATAAGCTAGAAAGACTCATAATCTCCACAATGCTCCCCCTTTGTAAAAGCTGGAGATCGCGAAGGACCTCAGGGATTGCGCTTATAGGGACTTTTTCGGGCTTTCTTTGACATTTGTGACTTGGGGTTTTATATAATTAACTTGGAGTCGTCATTAGCCAGTTAATTAGATTTCCGCAGTCAGCTAGACCCTACAGAATCTGTAAACCAGAGAATCTGAGGATTCCCTTGTCTAAATGACTTTTGAACTGCAACTTGGGATACTAGGTAAGGGACCATAATAATAAGGAATGAAGGTGATAGGTATCTTCAACACCGGCACAAACGTACGATTTCCACTTCACAGAACTCAGCGAAATATAAGGGATTTGGTTAGTTCTTGCATCCAAATAACGTAATGGAATGGATGGTATGTGATGTGATGGTGCAATGTCCAACTCAAGTGTGGATGATGCGATGGTGCAATTTTTAATTAGTGTATGCATATGTAATGTTTGACACAATGGTTGTAATAAGCCTATTAAAATATATACTTTGCCCCAAAATGATTAAATTCCAAGTCTTGGATAAGCGACAAGCACAAGATCACATCCAAGTCACTAACCAACGATTTTTAACCATTGACTTTCATAGGCAATGTTTGGATAGCACGGATCTTTGTATTAAAGTAATTATAACTTGTAATTGATAATCTAATTATTTTGAGATATCATCACTAAGCCATGTACCCAATAGATTAATAGCATAGTTACACACATGTTACACATGCATTTTCTCACCACTTGTGGTGTCACACCCCAAACCCAAAAATCGGATTCACATGAATCCCGATTGTCGAATCCAGTGCCGACAGCCTCCGTAGTGTCCCATTCTCGGCTCCTAACAATCCAATGCCAGATTCCGATCCTGGGATCCTACAAGGAGGATTTTCAGAATGAATTTTTTTTTATAATGGAGCATAACCACAAGCATAACCAAGTCACAAAACAACATCACTACATATCCACTATATCAAAAAATTTAAGTACAATGCGGAAAGGAAAATACAAGGTGATCAAAAGCTCCAAAAGGTCCTGATATGCACTCCTGTCTCAGCGCTGCTGCCGTCCAACGCTACCTGCATGCAACTATCGTGCATAAGCTTACAAAAGCTTAGAGGATGGTGTAAGTGTGTGCGTAAGGCAAACGCCAAGTGTGCAGTATCAGAACAATACGAAAGTATGTGGTAAGTCCATAGAATCAACCATGCCAAAGCTATGCGATGAGATATGAATGTCATCGGCCACACCGATACAATGCAAGGCCTATATAGCCGAATGTCATATGCGAAATGCAATCCAAGCAAGTTGGTACTCCTCAAGTACGTATATCAATACAGTTCCTCTCTGGATATCACCGGGGTCTAATACACTTCGCAGAGACTGCCACCTCCCTAGCTGCACAGTCAAGCAAGCGGATAAGACCTCACTATCCGCCTGACCAGTAGTATGCCAATACCTACCCGGCTCGTCGATAGCGGACTCATTTGTGAGCTAGTCAAACTCAACCTAGCTTATAGCCCTCTCACTTAGGCGGATAAGGCCACACCCCCTTCCAACCGACCACGACACAGTGGGAGATGCAGCCTACTGGTATTCGGTACTCGAGCGCTCATGTATCCACTTGGTCTAGACGTTGGAGCATCTCCTGGTACCAAAAAAGGTTCTAAGACTTTCACCCAAGGACATCCTAAGTACCCACAGTGCTAGAATAAGTATTTTCGATATCCAATATGGTCATCCACGATGTACCTGTGGAGCCACGACCCTGATATCGTTAGGGCGTGCAGTGATCAAGTCACACGTATGCGAGATGCATGAATCACGCTGTCAAAACATGCAGCAATCTAGCGCGTACTGCGCGATCATGTGGGGCACTCAGTCACATAACGAGTCCCGTAAATGATCTGCCTAATGGCATATGTTATGATTAGTCATTACTCATATCAAGCATACATATGATGCGTATGAGCATGAGTCATGAGGTTATACTAAGCATGTTATAAGGCAATGAATATCAACGGGTATGGACCTATCAATGGGCCCTAAAGAGAGTTACAATGCGGACATTTAACCAACATTGTACACATAATGTGGACGTCAAACCAACATTATTTCCTAAGCACGGCTTGCCATAAATATCATTTCACGAACCATGAGAAACGTACATTGCAATGGACCCTATGGACATCCGTTGGGCCTCGATCCCTGGGCCTTAGATATATCAAATGGGTCGTATTACATGGGCCTCACATTCACCAAATGGGTTGCATTAATGGGCCTCACCAATGAGCCTTATGTACATTGTAATGGTCCATGATCCATGGGCCTTGAAACACATCAAAGTGGCCTCACAACTTGGGCCTTAAATATGTCAGATGGGCCCATACACATAAATATATCAACTAGGCCACTCCATTTATGCCCCATGCACATCAAATGAGCTTGATCCCATGGGCTTTAATATGTATCAAATGGGCTTGAATCCCATGGGCATTGCATATGTCAAATGGGCCGAAACCCATGGGCATTACATATGTCAAATGGGCTTAATCCCATGGCCTTAGGTGTGCACCAAGGTGGGCCTAAATGAATGGCCATAAATGGATCAACATGGGCCCTATATACATACCAAAGTGGGCCCATTTGAACCATAGATATGACTCATTTTTAGCTCAAGAGATGAGTTTTCAAGATGGATAGACGGTGAGACCCAACACATGCATCATGGTGGGGGTCACACGAAGGCCCACCATCATAAACATATTATGTTTAATATAATACATAATTTATATACAGTATATATATATATATATATATATATATATATATATATATACAATATTATACGTAATATAATATTATATATACATACATACATATATATATATATATATATATATATATATATATATATATATATATATATATATATATATATATATATATATACATACACACACGCATACACACACGCACACACACCAGGTGCATTCACACACGCATACACACACGCACACACACACACGTACATTACAGTGGGTTCCACCGTCCGTACGGACGGTGCATGTTAGGCACGTACATCACTGTGGGTCCCATGTGGGGCCCACCATACTACTTACATGCCATCTGGCCCGTCTATTAGGTCACGCAGACCTGAATGACGGGTGAAAATAAATTTCGGCTCGATTCACAACTTCTGTGGGCCCCAAAAAGAGTTTTAATGGTAGAATTCAATTCACACTGTTTCTTATGGTGTGGGCCACCTGAGCGTCAGATCAGCCTGATCTTTGGAGGAGGGGCACGTCAGGGGGGTGGCCCACCTAATGAATGGGTCGAATGGTAAATAGACATCAAGGTGGGGCCCACGGCTAGGGCCGTGGGTCTGCCTTGTCTGCCCGCCCGCTGAAGAGCGCAGGACGCCTGGCGTCTTGTCGTGACGCTAGAGGCAGCAGCGCCTCTGCTGCTTTTTTTTTTTTTTTGAAAAACCTATTTTTGTGAGGTTTTTGGTACGAGGGGCCCGCTTCAAGTGCATCCACTCCATCCATTATGTTCCCAAGCCCGAAACAATTCTATCAAGACCAATATCGAATATTTTCCAGCGTGTAAGAAAAGTCTGGGTAGATTTCAATGGTAATGATGCTATTTTTAAACCTATGGCCCACTAGATATCCGGATCTTCCTCATCTTTCGGTTCAACGCCTAAAATAAGTTGGGGAAGGGGATGGACGGCACGGATTGTATACATACATCAAGGTGGGTCCTATACAAATGGCCCACCCCAATGGCTTGAAACAAGCCTTTTTCTTTTGTTTTCATTCCAGTGACGTCTAGAAGTCACTGGACTCTTTTCCCTTTTTTTTTTGTTTTAGGCTGTAGCAAATACATTCAAGGTGGGCCACCCCAAATGGATGTACATTTAAGATGGGCCCCACCCATGGACGGTTTGGAAAAAAATACATATTTCATGGTGGGGCTCATTCAAGTGGGCCACATGGCCTCATCAACATAAATAATAATAAAAAGAGAGAGAGAGAGAGAGAGAGAGAGAGAGTAAAGAAGTGGGACACGCGTGATGGAGGGACCCCGGCACTATGGGTCCTCCGTTTCAACCATCCAATCATACATCAATGGGTCTCATTGCATATGGGACCATCCAAATAAAAGATCAACGGTGGAGATCCCACTCCACTAGAAATGGACGGTCTAGATGACCTCTTTAATACAAGGAAAGTAAACATCATGATGGGGTCCATGGAGAATGGCCCCATCATGAAATGATCTTGATGATCAAGATGATCCCTTGGCCACATCTTAGGGTCCCAAGTGAGATCCACACCATTGATCGGTGGGCCTCACTTAGCCCATCGTAAAAATAAGTAAACTACTCTATCAAAGCACCCACCACTTGATCTTCTTGGTCCGTCGGGATGCCGGTCTCCTAGAGCTTCACTTTGATGGTGGAGATGGGAAATAGATGGCTAGGATGATGAAATTTGGAGATGAAAAGTGGGCCACCAAAATGCACATTTTTCTCTCATAGAAGGCCTTGGACGTGGGAGGCTCTTGCTTGGTTGGAATTGTGATGAGAAATGAGAGAGAGAGGTGTGATGTAATGAGAGATGGAATGATGTGAAGGGGTGATGGTTGATGGATGTGAGTGATGGGTGAGGTGATGTATTATTTGACTTGGGTGGTTGCTTGACTTGTGGAGAAAGGAAGCATGGGTGCTTGTACTTGACATGAGAGGTGATTAATGAGATTGATTGATGGGACACTTTGTAGAGATTCTCTTGGAAATGTAAACGCGCAGTGTTTTTTTCTCGAACTGAACGCGGGTCCGCATCTCATCGTCTGGGTATCGGATCGGTGCGTGAGTTGCGGCATTGGAACCGTGGCGACGGTGCGGTCGCAATGATACAGGTCTTAGATTAAGCCGACTCAAATGAATAGGATACGACTTACAGTCGTGCGCAATGTCAACTACAGGTCGCGGATTGCCGGAATTTGACGAGAAGGATTGCGGGAAGCGACGGAACAGTACGGATTATGATACGGGTCTTACATGTGGTGTGGTTCACTTACCCTTCCATCTGCATTCTTTTTTAAGCTCATGCCTTAAAATATCAGTAAAAAATGAATGGACCATGTGGATAAAAATATAAACATCATAATAGCTCCATAGAGCTCATAATTGGACCATCCATCTCTAGGTAGGACCTAATGGGAATAGTATCCAATGTCCCTGCATAGCTCATGACAGAACCATCCATCTCTAGCTGGGTACACATGAGCTACATGTCTTGTAGTAGTAAATGTTATAAAAAAAACTTTATTTTAAATGGTTTAAAACTCATATTTTAAAAAACCATAAAATGTAAAGTTGATATTAAATATTTCTTTTTGGATTTTAATGTAAAATGGTGGTGTTTCTTTGTTAAAGTTGGTGTTGAACTTACACCATAAACAAACTAAAAACCTCACGTTAAAAGAAAAGAGTCTTGAAAAGGGGTTTTCGAAAACCCCTTTTTTCAACCCTAGCATGCGACGCAAGCTCTCCTCCACTTCTTTGATTCTCTCAATCCACAAGGACATTGAAGGGGAGATTTCGACCGATCATTGGAGCTTGTAAGAGGGTCCATTTGTTGTTTTTTTCAAGAGCATTGGAGTTGAATTGAAGGAGAAAATCAGATTTCCCCCTTTCCGCATCCATACGGCTTTGAAATTCTAAGTCTTAGATTTTTGATTGATTGAATCTCTCTTCTTGAGCTTGCAAGAGGTATGTTTGATCAGCTATGCCCTTCATACAACTTCATTGATCTCTATATTTGATGCTATGCACAGTCATTTACATCTCTTCTTGAACGGTGTGGATTTCATCATTTCCTCTACAAACCGTTGGTTAAAAGCATCAGCGAAATGTAAGCCATCCCAGCTCATATACTTGCTTGGTTGACTGCATGCTTTGGCAGCTGGATTTCCCCCACAAGGAATCAGAGGGTTGTAATTAAATGGGTCACCACCAAATCCACGACAGGCCTTTAATTTCGCCCTATCATTAAACCCTGCATTTATAAAGAAAAAAAGGAGAAGCATTTTATTCCATCTCTCCCACACACACCTGTAGTGGAGATTTTCTAATCCTATAGTCACCTACATGACCATTTGGCCATTCCTTTCACTATTTTACACAATTTTGGTAGACTTTGCAGTTTTCATGACAAAACTCAACCCTATGTTTGGCAAGCTAGTTTTATGATTTTCCTGCTGGAATCTTTATATACAATCACTTTACATCATCTTATCTGAAGTGAAAATAAGGTTGGGAAGATTTCCTTTTGATCCGAAATAGTTCCTTGTGCGTTGTGTTGTACTTTTGAGTCATGCTTTTGTACCATGGCATGCTTTTGTGTTGAAACAAGTTCAGTATATACTTTGGATCATCTGTGGTAACTATTCAGATTTGTTTATGGTGTTTATCCATCTAAACCTAGATAAGCATTGAACATTGCTTCAGATCTGGTGCAATTTGTTTATGTTAAATTGGACACACACACAAAAAGTAAACGTATAAATTAGCCTTCTTGATTCATAATTTTTTGATTGGAAGTAGTCTGTGGCAATATGTTGATGGTTACATGGGCAAACTAGTTGCTGGTGCAGACTATTTTGCCAAAAAAAAAAAAAAATGATGAGTGGAGGCTCAATGACACCACAATATAGTTTCAGGTGGCAAACTATGCTGAACCCTCAATGTGCATCTATTTTTCTGGATCATTTAAGCCATAGGCGTTGCTGTTCAATGTGCATCCTTGAATATGGCCATTTAGTCAATCACTTAGGTTGCAACATTGCAATAAGATTTATATTGACGAAAGAATTAAAACCATATATTTTCTTATGGTTTCTTTGCAACATTAGTAGAACAAGCTAATTCTACAACTAGACAAGTTTCTCTGCAACATTAGCAGAATAAGCTTATTCTACAACTAGACAGCTTCCCAGTGACATTTGTAGAATAAGCTTATTCTACAATATGTGTGGAGTCCATCATGATCTGTGCAAGGTTCCACAGTCCATCATGTGTCCCACAGTCCATCGAATTTGGGATTAGGAAATTGGGGATTTGGGTACCCAACTCTCTCTTCGAATTTGGGGATTATGGTACCCTAATCACATTTTGAATCTGGGGGTTTTGAAATGGCCACACAAGTAGATTTATTGAAGATCCGAAGAATGCCATTGGTATGGTTAGATGAAACCAACGGATGGCAAAGAATGTCTTTGCAAGTGGTTAATTGGTAAGACTTATTTCCCACTTTATTTTTGTTTACCTCTTAAGCCATACTTCAACTTTCTATGATCAAATAATTTTTTTATTTTTGTAAAGTGTTTAATTATTTCTTTATATAGAAATCTGCACACTAATTGTTTGAAAAAAATTCTTCAACCAACTTTCTATATAGAAATCTGCACACTAATTGTTTGAAAAAATGCTTCACCCAAGTAGGGGTCCTCCGGTTTTGACATGCATAACTCTCTGTATGGTTAGATGAAACCACTATTGTTCATCTGGTTGACCTGACCTTTTTTTTGTTTAAAAGTCTTTAGTTGGATGGTCAACATCAACTTATTATCAAATTGATTTTTGAACAATGGTCATTCACAAAGGGTATCTTCTGTGTGTAAAATTCAAGATTGCAACTAACAAGGCAGGTCACACGTCTCTTCAATCAAATGAATTGGCAATTTTATTTAAACTGCCAATACTTTTTTCGTGTGAGACCGCCTTATGAGTGGGCAAGCCTGATTTGTTTGTTTGTTTAATTTTTTTTTTTGTTTTTTTTTTTTTTTTTGCATATGCTCATCTTCTATATAATTGTTTGCATGCATTCCTTTTAGTGGCAATATCCTAATTTTTGTTGTTGACAGAGAACATTGATGAACCAAGAAGTTTGAATTTTATGGTCAGTCCATACGTGTGCATAAAGACTGACTATCTATGCACCGCTACACATGTCACTAGGTCACATGGGTGCATCAACCAAGCCGTCCATCAGGTGGGTCCCAAAGTTTACCTGATCTACCACATTAATCCAGCACATTAACACATTATGTGGTTTGGATTGTAGAAAAAGGTAGATGGTCTAGGACAATATTGCCAATTTTATCTAGCTGCTTATTTCTTCTGTAAATCATGGCCCATCTGATGAGGGGCATCTACACAATGGGAAACAAAATAATGGAAGGCTTTGGTGATCACCATACCTGTCATATGCTGTGTCACATAGATGGGAAGATGGATAGGAAGAAAAATGAAGAGAAAAATGGAATGAGTAAGCAAGGAAGAGCATACCCGGATCTATGGCCTGTTGGCTGAAGCCAAGGTTTCTACTTCTGCCAATACAATCTTCTTTCTTTATGATTCACGTAGAAAAAAATAAAAAATGAAGCTAGTTATATATAGAGCAGCAAGCTCATCCACATGCCTCTAATCATGGCACATGTGGGTAATATTACCAAGCTGTCTATCATGTGGGTCCTACTGAGAAAATTTTCCAAGCAAAGTACCAGAGGACTCTTCTTTTTCTAAGATGTGGCCATCCCTCTTCTATGCTTTCTCTTTTCTTACCACCTTTGAAAAACACAACTGGCGGACGCCTTTGTGTAATAAAAGGAGAAAGCATCTAAAATGCATGAAATGGAAAGAGTGTAGGTACTCTGTAAGAGTAACCATAATTCATATGCAAATAGACCATGTAAGTCTTCCAATATTTCAATTTGTGAGTGAACCATACCATTGATGTGTTGGGCCTCATTACAAATAGACCATGTAAGTCTTCCAATAATTCATATGCGTACTTTCAGTTTCTTCAAGTGAGGTCATGTTTGAGTGATCCATACCATTGATGTGTTGGGCCTCACTACAAATAGACCATGTAAGTCTTCCAATATTTCAATTTGTGGGCAAGGAACAACAATCTAATGGAGTCATCGAATGATCTTGGACCAGCTTTCACTTTGTACAAGTAGGGTCGGTACTTTAGATCCAAACAATTGGTCACTTTATCACTTCATGGATGGATTTTGTTTGTGACAATTAGCCCAGCAAGAAAATCTGGCCTTTCAATTTGTGGCTGTGAATGTGATGGTTGAGAAACAACAACGGTTCAACATAATCCAAAATGGCCATACAGAGTGCATATCATGATAAAACTGAACCATTAGTGTTGTGTGTTCTATTTTATACTGTTCTCACCTTACATAGGGAACTGTAAGAAAGGTCCTGTGACTTTGTATCATCTTTACCTACGAAATGAGTCATGTAATATGTGACTTTGTATCATCTTTACCTACGAAATGAGTCATGTGATATGGTTGAATGGTTAGTTTTTCTAGGAATGATTTCTTTATCATGTTTTAGTTTAGGACTGGTTGCTGGTCAAATGGTTAATTTTTCTAGGGATGTTTTTTGTATCATGTTTTAATTTAGGACTGGTTCCTTGTTTTATTTATTTATGTTTCAAGTCACTAGAATTTAATGTTTTGTCTAGATTAGCAGTCTGTTTTATCCACTTACTTGGATGCTAACATTATGAACTTCCTTAACACATGTTGCTTATATTTAGGGATACACGAGATAAACACATTTTACTAATAATGGTCTATAGCTTCTCATTTGGTGTTAATACATTGGCATAGAATGGCTATAAGACCAGCCATGCTGTATGGGATAGAATGTTGTGCAATTGAGGAAGAATGTGTTCATAGGATGAGTGTAGCTGGCACCAGGATGTTGATATGAATGAGTGGGAAGACAAGGAAAGATAGAAATAGAAATGAATACACTCAAGGGAATTTGGGAGTAGTACGAATAGGTAATAAAATGAGGGAAAGTAGACAGATTGTTTGGTCACATGCAATGGAGAGACTAAGAACTGCAATGGTTAGATGGAGTGAGTTGGTATAAGTTGAAGTTTAAGAAACACAGAGAAACAAATATGGTGATATGTACATGAGGCTGTTGAAGTTTAAGAAACAAAAGTCTTATAATTTGTTTGAATGACTATAAAGGTATTTAAATTCAGTTTTTCATATAAATACCTCGAATCATAATCATAATCTTAATCATAAAAGTTTTTTTAATTTTAGTTGGTTGTCCAAATGATTCTTGAAATTTTATTGAAAATGATACTCTTGTCATTCAATATTCAAAACCTTTGCCCATACTCTAGATTTTTTTTATTCAGTAGCTCAGTCAGGTCAATGGTAAGCGCACCAACTTCATCAAAGAATCACAGATTGGAAGGGAATCAATCAGATAGTTTCTTTTATTTTATTTTTTTCATCATAAATTGATACCGAGTTTAAACTAGCCATTACATTCTCTGGCACATATATTTTTAACTGTGGAAAACAGTCTTAGAATCTCCATCATGCTATATATATGTAGTTTCTTATGAATTTATTTCTCTACCTAGTTTTAAAACTAATGAGTTCTTCGTACTAATTTCATGTAGCATCTCTTGGTATCATCAGATTTTGCCTCCATGTAGTAACATCTACTGCATCAAAGTTTCTACTGACATGGTTGTTTCAGTATGAACATGAGCACAGACAATGGTCAGCCACTATCTCTTTGCGACTGATATCAAGTTGTTTACATGCAATAGATTCAAGACATTCCAAATCATCATCGAACTTCTTGAGGTACATACTAGTTCATACATACATACAAATGTCTACCCAGACCCGGATGTGCGTTGGAGCTATCTGGATGAGCGGGGGTCCCTGGAAGGTGGGAACCGCTGTTATAACCATGATGAAGCTGTCCATTTCCTATGGACAACATTGGGAGGGCCTGGCCATTTGGACAGGCCGTATTTTGGTATTAGCTCGAAATTAATGGAGCATACCTGGATGTGCGTCGGAGCTATCCGGATGAGTGGGGGTCCCTGGAAGGTGGGAACCGCTGTTATGACCATGATGAAGCTGTCCATTTCCTATGAACAGTATTGGGAGGGCCTGGCCATTTGGACAGGCTGTATTTTGGTATTAGCTCGAAATTAATGGAGCATACCCGGATGTGCGTCGGAGCTATCCGGATGAGCGGGGGTCCTTGAAAGGTGGGAACCGCTGTTATGACCATGATGAAGCTGTCCATTTCCTATGGACAACATTGGGAGGGCTTGGCCATTTGGACAGGCCGTATTTTGGTATTAGCTCGAAATTAATAAAGCATACCTAGATGTGCGTCGGAGCTATCCGGATGAGCGGGGGTCCATAGAAGGTGGGAACCACTATTATGACCATGATGAAGCTATCCATTTTCTATGAATAGCATTGGGAGGGCCTGGCCATTTGGACAGGTCATATTTTTGTATTAGCTCGAAATTAATGGAGCATACCCGGATGTGCGTCGGAGCTATCCGGATGAGCGGGGGTCTCTGGAAGGTGGGAACAGCTGTTATGACCATGATGAAGCTGTCCATTTTCTACGGATAGCATTGTGAGGGCCTGGCCATTTGGACAAGCCATATTTATATCCTGTTTATATCTGTATTTACAGGTACCACACCCTTAACCTAAACTCAAATCCCTAAACCTTAACCTATAACCCACCTTAAACCTACACTTCTAACCTAAACCTATTCTCAAATCCCAAATTCTAAACTTATAACCTAAACCTAAACCTTATCCTAAACTCAAACCCCTAAACCTTAACCTATAACCCAACCTAAACGTATACTTATAACCTAAACCTACACTTATAACCTAAAACTATTTTTAATTCCCAAAACCTATAGCTATAACCTAAACCTACCCACTCCCTAAACCTATAACCTACACTTATAACCTAAAATTATTTTCAAATCCTAAAACCTATACCCTTACCCTAAACCTAAACCCTAACCTATAACTTAAACCTAGACTCATAACCTTAACCTAAACCTATTCTCAAATCCCAAAACCTATAACCTAAACCTATACTTATAACCTTAACCTAAATCTATTCTTAAATCCCAAAACTTATACTTTTAAGCTAAACCTAGACCTTAACCTTAACCTATGACCTATAATTGTAACCTTAACCTAAACTAAAATTCCTAAACCTTAACCTATAACCCAACTAAAACCTATACTTATAACCAAAACCTATTCTCAAATCCTAAAACCTATGAACCAAACCTAACCATTTCCTAAACCTATAACCTACCCTTATAACCTAAGCCTATTCTCAAATTCTAAAACCTATAACCCAAACCTAACCATTTCCTAAACCTATAACCTACACTTATAACCTAAACCTATTCTCAAATCTTAAAACCTATACCTATACCCTAAACCATTCCCTATACTTATAACCTAAACCTAGACTTATAACCTTAACCTAAACCTATTCTCAAATGCCAAAACTCTAACCTATAACCTAAACCTAGACCTTAACCTTAACCTATAACCTAAAACCTAACTCTAAACCTATACTTATAACCTTAACCTATTCTCAAATCCCAAAATCTATACTTATAGCTGAAACCTAAACCTTAACCTTAACCTATAACCTATACTTACAACCTTAACCTAAACCTATTCTCAAATTTCAAAACCCATACCTATAACCCAAACCTAAACCCGAATTCGATTTTCTAAACGTAAACCATAACCTATAACCAAAACCTATACCTATAGTCTAAACCTAAACCTTAACCTATAACCTAAACTTAGACTCATAACTTTAACCTAAACCTATTCTCAAATCCCAATACCTATACCTATAAACCAAACCTAAACCCGATCCCGAACCCGAACCCGATTTCCTAAACCTAAACCTTAAAATATAACCTAAACCTATACCTATAACCTAAACTTAAACCTTAACCTATAACCTAAACCTAGATTTATAACCTTAACCTAAACCTATTCTCAAATCCCAAAGCCTATACCCATAGCCTAAACCTAAACCTAAACCTTAACCTATAACCTTAACCTAGACTCATAACCTTAACCTAAACCTATTCTCATAACCTATAGCGTATACCTATAACCCAAACCTAAACCCGATCCCGAACCCGAACCCGATTTCCTAAACCTAAACTTTAACCTAAAACCTAAACCTATACAATTAACCAAAACCTAAACCTTAACCTCTAACCTAAACCTAGACTTATAACCTTAACCTAAACCTATTCTCAAATCCCAAAACATATACTTATAGCCGAAACCTAAACCTTAACCTTAACCTATAACCTATACTTACAACCTTAACCTAAACCTATTCTCAAATCTCAAAACCCATACCTATAACCCAAACCTAAACACAATCCTGAACCTAAACCCGATTTCCTAAACTAAACCTTAACCTATAACCTAAACCTAAACCTTAACCTATAATCTAAACCTAGACTTATAGCCTTAACCTTAACCTATTCTCAAATCCTGAAA
Source organism: Magnolia kwangsiensis (assembly GCA_037074715.1). Taxonomy (NCBI): domain Eukaryota; kingdom Viridiplantae; phylum Streptophyta; class Magnoliopsida; order Magnoliales; family Magnoliaceae; genus Magnolia; species Magnolia kwangsiensis. The sequence goes on along the minus strand of CM073576.1, from coordinate 33,572,418 downwards.
CTTATACTTATAGCCGAAATCGAAACCTTAACCTTAACCTATAACCTATACTTACAACCTTAACCTAAACCTATTCTCAAATCCCAAAACCTATACCTATAATCCAAACCTAAACTAGATCCTGAACCCGAACCCAATTTCCTAAACCTAAACCTTAACCTATAACCTAAACCTAGATTGATAACCTTAACTTAAACCTATTCTCAAATCCCAATACCAATACTTATAGCTGAAACCTAATCCTTAACCTTAACCTATAACCTATACTTACCACCTTAACCTAAACTTATTCTCAAATCCCAAAACCTATGCCTATAACCCAAACCTAAACCCGATCTCAAACCAGAACCTGATTTCTTAAACCTAAACCTTAACCTATACCTATAGCCTAAACTTAAACCTTAACCTATAACTTAAACCTAGACACATAACCTTAACCTAAACCTATTCTCAAATCCTAAAACCTATACCTATAACCCAAATCTAAACCCGATCCCCAACCCGAACCCGATTTCCTAAACCTAAACCTTAACCTATAACCAAAACCTATACCTATAACCTAAACCTAAACCTAAACCTAGACTTATAACCTTAACCTAAACCTATTCTTAAATCCCAAAACCTATAATTATAGCCGAAACCTACACCTTAACCTTAACCTATAACATATACTTGAAACCTTAACCTAAACCTATTCTCAAATCCCAAAACCTATACCTATAACCCAAACCTAAACCCGATCTCGAACCCGAACCCGATTTCCTAAACCTAAACCTTAACCTATAACCTAAATCTATACCTCAACCTATAACCTAAACCTAGACTCTTAACCTTAACCTAAACCTATTCTCAAATCTCAAAACTTATACCTATAACCCAAACCTAAACCCGATCTTGAACCCGAACCCGATTTCCTAAACCTAAACCTTAACCTATAACCTAAACCTATACCTATAACCTAAACCTAAACCTATACCTATAACCCAAACCTAAACTCATAACCTTAACCTAAAGCTATTCTCAAATCCCAAAACCTATACTTATAGTTGAAACCTAAACCTTAACCTTAACCTATAACCTATACTTACAACCTTAACCTAAACCTATTCTCAAATTTCAAAACCCATACCTATAACCCAAACCTAAACACAATCCCGAACCCGAACCCGATTTCCTAAATTTAAACCTTAACTTATAACCTAGGCCTATACCTATAACCTAAACCTTAACCTATAACCTAAAACTAGACTCATAACCTTAACCTAAACCTATTCTCAAATCCTAAAACCTATACCTATATCCCGAACCTGAACTCGATTTCCTAAACCTAAACCTTAACCTATAACCTAAACATATACCTATAATATAAACCTAAACCTTGACCCATAACCTAAACTTAGACTTATAACCTTAACCTAAACCTATTCTCAAATCCCAAAACTTATTATCGAAACCTAAACCTTAACCTTAACCTATAACCTATACTTACAACCTTAACCTAAACCTATTCTCAAATTCCAAAACCTATACCTATAACCCAAACCTAAACCCGATCTCGAACCCGAACCTAATTTCCTAAACCTAAACCTTAACCTATACCCTAAACCTATACCTATAGCCTAAACTTAAACCTTAACCTATAACCTAAACCTAGACTCATAACCGTAACCTAAACCTATTCTCAAATCCCAAAACCTATACTTATAGCCCAAATCTAAACCTTAACCTTTACTTATAACCTATACTTACAACATTAACTTAAAGCTATTCTCAAATCTCAAAACCTATACCTATAACCCAAACCTAAATCCAATCCCGAACCCGAACCCGAACCCGATTTTCTTAACTTAAACCTTAACCTATAAGCTAAACCTATACCTATAGCCTAAACCTAAACCTTAACCTATAACCTAAACCTACACTGATAACCTTAACTTAAACCCATTCTCAAATCCCAATACCTATACTTATAGCTGAAACCTAATACTTAACCTTAACCTATAACCTATACTTACCACCTTAACCTAAACTTATTCTCAAATCCCAAAACCTATGCCTATAACCCAAACCTAAACCTGATCCCGAACTCGAACCCGAATTTTAAAATCTAAACCTTAACCTATAACCTAAACCTATACCTATAACCTAAACCTAAATCTTAACATATAACCTAAACCTAGACTCTTAACCTTAACCTAAACCTATTCTCAAATTCCAAAACCTATACCTATAACCCAAACCTAAACCTGACCCCCAACCCGAAACCGATTTCCTAAACCTAAACCTTGACCTATAACCTAAACCTAGACTTATAACCTTAACCTATTCTTAAATTTCAAAACATATACTTATAGCCGAAACCTAAACCTTAACCTTAACCTATAACCTATACTTGAAACCTTAATCTAAACCTATTCTCAAATTTCAAAACCTATACATATAACCCAAACCTAAACTCGATCCCGAACCCGAACCCGATTTCCTAAACTTAAATCTTATCATATAACCTAAACCTATACCTATAGCCTAAACCTAAACATTAACCTATAACTTAAACCTAGACTCATAACGTTAACTTGAACCTATTCTTAAATCTCAAAACCTTAATCTTAACCTTAACTTATAACCTATACTTACAACCTTAACCTAAACCTATTCTCAAATCCCAAAACATATACCTATAACCCAAACCTAAACCCGATTCCGAACCCGAACCTGATTTTCTAAACCTAAACCTTAACCTATAACCTAAACCTATACCTATACCTATAGCCTAAACCTAAACCTTAACCTATAACCTAAACTTAGACTCATAACCTTAACCTAAACCTATTCTCAAATCCCAAAACCTATACTTATAGCCGAAACCTAAACCTTAACCTTCACCTATAACCTATACTTACAACCTTAATATAAACCTATTCTCAAATCCCAAAACTTATACCTATAACCCAAACCTAAACCCTAACCCGAACCCAATTTCCTAAACCTAAACCTTAACATATAACCTAAACCTATACCTATAGCCTAAACCTAAACATTAACCTATAACATAAACCTAGACTCATAACCTTAACCTGAATATATTCTCAAATCCCAAAACCTAAACCTTAACCTTAACCTATAACCTATACTTACAATCTTAACCTAAACCTATTCTCAAATCCTAAAACTCATACCTATAACCCAAACCTAAACCCGATCCCGAACCTGAACCCAATTTCCTAAACCTAAACCTTAACCTATAAACTAAACCTATACCTATAGCCTAAACCTAAACCTTAACATATAACCTAAACTTAGACTCGTAACCTTAACCTAAACCTATTCTAAAATCCCAAAACCTATACCTATAACCCAAACCTAAACCCGATCCCGAACCCGAACTCGATTTCCTAAACCTAAACCTTAACATATAACCTAAACCTTAACGTATAACCTAAACCTATACCTATAACTTAAACATAAACCTTAACCTATAACCTAAACCTAGACTTATAACCTTAACCTAAACCTATTCTCAAATACCAAAACATATACTTATAGACGAAACCTAATCCTTAACCTTTACCTATAACTTATACTTACAACCTTAACCTAAACCTATTCTCAAATCTCAAAACCTATGCATATAACCCAAACCTAAACCCGATCCCAAACCCAATTTCTTAAACCTAAACCTTAACCTATAACCTAAACCTATACCTATAGACTAAACCTAAACCTTAACCTATAACCTAAACTTAGACTCATAACCTTAACCTAAACCTATTCTCAAATCCCAAAACCTATACCTATAACCCAAACCTAAACTCGATCCCCAACCCGAACCCGATTTCCTAAACCTAAACCTTAACCTATAACCAAAACTTATACTGATAACCTAAACCTAAACCTTAACCTATAGCCTAAACCTAGACTTATAACCTTAACCTAAACCTATTCTCAAATCCCAAAACCTATACTTATAGCCTAAACCTACACCTTAACCTTAACCTATAACCTATACTTGAAATCTTAACCTAAACCTATTCTCAAATCCCAAAACCGATACATATAACCCAAACCTAAACCCGATCCCAAACTTGAACCCGATTTCCTAAACCTAAACTTTAACCTATAGCCTAAACCTATACCTATAGCCTAAACCTGAACCTTAACCTATAACCTAAACCTGGTCTCATAACCTTTACCTAAACCTATTCTCAACTCCCAAAACTTGTACTTATAGCCGAAACCTAAACCTTAACCTTTACCTATAACCTATACTTACAACCTTAACCTAAACCTATTCTCAAATCTCAAAACCTATACCTATAACCCAAACCTAAACCCGATCCCTAATCCGAACGCGATTTCCTAAACCTAAACCTTAACCTATAACCTAAACCTAGACTCATAACCATAACCTAAACCTATTCTCAAATCTCAATACCTATATCTATAACCCAAACCTAAACCCGATCCCGAACCCGAATCCAATTTCTCAAACCTAAACCCAATCCTGAACCCGAACTCAAATCTCAATACCTATAATCTAAATGTATTCTCAAGTCCCTAACCTTAACCTAAACTTGAAAACTCAAACTTAAACCTGATCTTGAATCCGAACCCGAATCCAATTTTCCAAACCTAAACCCATAACCTTAACCTAAACTAAAACCTATAAGCTAAACCTTAACCCAAACTAATATCTTATAACCTAAACCTTAACCTATAACCTAAAACCTAAACCTAAAACCCAAATGTATTCTCAAATTCCTAAACCTAAACCTACACCTAATCCTAATATCAACTCCCTAACCTAAACCTAAACCTAAAATTGAAAACCCAAACCTAAACCCGATCCCGAACCCGAACCCGATTTCCTAAACCTAAACCTAAACATTAACCTATTCTCAATTTCGTAACGTTATGAATAATTTTTTATATTTTATTTATGATGTTAAACTTATATGTATTTATGTGTGGATGAATGTCATGTGGATAAGAATGTTTGTGTTTGGATGGATGTAGCTTATGTTTTAATGAATGTAGGTTATGTTTGGATGGATTTACATAGTTTGGGTTTAGATGGTTGTGAATGTGAATATGATGAAATATATTATATAACAGGTGTATATCAGGAAGAATATGATGAGAATATGATGAATTATATTGTAACAGGTGTATATCAGGAATTTCGAGCCGAAAAATTAAAAAAAAGAAAGGCTTTTACCTATGAAATAGTTTGTTGGTAAAACACTTTACCTACGAAAACTTTCGTAGGTACAATTCGCAGAACCGTTTTTTACCTACGATAGTTTGCGTAGGCAAAAGTCTAAATGCTTAAACTTATTATATTTTTACCTACGAACCATCTCGTAGGTAAAAGTCTGATGCACGTTTTTTACCTACATAGGTTTTCATAGGAATTATAATTTTACCTACGAATAATTTCGTAGGTAAGAGTGACACACGTTTTTTACTTACAAAGAGTTTCGTAGGTAAAGGTATGAAACACGTTTTTTTACCTACGAGAATTTTCGTAGGTAAAAGTCTGATAACATTTTTTCCCTGCAAAAACTGTTGTAGGCAAAGGTCGCAACCGCATTTCACGTTAGAGAGTATATTTTTACCTACGAACCATTGTGTAGGTAAAAGTCTCCTACGCGTTTTGTAGCTATGAAATCATTCATAGGTAAAAGTTTCCAAATATGTTTTTACCTACGAAAATAGTGGTAGGTAAAAGCCTAATAGACGTTTTTTGCCTACGAAATCGTTGGTAGGTAAAAGTAATCTTTTTGGTTTTTGATTTTTTGAAAAATTCGAAACACTTTTACCTACAAAAATCTTCATAGGTAAAGATCACTTTTTCCTAGGCAAAAGTAGACTTTTCAAGTTTGAAATTGAAAACACCCTTTATCTATGAAACTATTCGTAGGGAAAGACAGGTTTTACCTACGAAATTATACTTCGTAGGTGAAACTGAACTTTTTGATTATTTTCACTTGAAAACACTATTTACCTACAAAAGGATTCGTAGGTGAAAATAATTTTTACCTACGAAATTAGATTTCGTTGGTAAAAGTAATCTTTTGAATTTTTAAGTTATTTAAAAAATTCAAAACAACCTTCGCCTACGAAGATTTTCATAGGTACATATGTCTTTTACCTATGAAATTGTATTGCGTAGGTAAAAATAAGCTTTTCATTTATTTTGAATTAAAACAGCCTTTGCCTACAAAATATTACGTAAGTGAAAATAGCTTTTACCTACGAAATTAAATTTCGTCGGTCAAAGTAAACTTTTCAATTTTTTATTTATTTTAAAATTTTAAAATACCCTTTACCTACGAAATTTTCGTAGGTAAATATATCTTTTACCTACGACATTATGTTTTGTAGGTAAAAGTACACTTTTAGTGCAGTTACGAAAGGAAAAGGTGAAAAACCCTTTACCTACGAAATTCTGTTTCGTCGGTAAAAGTTTACTTTTGCCTACGAAAATATATTTCATTGGTAAAAGTCATCTTTACCAACGAAATATGATTTCATCGGTAAAAGATTCGTCGGTAAAAACCATATTTCTTGTAGTGACTATACATCAGTCCAAGTCTGTTCATGAGGTAACTTGAATTTTAACATGAGGTTCTCTCACAAGCAATTACCTCTTGAAAGCAATGCTAAAAATGGAGTCCACTGATTTTATATAACATAAGAAAATTGTAGTTTCAATGGCCGGGTGTCAATGCAAAGAAGATTACAAGGATAGAGCCTTCAAACACATGAAGTGATTTCTTAGTTTTGATGGCCACAAGGACAAGAAGTGGGATAAATCATTTATAATGATTTCTTAGTGGTGAAAAACACATAATGGACCCCACTACCTAGATGGATTTGATAGAGGAACACTAATGTCATGTTTACAATGGGTATTCACATGGATGGTAATACTAATACTTTAGCAATAGATCAAATAAATCCTTTCCAAAATATAATTTTACTAATGCTATTTGACGCCGGTTTTGATTCGGCGAGTATTTTTGCATTTTGCTCCCTTTTTTTGTTTAAATCGTACCAAATTAGTGCCAATAGGTGAGAAATGCTTGTTTCTTCATGTTTTTCCAACAAAATCAAGGATTTGAACCTTCGATTTCAAAATTTGAGGGTAAGTGATCCAATTTGGGAGAAATTAGTGAATTTGATTTAAACATCCGAAGTTATTTACTCTTCAATCTGAACTGATTAAATTATCCAAAAAGAGATGATTAAAGGTTCAATTAATGGATGTCTCTAATAATTTAGTAATTTTATTTTTCATAGATAAATTTTGATTTTAAAAATAACATTTTTTTTTCAAAATGTATATTTTTTTACTCTTTTAACAAAATATCATTTTTATTATAAAATATTTCAAAAAAAATTAAAATACAAATTTTGAATTTTTATTTTCAAAATCTCAAAAAATTTCTCTTATTTTAATTTTTTCTCAAAATTTTCAAAATTTCGATTTTTTTCTTCAAAAGCTTCATTTTGTTCTCAAAATTTTTTTCAAACATAGTTAAAATTTCTAAACTTTTCAATATTCTTTTTCATACGATATTTTAAATCATTTAAATATTACCTTTTAATTATATATAAATTTTTTTTAGATATTTTAAATCACTTAAATATTACCTTTTAATCATTTAAATATTACCTTTTTAAAAATTCAAAACACCCTTTAGCCACGAAACTTTTCATCGCTAAAGGTGAATTTTAGCTACGAAATTAATTTCGTTGCTAAAAGAAAACTTCTCGAGTTTTTTTTTTTTTTTTCAAAAATTCAAAACACCCTTCAGTGACGGAAATTTTCGTCATTAAAGGCCACCTTTAGCTACGAAATTATTTTCATCACTAAAAGGAAGCTTCTCGACTATTTTGAATTTGTTGTGAAAATTTTAAAAAGCCTTTAGCGACGAACATTTTTGTGGCTAAAAGTATAGCATTATTTCAGCATTTAGCGGCGAAAAGTTTCGTTGCTAAAAGTTTCAAAATTGTTTGCAGCCTTTAGCGACAAAACTTTTCGTCACTAAAAGTCTCATCCACGTCTTTTAGTTACGAAAATTTTCGTAGCTAAAAGTATACCCAAATAGCCTTTAGCGACGAAAAATTTTGTCGCTGAAAGTTTTTTTTAAAAAAATGTTTGCAACCTTTAGTGACGAAAATTTTCGTTGCTAAAAGTACACTTTTCGTATTTTAGCTACAAAAAATTTCGTAGCTACAAGTATACTTTTCGATTAAAAAATTTTTTTTTTTACAACTTTTAACGACGAAACGTATCATCGCTAAAAGTCTCATCCACGGTTTTTAGCTACGAAAATTTTCGTAGTTAAAAGCATACCTTTCCATTTTTTGAAAAATTGTTTGTAGCCTTTAACGACGAAAATTGTCGTAGATGATTGAAAAATTGTTTGCAGCCTTTAGCGATAAAAAATTTTGACGCTAAAATTCTCATCCACATTTTTTAGCTAGGAAAATGTTCATAACTAAAATGAAACCTTACGTTTGTTTTGAAAAATTGTTTCTTGCCTTTAGCGACGAAACTTTTTGTCGCTAAAAGTCTTATACACGATTTTGTCTATGAAAATTCTCGTAGCTAAAAGTAATTGTTTGCAGCCTTTAATGACAAAAAGTTTCGTTGCTAAAAGTCTCATCCATTTCTTTTAGCTATGAAAATTTTTGTTGCTAAAAGTACACAATTGTTTGCTGCCTTTAGCGACAAAAATTTACGTCGCTAAAAGTCTCATTCTCGTTTTTTAGTTACGAAAATTGTCGTAGCTAAAACTAAACCTTTCGTTTTTTTTAAAAATTGTTTCTTGCCTTTAGTGAAGAAAAGTGTCGTTGCTAAAAGTCTTATCTACGTCTTTTAGCTACGAAAAGTTTTGTAGTTAAAACTAAACCTCAACAAAAATTGTTTCTTGCCTTTAGCGACGAAAAGTTTCATCGTAAAAGTGACTTTTAGCTACGAATTTAAAATTTCATCGCTAAAAGTAAACTTTTAGCGACGAAAATAAATTTCTTTGCTAAAAGTTTCGTCGCTAAAAACCCTCTTTCTTGTAATGTCAAGAACGGCCATGGCCGCACGCCCTTCGTCCTCATATTGGAATCGAACGAAAGCAATGTTGGGGAATTTTGACCTGTAGAATCACACAGATCTAGATCTAGGATAGCAATTCAATTGCACCAAGCACCCAAGAGAACACAGAGAACACCCAGATTTAACGTGGAAAACCCTTTCGGGAAAAAACAATGGCACAAAACGACAGATCTCCACTATGAAAACAGAAATTACAAAGAGAAAGGACTTACCCGATTCGAACAACCTCGAATCTCACCCTTGCTACATCCTTTAATTTCCCTAGGACCCCTTTAAAAAGCTTTCTCATACCCTAGAAAACCCTAGGAACACCTATTTATAGTTTAGGTAACTTCCCTTTCGCATCCCGGTTGCGAAAGGACTCAAATCCGCAGTCCGCATCGGATTCGAAAACAAATTTATGTAACCTACAACTAGTTGAGCCGAGGCTACGATTGGTCATACGACCCCTACGACCGGTCGAGCAGCTCGGACACCAAAAAACCCATATCGCTGAACTTTGAGTCGTGCGAGTCACAACCAGTCGAACTATTCCTACGACCAGTAGTGGCTGACCCATGACCAGTCGTAGCTATAGTAAAAAATAGATTAAAGACTTTTTTCTCAACAATCTCCACCAAGTCTTCAATCTTCAACCGTGTAGTTCCTTGACCTCTTCTCTTATCTCTGCATCATATCATAGCTTCTTGTGCACACTCCGTCTTCCTTTTATGCCATCGTCAAGTCCAGAGAAGTTACACAGAACTTGAACTTCTCTACAGGAACAACCTAGGTGAGCATGTCTGCCGGATTAAAATCCACATACTCAACCACCTTTGCTCCTGTCTTCTCAAAAAGAAAAAACGTAGTCTTCTTACTATCTCACCGCTACCCAATATTATTTGTCGGGGCACTTACTCACAACACTGATAGCTTATGAAATAACCAGTCTAATCCAGACCATGGCATACACTGCCCAGCGCATTAGAATAAGGCTCATGAGATATCCTACTTTTCCTCATCTGTTTTGGGACAAATCCTGAGGAAAACCTGAGGAGAGAAACGTAGGGAACGCTCTCCAGCTTTACCTGGCCCATCAAATCCTGGATCAATACTTACACACAAGGTATTCCTCTTGTGATTATCAAAGCCTACTCCTCCTTCAGTCTCAACGCCGAGAACCATCTTTGCAACTCCCCGATCCTTCATTCTCAATATTCCAAATGACCGAGTCTTCAGTACATTGATTTCAAACATGTCACAATTGGCAATCCACACGTCATCAACATAAAATACCTGACCCACCATGAAGGAATCAAACCACTGCCTAGGCGACAGGCCGAACAACGACCTCCTATAAAGTCTTTTCTCAGCCCCTTTCACTTCGAACCACCCTAGTTGCTTCATATAGATTTACTCTTCACTTTTCTTTGCAGAAGTGAAGACTCCACATCCTTCCTTCCAGCTCAAGATCATATTGGCCAACCAGCGCCAATCACTGATCTAATAGACACCTGTTATACCGTCGGCGCGCATATCTCTGAGAAGCCGATCCTTTCTCCCTGAGCATAACCCATCGCCACCAACCTCGCTCTGTATCTACGTTGTATCCTCTTAAAGATCCACCTATATCCAACCGCTTTCCAGCCCACTGAAAGCTCCACTCGCTCCCATATGTCGGTCTGGTATAACGAATCTATCACATCGCCTATAGTCACCTTTCACTTCTGAGCACCAGTCTCACCTAAAGCCATCTGAATGGAAGATGAATACTCCTGCGATATTGGAGTCTTCCATGTACCTCACCGATATCTCGTGATCATGCCGTGTGTTTCTTCTCACAGGTGGCTGCTCCACCTGCTCTGTATCCCTGTCTGTGCGTCCCAACCTTCCTACTCTGCCCACTCATGTGGCCATGCCCAACATGCCACACACGTGCAGAGATGGAATCCACTACATCCACCGTAGCTCCACCTTTTGAAGTGCTCCCTATCAACTTGTACAAGTTACCGAGTCGTTGTGCTTTCATGATTACCCGTGCCCCATTGGATACTTTAAGAGCACCATCAATACTTGTGTACTTACATCCTTTTGCCTTAAGTACACCAAGAGAAATCAAATTCTGCTTCAAATCAGGAACATGCCTCACATCTGTCAAGGTACGCTCCACCCCATTAAACATCCCGATGCGCACAGAACCAACAGCCACAACATTACAGGCAATGTCATTGCCCATAAATACCTGTCCACCGTCGCACTCCCTGTAGCTGGTGAACTAACTCCGATGAGGAGTCATGTGAAAAGATGCCCCTGTGTCTAGCATCCATTCATCCTTACAATCATTGTATGACCGTCTGAGTGAAAATGCAGATAAAACATCACCATCACATCCACTCGATCCATCTGACGTGGTAACATTAGCCTCCCTGCATAAAGCCTCAGAATCTTTCCTCTTCAATTTAGGATTTTCACAATCCCTCTTCACATATCATTCCTTCCCACAATTCCAGCACTTTACCTTTCCTTTGCCCTTATCCTTGGATTTGGATCTAGAACCAGAAGAACCTGTACCTTGTCCAAAATTCCTACCCACTGTAAACAGTGCATCAGAAGACGTCCCCATGTCGCTGTTCAGTTATCTCATATTCTTCCTTTGAAGGGCTGAGATAACTGTGTTGACACTCAGGGTTTTATTCATGCTGCACATAGTGTCCTTGAATGCCTCATAAGACACTGGGAGATAATTCAGCAACATACATGCTTGTTCTTCATCTTTCATCACTTCCTCCATATCCAGCAATTTGCAAACCAATTTATTAAAGTTGCTGATGTGAGCCTCCAGATCTCCACCCTCTGCCATCTTGAAGTTATACCACTGCCGCTTCAAGTGTAGACGATTTTTTAAGGATTTCTTCGCATAGACATCCTCTAACATCACCCACAAACCAGCCGCAGTTTTCTCCCTTATGACATTGTAGAGAACCTCATCTATGAGACATAAACGGATCGATGATAAAGCTTTCTTATCAAGAGCATTCCAATCAGCATCATTCATAGTAGACTTCCGCTCCTCAAGAGCACCATCTTCGCCTTGCTTGGTTAACAGACTAATCATCTTAACCTTCAATAACTCAAAATTATTTTTTCTTGAGTACTTCTCAATCTCATATTTAGCGCTCGCCATTATGATTAATCCCTCAGATTCAGATCTGTGCCCCAATGATATCTCTGATACCACTTGTTGGGAAATTTTGACCTGCGGAATCACACAGATATCTAGGATAGCAATTCAATGGCACCAAGCACACAAGAGAACACAGAGAACATCCAGATTTAATGTGAAAAACTCTTTCGGAAAAAAACCACGGCATAAAGCGATAGATCTCCACTATGAAAACAAAAATTACAAAGAGAAAGGATTTACCCAATTCGAACAACTTCGAATCTCACCCTTGCAACACCCTTTAATTTTCCTAGGACCCCTTTAGAAAGCTTTCTCATACCCTAGAAAACCTTAGGAACACCTATTTATAGTTTAGGAAACTTCCCTTTCGCATCTCGGTTGCGAAAGGACTCAAATCCGCAGTCCGCATCGGATTCAGAAACGAATCTGCGTAACCTACGACTAGTCGAGCCGAGGCTACGACTAGTTGAGCCGAGGCTACGATTAGTCGTAGGACCCCTACGACTGGTCGAGCCATCCCTTCGACCGGTCGAGTAGCTCGGACACCAAAAAACCCATGTCGCTGGATTTTGAGTCGTGCGAGCCACTACCAGTCGAACTATTCCTACGACCAGTCGTAGCTGACCCATGATCAGTCGTATATACAATAAAAAATAAATTAAAGACTTTTTTTTCAACAAGCAAAGCTGCGAGAACGGGAGGAGTTGGGAAAGCAAGGGATGTATACATCGCTGACCTTGCTGTATCGTTGGAAGATCCGGTAGGTATCTTCATGGGAGCAGTCGAACTGCATATTTGCTACGAAGAGGGTGAATCCGATAGGGGGAGGGATGTTGCGATATGGGGGGATTCTGCCCCGGAGTGGATTCGCCATCGGCCTCACGATATTTTTTTGATGTTTAAGTCCCATTTAAAGGACTAATATTTCCTTTCTAAATTGCTTGACATAAGTATTCAATCAATTTGCGTCGAGTATAATTTTGGAACGCCCGACACCATTTTTAATTGCACATGTTTAACTGAGTTCGAACTGTTCGTAACACGTGTGGCCAGGTACACAAATTAAACAGCAACAACATGCATGCCGCATGCACCGTAGGCACATCACCTCCATTGTTTAAAATGATGGTCAACTACCGCAATAGTCAGCCATTTATCGCATATTAAAGTTATTTTAGAAGCTTGATGGAGCCAAGTACATAAATAAACCATTGAAACCATCTAACTGAGCACGTATCCAACACTAACAATCAGTAAGCCATTTCTTGAATGACCCACTACCTAAGATCTAACCGCTTGAACGATGGATCTTTTTCAGACATGACCCATGCAAGATATGAACGATCTAGATTGATAGCCATATACAACGACATTAGTGGCCCATACTTTATACACCGTATTTCAGTGCAGACTACATAGTAAAGTTGAGGCAAACATTGAGGTTGCAAAGCTTTTACATAGAGTCGAACACCCATTTTCCACCGTCCATAAATGGAGGTGGGTGGGGATCTCATCATATATTTTAAAATGGACTTTAGAAAGCTTGGAATGTGAAATGCTGCTAGATTCTACCTAAGATCTTTAAACGGTGAAAGTTACCTTCCCTCAGTCATATGATATTTATATTTTGGTCCCTTATGTCGTGAATTATTTTAGGTAACTCAAGTAAGATGAACCTGTGGCAAGGATAAAATTGCCCGTGATCGAGGAGTCCATTTTTCCTGTATGGGCCGCTGTTATCTATGCATGGCATCCAACCTATCCAACAAGTCTGCTTCACCGTAAAAATCAGACGCGCAAAAAGTTAGGTTAACCTACTCATCAAATGGACGATAACTGAAACCAATAGATAACTGACAGCAATGGATAAATGTCGAAAGACCTTCAAATTAAAATAATGAGCCACCTTATGATCAAATCAACCTGATTTCCTCATGTGAATTGTTGGGAAAAAATATGTTAAGTCCGAATACTCAGATTTCAAGTAGGTCGGCTCCGCCGGCATTGCCCGAAGAGTCCGAGACAACAGTCAGATCTGAGAGAATAAGGGATAAGCTAAGAGGCATAAGCACAAGACGACTAAAGTTAATCTGTCGGAAAGATAACCTCGTCTGCGTAAGCCTACAGAAGGCCGAGCATGTTATAAACCACCCGGCCGATAGAATAAAACCGACCTAATAAGTTGGTTCTGTCGGCCACGGAGTAAGGAAGGACGACAGATAATCATCGAGACTATTCCACCCATGAGAAGGCAGAAAAATTATGCTCCTGAGCCGGCCGAGACTCTCCTAGAGTCGGTAATGACCGAGCCGAGACAGGAGAAGGCGGTATAAATGCAAATACCGCTCCGAAAATTCAGGAATACGGGTATCCGATCCCGAGATCCTCGGGATCAGGCGCAATCAGTGAAGAGGATTAAATCTTCAGATAATCAGGAGAAGAATCCTCGTATGATGAGGATTCTTAAAATCTATAAATATCCAAGCTCTTTACAGAGGAAGGTACGCAATACAAAATCTAAAAAAAAATCCTTTGCCATTAATCGGAAGACTGACTTAAGCATCGGAGGTTCCCCCGCTCTAGGCAGGGTCCCCTTTGTACTGTGGATTGTGTAGGTGGGAGAAGATCCGACTCAGGGAGCCGTCCCGTAAAAATACGCTAACAGTTTGGCGCCGTCTGTGGGAAACGAGCAAAAAGCCATTTTTCTATGATCTATTGAATGGCGAGAACTAGGAGGACGGATCAAGATGAAACGGGGGAGGCTGCTGGCAGCACAGCTCAGGGAGCTCCCCCAATGATACCTGCAGTGGCACCACCTACGACATCTGCTCCGACTACCAGCCACCTTAACCGAGGGAACGCACAATTGGATCGAGAAGTCCAAGAGATGCGTTCTGAGATGGCTATTATGAAACACATGTTAGAGCGACTGTGTAATCAGCAGATGCAGCAGCGTCACGAGTCAGCGCAGGTTCTCCCACCATCATCTGTAGCACAGCCTGTTGCTTCGCAGTCGCCTCGAAGACTGAGTCAGCATGAAGGACCGTGTCAGCATCAAGGACCGAGTCAGCCAGAGCCGGTTCACTCTGCAACGGCCGCTTTACCTCCCTCTAATTTGCAGCATACAATAGATCAGAGGAGGCGAAGTCGGCTTCCTGTAGAAGAAATGACGGAGAGTGTGGAAACTTGGAAAGCCGACATACAGGACTTAAAAAATGAAGTCCGAAAAAAGATGGAGAGAGAGATGGCAGACATAAAGCACGGTCGGAACACAAACCTGACCAAATCTGAGACAAAAGCTTCTCCATTTGTGGACGAAGTAATGCAGACACGGTTGTCGAAGAGGTTCCGCTTACCTCAGATAACTCCCTTTTCCAGAAAAACTGATCCGATAGAGCATATCAAATGCTTCAGAACCTACATGGAGCTGCATGATGCCTCGAACGTCGTTATGTGTCGAGCCTTCTCTCTCACACTAACTGACGTAGCCCGGCTTTGGTTCAAACAATTGAAACCGAAGTTGATTAATTCATTTGCTGAACTCAGTGATGCTTTCCTCAACAACTTCATCGGTGGAAAGAAAAAGCTAACGCCTCCCACACATCTAAACAACATAGTTCAGAAGGAAAGAGAGCTGTTGAAATATTATATCAAGCATTTTAATTTTGAATCTCTACAGGTTTGGAAACACTCAGAGGAGACAGCGCTAAACGCACTCATGCAAGGGGTACGAGATAAGCCCTTTTTGGCGTCTTTAGATAAAAATTTGTCCGAAACTCTGGGAGAGTTTATGATTCGTTCGGACAAATACATCGATGCTGAAGAAACCCGACTCCTACGCGAGAAGGTCTAGAACGCAAAATCCTCGGCTAAAGAGTCGGCCAAGAAAGAAGCCGACTCAGCCGTAGGGAAAAAGCGAAAAGATGATCGGACACGAGACGATGGTAGGTCGGGCAAACGACCCGATAGAATATTTTCTACATACACCCCTCTTAACAAGTCTCAGGAGCAGGTGTTGATGGAAATAAAAAATGAAGATTTCGTCAACTGGCCCGGGAGACTCCCAAGGAATCCGAATCGGTGGAATAAGAACAAGTACTGTCATTATCATCGTGACCACGGTCATAATACAAGTGATTGTTATCACTTAAAAGACAAAATCGAGCGACTCATTAAAGAGGGCCGACTCAGGGAACACGGAAGGATCTGGCACGGCAGCAGGACCGAACAAAGATCCGCCTACGGAAGAAATCCGGATGATCGTTGGAGGACATCACGACGGTGGAGACTCCAACAATGCATAAAAAAATCATGTCAGAAGCATCGATCGTCCGGAATCTGAGATTCTACTACTGTCCCGACCTTCCAAGGAGGAGAAGAGAGAACGATGTTACATCTCATTCACTGAGGATGACGCCCGAGGCATCCATCATCCCCATGATGATGCACTTGTCGTTGCTCTCACCATCGCCAACAAGAAAGTGTTCCGAATAGTGGTGGACATTGGGTCGTCAGCAGATGTGTTGTTCACCCAAGCGTTCGATAAAATGAGAATTGGACGGTCGGCTTTACGTCCAGTCCAAACCCCGCTTATAGGATTCTCGGGTGGACAAGTACTTCCTAAAGGAATTGCTTTAATACCACTCACTGCCGGAACTGCACCTCACCAAGCAACTGCGATGATCGACTTCTTGGTTGTCGACCAACCTTCGGTGTATAACGCTATACTCTGTCGGCCATCTCTAAGCTTCCTTCAAGCCGTAGTATATACCTACCACCTTTTCATGAAATTTCCGACCGAGTCGGGAGTAGGAATTGTGAAAGGAGATCAACAAGACGTCAGCGATGCTATGCGACCGCAGTTAAAGCGCCAACGGAAATATCGATGATCGAATCACTGTACCCCCTTATCGGATCTCACAAACGGGGGCAACCGATGGAAGAACTCGTCTCACAACCATTAACCGAGACAAACGAGTCGAAAGTAGTACAAATCGGCTCATCTTTGATCTCACCTCTTAAAGAGGAACTGATCGCCCTACTTAGGCGGTATGCTGATGTGTTCGCATGGAGCCATGAAGATATGCACGGGATCGATCCCTCGGTCATAACGCACCGACTCAACATCGACCTGACTTACAGGCCAATCCGACAGAAGAGACGTCCTCTCGGCCCAAAAAGGTACACTGTCATTGAAGTGGAAGTCGGCATGCTCCTTAAGGCCAAATTCGTTGAAGAAATTTACTATCTAGAGTGGATAGCTAATGTCGTGCTCGTGAGAAAAGCCAATGGGAAGTGGCGTCTCTGTATAGATTATACAGATTAGAACAAAGCCTGTCCCAAGGATAGCTTCCCTCTTCCCCACATTGATCAATTGGTGGACAGTACTGCAGGCCATGAATTGCTTAGTTTTATGGACACCTATTCAGGCTACAATCAAATTGTAATGTATGAGACTGATAAATCAAAAACTACCTTTGTCACCGACAAAGGCCTTTACTGTTGCCGAGTGATGCCGTTTGGTTTGAAGAACGCCGGAGCGACGTATCAAAGGTTAGTGAACAAAATGTTCGCTCGGCAAATCGGTCGAACTATAGAAGTATATATAGATGATATGCTCGTCAAAAGCGTACACGCAACAGACCATGTGGCGGACGTAGAAGAAATGTTTTTAACTTTACGAAAGTACAAAATGAAGTTGAATCCTATCAAATGTGCCTTTGGTGTAAGCTCGGAAAAATTCCTCAGTTTTCTCGTTAGTCAGTGAAGGATCGAAGCAAATCCTGAGAAAATCAAAGCTTTGCTCGATATGGAATCTCCAAAAATAATTAAAGACATTCAAAGGCTGACAGGGAGAGTAGCCGCGCTTAACCGCTTCCTCTCTCAAGCCACAGATAAATGTCTCCCGTTCTTCAAGCAATTAAAGGGACGACAGACGATGGAATGGACGGAAGAGTGTGAAAAAGAATTTTAAGAATTGAAGTCTTATCTTAGTTCTCCACTACTGTTGTCCAAACCCGAGTCAGGAGAAGCTTTGTTGCTATATCTGGCTATATCCGAAGCAACGATTAGCTCGGCCCTCTTACGAGAAAGCGAAGGAAAATAATTACCTGTGTATTACGTCAGCAAAGCCTTACTACCGGTAGATACAAGGTATCCTCAGCTCGAGAAAGTAGTCTTAGCCCTGGTGATATCATCGCGACGACTCAGGCCATATTTTTAAGCTCACACCATCATCGTTGTGACCAACTTACCTTTGCGCCAGATTCTTTAAAAACTAGAGGCTTCCGGCTTACAAAGTGGGTTGTCGAATTGAGCGAGTTCGACATATAGTACAGGCCGAGGGTAGCTATTAAAGGACAAGTTGTAATCGATTTTCTTGTTGAAGTAACCTCCAAACATAACACAGTGTCTGACTCTGACGAGGTTACTGAAGCAGCGGCTTCTTCTTCTCTCGGCCCATTACCTGACACAGTTCCTTGGAAGTTATTCGTCGACGACTCATCCAACTCTAAGGCAAGTGGGGCCGGGGTAGTATTGAAAATTCCTGATCAAACCTGTATGCAGTATGCCTTATGGCTTGGATTTCAAGCATTAAACAATACAACAGAATACGAGACCTTGTTACTCGGCCTTCGACTTGCCGCAAGTTTAGGTGCAACTCATCTCAGTGTTTTCAGCGACTCGCAGCTAGTCATTAACCAAGTTTCTGGTGTCTATCAAACTCAGAAAGAACAACTGAAGGCATACATGGAAAAGGTCAAAGAATTAATTAGCGAATTTTAGAAATATAAAGTGATTCGGATACCCAGAACCGACAATGCCAAAGCTGACTTGTTAACAAAGCTCGCCTCAGCTGATGAAGATGATATACGTCGGTCGGTTCCAATCGAATACGTAGCCAAACCGAGTATAAATCAGCCGACAGACTCGGCTATACTCCCTATTGACTCGGAACTTACTTGGTTCGACCTCATCGTCCATTATCTCAACGATGAAGAGCTACCGGAAGATCACACCGAGGCACGACGGATAAAGATTTGATCGTCACGTTATACCATCTTTAATGGGGTACTGTACAAGAAAGGGTTTTACGCTCCCTTGCTAAGATGTGTGGATTCGCATGAAGCCGAATATGTCTTACACGAGATACACGAAGGAATATGTGAAAACCACTCAGGAGGATGTTCGCTCGCCAACAAAGCATTACGACAGGGGTATTACTGGCAGACTATACAACACGATTCTAAGAGGTTCGTCCAAAGGTGCGACAAGTGTCAGCGATTTGCGGTTATCCTGAGACAATCCCTCAAGAAACTGACTCCGATGTCTGGACCATGGCCCTTTGCGCAGTGGGGGTTTGACATCATCGGGCCCTTCCCTCTGAGGAAGGGTCAGACCAAGTTTACTGTGGTTGCAGTAGATTATTTCATGAAGTGGGCCGAAGCCGAGCCATTAGCAAAGATTACCGAGTAAAAAATCACAGGCTTTGTTTGGAAAAATATCGTCTGTCAGTTTGGGATACCTCGAACTGTCATCACCGATAACAAGCAATTCCGAGAGATGTGAAGCAATCTCGAGATCTGAAACGTGTACGCCTCACCTCATCATCCTCAGACGAATGGACAGGTCGAGGCCATTAACAAAATTATAAAGCGGCATCTCCGAACGAAACTCAATAAAGCAAATGGAGCATGGGCCGAGGAACTTCCGAATATATTGTGGGCCTATCGAACTACAGCTCGGACTGCCACGGGAGAAACTCCCTTCTCCCTCTGTTATGGCTCGGAGGCAGTTGCCCCGGTTGAGATCGGTATTAGCTCGGCACGAGTCAATACGTTTAGTGAACAAAAAAATGATGAACTCCATCACTCAGGCTCGATTTGCTGGAAGAGAGAAGAGAAAGAGCTCGAATACGAATGATGGCTCGACAAAGGCAACTGTCTCGGTTTTATAACAGTCGAGTCAAAGTCAGACGATTTCGAGTCGGGGATATGGTCCTTCGAAAGACGTTTCCAAACACAAAAGAAATTGAGGCAGGCACATTGGGACCCAATTGGGAAGGTCTCTATGTCATCTCAAACACCATCCGTCCAGGAACATATCGGCTGGAAGACCTAAATGGACAACTTTGCCTCACCCTTGGAATGCAAAACATCTCAAGGTTTATTATCCGTAAGGCAGAATAAAAGGTGCTAAAGAATAATGAAAGAAAGATGTAATTGAAGTTGATTCAATAAAATCAAAAGTTTCATTTTTTCCAAGTGTTTAGCGTCGGATTACATCCTAAGGTAACACTACAAGAAAAATGGATAACACAATTCCTGATAAAATAAATGACCCCTCTCAGTCGGGGACCACCCCCTAGACTGAGCCAAAAGGACCAGCCTCGTTAGCAGCAGCGTCCGCAGCAGGAGCATCTCTATCGGCAGCATCAACGTCGACAGCCTCAGTCCCCGGACTACCGACTTAGAATGCGGAAAGGTCAAGGTCGGGGAAGGCGGCCCTCATCTCCAAGACGTAGGCCCTGTAACCACCTTGATAAAGGCGGTCCCTTTCTTCCTCGAACTCCGAGGATTCAAGGAAGGCGTCCACAGCTCGTTCCTGTGCCTCCTTGGCTCGGCGCCCCTCTTCCTGAACCTCCTGGATAAGGGCTGCAGCGTCGGCCCTCGCCCGAGCGAGAGTGCTCTCGCACGCGCTGTGAACTTGAAGAAGATGCTGATGCCTTTCCTCAACCTCCTTTAGGAGTGAGGCCAGATGGGCTTTGTTAGCTTTGGCCCCTTCAAGAACCATCCGTGCATCCTCGGCCGCTTTCCTGGCGTCTTCGGCTGCCTTCCTGGCGATTGATAAGTCGCCAGTCATAATGTCGATGCGACCCTCGGCGACCTCTCGGCGACCCTCTGCCTCGGCAGTAATCCTCTTCGCTGTCTCTATCTCGGTCGCGAGTTTTTAAGCAGCGGTCAGCTCTGAGCAGGCCTTAATAATGCAGGGGGCCAACTGCGAACGGGAGATGATAAGTTATGACCAAGAACTTAGCCAAGAGTAACAGAGAATTAAAAATAAAGGATTTTACCTCAAAGAGTATCCTCGCCATATGCCCGAGAGTCTGCACAGTCGGGGCATTGTAGAAGCTGGCAAAGTCCTTCTCTCCCCCATGAGCGATGGCCCAAGGGATCATTCCCGAGATGACCTTGGAAAAGGGAGACAACTCCTGTTGAGTCATCTCCCCTCTTGAGGATTCTCCGCTTGGTGCCTCTCTTAGCCTCGGGACCTCTTCTACCACAGGTCCTGACTCAGGAACTGACTGAGAGACCGGAAGGCTCGGCTCCACTTCTTCCACCCTCTCATCAAGGTCAGAGAGCATGACCACTTGCGGGGCGGCGGAGACAGGAGCAGACGGGGTAGCTGGCTCCTTGGCCTTTGCAGCGGTCTTCTGTTGCTTCGAAGGCCGAAACCCCGACAAAAGAGCCGACCTCGGAGGAGCTTTGACCTTGGAGATTGGCTTCAGGGACGGGCGAGACTCGGCCATGCTATCAGAAGCCGGCTTGAGATATGGGCGAGCCTCGGGAAGATCTGAAAAGAAGAAAGAAGACGGATTAGACAGGAAACTAAGAGAATGAAACAAAGCGGGATGAATTACCTGAGACAAACGAATATAAACTCGCGAGATAAAGACACTCGGGTTGTAGTAGCAGTTTTCAAGATCGGTCTCCTGCACTCAGCTTCCTCAGTTCTCTGATCTGAGCTAAAGCGCAGAACCCGAGCTTCCCTCTTTTCTTCAAAATATCTGTAAGGCATCATGAGGTCAAGGTTAGCACGAGACAATGAGGAAGAATAAAAATTATCGGGTCGAGTCACCGAGTCACCTGCTTTTCAGAACGAGCGAGAGACTCGAGGTTTGTACGGCCACGCATCGGCCGACTCCCATTGTCCGCATGCCCAAAACTAACTCTCCTTCCAGTATTTGTTAGAAGTGAGTGGGTCGGTTATCAGAGACCCACCTTTGCCTCTACATACACTCAGGAAGTATAGGCCAGAAAAATTTGGGCTTGGTCTAACTTGATAGAGGTAGAGGAACTCGTTGACTGTTACCGAAGGTTGCTCTAATTCGGCGCACAGCACGGCGCACCCAAACAAATTCCTTTACCCGTTTGGAACAATCTGACCTGGAGCGAGTTTGACTTTGGACAAGAAATCACGAGCAATGGGCTGAAGTGGTAAGCGCAGGCCATATTGCATCTCGACCTGAAAAATAGCGACCATTCCCACAGGGGGATGGTCGGGAAAATTGTCCGAACAAGGAAGACTATCATGCCCAAAACTCGAAAATCGGATTCATAGGAATCCCGATCGCCGAATACGGTACCGACAGCCTCCGTAGTACCCCATTCTCGGCTCCTATCATTCATATACTAGATTCTGATCCTGGGATCCTACAAGGAGGATTTTATATATATACATTTAACTAGTAATAAGCATAACCATAAGATTACCCAATTCACAAAGGCAACATCATCATCACATATCCGCTTAATATAATCATTTGATTACAACATTGAAAGGGAAATATATAAATAGAAAGTCATGCTCTAAAAGACCACTGCACACTCCAAGCTCAACACTGCTGCAACATAACATCACCTACACGCATCTATCGTGCATAAGCTTATAGAAAGCTTAGAGGATGGTGTAAGTGTGTGCACAAGGTAAGTGCAAGTATTTAATACAATGTCATAATCATACAATACCGAAAAACTAGTAATCCATAAATCATACAATGTCTGAATAAGCAGAAACACTGACAAGAGCAGGAATTATTAGAGTAAGCAGAAATACTGACAAGATATAAATCACATGATAACAGAGCAAGCGTAAGTATGGACAAGTATATGAGTCAATCAATATCAGAATACACAATATATAATAGTTATGCGATAAGGAGTCATAAAAAGTCAAATATCAAATGTCGAGGATGCAATGCAATATACAAATCCTGCTAAATCTATCTAGGCCATATAAGTGCAGAAATAGCAACCCAAGATGCCATATGCCTGCGGATGTAATGCAATATGCGACGCGAATGAAATAACCATGCTAAAGTGTGAAGTCGGGATGATAGTACGTAGTATCGCAGGCTATGGGGTCCACCATAAGGGACTTCTATCCAAACCAGTCCCATACCTAAATTTGGATAGTCAGACTCATCGTGGTAAACTCCTGATCTCAGGTTAGTCGCGCGCCCAACCGAAATCCTTGCCATAATGAAGGTACACAATAATTAGTTGCGCACCACCAGCCCGAGTGGATAGTGAATGAATGAATGAATGAGCATGCAATTCCTCTCAATAAGTCCACATATCAGTACGGTTCCTCTCTCGGATCATCACCGGGGTTTAGTACACTCCAAATGGCACTGCCGCTCTCCCTAGCCACACAGTCCAAGTGAACGTAAGAAACCTCACTATCCACCTGACCAATAGTCTGTCAATACTTATTCGGCACGTCGATGCGGACCCATTCATAAGGTAGTAAAACTCAGCCTAGCAATGCCCCCTGCGCTCGGGCGAGTAAGGCCACACCCCCTCCCAATCGACCACGGGACAGTGGGAGACGCGGCCTCCTGGTATTCGGCACTCGGGCGCTCATGTATCCACTCGGTCTCGAGGTCGAGGCGTCCTCTAGTACCAAGAGGGTTTTAAGAATTTTCACATAGGGCCATCTATGGCAGCCCGATGCTCGAACCAAGCATTTTGGGTGTCCTATCTGGCCATCCACGATGTGCCTGTGGAGGCTACAACTCTGATGTTGCTAGGGCGTACAGTAATTACAACACAATGCAAGATGCATGAATAATAAAATCCAGTCATGCATCAATCATACGCATGTCGTGCGCTCATTTGAGATAACCTCCGCCTATTAGGGAGTCTCATATCATCCTACCCAATGACATATGCAATTGTCAATCACATCTCATAACAAACATGCAGATGATGCGTATGGGCGTGTATCATGATGCAATGTTGTCACATACTCATAGTCGGTATCAACAATCGGCCTCGACAATGTGGACATTTAACCAACATTGCCGCAAGGGATGGTCCACATAGATCCAAATATATAATGGGCCCGCGGCCTCACACAAGGGCCTAATATACAACACAATAGGCCTTACTTAAGGGTTATATGTATACAATAGGTGGGCCCTGCCCATGGGCCTAACATGCATCATAATGGGCTCTTTCGCCTAGCCTTCAAATGCATCACAATGGGCCTCATCACCTAGGCCTCAATATACATCACATTAGGCCTTAAACATAGGCTGAATACACATCACGTCGGGCCTCAAATACGGGTCGCATGTTCATCACATTGGGCCCCGACAATCAGAATTGGCAATCGGCCATCAGAATCGGTAATTGATCTTGATCGATAATCGAAAATCAGCCACGACATATCAGAATCGATAATCGGCCTCGATCGATAATCGGTAATCGACCATCTGAATCGGTAATCGACCTCGATCGATAATCGGTAATCGGTCACATCAAATCAGAATCAGTAATCGGCCTCGATCGATAATGGGTAATCGGTCACATCAAATCAGAATCAGTAATCGTCCTCGATCGATAATTGACAATCGGTCACGTTAAATCAGAATTGGGAATCGGCCTCGATCGATAATCGATAATCGGTCATAAAAAATCAGACTCGGTAATCGACCTCAATCGATAATCAGTAATCGGTCACATCAAATCAGAATCAGTAATCAGCCTCGATCGATAATCAGTAATCGGTCACGTTAAATCAGAATCGGTAATCGGCCTAGATCGATAATCAGCAATCGGTCACGTTAAATCAGAATCGGTAATCGGCCTCGATCGATAATCGGTAATCGACCACAAAAAATCAGACTCAGTAATCGGCCTCAATCGATAATCGGTAATCGGCCACGACGAATTAGAATCGGTAGTTGGAATCAGCCTCGAGCCCGATAATCGAAATCGGTAATCGGCAATCGGAATCGGCCTTGACACAGGACGGGGTCTATAGATTAATGGCCGATGATGGATCAAGCAATGTCAATGGGGCCCAAGCGTTTGGGTTAACCCACTAGAGAACGATGAGAATGGGCCTATCCAGGCCTAAGGGAAGGTCACAATGTGGACGTTTAACCATCATTGCCCATTAATGTGGACCTTTAACCAACATTGCTCCCAAGGAGTGGCCCACATAGGGCTGAACATATAGTGGGCCTATGGCCTCAACATATGGGCTGAAAATACATCTCAATGGGCTATGACCTATGGGCCTCAGTACATCAAAAGGGCCACGCGTCATGGGCCTAATATATATCACAATGGGCCTTATTCATAGGCCACAAATACATTATAATGGGCCTTGCCCATAGGCTTATGAAATGCATACAACATGGTGGGGGTCATTCATGGCAGTACCGTACCGTCCAAACAGCCCAGCACCGTCTAGCACATCTTGATGGTGTGGATGAAACAAATATATCACGGTGTGGCCCACATGGCACCGTCCACAGATGGATGGTGCAGATACAAAATACAAACATTGTGTAGGAATCCCACGTCCCTGGACAGATGAGCAGAATAGATGTAGAATAAACTCATCAAGGTGGGTCACGTTTGGGACGGCACAGATAAACACATATATCATGGTAGGGCCTCACTAGCACTGTCTAGATATGGACAGTGGGGATACAGAATATATACATATATACATATGGCATGGTGGGCCCCACCATAATGTTTATTTCCCATCCAATCTGTCCATACGGTCACAAGGACCTGGTTGGAGAGGAAAAAAAATATCATTTAGATCCAAAACTCCTGTGACCCCGAATGGTTTCAACGGTAGACGCTCAATTCCTCACTGATTGCAGTGTGGTCCACCTGATAGATCTGCTTCATTTTTTTATTTTTATTTTTGGTCACATGCCTTAAAACGAGCATGCCAAATGGATGGATGGCATAGACGTACACATCATGGTGATTGGGACCACTAAACTTACTGAGGTTTAATATAGCAGCTTTATAGCTGGTGTAAGCGTACACCAGCCAATCCACCCACTACAGGCGAGCCCCAAAGAAATGGACGGTGTGGCTGAAACACATCCGTAGAGGTGGGTCCCACTGTCTAGCAAGCTGGTTGGTGAGGATAAGACCCAAACCTCACGATTGGCCTCATCAGATGGATGACGTTGATGAAGCACACGCATCACAGTGTTGCTGATCTCGACCATTGCAAAGGGATGGCTGGAAGAATATCTGCCTCACCGGGTCCACACAAAAAGGACAGTGTGGATGAAACGTACAGCACTAGCTGACGTCGACATCAGCTATATAGTTGGTGGGTTTCACCATCCACAGATGGACGGTGGATAAAACACATACCTCATGCTCGCACCCACAAGGCTTGCTGACTTCAAATACTGCAGTTGTGGGTGGATGGTTATGATATAGCACATCCCTCGTGATCAGGGCACCAGCCGCTGGCCCACCATCTAGATGGACGGTCTGGATCATATCTCATGGGATGGTGGGCCACGTTGATGGGATCCATGGATGGATAAAACCCATACAGCAAAGGTGGATCCCACGTGTGGCCTCCATGATACACTAGAATATTATATTATATATAATACGTGTGTATATATATACACATACATGCATCAGCGTCCACGCCCACTAGACGGCCTGGACGTGATATACAATCAAGGTGGGGTCCACGTCGCACGTGGACAGACCCAGCACATCATCAAGGTGGGGTCCATGTTCCACATGCTGGATAGTGGACCCATCACATTAGGTGGGTCCCAAGTGAGTGGGCGTCCCCACTATCAAGCTGATATTTATGTTTTTACTTCATCCGGGACTGTCCAGACGTGTAGCTAGGTGGACCCACTTGACGGATGGCATGGATAAAATACATACACCACAGTGGGTCCCCAGTTGGTGTGGATCGAGTCGGCCACACCCATGATCATCTTCACCATAAAGAAAAAGAAAGAGAGAGAAGACGGTGAAAATGGGAAGGACCCCGCCACTAAGGGCCCCTCCTAGATACAAAACATACATCAAGATGGGTCCCACCACAAGTGGGCCCTAAAATCATAAAAATCATACAAAAATCACCCACCTTTGATCTTCTTCGACTTTTTCTTCCATCAATGTATGCCAGAGATCCAATGGATGCACTTCAACGGTTGAGATCGACTTAGGATGGTGGAGATGGGAGATAGGAAAGTGGGCTACACTTGCTCTCCATGGAAGCCATGGACGTTGGGTGCTCTCATGGGATTGCTTGAGAGAAAATGATAGAAATGAGAGAGAGAGAGAGAGAGAGAGAGAGAGAGAGAGAGAGAGAGAGAGAGAGAGAGAGAGAGAGAGAGAAATGATGTGAGTGATGGAGTGATGGGAAGAGGGATGGGTGAAGTGATAGAAAAGTTAACTTTAGAGTACTTTTGTAAGAGAAAGTATGGTGGCTTGTACTTGACATGTGAAGTGATGGATGAGAATGATTGATGTGACATTTCGTAGAGATTCCCTCGATACCCACAACGTGCGACGTTTTCTACAAACTGAACGCGGGCCCACATCTCCTGGCCTGGGTACCGCCTCGGCATGGGAGACGCGGCATCGAAACCGCAGCGACGCTGCGATCGCACTAGTACGAGTCTCGGGTCGAGCCGACTCTAATATATGAGACACAACTCGTGATTGCGCACAAACACTGATAACTGATTGCGGGTTGCCGGAATTCGACTGGGAGGATCGCGGGAGTTGACGGAACAGTAGGGACTAGGATACGAGTCTTACAAAGATGAAAAACGACCGAGTCAGGAACATAAAATCTAGCCCGGATTCGATTTAGGTTGGACTCAGTTAAAATTGAGGTGACCAGA
Source organism: Magnolia kwangsiensis (assembly GCA_037074715.1). NCBI lineage: Eukaryota > Viridiplantae > Streptophyta > Magnoliopsida > Magnoliales > Magnoliaceae > Magnolia > Magnolia kwangsiensis. Next base: position 33,544,203 of record CM073576.1, on the reverse strand, counting down.
CCCCTCGAATCGTCTTCGGCTCCTTCTCCCTTGGAAGAGGATTTAAAAGCTTCTATAGCTAGGTTTACAGGATCTGTAACATCCACCCCTTCAGCTATAATTATTTCATCTTCTCCCTCTTCCTCCAACTGATCCATCCTAAGATTAGGTCTCTCTGGACGGGTTACCAGAGACACTCCACCACTGGAAGGACCGGCTTGGGTGGGACGCTCAACCGATGAGTCATCAGACCCCCTTACGAGCTGGAAAGCGGCATCCGCACCAACGGCAAACTCCGTCAATAAAGAGGCTGGTTCCGCAACATTCCAGAGATGTTGGGACACACCCTCATCTCCGGACATTCCCTCCCGGGGGCTCTGGGAGCCACGCGCAGCCATTTACGTCTATAGGAATGGGAGGAAAGAACTCACCGGGGAAGATAGCAGCGGACGCAATAGGAGTTGACGGAGGAGGAAACGACAGCGGAGGGAAGGAAGAAGAAGAGGAAAGAAAGCTTGAAAGAGGATACAAAGGCGGGAGGAAGGAAGGCGAAAATAAAATTCATACGTTCCTCCCGCCCGGCCTTTTTATAGTTGTGCCACGTGGCAGAGATAATTAATGAAAAAGTGAAACGGCGTTCGTCTCGACTCCCCCGCTCGATACGTGGTGCACGACGACTGACCGCAGTAACGCCATCGCCACGCGTCCAACTCCCATAAGCGGATGAAACGACCTGACGGCTGGCTGCACGTGCGGCCTTGGGAGACGCACCGTCACACATTAGGGATGACACAGAGGGCATTAAATACCTCATCATGACCTCAGAGTCTAATACGAACCGACCTAAAAACTCATTACCCCTTAATGCCATGAACAACACAAGGAGTAAGGGGGGCTTACTGTTGAGAAAAAATATGTTAAGTCCGAAGACTCGGATTCCAAGTAGGTCGGCTCCGCCGGCACTGCCCAAAGAGTCCGAGACAACGGTCAGAACCGAGAGAATAAGGGATGGGCTAAGAGGCATAAGCACAAGACGACTAAAGTTATTCTGTCGGAAAGATAATCTCGTCTACATAAGCCTTTAGAAGGCCGAGCATGTTATAAGCCACCTGACCGATAGAATAAAACCGACCTAATGAGTTGGTTCTGTCTGCCACGGAGTAAGGAAGGACAACAGATAATCATCGAGACTATTCCACCCGTGAGAAGGCAAAAAACTTATGCTCCTGAGCCGGGACTCTCCTAGAGTCGGTAACGACCGAGCCGAGACAGGAGAAGGCGGTATAAATGAAAATACCACTCCGAAAATTCAGGAATACGGGTGTCCGATCCCGAGATCATCGGGATCAGGCACAATCAGTGAAGAGGATTAAATCTCCGGATAATCAGAAGAAGAATCCTCGTATGATGAGGATTCTTAAGATCTATAAATATCCAAGCTCTTTAAAGAGGAAGGTACGCAATACAAAACCTAAAAAAAATCCTTTGCCATTAATCGAAAGACTGACTTAAGCATCGGAGGTTCCCCGGCTCTAGCCACGGTCCCCTTTGTACTGTGAATTGTGCAGGTGGGAGAAGATCCGACTCAGGGAGCCGTCACGTAAAAATACACCAATATGAATAATAGTTTTATTTTTAAAATTAAAAAAAATCAGCAAAATTTTTTGGTCTCCCATTTTCACGAGGGAATGAAAAGGGATAGATACCATTAAAGGAATTACAATGGGCCCACACATCTATAACTTCTTCTTCTTCTTCTTCTTTTTTATTTTTTTTATTTATTTTTTTTTTTTTAAGGTGAAATTGATTTCGTGTAGGCAAGGAAGGAACAAGGGACAACACTAAGGTTGCCTGGTGGATGAAAAAATCCCAGTAGGGGGCCGATGGACCAAAATAAAAAATAAAAATACTGGTGCTGATAGATCGCTATGCTTGTGTGGGGAATCAGTAATGAATATTTAAAATCAAGGAGATGTGTATGTGATGATGCAAAATAGGGGGAGCACATGTACAAAGTCATATTGATGGGCGCATATACAAGTAACCCAACTTTTACGAAAACAGTGACTTTTTGCCGCAAAATTCCCACAGGTTAATGGTTTTACAAGGTCTTAAAAGGGTTCTTGGAGCGGTGAAATGGCTGTTTGTTTTTTTTTTTTTTTTTCTCGGAACAGGAGACGTATTCCAACGGTGTTGGGCCCACATCATTCATGCCGTCCTTCAGTTTTACCAGCTCATTTTTAGTAAATTGGCCCAAAATCGAAGCATTTTCAAAGCTCAAGTGGACCACACTACAGGAAACAATGAGGATAATGACCCCCACCATTGAAATCTTTCTAGGGTGTGCAGTGATGTTTATTTTTTATCCAACCTATTCATAAGGTAACACAGACATGGATGATGGGAAAACACAAATATCGGCTTCTTCTCTGGCCCTCAAAAAAATTTCAATGGTAGTCATCAAATTCCCACTATTTCCTGTCGTGTAGTCCACTTGAACCTTAAATATGCCTAAATTTTGGATTCATGCTATAAAATAACATGTTAAAATGGATGGATGGAATGGATAAGATACATATTACAGTGGCCCCCACAGAGTTTACTTAGTAAACAATGGTTGGTCGCCATCATTAGTTGGGTCACACAATAACCAACAACGCACACTACCCAAAAACATCCAATTTCACATTTTGGCCCACCGTGTGACCGTTTTGGCATAATTTTTAGTTTGACTGATCGCCATGTTAGGGTCCACCTGATGGATGGGTTGGATGATACATCAAGTCAACCCTAGAACCTTCAAAACCACTTTTATGAAAAAACATAAATTAGGTAATTTCGGTTATTGCATCCTCCAAAAGGGACTTAGTCATTATTTGGTAAAATAAGAGAACGTGAGGTATATGTGTCAAAACAACCGAGAAATAAAAGATAAGGAGAGAGGATTAGTCTAATTCTAGGTGCCAAAGGCACCAAACACGCCAACATGGCACATGCGTGTCATATCTGAGACGTTTATAGCATAGTCCTCTCAATGAATGCTTCTTAGGCCGAAAATCTATCTGGTTAATTCATCAGGTGGGCGACACGTGAACAAAAATTGCACGTGTAGGAAAATGAGAACGGTGCGCGGCTGGTTTTAGAATTCCCACATGGGACAAAGTTAGGCTGCTAACAGTAGTCAGAGAGGAGATGATACGTTGGAAGAAACAGACTATACATGGTAGATCCATCTCGATGCTACAGTGGACGTGGCAAGGCGATTTCTCAATCCGCGCCGTCCAGGTGGCCCTACTATGATTGGCTAGTTCAAGATATCTGGAGATCCAATGATCCTAGCCATCTGAAGGATGGATTATAGGTAAATCTTAGGAAGAAAGTCTATTATCGTAATCACTATGATCATCTGATTAATGTGAATTTCAAAATATGGGCCATCCACAGTAGGATCCACTAGATGGACATTACTGATTGACAGAAAACCTTGCCACGTGTACTGTAGAGATGGTTCTACCGGAGAGGATTAGGTGCAGCCTGGCTTCATCCAAGATGGTGCGGCCCTTATCATTGGGCCCACCTTGAAGCATTTATTCTATATCTAATCCGTCCATCCGTTTTTCTATATCATTTAAGGGCATGGGCCTAAAAATAAATTAGATAAAAATATCGGGTGGACCATTCCATAAGAAACAGTGGTAATTGACCATTAAAAACTTCTTGTAAGCCACAAAAGCTTTAGATCAAGATGATTTTATTTTTTTTTTCCATTCATCCAGGTTTTTTGGGTCCTTACCAGGTGGTTGGATGGAAAGTAAACATTACGGTAGCCCGTAGGAAACTTTTAATTTTGGATCGTTCAATCATCAATGTTTATTATATTATGGTCCACCTGAGATTTAGATCTGCTTAATTTATAGTATAGTGTACTAAAATAATCTTTCAAAACAGATGAACCGTGTAGATGTAAAATAAATACATCAAATGGGCCCAAGGTAAGGGCCGCACCTAATCCGCTCCCTTACACCCTATCTATCATGTGTTCGGTGAGAGGGCAGTTCAAAAGTTAACATTGGTTTTCTTCTTCTTGGTCAAACGTGTGGGTGTCTCACGTTTTCGGAGGCGATCAAATGCGGCTGGAAAGCGACAAAACGAGTGATGCTGTTGCGACATCTTGTAATGGCTGACGTGGATAGCCAGAGGTCAACACCTATTGCCGATTGCCACGTGGCGTTAATCACGTAATACACGAACACAAGAAGGGATTAGGGGATTCGTTTTATCATCGTGTACAAATTTCACTTCATGTTTGGAAAAAGCTTGGAATTACATTAGATGGAAGTGAGTTGGGTCCCATGCCAATTTCACTCCATGTTTGGGAAGTTGGGTAGGTCTTAACATAATGTATGGGCTATATCCACACCGTCCACTCATTTATTGAGATTCTTTTAAAGAATGGGCTAAAAAATCAGGGATATCTAAAGCTTAAGTGGATCACACTATAGAAAGCAAGAGGGATTAAATACTTACGATTGAAAACTTCTCTGGGACTACAAAATTGGATCTACCTCATTTTTAGGTCCATGCTATAAAATGAGGTTATAAAACAAACGAACCGTTTAGATATAAATATGTGTGCTATTCTCAATAATTTCAAATGATGATAGGTATATCCACTCAATGTACTACCATATTATTAACAAAGCATGACATTAATTTTATCCAGGAGACAATCTCCGCCATGGGTAATAATTATATTTTTTGAATCCCATTCCACATAATTTCTTCTAATCCCACTACCCAAACTGGCCCCAAAGGGATGCAGATTTCCTGCCTAATCCTTTTGCATAAGTTGGATGCACCCATGCCATGTTTGGTAGGAATCCAAGCGGTCCATCCCTTTTTCCATCTCATTTTAAGGATATACGACCAATAATAAGGTGATCCAAGACTCAAATGGGCCACATGAGAGGTAACAATGGAGACTTAGTAACCACTGTTGAACTATTTATATGACCACAAAAGTTTTGCATTGGTATGAGATTTTTGTGTTTTTACTTCATTCTAATTAAAATTACTTTATAAACAGCTTCGTTGGCATATAAACATAAAGGTAGAGCTTAGGAAAGTTTCAACAGTAGGCAGTCATTTCTCCAATGTTTCATCTACTATGGCCCACTTGAGTTTTGTATCCTTTTCATTTTCCACCGCATGTCTTAAAATGAACCTGTAAAATGGATGGAACGACTGAATTTCTCATAAACATCATAGTGAACCCCACCTTCATCCCTTACTGGAACTTCCTAAAAAGAGCTTAAGCAGTAAATCTCCTCCAAAATTAATGGATGCAATAAGACAATTCCAAAGACGAAATGGACCACACTAGATGGGGCAGTATGATTCAACGTTTACCATAATGAAACCTTCTCTGGGTTATAGAAGTTTTAGATTAATCTAATATTTATTTATCTTTCTTCAAACAGGTCATATGACCTTGTGAATAGATTGAATAGAAAATAAACATTATAGTAAGCTCTATGAATGTTTCAACGATGGGAATTATTGTCTCCACTATTATTTGTGGTGTGGTCTACTTAAACTTTGAATATAACTTCTTTTTGGGTTCATGCTCTAAAATGATCTCTCCAAATAGATGAACAGTGTGGATATAATAAATACACCATTGTAAGGCCATGCAACTTTGATTTTCTTTCAACAGTGGGTAAAAGCTTAAGAGCTGAGGTGCTGGTCTTCACACGCCACGTACACATACGACCAAGACCAATTATGTGTGGTACACCAGCTAATCCGCTTTCGTAGAGCGTAAGGCTGTCAATCGGCTGGCCCCATGCCAGCTTGGTCGCAGTAATTCAAAATCCAGCCCAAGTCAACCCCTGTCTCAACCCATGACAATGAAAACCATAACATGATGGAGCCATCTTTCCACATTGCAAGGGTGATGTGTTGATATGTCAATTAATTGAGGTGGTCCAATTAGTTAATCTAACCATGGATGATCCATATTTTGAAAATTCATAGTCGTAGAGAACTAAGATGGTTACACTTTTTATTTTATTGTATATATAATTCACATTAAATATCTCACATGTGTTACAACCTTTCTTCTTTTTCAAGTAGACAAACAACAACAACAATAACCAAAATAGTCACAACAACATTTTCATGAACAAATCTTAATGGTGACTATTAACTAATTCTATTTTAAGCTATTGATTTGAAGTATGATCATCCGGATGGATACTGTCATTATCATTTGATGTGTATCCTTAATTATTTTCCATCTATAGCATGGCCCACAAAATGAAATTAAGGTTATAATTGATGGCTCAACAGTGTACTCTAGATAGAGACATCCATCTAAAGTAAATGATATGGTAGAGCCTGAAGAACTGGATCATGGTAGAGACATTTCTCCAAGAACACGTGGCAGGGAGATTATCAAAGAGCATAGTCCATCTCTTAAGCTCTTATGTTTTAAAAATTACACTAATTAGACATTTTTGTCCATTACATTTCTCCAATTTCCCATGATAAGTATTAGCCATTAAAAGCCATTTAGCATCTTATATTCGAGTATATTTGAGAGGATTTGTAAGGAAATTTTCTCGAATCTATCGTTTGACACCGTGCATTTGGAGGTAAATGGAACTAAATCTAAATTTTCTTAAAAAATAGAAGAACAAATGGTATTTGAAAACAAATATGAGAAACGATATTTCCTTTCCGATGATTTCTTGAAAATTAAGTTTTTTAAGAAATGTTATGTCGTTTTCCATACTTCCCTGGAATCCAAACAAGCCCTTAAATCAAATCATCCAAATTTTCAATCTTAGGGAGATATCCTTTGTCAAAGGTGGACTAGCCAATCATATTTTGGATTAATGATTCCCAGCGAATATACAGAATCCCATGCATCAGCTTCATTTTTTTAGCAGCATATCTTTACAACCCTAATACAATAGTTTTAAATTTTGAGAATTATCTTAACCTCTTAATTATCTTGTGAATGTGACATCCAACCCTTTTAACGGGTTTTTCTGATGATGACAAACAACTTGCATAAAAATTAGCCACATCCACTCCTTGCGTGGACCACACTTGTATTTGGTTATTTATCAATGGTTGAAAATTGTTTTCTGTGGTCTGATCCACTTGATGAATGGATGGAGCTGATTTTTGCACAAAACAACCCTCATGGTCAGCCCGACCTACTAAAACGGTTGGATGTCTCATATAAATGATCAAAAGGTAAGGTAGGTGTGTGTTGGTTGACATAATGGGAACTTCCCTGAGCTCTGTAGGCCCACCAAGATGTGCATTGGATACCCACACCAAACATGGGGTGGTTCCCTTTACATCAAAAAAATCAGCTGTATCATAAACTCAGGTGAGCTACACAATATGAAATCATGTAAAATCGTACCTAAGACGCCAGAAAGCAATTGACGGTGGCTATATGAATTTTGGAATGTACAGAAATTTAGCATGGCCATTCATCCAAGACTCAATGAATAAGCTAGATGTCTAAATTACCATATTACGGTCAGTCCTGTAAGTAGTTAGAAAGGTTTCAATGGGTGGGCATCCACTCTCAAATGTTGTCTGTAGTGTACCCATTTAAGTCATGGATTAGCTTGATTTTTAGGCCCAAGGCCCACCCGGAAGGGTATATCTAATTAATGGTGTGGTCATCCACTCGTTCGTGCTTCATCCATGGCAAAAGCCAACAAACCAATGGTCTGGATTAACCAGCTGAGGACTAACTTGTTAGAATTGAAAACGCGCCTATGATGTAAAGGTAAGGCGTGTATCATATAATTCAAGATGTGGCCCGTTATTGGTGGCTTATGTTTCAAAAAGCACACTTGCTCCGGGCCCAGGGAAGGAATCATCTAAAACACCTGCTTTACCCGTAAATCACCCAGCTGTGTGGCCCACCATGTTGAGTATGTAAAAATCAACTCCGTCCATTAGGCGAGAGACATTATTTAAACCGTAAATACAAAACATCGCCACCGCTAAAACCTCAATTGGGCTACACCAGAGGAAAAAAATGTAAAATTCTCATAAAATCTTTAAGTTTACACGGTGTGGTCTGCCTAAGTTTAGGATCACGATGAATTTTGTGTCTCCAGTTCATACTACTGAGTTAAACCTGATTAACAGGTTTAATAAAAGAAAAACACCTCAGAAGCTCCACATACAAACCATTGGTTAGCATACCATCCCCACTGTCCTCTGTGGTGTGGCCCACATGAGTTATGGGTGTATCTGATTTCATCTCAAGCCCTTGAATCGAGTATGGAATCTAATGGATGCAGTGGATTTTATATATTCAACATGGCGGTCCCCAGAGGAACTAGAGTGTTTTACACGCTGCTGTAGAGGATTCCGGTCGTCGAGCGATGCCTTTTCGCATATTAAGCGCGTCCTCTGGAGGCGCTTCTCGACACTAACCACTAAAGTTTCGGACATTTGAATGTCGAATCTGGTCCGTTTACTTAGTTTTGATTTTCACATTTTACCATCCACCATTTGACCCGTTAGGTTCTAATCTGGACCGTTTACTTGTTTTGATTTTCACATTTTACGATCCACCAATTGACCAGTTAGGCTCTACTATGATTTTATGTAGATACCAGGGCACCAAAAATGGATGGACAGGAATCGTCCAGTTGCATGCAAGGTGTGCAACGACCAATCTCTGTGGCCCACCGTGTTGTGCGTGACATCCACTTCAGCCATCATGTTTGGGTTTCTAAGTTAGGTGGGCCACAACACAGTGAACAAAGTGATGGGACCCACAATGCATTGCCTGTGGAGCTCAAATTATTGCCCATATGCCATCCAAACCGTTAATTAGGTGCATCTCTCCATGATGAATGGACATACCAAAAATTAGGCTGATCCAACACTCATGTGTCAATACCAAGTGAATTTGTTGGTTTTGGAATTGATTTTACAATTTTTCATATGGTGTGGCCCACTTGGTTGATTTTTGAGATTTCCAATGAAAATCAAATGATAGATCTGATGTATTAAGGATGACCAGCTGATTGACTTTGGTTTTAGTATTTTACCTTTTTCATTGATTCCATTGTACAATGCAACGGTCAAAATCCTTCTTCCAATGGAGCCATTGATAGTAAATTTTCTTTATTACCAGACATACCAAATCGATATCCAAATTGGACGGCAGAGATCAACTGCATGGACTCATGTATCGCACACCATCTTGTACATTTGAGTATCGCTATAATATTCTTTTAGGGCTAAAGGGCACTGCCACAGGGAGTGCCATGTGGCAAGACGTGATATGTGGTCTCAGGAGATTGGTACAATACCAACCAGCTGCTATGCTTAAGTGGGTGTGGGGCCTATGATTCATGAGAGGTAGTGAATCAATTCGTTTATATTATTAGACACATATAAATGCATAAAAACACATCCTTCTTTGTTTTTCTCTGCTCACCGCATGCCAACGGCACTTTCTTTCCCACTACCAACCAAGGAGCGCTAAAACGCGCTGAACACTTGAGTCAACTAAATAAATAAATAAATAGGATTCGAGAGAATTCAAAGATCAACTGGCATTTTGTCAAAGCTACTCGATTGGGATCAGAATCTAAAGAAAATTAATAATAATTCCACCAACCATGGACATAATTTAAGAAGGTTATGATATTATAGCAGGATTAGAAGTAATTTTCTTTCCTTAGTGTTGAGGGTCAAATAGTGTATATTAAACCCCAAATATTGTTCGAATTTACGAGCATAATAGTGTTTAACGGCTGATTTAATCGTGTTTATGTTGCAGGTTGATTTTACAAGCGTGGATCGAAATAGGATACTAATGCATGGATTTAACGCTCCAAATTCACCAAAAGCATGGGACACACTCTAGGGGACCAAGATTGACAGATATACATGGTCAAAAATCCAAGAAAACTAAGAAACTGAAGCTCAAGTGGCTTGAAACGCATTCAGAACGCAAGATCATGGGGTCCCAATATCGGTTCGACTCGAAACTTCATACGTTGCCTGAGGACCATAAATTAACCGTACACGACAAAAATCATCCATTGGATCAATGTGAAAGTGGCCTAACGAGCAGTTCAGCCCATCAATCTTCAATTTGAGGCCCACTTGCTATCTAGATACGCTTCAAATTTGGTCCCTACAGTTAAAAGGAGATGGTGAAGAGGATGGACGGAATGGATTTCACATAAACATCAAAGTGGACCCTATTCAGCAGTGCATGTACACCATGTACATGACTACTTGCCACGCACCAGAAACCAAAAAACGGGTCAGCGTCGCTGACCCGTCTCCTTTCGCACCGAGAACAGCGGACGCACCAGCGTCCGCCATTCTCTCTCAGTGGGGCCCATTCCTCATCCAATTCCGTAATCTGGACCGTCCATTCGATCTATAGGATGGCCAAAACCAGTGCCTAGGTGTCCTTTTCACACCATGCATATGATTGAAAAATTCTGGCCGTTGAACATAGAATTAACGGTGGAATGAAAAGTTAAGTGGACCACATCTAATTCGATCCAAAACCAGCCATTCTTTACTGGTTTTTCGACGACATTGCAATGGACGGTGTGGATTCTGCATCTGACACCGATCATGGGCCACACAATCCTCACAGCGTCCTGCGCAAGCTCTGTTTCGCAACAGAGCTTGCGAAAAATTGTTGTGGGCCACCATCAGGAATCAACAGTTGAATCTGGACCGTCTGTTAGGCTCCCACGGCCTAGCTTACTAAGGCCTAGCTGACAGAATTTGAAGAATTCAAGATTATGAGATCTCATCCATTCAAAAATCGGATTGACGGTGCAACGAAAACATCCATGGACCACACCGAAGTTGATCTGAAAGCAGTGATTCCCACCTGGTTTTTCGAGGTGAGTTAAGTGGACGGAGTAGATTTCTCGTCTGCCATCAAACCTAGGCCCACCAATCAGCATAGATGCGTAAGGCTCTTCCTTTGATTCCGCTGCGTATTTTCTCTCACCAACTCCAAAACGGAAGCACTGCTCCACCGCCCTTCCCTGCTATAAAAAGAAGAGAGAAGAGAGAGTTTGAGGGAGCAGTTGGGACGTGGAGCTTGGCCTGACGTAGAGAAAGAAAGAGAGAGAGAGAGGGAGATTCTTTGTTTTTTTATTTTCTTTTCTTTTCCTTTTCTTTTTCTCTTTATTTATTTAGATTTACCCTGATCATGTTAGGCTAAACCTCTTAGCTAGGGCTAAGAGGTGAAGCTTGTAGCGTGATGGGAGACGTTTAGTTATGCCTTTTGTTTAATATTGAACTGATTTTGATTTAATTTTATTTTGGAAATATTTTTAGTTCTTAATGGTCTGTTGTGACTGAAATTACAATGGGTCTGTGATGCTTTGAATATTTCTATTTCCTTTTCATGTTTATGATGTTAGGAAACCCTGTTGTTCACCATAGTCTCCTGGGCATGGTTGGATGATGGTACCCTTCCTAACTTTCATACATGTGATTGGGTGGAATTAGTTTAATTCTGTTGTTTGCCATAGTTTCCTGGGCATGGTTTGGTGATGGAATCCATTCTAATTCATACACCTTTCATCTCTTTGAAAACTAGATCAATGGCAGTTCAGTAAATTCCATGATTCATGAAACAGGCATAAGATCTCTCTGATCTCTACAAGTGGATCCTCTGAATCCCTAGTTTCCTATTCCTGATTTTTCTTAAGCTTTAGATAATAATTTCACAATTATTCCTCAAATCACAAATAGTTTAGATTTCACCTTATTCTAGTTCTAGTGCTAGTTAGTTTTAGATAACGTACAGTTTCAGTCCCCTGGGATTCGACCTCAGTCTTACCGAGTTTATTACTACATCACAACCCTGCACTTGGGGAGTGAACAAGTTTTTGGCGCCGTTACCGGGGACTGTTGGATACGTTTTTCTGAAATTAATTAGTTTTAGGATTAGTTTAGGATTAGATTTTCTTTTTAGAAATTTTTAATTCTAGGTTTAGAAGCTTAGTTATTTTCCTTATTAGAAATTTTTTCTAACTTTAGAAACTTGCTATTCTTCCTTCTATCTGATTTTTAGAACTAACTCAATTTTTCTGTTTTGTAGGAAGCTTCTAATTTAATAAGCTCTTTCTAATTCTTCTTTCTTTGGAATTTCTTCTTTTCTCTAGAAATTAGGTTACTTTTAATTAGGACTTTCTATTCTTAGAAACTAACTTATTTTGTTTTGTTTTGCAGATTCTTAACCTAGGCCTCCAAATTTGGTAACTTCTTTCCATCTTTTCCTTTTATTTTCTAGATTTTTACTTCTTCCTTTCTCTTAGGTTTAAGTTAGAATTTAAGGGCTGAGTGTGTTTTATGCCCCAGTGGGCACGCGATAACACTCGATGTCTCGTGACTGATGGAGGATTAGTTAAGGGGTTGACTGTCCATCGCAGGACTAGACACCACTTGAACTCTCCTGAGTTAGAGGACGTTATGGCTGAAAATCAACCTCAAGCACTACCCCAACCTAGGGTTGAGGAAGTACATGATGAGAATGAGGTGCACCACGCACCCCCGCCTCGTACTTTACGAGATTATTTACAACCGGCGGGGGTGAGTACGCCATCATGCATGATTTTTTCTACGAATACAGGACATATGGACATCAAGCCAAGGGTCATCCAACTCCTTCCCAAGTTCCATGGGCTTGAATCTGAAGAACCATACTTGCATCTGAAAGAGTTCGACGAAATCATAGGCACCTTATATTTTCCTAATGTATCTGAAGATACAATTAGGCTGAAACTCTTCCCATTTTCCTTGAAAGAAAAAACCAAGACGTGGTTACATTCACTGCGTCCTAGGTCCATTGGCACATGGAATGATATGCAGAGGGAATTTATAAAGAAATTTTTTCCACATCATAAGATAATTACCCTCAGGAGAGCAATCATGAACTTTGCTCAAAAGGAAGATGAAACATTCTTCCAATGTTGGGAAAGGTTCAAAGATCTGGTTAATGCATGCCCACAACATGGCTTTGAAATATGGCGCATTACGAATTTTTTCTATGATGGGCTAACATCTTCCATGCGCCAAATGGTCGAGACAATGTGTAACGGAGATTTCATCAATAAAAATGTCGACGAGGAATGGGATTACCTCGATAGTCTTGCTGAAAAAACACAATCATGAGACTATTACCCAAGGACGAACGCTACGTCTAGGCTAACTCATTCAAGGGAAAAAGGAGGAATATATCTCCTGAAAGAGGATGATGATCTTAACGCTAAGGTGGCTAATCTCACCAGAAAATTTGAGGCCATGGAAGGAAAGAAGGAAAAAGTTAATGAAAGTGTTTGCGGCATCTGTGATTGCAACATTCATACTACTGAAAATTTTCCTTCAATACCTGTCTTTCGAGAAGTATTGAATGAACAATCTAATGCCGTCAATAACTATCAAAGATCTTTCAATGGACCACCCTCTAATACATACAATCCTGGTTAGAAAAATCATCCAAATTTCAGTTGGAGGAATGGACCAACGGCTACACCTCAAGGTTTCTTAAACCAAAATCCAACTCAAGAGAAACCTTAAGAGGATTTGGTTCTAAAACATTTTCAAAAGCAAGAGCTTTTCAATCAGGGTATGATGCAAGCCTTTCAAGACCTTACAAAAGCAATACATGAACTTAAGGCTGAAAATACGATTGGAAACAAGGGGAGCTTCCCGGCTCAACCTCTTCCCAATCCTAAACCGCATTATGGAGTTAGTGATCCCAGCTCTTCAAATCAAATTGGGCACGCTAAATCCATCACTACTCTTAGGAGTGAGAAGGTTATTAATAAAACCCTTCCGGTTAGGCCCGAAAAGCCTCAAGAACCAGAAGATGACAACAATGATGGATCTAGTGACGCCCCACAAAAATTTGAACCGGAACCTCTAGAGAAGCCAGTTGCTCCGTTTTCCCAACAGTTGGTTGAACCAAAATGTCTATCTAACTCTCAGGATATCCTAGAGGTGTTGAAATAAGTGAAAGTCAATATTCTTCTGCTTGATGTTGTAAAACAGATACCTTTATATGCTAAATTCCTAAAAGACTTATGCACAACCAAACGATAAAAAAGTGTTCAAAAGAAAATTTCCTTAACTGAGAAAGTAAGTGCCATCCTGAAACAAGATGTGCCGCAAAAATTCAAAGATCCCGGTTGCCCAACCATATCATGTGTAATTGGACACTATCGAATTGATCACACACTTCTTGACTTAGGAGCGAGCGTCAATCTAATTCCCTAATCGGTATACCAACAGTTAGGCTTGGGTGAATTAAAACCCACTCGAACCACACTACAACTTGCTGATCGTTCTGTTCGTGTACCAAGAGGGATCATCGAGGATGTGTTGGTCCAGGTTGATAGATTCTACTGCCCTGTTGATTTTATCATCTTGGACACCGAACCCATCAATGACACGAGCACTCAGATTCCCATCATCCTTGGTCGCCCATTCCTGTCCACTTCTAATGCAATTATCAACTGCAGGAATGGTGTCATGACTATGTCTTTTGAAAATTTGACATTGGAATCGAATATCTTTTTTAATAATGGCAGCAACTCAGAGGATGATGACGATTTCTACGATGTTAACATGATTGATTCTTTTGTGGAAGATAGAACACCTCTCACCTTATCCTCTGATCCTCTAGAGACGTGCCTGGCCCACTCCCATGATCTTGATGATGATATAATTAGGGAGACATGTGCCATGCTGGATACTGCACCGGTACTTGAAGTTAACCGGTGGAGGCCACAAATTGAAGAATTGCCCCAAACTGATGTAGTGCCTCTACCGTCTAACCTCAAGCCACCAAAGCTTGACCTAAAACCTTTGCCTTCTGATTTAAAATATGTTTATTTAAGTCAAGATGAGACATACCCGGTGGTAATCTCTGCCCACCTGGAAAAAGAACAGGAGAGTATGCTCATATCTACTCTCATTGAGCATAAGGGAGCTCTTGGATGGACGATAGCGGACCTCAAGGGAATTAACTCATCGTTTTGTACTCACCGTATATATCTTGAGGACAATGCAAAGGCTGTTCGGCAATCACAACGTAGACTAAATCCAAACATGAAGGAAGTGGTTAAGGCCGAGGTTCTCAAACTATTAGAAGTGGGGATCATTTACCCCATATCCGATAGTCAATGGGTGAGTCCAACTCAGGTGGTTCCTAAGAAGTCCGGGATCACCATCGTAGCCAATGCCAATAATGAACTCGTGCCAACCAGAGTTACAACTGGTTGGAGAATGTACATTGATTACAGAAAGCTGAATTTTGCCCTTTATAGATCAGATCTTGGAAAGGTTAGCTGGTCATTCCTATTACTGTTTCCTTGACGGGTATTCAGGGTATAATCAGATTGAAATCGCCCCTGAAGGCCAGGAAAAGACCACATTTACATGTCCCTATGGCACCTTTGCTTACAGAAGGATGTCATTCGGGCTATGTAATGCCCCTGCCACCTTTCAGCGATGCATGATGAGTATTTTTTCTGACATGGTGGGGAAATATTTAGAGGTCTTCATGGACGATTTCTCTATTTTTGGTTCATCTTTCAGCGAATGCTTAGCAAGTCTTAAATGTGTGTTGAAAAGATGTGAAGAAAAAAATTTGGTACTTAACTAGGAGAAGTGTCATTTTATGGTTCAAAAGGGAATTGTCCTTGGGCATATCATTTCGTCCAAAGGAATCGAGGTAGATAAGGCAAAAATTGATCTTATCTTTAACCTACCTCCACCCAAGAATATCAGAGACGTGCGATCCTTCTTAGGACACGCAGGCTTTTACAGACGATTCATAAAGGACTTTAGTCTCATCTCTCGTCCTTTATGTAATCTTCTTCAAAAGGATACACCATACGAGTGGACTGAGCAGTGCCAAGAAGCTTTCACTAAGCTTAAGGGCATGTTAACCACTGCACCTATCATGCAGCCACCCGACTGGAGTCTTCCTTTTGAACTTATGTGCGACGCCTCTGATTATGCTCTTGGAGCGGTTCTAGGCCAGAGAAAAGATAAGCGGCCTTACATTATTCACTATGCAAGTAGGACTCTAAATCCTGACCAAGTGAACTATTCGACTACGGAAAAGGAACTCTTAGCCATAGTGTTCACTTTGGACAAATTTAGATCCTACCTGATCGGATCCAAGATCATCATCATCTACACAGACCATGCGGCACTTAAGTATCTTCTTTCTAAGAATGATTCTAAACCCCGCCTGATATGATGGATCCTTCTACTCCAAGAATTCGATTTGAAAATTAAAGATAAAAAGGGAGTAGAGAACGTAGTGGCCGATCATCTTTCTCGCCTTAATACCTCTGATTCCTTTGAGGCGACCCATATCAATGACATGTTCCCTGATGAACAACTGTTTAGAGTCTCCCATTCACCTTGGTTCGCTGATATTGCTAATTATCTTGCTACAGGTGCCATACCGACACACTGGACGTCACAAGATAAGAAGAAATTCTTTACCAAGGTGCGTAACTTTTTCTAGGATGATTCATATTTGTTTAAATATTGCTCAGACCAAATCTTAAGGAGATGCGTGCCAGACGATGAGTACCAGAGTGTCATCTCCTTCTGTCACTCACAGGCCTGTGGTGGTCACTTTTCTGCTAAAAAGACCACGACCAAGATTCTACAGTGTGGCTTTTACTGGCCCACTATGTTCAGGGACACTCATGAGTTTTGCAAAGCTTGTGAGCGTTGTCAAAAATTGGGAGCATTGTCCCGTCGAAATATGATGCCTTTGAATCCCATCCTTATCATTGAAGCATTTGATTGCTGGAGCATTGATTTCATGGGACCATTCCCCCAATCATTTGGAAATCTATATATTTTGCTCGCCGTAAACTATGTCACTAAATGGGTCGAATCAATTCCGTGCTGCAAAAATGACCATTGCACGGTCATTAAATTTTTGAAAGAAAATATCCTGTCGCGGTTCGGAACGCCTCGAGCCATCATTAGTGACGGGGGCTCACACTTCTGTAATAGATCATTCGAGAGTTTAATGAAGAAATACGGTATCTCGCATAAGGTGAGCACCCCATACCATCCACAAACAAGTGGACAAGCTGAGATTTTCAATAGAGAGATCAAACATATCCTAGAGAAAACGGTTAACCCTGATCGTAAGGACTGGTCAATTCGATTGATCGATGCCTTATGGGCGTACCGTACTGCTTTTAAAACTCCTATTGGAACATCTCCCTTTAGACTTGTTTACGGAAAGACTTGTCATTTGCCTGTGGAATTGGAACATAAAGCATATTGAGCGATCAAAAATCTGAATTTCAATTTGGACAACGCTGGCTCACTACGCAAACTTCAATTAAATGAACTTGAAGAAATCCGGAACGATGCGTACGAAAACTCAAGAATTTACAAGGACAGAATGAAGGCGTTTCATGATCAACATATTCTACGAAAATCATTCACGCCAGGTCAGAAAGTCCTCTTGTATGACTCTCGACTACATCTCTTTCCGGGTAAGCTTCGATCTCGTTGGACCGGCCCTTACATTGTTGTTACTGCTTATCCTCATGGGGCCATCGAGATAAGAGATCCCGACAATGGCAAGGAGTTTAAAGTAAATGGACATCGATTAAAGCCATTTGTCGAAACATTTGATTCAGAGGACATGTCCATGCCTCTGATTGCTCCTGTTTACCAGGACTGATCTCCTAGTCTGATGGAGGTATAGGTAGGTTTATCGCTTTCATAGGACTAGGATTGTTGCTTTATTTGTCTGGCTGAAGACGGTAAATTTAGCGTTCCTGGGAGGCAACCCAGCTTTTCATTTCATTTTTCTAGTTAGATGATTCAATGTTTGTGGGTAACATTACTGCAAACCCTCACAAGACTACAACTCGTCCACTAGGGGTAACGTAGGGGTTTAAAGGCTTGTTGCATACGCTAAATGCAATCGAGAGCACCTGCGAAAGTGGTATAGGTAGGATTTTCTTTTTAGGATTTTATTTTCGTTATTTTGTTCTGTTTTCTCTCTCATACTGACAAGCTTCCATGCTGCGATCTCTTGGAAAGTCTCTCTCTTGATTCGTTATCCAGGTACTATCTTCCCATCACTTTACTTTCGTTGTTCCATATGCATTGCATGCTCATATCTTTTACATTGAGGACAATGTAGATTTTAGGTTGGGGGTGGGAGATTAGGCTTCCTAATCTGTATTTTCTTGGTCTTGAGCAACAATTGTGCCAATTGTAAAAATTTTTAAAAATTTTTCTGAAAATTTTTATGAATTTGAAGTGATTTTGATGGATACCCTTGATTTAGAAGTTCAAGATAAGTGATGTTATAGGACTCTTGGATTCAGTATCTATTAAATTTCGCAGTTAAGATCAAGTTATTAATCCATGATTAGAGGTTGTAAACATTGACTGAGTCATGATTTCACATGTCACATCTCGCTTTCACATTAAGGTTTCAGTTGATATTGAATGGTTAACTTAGTAATCACTAAGCATGAAAGGAACTAGCCTGGAGTATTTGCCTAACAGGATTGATATGAAAAAAAAAAAAAAAAAAAAGAAAGAAGATTTCTTTGGAAAGATTTGGATGAATGATGTTCACCGTAGGTTTTCTCCCTATAGGTGTAGATTTAATACCCCTTGAATGATATATGAAAAAGAGTCAAGTGTACGGTCTTCACCATAGGTTTGCTCCCTATAGGTGAGGATTTAATTCCCCTTCTTGACATTACTGTTAATAAAATAAATAAATAACTCTGTGAGGCAAGTTTTGGTTATCGTGAATTCTCTCGTTGATTACCAATGACATCTTGAAATAGAGAATTGAATCTTAGTGTTGATAAGCCGAGAGTACACTATATGCTCATGGATCTTAATGTTTAGAAATTTTCTAATTAGTGGATTAATATTGTGAACTGGATTAGGAAGTTTACCATGCACTTGAGTCCAGGAGAAAGTAATGTCCAACATTTATGAATCTTGGAATCCTGTTATCTGAATCGTTTTTCAAAAAATCACTCGAGTTCATATAAATTGTCTTGTAATTCTCAACTTATTTTTCGCATATTTTTCTCGGGACTAGCAAAATGCTGGTTGGGGGTTGTGTTGAGGGTCAAATAGAGCATATTAGACCCCAAATATTGTCTGGATTTACGAGCATAATAGTGTTTAACGGCTAATTTAATCGTGTTTATGTTGCAGGTTGATTTTACAAGCGTGGATCGAAATAGGATACTAATGCATGGATTTAACGCTCCAAATTCACCAAAAGCATGAGACACGCTCCAGGGGACCAAGATTGACAGATATACATGGTCAGAAATTCGAGAAAATTAAGAAACTGAAGCTCAAGTGGCTTGAAACGCATCCAGAACGTAAGATCACGGGGTTCCCAATATCGGTTCGAATCGAAACTTCATATGTTGCCTGAGGACCATAAATTAACCGTACACGACAAAAATCATCCATTGGATCAATGTGAAAGTGGCCTAACGGGCAGCTCAACCCATCAATCTTCAATTTGGGGCCGACCTGCTATCTGGATACGCTTCAAATTTGGTCCCTACGGTTAAAACGAGATGGTGAAGAGGATGGACGGAATGGATTTCACATAAACATCAAAGTGGACCCTATTCAGCAGTGCATGTACACCATGTACATGACTACTTGCCACGCACCAGAAACCAAAAAACGGGTCAGCGTCGCTGACCCGTCTCCTTTCGCACCGAGAACAGCGGACGCACCAGCGTCTGCCATTCTCTCTCAGTGGGGCCCACTCCTCATCCAATTCCGCAATCTGGACCGTCCATTCGATCTGTAGGATGGCCAAAACCAGTGCCTAGGTGTCCTTTTCACACCATGCATATGATTGAAAAATTCTGGCCGTTGAACATAGAATTAACGGTGGAATGAAAAGTTAAGTGGACCACATCTAATTCGATCCAAAACCAGCCATTCTTTACTGGTTTTTTGATGACATTGCAATGGACGGTGTGGATTCCGCATCTGACACTGATCATGGGCCGCACAATCCTCACAGCGTCCTGCGCAAGCTCTGTTTGGCAACAGAGCTTGCGAAAAATTGTTGTGGGCCACCATCAGGAATCAACAGTTGAATCTGGACCGTCTGTTAGGCTCCCACGGTCTAGCTAACTGAGGCCTAGCTGACAGAATTTGAAGAATTCAAGATTACGAGATCTCATCCATTCAAAAATTGGATTGACGGTGCAACGAAAATATCCATGGACCACACCGAAGTTGATCTGAAAACAGTGATTCCCACCTGGTTTTTTGAGGCGAGTTAAGTGGACGGAGTAGATTTCTCGTCTGCCATCAAACCTAGGCCCACCAATCAGAATAGATGCATAAGGCTCTTCCTTTGATTCCACTGCGTATTTTCTCTCACCAACTCCAAAACGGAAGCACTGCTCCACCGCCCTTCCCTGCTATAAAAAGAAGAGAGAAGAGAGAGTTTGAGGGAGCAGTTGGGACGTGGAGCTTGGCCTGACGTAGAGAAAGAAAGAGAGAGAGAGAGAGGGAGATTCTTTGTTTTTTAATTTTCTTTTCTTTTCCTTTTCTTTTTCTCTTTATTTATTTAGATTTACCCTGATCATGTTAGGCTAAACCTCTTAGCTAGGGCTAAGAGGTGAAGCTTGTAGCGTGATAGGAGACGTTTAGTTATGCCTTTTGTTTAATATTGAACTGATTTTGATTTAATTTTATTTTGGGAATATTTTTAGTTCTTAATGGTCTGTTGTGACTGAAATTACAATGGGTCTGTGATGCTTTTAATATTTCTATTTCCTTTTCATGTTTATGATGTTAGGAAACCCTGTTGTTCACCATAGTCTCCTGGGCATGGTTGGATGACGGTACCCTTCCTAACTTTCATACATGTGATTGGGTGGAATTGGTTTTAATTCTGTTGTTTGCCATAGTTTCCTGGGCATGGTTTGGTGATGGAATCCATTCTAATTCATACACCTTTCATCTCTTTGAAAACTAGATCAATGGCAGTTCAGTAAATTCCATGATTCATGAAATAGGCATAAGATCTCTCTGATCTCTACAAGTGGATCCTCTGAATCCCTAGTTTCCTATTCCTGATTTTTCTTAAGCTTTAGATAATAATTTCACAATTATTCCTCAAATCACAAATAGTTCAGATTTTACCTTATTCTAGTTCTAGTGCTAGTTAGTTTTAGATAACGTACAGTTTCAGTCCCTTGGGATTCGACTTCGGTCTTACCGAGTTTATTACTACATCACAACCCTGCACTTGGGGAGTGAACACTTAGGTATTACTACATCAAAATCACAAATTTCGAATGACTGTCTTTGGTTAAGGAATGATCTTAGGCGGTTTAAAATTTGAGATGGAGCCGGTCTTAAACTATTTCAAATATATTTTTTAAAAAAATCCTCATGATCAAAAGTCCTAATTCAAGCCATCACAGCTCCTATTATTCTCTGCCATCCTCTCTAGAAAACCGTTCTTAGCTTTGTAAATATTGTTTAAAAAATCCTTTAAATCTTTCTTCACGGCTATATCTTTCTAGGATTAAGGTTTCAGGTAATCTAATTTTTCTCCTCCTCGTGTAGGATTTTGATGGTTTAGTTCATTGATCATGGCAAAGCTTAAGCCATATTCCAAATCATTATACCCAAGCAAGCCGCAGGTGAAGTTGGAGATCGAGGATCCATTGGATGAAGAGCAAGACCGCTGGATAAATGGTCAAAGATCTCCATGCCTTTTGACTAGGTCAAAGATTACATCAGTCATGTCTTACAGACTGTGCACCTCAATTATTCTGTCTACACATGCAGTAATAGTTAATTATTTTAATTCTTTGTTTAATTTATTTTTTCACCTATTGGGAAAAAGTACTTAGCGCGAGTAAAAAGATTTCATTTTGAATGACTAAGTCTCCCATCTAAATTGTCTTATTATTATAACATTGGTAGTTGAACAATTAGATTAACCTTCATAAGTTTAATCCTAATTCAACTAGTTCGACGCTTGAGCTTACAAGCATCCAATTAATATGAGTCGAGTATGCATTTGTCATGCTTGACACTATTTGTAATCGCATCCATATGACTGAGTACGGGCCATTTGTAACATGTGTGGCCATGAGACATGAGAATGTAGCAAGGGTATATGGTTAATGGTTTTTTTTTTTTTTTTTTTGTAGTCTACTATTTCTTTTGAGCACTTTAAAATAATAAAACATGCATGAAAAAGTGATTCATTTCTATTCCTCATTTTTTCATTCCTTATTATTTGAATAAGTCTTAGGAGAATTTCTAGCCCCTTCTCTCATACAGTGGTTTAAATATCAAGAGTATTCGCTAATATACCAACCGATGCCATGGATATCACATGTTGTCGATGCAATATTCAGTGGGAGTTACATCATGATACATGCTATTGCCACAAACTCTTTATAAAATTCTCTTATTATTGATACATATGATACATTGTGGTATGTGCTGTCAATAAATTTTGATAATTCCCATTGAAAAATGAAAAAAATAAAAAATAAAAAAAATCCACAAAAACCATCAAAATTTCCAATTTGTTTGGAAAAAAATGTTTTCATACTTGTAATTTATAAATTATAAATTATATAAACTTATTTTGAATATAAATTCATTACTTTTATTATACACATAGCTTAAGATTTTATATAAAAGAAACTTATCATGTATACCTTTTTTCAACTATCTTTTAAGTTCTAAATACGTAATTATGCCTCAATTATATTCTAAAATTGTATTGAAAAATTCCATCGTTTCTCAATTTTTCCTTAAACAGTACTGATACACGCAATGTTTTTCATGCAACACAAATATGTTTCCATATCTGGAGGGTGCCGATATGCATTGGTATTGATATTTAAATCACTGCTCGTGGTGTCTTTTTTTCAAAGGGAGACATGGAAATTCACTCATGTTTGCCATCTGGACCGTTCATCACGGATCCTGCTACGTGTATGTCCTGGTGCAAAAAATCAAGTCTGGCAGGGCAAGTAGGCGACAATTACGTGTTTAAGGTGGATTCTTGGTTGAGTTTCTACTGCTGGCCAATGGTTTCATACGAGTGTGGCCTAAATTATGAGTGGACTGCATAACTCTTCCCCAAGGCTCACAAGGGTAGGTTGATGTAGAGTAGGCCACAGATACTTTCATGGCAAAGATGAACCAAAGAAGGCCTGATTAGAGGTAGAAATGATTCACATGTCAGAACCTTAAACCAGTCCTATCTCGTAGGGATAAGTTTTTGAATGTGTCATATATGATCGTGGGGTACGAGTAGCTACTTTAACCAACCAACCTTACTTATGCTGGGTTGCCATACCAAATTTATGAGATTCTATGAGATTGATGGTCAAAAGGTTATGAGAATAATGTGGTTAGTACAAATTTTGACACTTATTATTTTTGGCTGAAAACCAACTCCAGTAGGAATGGAGATCGAATATAAACAGTAAGTTTATTATTTATAGTAAGTCCCATTTAAGGGTGTTTGAGTTAGAGTTTGAGTCTAAAATTAGGTCGTAAGTTTGAGCTAATTTCAATTATTTTAATTATTAATCAATTTATTACAAAATTAATAGAAATTATTTCTAATTTTATTCCTCGTGGATTCAAGAAAACTCTTTAAGGAGTTGAGAGATATGGGTGAATTCAGAGTAGTTATTCCCTGAGGAGGACAGTGATAGACCTAATTACGTACTTCACTGCGCATAAGTGGGGCTCACAAATGAGTGGCCTCATGGGCAAAAGTGTGGTACACTTATACGTACAACTCATGCAAGTGGCCTTAAGCATTCTAAAGAGAGAGATCCAAGCTATTGATTAGATGGGCTCTACTGTGGTACTCAAAAGAATTTTCTAAATTGAAAGATCCTAATCGTTTGATCAGTGCCTTCAAATAGCCTGTTAAGGAGAAAAAGAACACATAATCGGAAAATAGGACATTAATGGAAGTGTTAAGACTTTCTAATCCGGAAAATTTTTGGGCATCCCACATTGGCAGATGGGGCCTCATATCAATGGCTTGGATTACAGAATCCTGGTATCATATACACAGAAATTCTGCGTCCAGGAATTGCAAGTAGGTTGAAGAGCGGAGTATAACTCCTCCTGGTGCAGTGCAACTCATCGGAAACGGATTGGCTACTCCCCCTGCCACCAGCCAATTGCTGGTGGTCGGTGCTCTGTGGGCTCCACTATGATGTATGTGTTTCATCCATGTTGACCATCTGTTTTTACGGATCATTTTATTGTACGAGACCAAAAATTAGATATATCCCAATAATTAGATATATCCCATTCTCAAGTGAACCACATTATTCGAAACACAGTGTTGAATGAGGGTCTACCATTGCCATAAAAGTTTTGGATCAAGATGATATTTGTTTTTTCCCTTCATCTAGTCCTTTATGACCTAATCAACAGATTGGATGTCAGATAAACAGTACAGTGGGCTTTAGGAGGATTTTAATGGTGGATATCCAATCACTATTGTTTTCCTTTGGTGTGTTGTACCTAGATTTATATCCATCTCAGTTTTGGGATAAACCTCTAAAATGATATTTAAAAGTGGACGAACTGAATGGATGGAACAAATACATCATGGTGGGGCCCACAGAGCACCGACCATTAGCCACGGGGCTGGTCGCAGGGGGAGTAGCCAATCCGTTTCCCAACTCATCCACTACCATTGAAAATCTCAGTGGTCAAATAATGCTAACTTTCAATAGTCAACTGACTAAATTTCTGAAATCGTTCCGTACATTGCGGATCCACACAGGCCCACCTGATGAACGATTGAGCCACTGAGAGATAAGTCCCATCCAGGGAAAACTACACATTTTCTTAGCACCTTAACGGTTTGATTAGCGGCTAGCTAGCGATTGTGCAGCTGAAATTGAAACATCTGGCAATCCACATTGATTTAGAAAGAAAACCTGCCAATATGGCAGCGATCGTTTCATGATGGGGAGATTCTGGCTCATCCATGATGGTTGCCCCATCCCCGCTTATGCGTGCGAGATCCAGGTCAATAATCATGAGTGACCCACTGGCAACATGCAATGGCCCAAAAGCAAGATTGGCCCACCTAAGCAGACAGAGACATGCATCTTGAGGATGTATAGATCTTTGGTAACTTTTTCTAACCGTCCAATTTTGTTAAGCAAGTGTGGTCCACCTGATTAAAAGACCAGAGTTATCAGCCTATGTTCTGGGTCAGAGAGTGTCTGCAAGAGGTCCTAGTTTATAAATGGCTCAGATCTCACAGACAGCCTGCTTGGCAGTCGGCACAGCCAATGAATTTCTTCTTCTATCTTAACTTGTTCAGATCTTAATTAACAGAAGGATATCCGCAGTAGAAACTGAGGCGGGATTGCGGCTGAAAACATGGCGCCAGAGGCGTGATTTCAGGACCATTTATTAAGCGGGGCCACCAACAACTGTTAAAAAGGAATAAATTTCAATTGTTTCATTTCACTATGCCAAATTACCTACACTGGTTTTGCGTGATTCGCTCCCTCCCTTATCAATTGCTCATGGAATACAGGTATATTGCTTACGGGATGAGACAAATCTGCTGTTTGCATCAGTCTAATTTATATAAGTAATAAGGTGTGGATCAGGTGGCCATCAATGGTTCAAAACGTTTGAAAAATATTTCTGACAGTTGATCATTAATTTCTGTCGTTTCTGGTCATTGGATTGAAACATCTGACCATTACAAAGTGCACCAAGTAATGCGCCACTACAGCCACACTACTTACGTTTTTACTCATGCCCATGCCTAAGTACATGCGTGCATGTGCATGCGCCTCAATCTCCAAAGCTTCAAGTACAAATACTACACACATTCAACAGTAAACCCTAAAACTCTTTATATCATTTATGATGTGGGGCAAAAGCACGCATCACACTTTTCTTATTTCGAATTCTTGAAAATCAATTTCAAGGCAAAATTCTGAAAATTTGAAAATTTGAAATGACTTTTTCAAAAACTACAAATTTCAACCACTTGCCCCCTTCGGAGATCATGCCCATTGACTACTGGTCCAAGCCTGTGACAAAACTTGATGGTTAAAAAATAGATGACCAACGGCGTAGATTCAATTGTACATCAGATGATGATGTAGAGCATGCTGTGTATGCATTCTTAGCATATTAGCAGATTTAATATGCCCATCCCCTGACATGCTTGCTTACACCGTGTGTGACAGAAAACAAATCCAGTGAAAAGAGGATCAGACTAATATTTTTGCATTTTCAGTTCATATTAATGGGAGTGATCTTACAAATGGTTTGGATGGATAAGGCTTCAAAGGTAGGCATTTCCCTCCCACTTCCTGCAGCACCGATTGGCACGCAAGCCGTGTACAGTCTAGCTATGACCAGGAGTTAGTCAAAGAAAGTTTGATTGAATGCATGCATCCTCCCCTTGTAAGGAAATTTTTCCAGCCCTACATTCAGATAATCTAAAGTCTAAAATTCGTTTCTTACTGCTTTTGGAAAAAAGACAAGAAAAGCTAAATTTCCAGCGTTCGGTTATGGTTCACGGCACCCACCGTATGCTAGTTAAAAAAGGAAATGGTCAACAAGACGAATTTAGTTAGCATTTGCACAAGTTATTTATGCCCAATTTGATACTTTTAGACGGCTCAAAAGCCACTGCGTGGCGATGTTATCTCATGAAAATCTCTATAACCATTAAAATAATAATTTGTCATTAAAATGTAAAATTGACTAATTAAATACAAAATGGCCAACTAATGGTAACGGCCAATTTTCGACGAACAATAGCCAACAATGCCATAATAGTGATTTTCGGCTCCATTTGAATAGCTGGTTTTTTAACAGACGATTGACAGGGCCGGAGAAAGAAAGATCATAAGAAATCAGATAAGGATCAAATAAAAAATAATCATGGGTGTGACGTACGCGTGGAAATCCAATCATACATCAGATAAGTAGGCATTCTTGAAATTTGGACTGGTTGCATGTTAGTGCTTTCGCTGTGGTCCAGACCTGATGAATGGACTAGATCATATAGACATATGTCTGTTGCATTGGCATTTGTGTGTACATGATGCTGGGCTTCAATTTAGATACATTCACATGTGTAGTAAATGGCCTAATTTTAATTGGGCATGTAAGTGTCAGGTGCCAAAGTTGTATTTGAATTAAATTGAATTGAATACCTTTTGACCCTTAAATACCAGAATAATCAGATTATGATTAAATATGTGAAGATTGGCTTGACTACTTAGCCAACAATTGACAAGGAATCCGGTGACTTATAAAACGGAAGGTTAGTCCTTTGAATAAGATCTTTTTGCCTTGAAAATAAGGATATTTTTTATATGTTTTATCCTTTGGATAAGATCTTTTTGCCTTGAAAATAAGGATTTTTTTTATATGTTTTTTTTAATATCACAATGCTGATAGCTTTATTGCATTCACAAATAAAATAAATGATCAGAGAGAATAGCAAATATAAACCTATAAGTGCTGGTTATATTAAACTGAATATAAATACAATGCTATAGGCTGAAAAGTAAATAAAGCAAATAAAATTATCGACTATGGTTTGAGTAGGAGAAGAACCCATGGATGGTTGATGCTCTTTTCAAGCTAAATGGTCTTGAGACAATACTTTAAACCTGGACAGCCATGAGGCGGTCGTGATTTGGCCAACAAGCTATAGCTGAGAGAATCACTAAGGACCTAGGGATTTGAGTTCCAACAATGATGTCATAAATGAAACTAAATTAAATCCAATTTACTGTAGCAATATATATTTATAGTGAAAAGACTAACTAAAGCTACATTAATCACTTTGAACTTATTGCAACATAATACTAGACAAAATTAGAGAGGCTAAGTTAAGATAGATATCCAAGTTGCACTACAAGAAAGAGGATTTTTAGCGGTGAAATTTTAATTTGCATAGCTAAAAGTCACTTTTAGCGATGAAAATTTCAGTGCTGAAGGCAGTGAACAATTTTTCATTAAAATTGAAAGGTATATTTGTAGCTACGAAAATTTTCGTAGCTAAAAAACGTGGATATGACTTTTGGCGACGAAACGTTTCGTCACTAAAGGCTGGAATTTTTCAAAAATATCGAAAGGTTTACTTTTAGCTACGAAACTTTTTGTAGCTAAACAACATAGATGAGACTTTTAAGGATGAATATTTTTGTCACTAAATGCTGCAAACAATTTTTCAAAAAAATTGAAAGGTATACTTTTAGATACGAAAACTTTTAGCTAAAAAACGTGAATGGGAATTTTAGCGACGACAACAAACAATTTTTATAAGAAGTGTAAAGTTATACTTTTAGCTACGAAACTTTTTGTAGCTAAAAATCTTTTACCCGACTTTTAGTGACGAAACTGTTCGTCGCTAATGGCTTTAAACAAATTACTTTTAGCTACGAAAATTTTCATAGCTAAAAAACATAGATGAGACTTTTAACTATGAAAATATTTCAAACAAATTACTTTTAGCTACGAAAAGTTTCATCACTAAATCCTGTACACAATTTTTTAAATAAATAAAAAGGTATACTTTTAGTTACGAAAATTTTCGTACCTAAAAATCTTTGATGTGACTTTTAGCGACGAAACTTTTCGTCGCTAAAGGATTTAAACAATTTACTTTTAGCTACCAAAATTTTCATAATTAAAAAACGTGGATGAGACTTTGAGCGATGAAACATTTCATCGCTAAAGGTTGTAAAAAGTTTCAACAAAGTTACTTTTAGCTATGAAAGTTTTCGTACCTAAAAAACTTGGATGAGACTTATAGCAACGAAGATTTTCATCGCTAAAGCCTATGCAAAAATTCGTAGCTAATAAACATGTATAAGACTTTTCGCTACGAAAATTTTCGTCACTAAATCCTGTGGCCACTTTCAAACGTTGCTCAGACTTTTAGCGACGAAAATTTTTGTCGCTAAAGGCATTTACTTTTAGCTACGAAAAAATTTCATAGCTAAAAAACTTTTACCTACTAAATATTTCGTAGGTAAAAATCTCTTTTTTTAAAAAATATATTCCATCTCAAATTTCCTGGTATACACCTGTTAGAATATAATTCACCATATTCTTCCTAATATATTTCACCACATTTACATTCTCATTCACATCCATCTAAACCCAAACTACGTGAATTAATCTATACATAAACTACATTCATCCAAACATAAACTGCATCCATCCAAACACAAACAATCCTATGAAAAAAAAAATGAAAAAAGAAAGAACATATAAGAGGTGATCCAGACAAATGAAAAGAAAAATAACCTTAACCTAAACCTAAACCTATAACCTACACTTTTAGGTTTAGGTTATAGGTTATAGGTTTAGATTAAGGTTAGGCTATAAGTTATAAGTTTAGGTTATAGGTTATGGGTTATAGGTTTTACTTTAGGTTAAGGTTATAGGTTTAGTTTTAGGTTATAGGTTTAGATTTAGCTTTAGGTTTATGTTTAGGTTATAGGTTATAGGTTATAGCTTTAGGGAATTGAGAATATGTTTAGGTTTAGGTTATAGGTTATAGGTTATAGCTTTAGGGAATTGAGAATAGGTTAAGGTTTAGGTTTAAGAAATCAGGTTCTGTTTCGAGTTCGGTATCGGGTTTAGGTTTTGGTTTTCAAGTTTAGGTTTAGGTTAGGGAGTTGAGATTAGGATTAGGTGTAGGTTTGAAGATTACATTTAGGTTTTAGGTTTAGGTTATAGGTTTAGGTTATAAGTGTAGGTTATAGGTTTAGGTTTAAGTTAGGTTATAGGTTAAAGTTTAGGGAATTGAGAATGGGTTAAGGTTTAGGTTTAGGAATTTGCGTTTGGGTTTAGGTTTGGGGTTTCAAGTTTAGGTTTAGGTTAAGGAGTTAAGATTGATTAGGTGTAGGTGTAGGTTTAGGGATTTGAGAATATATTTAGATTTTAGGTTTAGGTTATAGGTTTAGGTTTTGGTTTAAGTTAGGTTATAAGTTATAGCTTTAGGGAATTGAGAATAGGTTAAGATCTAGGTTTAGGAAATCGGGTTCGGGTTCCGGATTAGGTTTAGGTTTGGGTTTTCAAGTTTAGGTCTAGGTTTAGGTTTGGGAGTTGAGATTAAGATTAGGTGTAGGTTTAGGTTTAAGGAATTGAGAATACATTTAGGTTTTAGGTTTAGGTTTAGGTTAAGGTTATAGGTTATAGCTTTAGGGAATTGAGAATAGGTTAAGGTTTAGGTTTAGTTTTAGGAAATCGGGTTTAGGTTTGGGTTTCAAGTTTAGGTTTAGGTTTAAGTTAGGGAGTTGAGATTAGGATTAGGTGTAGGTTTAGGTTATAGGTTATAGGTTTAGGTTTAAGTTATAGGTTTAGGTTTAGGTTTAGGTATAGGCTTAGGTATAGGCTTAGGTTATAGGTTATAGGTTATAGGTTATAGGTTATATGTTTAGGTTAAGGTTTAGGTTTTTGGGTTCAAGTTCAGGTTCGAATTTAGTTTATAGATATAGGTTTAGGTTATAAGTATAGGTTATAGGTTAAGGTTATAATTTTAGGTTAAGGTTGTAAGTATAGGTTATAGGTTAAGGTTTAAGTTTAGGTTATAGGAATAGGTATAGGTTTAGGTTTAGGTTTACGTTTTAGGTTATAGCTTTAGAGAATTGAGAATAGGTTAAGTTTTAGGTTTAGGAAATCGGGTTCAGGTTCGGGATTGGGTTTAGGTTTTGGTTTTCAAGTTTAGGTTTAGGTTTAAGTTAAGGAGTTGAGATTAGGATTAGGTGTAGGTTTAGGTTATAGGTTATAGGTTTAGGTTTAAGTTATAGGCTTAGGTTTTAGGTTTAGGTTTTGGGTTTTGGAATTTAAGAATAGGTTTAGGTTAGTTATAGGTTAAGGTTTAGGTTTAGGTTATAAGTATAGGCTTTAGGATTTGAGAATAGGTTTAGGTTTAGGTTATAAGTATAGGTTATAGGTTAAGGTTAAGGTCTAGTTTTAGGTTATAAGTTTTGAGATATGAGAATAGGTTTAGGTTAAGGTTGTAAGTATATGTAATAGGTTAATGTTAAGGTTGTAAGTATAGGTTATAGGTTAAGGTTATGGTTTAGGTTTAAGTTTAGGTTATAGGTTTAGGTTATAGGTTTAGGTTTAGATTATAGGTTATATCTTTAGGGAATTGAGAATAGGTTAAGGTTTAGGTTTAGAAAATCGGGTTCGGGTTCAGGTTTAGGATAGTGTTTATGTTTGGGTTTTCAAGTTTAGGTTTAGGTTTAGATTAGGGAGTTGAGATTAGGATTAGGTGTAGGTTTAGGTTTAGGGATTTGAGAATAAATTTAAGTTTTAGGTTACAGGTTTAG
This sequence comes from Magnolia kwangsiensis, assembly GCA_037074715.1. Taxonomy (NCBI): domain Eukaryota; kingdom Viridiplantae; phylum Streptophyta; class Magnoliopsida; order Magnoliales; family Magnoliaceae; genus Magnolia; species Magnolia kwangsiensis. Next base: position 33,512,770 of record CM073576.1, on the reverse strand, counting down.
GTTTAGGTTATAAGTTATAGTAATCGGGAATTGAGAATAGGTTAAGGTTTAAGTTTTAGAAATTGGGTTTGGGTTGGGGAACGGGTTTAGGTTTGGATTTTTAAGTTTAGGTTTAGGTTAAGGAGTTGATATTAGGAATAGGTATAGGTTTAGGTTATAGTTTTAAGGAATTGAGAATAAGTTTAGGTTAAGGGTGTGGTCCCTACAAATACAGATATAGGACAGCTTCATCATGGTCATAATAGCAGTTCCCACCTTCCAAGGACCCCTGTTCATCCGGATAGCTCTGACGCACATCCGGGTCTGCTCTATTAATTTTAACCAAATACATAAACACGGCCTGTCCAAATGGTCAGGCCACTTCAATGCTATCTATAGGAAATAGACAGCTTCATCATAGTCATAACAGCGATTCTCACCTTACAGGGACCCCCGTTCAACATCCAGATAGCTCCGACGTAAATCTGGGTATGCTCCATTAATTTCGAGCTAATACATTTAAAAACAAGCTAGGAATCTTTTTTTTTTTGTGGATGAGAACCAATTTTCCAAACTATTTATTAGGCAGTCCCTACAATGTAATATTCCATCTATACAGCTATTGACCAACAAATGAGATCCAATCTTCCGGACTATTCATCGGGCCATCCACATAAGAAACAATCCTCATTCTACAGGAATTCAACATCTATAAAAAAAAAAAATTACAACTTAGAATACAAAATTCATTAGGTAACTTGGACAGCCCAATAGATCGATCAAAACTGTCCATAAGTATAGAACACATTTCAAGGGCTACCATGCAAAACAAAAGGGTTGATTGGATGATCAAACCATCCTAGACTTTACCTTGTTTGTTGTAGCCATCCTTTTAGCAACCCACATATGGGATGGTTAGGATTGCCTAACAGAAGTGATTCCTTAGAATCATATGCAATCCTTTATGGAAGGTATCAAATAGATGGTTCATATTGTTGGTTGGACGTATTTTTGAACAAATGATCTTGATTCTTGACCGTCCATACTGGAGGCCATTGATCGGATGATTAAGATCATCACCTATAAAATGTGTTCTGGACCTAATGAATAGTCTACATCAATTGATTGGACTGTTTATTTCCCAATGCAAATTATGAGCACCATAACTTACAGTGCATCTGAGAGCACTGGAGCATATCTCATAACAGGAGTTTTTCTTTTCTTTTCCTTTTTTTTTTGGAGAGATGCTCCAGCTGTAAGACCCGTATCTTGGTCCGTACCTTTCCGTAGACTTCCATGGTCTCACCGGTCGAATTTCGACAACCTTCGACCCTTAACCGATATCGACGCGTGACCCTGATTCATATACTGACAACCCGAGTCGACTCAACCTGAGACCAATACCATAGCGACCGCGCCGTCGTTATGGTTCCGATGCCGCGACTTGAGCACCGAGGTGATACCCTGGTCAAGAGATGTGGGCCAACGTTCGGTGCGAGAAAACGCCGCGCGTTGCGAAACCCAAGAAAATCTCTATGATGTGTCACATCAATCACATCAATCCCATCAATCAATCAATCCATCAAGCCATCACATGTCAAGTACACATCAATTTCATCCATTTTCCCAAGCAACCACAAAAGTGTCCCAAACCCATACCTCTCTTACACAAAAAGCCACAAAAGTCTTCACCACCCATACCTCTCTTACACAAAAGCCTCAAAAGTCAAGCTTTTCTTACACAACCATCACTCACCACATCCATCCATCACTCTCTCTCTCTCCCTTTACAACTCTCTCTCTTTCTCTCTTTCTCATTTCAAATCTCCAAGAAAAATTCCAAGCTCCATACGTATGGAGTTTTTCAAACTCTCCTAAGCTCCAAGTGGCCCACTTTCCTACCCCATCATCTCCCATCTCAACCCTCCATTCTTCATCTCATCCATTAAAGTTGAAGCTAAGGTGCTAAGGCACCCCTAGGAGCAAGAAGATCGAACAGTGGGTGCTAGATCATACTAGTTTTTCTCATTTTTATGATGGGCCAAGTGAGGCCCACCGATCAATGGTGTGGATCTCACTTGGGACCCTAAAATATGGCCGATGGCCCATTTGGATCATCATGATCGTTCCACGATGGGGCCATTCTCCATGGACCCCATCATGATGTTTATTTCATTTAGAAAGGTCATCTAGACCGTCCATATCGGTGGGAAATGGATCTCCACCGTTGATTTACATTTTTGATGGTCCCATGTTCAAAGGGATCCATTTATTGTATGATTTCATTCAAGGGGGGGCTCATAGTGGCGGAGCCCTCCATCACAAGGCGTGTCCCACTCTCCATGTCTCTCTCTCCCTCTTTATTTCTGTTATTTTATTTTATTTTATTTTATGTAATAGGATTGTGTGGCCCACTTGAATGGACCCCACCTTGAGACTTACTTTGTTCAAGTTTTTATTCAGGTGGGGCCCACCTTATATGTTGTACCCACATCAAACATCCGTGGTGGCCCACTTCATCAGGGCCCACCACAATGTATTTTTGGGAGAACTACACCGTCCAGCGTCTGGGACGCTGGACGTCCCTGTAACCAAAAAAAAAAAAAAAGTGAAAAAGGGAAGCTTGTGGGGTGGTCCCCTTGTGTAGGCCCCACCTTGATATATATATTCGATCCAAGCCATCCATCCTCTTGCCCACATCGTTTTAACCATCGAGAAAAAGAATGGGACTGATCTGAATATCTTGTGGGCCATGACATAGGGAAACATTAGCGGTTACCATTGAGAATTTTTCTAGTGTTTTTATGCACCCAAAAAATTCGAACTTCGGACTGTTTTTGTCTGTTGCGAGCTGTAGAACACTATGGCTGGAGTGGATTTTCAGGTTGCGGGCCACACACATGATTTTTGGCATAAATAAAAATTGAAAGGAGAGAGAGAGAGGTTGAGGCAGTAAGGGGCTGCTGCTGTCAGGCCAGCGCAGGCAGCGCCTGCGCTGTTCCAGGCGGGCGGGCGGACGACGTGGTCCCACGGCCACCAGCCGTGGGCCCCACCTTAATTTTTATATGCCATTGAAACCGTTCATGAGGTGGGTCCCATCCTCAGGTGGGCCCCCTCCAAGTTTCAGTTGATTCCGAAACTCAGGTGGCTCGCACCACAGGAAACAGTAAATTGAACATCTACCATTGAAAGTTCCTTCTGGGCCCAAAGAAGTTTCAGATCAATCTGAAATTTAGATTTTCACTCCATTCAGGTCTAAGTGACCATATGAACGGGTTGGATGTCATCTAAATATTACAGGGTGGGCCCCACATGGGAGCCACCGTGATGTATGTGCCCCTTGTCCACGTCCATCTTGCGGTGGAGCCGTAATGATGTTTGTGTTCTCCCTTGTCGTCCATCTGTTTTGATGGTGGGGTCCACTGTCCCCAGCAGCAGCGAGTTTTTTGTGGGTCCCACCATTATATTTATGTATATATATACGCATTATATTATATATTATGTTATATATACCATGTATTATGCCTATATATATATATATATATATATATATATATATATGGCGGTTGGCCCTACGTGGGACCCACCTTTGTTCCCTTCTAATGCTTTTAAAAGCTACAGCAACAACTATATATATAGGTATTTTATATATATATTCATACCCATAATGTATAAGTTGCTGTTATAATTATAATGTATGTATATTATTACACAAATCATATTTGTGGGTCCAAGGTGCGTATGACCTTTTGAACATATTGGATTACAAATAAACATTACAGTGGGCCCCTTGCCAACCAGATTGAATGGAAAATAAACATTTCAGTGGGCCTCTAGGCCATGGGAGTGGACCCATTTGATGTGTTCCAAGGTCCATGGGATTGGACCCATTTGGTGTATTTTGGAGCCCATGAGATTAGGCCATTTGTTGTTTTCGGGGCCCATGGGTCAAGGCCCACTGAGATGTACTAGGGCCTATGGGATTAAGGTCCATTTGACGTACATTTGGGGCCCAATGGGTGTGGCCCATTTATTACATATAAGACCCATGAGATTAGGCCCGTTTGATGCAATCTAAAGTCCATGGGTTTTGACCCATTGCAACGCACTTAAGGCCCATTGGTGTGGCCCATTTATGTGACTCATTGATGAATAAAAGGCCCATATGATAGAGCCAATTTGATGAATTTGGGGCCCAATGGGATGTACCTAAGGTCCATTGCAATGTGTGAGCCCAACACGGATTATGTAACGATGTTTACGACGATCGTGCCTTGGGAGCAATGTTGGTTTGACGTCCACATTGCGAGTGTAATGTTGGTTAGATGTCCACATTACGACTCTCCTTAGGGCCCATTACTGGGCCGTACTTGCTGTGTATAGACCGTCCAGGTCCATCTACGTTGTAAGAATGGTTCATCACTCATTTACATGTTTAGTATAGTTTCATGACTCATGATCATACGCATCATATGTATGCTTGATATGGGGATTGACTGATCATAGCATATGCCTTCGGGCAGGTTGTTTATGGGCTCCTGGTTAGGCAGTGTTGCCCTACATGAGCGCACGATATGCGCAGGATTTGTTGCATGACTGGATAGCGTGAATCATGTATTTCGTATTTGTGTGACATGGGTATTGTACGCCCTAGCGACATCAGGGCCGTAGCCTCCACAGACGCATCGTGGTTGGCAGGATTGGATATCGAAAATCTTATTCTAGATGGGGAGCTATTGATATCCCTAGGTGAAAGTCCCTAAACCCTTATGGTACCAAGAGGTTGCTCTAACGTCTAGACCGAGTGGATAGATGAGCATTGAGTACCGATTACCATACGGTTGCCCTCTCCACTGTGTCGTGGTCGGTTGGAAGGGGGTGCAGCCTTACCCGTCCGAGTGTAGGGGGCAATGCTAGGCTGAGTCTGACCAGCTCGAGAAATGGGTCCGCTATTGACGAGTCGCGCCCGATATTAGCAGACGGATAGTGAGGTCTTTTCCACTTACCTTATTGTGCGCGATGTGGTGGCAATCTGTTTTAGAGTGTACTAGACCCCGATGATATTCCATATTTGATCTGTATTGATGTGTGGATATAGATGAGGACCTGTATGTTTGAGTTGCATTGCACATAGCATGGCCTTGGGATGGCCGATACCATTCATGTCTTGCATCGCATAGCCTTGGTACGGCTCATGATATTATGGATCTATCTGCATATTTCACATTACTCCGACATTGCATGTTCATATTACTACCTTGCGCACACACTTTCACCACCCTTTAAGCTTTCTGTAAGCTTATGCACGACCGTTGCATGTAGTTGACGTTGGATCGCAGCAGCGCTGAGGCAGGAGCACGTTGCAGAGCGTTTTGGAGTTTTTGTTCTTTACCATTGTATTTCCCTTTATGCTCATTGTACTTGTAAAGTTTTTGATCATAATGGAAATGTAATGGAGTGCTTGGTTGTTGTTTGTGGGTTATGCCTTTGGTTATGCTTATTACGAATCAAATTGACATTTAAAATCCTCCTCGTAGCATCCCAGGATCGGAACCTGGCGAATGAGAGCTAGGAGCTGAGAATGGGGTTCTACGGAGGCTGTCGGCGCCGGATTCGACGATCGGAAATTTTGTGAGCCCGGTTTCCGAGTTTGGGGTGTGGCACCAGTGCTCTCAGAGAAGTATAATAGTAGTTGTGTTGGATCATTTGACAGTCTAATCGATAGTTTTAAACTGTCTATCAAGTCCAAAACTCATTCCATGGGCTACCATGCAAAAAACACATTGATCAAATGATCCAATCCATCGTTGATTTGACCTTATTTTCTTGGCCATCCTTTTTATAAGCCATGGGATATTTAGGGTTGTCCAACAAAAGTGATCCTTTGGAATCATAAGCAATCCATGATGGGACCTAAAAAATACATTGGTTAAACATTTATTTGACATGGTAGTCCATGAAATGTTCATTGAACACAATGAACAATCTAGATCAATGTGTTGGAATGTCTAAGTGTCCCAATGCAACTAGATAGCGAAGAGCATTGGAGCATTACTCCTCTTGGAATTACAATATAAAGAAAGAAGACACAAGTTATCGATGTGATTGCATGGAAAAACATGCATGAATCCTAAATAACTATTGAAGAAGATTTCCATATCACACAATGGATGCATGTACATGCATACCAATGACCTCAGTCAATTCACAAGAGTGAAAGCAATCTCAACCAATGATTTACCAATTTCACCTAAATACCAACTAGTGAGAGTGGAAATGGAAGTGCATACCTTGCAGCGTTGTGCAACATCTTGTGCTGCAAGCATGGTAGCATAGGGAGAGGACTCATCCCTATCTGCCTTGACTTTCATCCCGCCTGTATATATATAAAAAAAAAGATGTAACCATTCATTTTAATTTTTAGCTTCATTAATATTAACCAAGATGTAGTCCTAACACTGGAAATAGAATCGCCAAATGGTAGAAAATTAAATGACCAATAATCAAACTTTAAGTTTTAGGAACAAATAATAACACTGCTTTCAGATTTTTACAGCAATCTTCAAAGAAGTAGTGTCTCTTGGACAAGTTTTAAGTTAATGCAGAAGGATGCAGTAATATATGGTTCTCATTACAATTGAAATTCAAGGGCCTGTTTTTGAAGCTTGTAAAGTATTTGGGCGGAAAATACTTTCCATGAAAATGACATTTTCCCCTAATTGGGAGTTCACTTTTTGGTGGAAAACATTTTCCAAGAATGTGTTTCCATAGAGATCCTAAAAAATTCCCAACTCTCCACCTGGTGTTTTTATTATTTTTATTATTTTTTGTATCTTCTCTCCAAATGCTTTCTTGAAAAAGAAAATGTTACTTCCTCTCATATTATTTTACAAGCTCCCAACAGTCCCTAAAAATCTACTTTGGCATAGGACTGGAAACAAGCTAGGCCTGGGGTTAGCTTCAGCTTGTATTTTGAACAGTTTAGACTGGGCCTGACGGGCCAGTCCTATTCAAAATTTTGATTTTGCAAGGCCCAAGACCTGCCCATTGACAACCCTACTTTAGAACAGTCAATTTCAAATGCAGTTTGTATGTTTTCTTTTCTAAATAAAAAATTGAATTTTATCCTGTAAGTTGGGAGTAAATTTATACAGTTGTTTTTATATTCTTTATAGAAAAAAGGATATATTGTTCATTTAAATTAGCATAGATGTTGCACCAACTCTTCTCCAAAAAGCATCTAACAAAAAAAGTTCAAAACTAAAGGCATCTCATACCAGTAACGCAGACCATGGTTTCTCTTCCAGATAAATCTGTCACATGCTGCAATCCAGGAAAAAACAAAAAGAAAGATTGGGGCCTCTGAGAATGTCAGGACAAGCAAAAGGAATTGAAAGAAAAGAAATGGGACTTAACGATAAAAGTATCATTAAAAGATGCAAAGATGTGGGCGACACCGAAAACATTCTCTCCCTCTCGTACAATTGGTCCTAGTGTCACATTCTCCTCCTTGGGCTCCCTGGTCTTCCTTCGTGACCGTAAAATGCCTCACCAAAAAAAAGGCACCCGGATTAAAAATGACATTTTTCCAAGATAATGAGAAAAGCAAAACTACAATAGCACCCTAGAACGTTTCGCATTTAATTCAAGCTTTGAAAAAAAAAAAACTTGTCATGTGTTACATAAATGTTGCCAATGGCTTTAACATAGTCCACCCAAACTATAAAAGTTTTTTTCTTGAAATTTCTAATTTTAGTTTATCACTTTTTTATTGAAGAAATAGGAACTCAACTAAATAAACAATACTTTTGAAATATAAATAAAAAAAAATTAGTTATTGAGGTAGATAGTACTGACCAAATCCAACCACTTGTAAAGCCATCATTTCTAATTTTATTGTTTTACATATTTCAAATTTCAACTGTAAGCCCTATCTGAAAATGTGAGATAGTTGATAATCTTGCTCTTTAAATTTATACATGTGGCATAAATTAGTTTAACAAAAAGGTCCAAGATATAAGACCTAGGTTAAATAGATTAGTTTCAAATTTTGATTTGATATAATGATTGTAATTTATAATTAATAAGCAGGAATTCTAAATGTTTTCTAAACCCAACCATGGACTCAAGTAGTTCATAACTTAAGGTTGTTGGTATAATAATTTGGTCTTTTGAAACATGAGATTAGATGGTATGGATTTGCATTTAGTCCCCTGTAAATTTCATTGGAGATTTGGAAAGCGATGAAAATGATTGGATTAATCCAGGCATCTTATCATCCAGTCCCAATAGTAGATACTACTATGAGATTATTTTTTGTGGATTGAGCAGATGGGCATTCTTCCTGCTACTATATATGTGACTCAGATGGGCATTCTGCTTGCTACTATATATGTGACTCAGATGGGCATTATGCCTGCTACTCACTCTACCTTTGTTTGTTTAGAAAGCCCACTTCTTGGAAAATGATAAGTGCTTTCAACATTGAGCAAAGATTCACTAGAATACATCCATCCCTACATTTTGGAATAGGATATGGCGGGACTATAACCATTGGATCTGAGATTGTCTGGTGATTCAGACCATTTATAAGATATGCCTTGTGGTCAATTGAGGATACCTAATGTTGAGCAGCACGCCGACAACGCAGTGAGCCAAGATCCAATCTTAGGCCTCACCCACAAAGGATAAAAAGGAAGAAATATAAACTAGGAACAGATCAAAGCAATCCAAACAAACCACAAGGCAAGATATATGTGGAAAAACCCTAAACTAGGGTAAAAAACCACGGATACAAACTTTCATTATGAAGAAAAATAAAGATTACAAGGTAAAATACTAACCTCTCCCTTGGAAGAATATAGAAAACCCTTAACCCATACCTTTAGAATTATTTTTCAATATTCCTAATACCTTAAAAAAGCCCTAGGAATCTCTATTTATAGTTTAGGTAACTTCCCTTCCGCACTCTTGAGAAAGGCGACACTAAAATCCGCAGTCCGCATCAGATTCAGAAACGAATCTGCATAACCTTCAATTGGTCGAAGGAGAGCTTTAACTGGTCGAACAGCTCCTTCAATTGGTTGAAGGACCCAAAATATGAAAAATCAGGACTCTCTGGACTTTGAGTCGACGGTCCACAACCGGTTGAATAGGCCCCTACGACCGGTCGAACAGCTCCTACGACTGGTCAAAGGCGGCCCAGATGTAGCTCCACATTCTCAACAATCTCTCACTTAGAAACACATCGCCATAAACCTTCATTTTCTTCATCTGGAGTGTACCACCTCCCCGTCTTCAAGCCTGAAGACCAATCAAAGTTGAACAAATCTTCAGCTTCTCCTGTGTGACCGTCTTGGTCAGCGTATCCACAGGATTCTCACTTGTATGAATCTTCTCCAAAGTAATCGATCCATCTTCCAGTAACGAACGTATGAAGTGATATCTGATAGCAATATGCTTGGTCCTTGAATGAAAGGCTGAATTCTTAGCCAAGTGTATTGCACTCTGACTGTCACACTACGCCAAAACAGCGAAAAAAGGATGGTAGAAAACCGTATCAAAGGGCCATAAAGGACGGTCTTGGACCATCGCAAGGGCCGTCATATTTTGGAGCGTCATATTACTTAAAGGACAGCCATAAACCGTCTCTAAAGAAGGACGGTCATGGACCGTCTCTAAAGAAAGACAGTCTATAATCGTCTATAAGGGTAGACACTAAATGGCTGTATTGAAGCTAAAAAGGACGGTCCTAGACCGTCCGTAAAAAGGACTGTCCATGACCGTAAAAAAAAAGACTGCTATAGGCAGTCTCTGATGAACCATTAAAGGACGGACATGGACCGTCCCTGCAAAGGATGGTCATAGATCGTCCTTAAAAAGGACAGTTATAAGCCGTCTCTGATGAACCTAAAAAGGACGGTCTTAGACCATCCTTAAAAAGGACTGTTTTGGACCATCCTTTTTAAGGACTGTTTTGGGCTGTCTCTAATGAACCTAAATAGGATGGTCTTAGACCATCCCTAATGCTGAAAGACCTAGTAATAAAAAATCTGATATATTCAATTGAAACCTGTATTTTTTAATATTTTAAATATAAAAAAATGTTGCAATACAATTAAAACTAAATATTAAAAAAAAATTATATTACTTCACAATAAAAAAAATATAATATTTACAACAGTAAATTGAAAATGGTCTTGAATAAAAATAAATAAATAAATAAAAAATAAATCCTCTGTGGTCTACTCCTTGCATGAGTGGCGTAAAAAGGATGAAGTGCTTGTAGGCCTAAATTTAGGCACAATTAATTAAAATCCTGCACAAGAAAAAAAAAAGAAAAAAAGAGTTAAAATGTAGCATTCAACAAAGATAAAAAAAAATGAATTAAAAAATATGCCATTAATTACAAGGTTGAAAGATTTTACCATCAATAACTTATGCAAAGAACTAGAATATGCTTTTAGGGGAATCAATTGACCAAAATACCCTTTTTTCCCTTTTGATTTTCCCCTAGAAAGTGTCAAGGTAAAGCATTTGTAGGCTCTCATGGTGTGTTCATCACATTCAACTCATACAACAGGTTCATTCCACCATGATGATCATGTGAGGCCAAAAAATTAAGTCCAATAATCAGGTGGGCTACATATGAATTTGAAGGTCTTTGGGTGGTTTAGGGCAATCTTTTATTCCATTCCAATACAATAAACATTGGATTTAGCAGACGATGTGGAATTGAGAATAGGTTAACGTTTAAGTTTAGGAAATTAGGTTCGGGTTCGAGACCGGGTTTAGGTTTGGGTTTTCAAGTTTAGGTTTAGGTTTAGGTTTAGGTTAGGGAGTTGAGATTAGGATTAGGTGTAGGTTTAGGTTTAAGGATTTGAGAATACATTTTGATTTTAGGTTTAGGTTTAGGTTATAAGTTATAGGTTTAGGTTTAGTTTAGGTTATAAGCTATAGGTTTAGGGAATTGAGAATAAGTTAAGGTTTAGGTTTAGAAAATCGGGTTCAGGTTCGGGTTGAGGTTTGGGTTTTCAAGTTTAGGTTTAAGTTTAGGTTAGAGAGTTGAGATTAGGATTAGGTGTAGGTTTAGGTTTAGGAATTTGAGAATACATTTAGGTTTTAAGTTTAGGTTATAGGTTATAGGTTTAGGTTTACGTTTAGGTTAAGGTTTAGGTTTAGGTTATAAGTTATAGGTTTAGGGAATTGAGAATAGGTTAAGGTTTAGATTTAGGAAATCGGGTTCGAGTTCGGGATCGGGTTTAGGTTTGGGTTTCAAGTTTAGGTTTAGGTTTAGGTTAGGGAGTTGAGATTAGGATTAGGTGTAGGTTTATGTTTAGAGATTTGATAATACATTTAGGTTTTAGGCTTAGGCTTAGGCTTAGGTTTAGGTTTTAGGTTATAGGTTAAGGTTTAGGTTTTAGGTTTAGGTTAAGGTCAGGTTATAGGTTACAAGTTTAGGTTATAGGTTATAGGTTAAGGTTTTAGGTCATAGGTTTTGGTTTAGGTTAAGGTTATAGGTTTAGGTTAAGGTTTAGATTTAGGTTATAAGCTATAGGTTTAGGAAATTAAAAATTGGTTAACGTTTAGGTTTAGGAAATCGGGTTCAGGTTCGGGATTGGGTTTAGGTTTGGGTTTTCAAGTTTAGGTTTAGGTTTAGGTTAAGGAGTTGAGATTAGGATTAGGTGTAGGTTTAGGTTTAGGGATTTGAGAATACATTTAGGTTTAGGTTATAGGTTATAGGTTAAGGTTTAGGTTTTAGATTTAGGTTTAGGTTAAGGTTAGGTTATAAGTTATAAGTTTAGGATATAGGTTATAGGTTAAGGTTTTAGGTCATAGGTTTTGGTTTAGGTTAAGGTTATAGGTTTAGTTTAGGTTTAGGTTATAAGCTATAGGCTTAGGGAATTGAGAATAGGTTAAGGTTTAGGTTTAAGAAATTGGGTTTGGGTTCGGGATCGAGTTTAGGTTTGGGTTTTCAAGTTTACGTTTAGCTTTAGGTTAGGGAGTTGAGATTAGGATTAGGTGTAGGTTTAGGTTTAGGAATTTAAGAATACATTTAGGTTTTAGGTTTAAGTATAGGTTTTAGGTTATAGGTTAAGGTTTAGGTTAGGTTATAGGTTATAAGTTTAGGTTATAGCTTATAGGTTAAGGTTTTAGGTCATAGGTTTTGGTTTAGATTAAGGTTATAGGTTTAGGTTAAGGTTTAGGTTTAGGTTATAAGCTATAGGTTTAAGGAATTGAGAATATGTTAAGGTTTAGGTTTAGGAAATCGGGTTTGGGTTCGGAATTGTGTTTAGGTTTGGGTTTTCAAGTTTAGGTTTAGGTTTAGGGTAGGGAGTTGAGATTAGGATTAGGTGTAGGTTTAGGTTTAGGGATTTGAGAATACATTTAGGTTTTAGGTTTAGGTTTAGGTTTTAGGTTTTAGGTTAAGGTTTAGGTTTTAGGTTTAGGTTAAGGTTAGGTTTTAGGTTATAAGTTTAGGTTATAAGTCATAGGTTAAGGTTTTAGGTCATAGGTTTTGGTTTAGGTTAAGGTTATAGGTTTAGGTTTAGGTTTAGGTTTAGGTTTAGATTAAGGTTAAGGTTTAGGTTAAAGTTATAACCTATAGGTTTACGGAATTGAGAATAGGTTAAGGTTTAGGTTTAGGATGAGATTTAGGTTTAGGGATTTGAGAATACATTTAGGTTTTAGGTTTAGGTTTAGGGAATTGAGAATAGGTTAAGGTTTAGGTTTAGGAAATCGGGTTCGGCTTCGGGATTGGGTTTATGTTTGGATTTTCAAGTTTAGGTTTAGGTTTAGGTTAGGGAGTTGAGATTAGGATTAGGTGTAGGTTTCGGTTTAGGGATTTGAGAATACATTTAAGTTTTAGGTTTAGGTTTAGGGAATTGAGAATAAGTTAAGGTTTAGGGTTAGGAAATCGGATTTAGGTTCGGGATCGGGTTTAGGTATGGGTTTTCAAGTTTAGGTTTAGGTTTAAGTTAGGGAGTTGAGATTAGGATTAGGTGTAGGTTTAAGTTTAGGGATTTGAGAATACATTCGGATTTGGGATCGGGTTTAGGTTTGGGTTTTCAAGTTTAGGTTTAGGTTTAGGTTAAGGAGTTGAGATTAGGATTAGGTGTAGGTTTCGGTTTAAGGATTTGAGAATACATTCGGGTTTGGGATCGGGTTTAGGTTTGGGTTAGGGAGTTGAGATTAGGATTAGGTGTAGGTCTAGGTTTAGGGATTTGAGAATACATTTAGGTCTTAGGTTTAGGTTTAGGGAATTGAGAATAGGTTAAGGTTTAGGTTTAGGAAATCGAGTTCGGGTTCGGGATTGGGTTTAGGTTTGGGTTTTCAAGTTTAGGTTTAGGTTTAGGTTAGGGAGTTGAGATTAGGATTAGTTGTAGGTTTCGGTTTAGGGATTTGAGAACACATTTAGGTTTTAGGTTTAGCTTTAGTGAATTGAGAATAGGTTAAGGATTAGGTTTTGGAAATTGAAATCAGGTTTGTGATGGGGTTTAGGTTTGGTTTTTCAAGTTTAGGTTTATGTTTGGGTTAGGGAGTTGAGATTAGGAATAGGCGTAGTTCTAGGTTTAGGGATTTAAGAATACATTTAGGTCTTAGGTTTAGGTTTAGGGAATTGAGAATAGGTTAAGGTTTAGGTTTAGGAAATTGGGTTCGGGTTTGGGTTCGGGATCGGGTTTCGGTTTGGGTTTTCAAGTTTAGGTTTAGGTTTAGGTTAGGGAGTTGAGATTAGGATTAGGTGTAGGTTTTGGTTTAGGGATTTGAGAATACATTTAGGTTTTAGGTTTAGGTTTAGGGAATTGAGAATAAGTTAAGGATTACGTTTAGGAAATCGGATTCGGGTTCGGGATCGGGTTTAGGTTTGGGTTTTCAAGTTTAGGTTTAGGTTTAGGTTAGGGAGTTGAGATTAGGATTTGGTGTAGGTTTCGATTTAGGGATTTGAGAAGACATTTAAGTTTTAGGTTTAGGTTTAGAGAATTGAGAATAGGTTAAGGATTAGGTTTATGAAATCGGATTCGGGTTCGAGATCGGGTTTAGGTTTGGGTTTTCAAGTTTAAGTTTAGGTTTAGGTCAGGGAGTTGAGATTAGGATTAGGTGTAGGTTTCAGTTTAAGGATTTGAGAATACATTCGGGTTTAGGATCGGGTTTAGGTTTGGGTTTTCAAGTTTAGGTTTAGGTTTGGGTTAGGGAGTTGAGATTAGGATTAGGTGTAGGTCTAGGTTTAGAGATTTGAGAATACATTTAGGTCTTAGGTTTAGATTTAGGGAATTGAGAATAGGTTAAGGTTTAGGTTTAGGAAATTGGGTTCGGGTTCGGGATCGGGTTTAGATTTGGGTTTTTAAGTTTAGATTTAGGTTTAGGTTAGGGAGTTGAGATTACGATTAGGTGTATGTTTCGGTTTACGGATTTGAGAATAGATTTAGGTTTTAGGTTTAGCTTTAGGGAATTGAGAATAGGTTAAGGATTAGGTTTAGGAAATCAGATTCAGTTTCGTGATCGGGTTTAGGTTTGGGTTTTCAAGTTTAGGTTTATGTTTGGGTTAGGGAGTTGAGATTAGGATTAGGTGTAGGTCTAGGTTTAGAGATTTGAAAATACATTTAGGTCTTTGATTTAGGTTTAGGGAATTGAGAATAGGTCAAGGTTTAGGTTTAGGAAATCGGGTTCGGGTTCGGGATCGGGTTTAGGTTTGGGTTTTCAAGTTTAGGTTTAGGTTTAGGCTAGGGAGTTGAGATTAGGATTAGGTGTAGGTTTCGATTTAGGGATTTGAGAATACATTTAGGTTTTAGGTTTAGGTTTAGGGAATTGAGAATAGGTTAAGGATTACGTTTAGGAAATCGGATTCGAGTTCGGGATCGTGTTTAGGTTTGGGTTTTCAAGTTTAGGTTTAGGTTTAGGTTAGGGAGTTGAGATTAGGATTAGGTGTAGGTTTCGGTTTAGGTATTTGAGAATACATTTAGGTTTTAGGTTTAGGTTTAGGGAATTGAGAATAGGTTAAGGATTAGATTTAGAAAATCGGATTCAGGTTCGTGATCGTGTTTAGGTTTGGGTTTTCAAGTTTAGGTTTATGTTTGGGTTAGGGAGTTGAGATTCAGATTAGGTGTAGGTCTAGGTTTAGGGATTTGAGAATACATTTTGGTCTTAGGTTTAGTTTTAGGGAATTGAGAATAGGTTAAGGTTTAGGTTTAGGAAATTGGGTTCGGGTTCGGGATCGGGTTTAGGTTTAGGTTGGGGAGTTGAGATTAGGATTAGGTATAGGTTTCGGTTTAGGGATTTGAGAATATATTTAGGTTTTAGGTTTAAGTTTAGGGAATTGAGAGTAGGTTAAGGATTTGGTTTAGGAAATCGGATTCGAGTTTGGGATCGGGTTTAGGTTTAGATTT
Source organism: Magnolia kwangsiensis (assembly GCA_037074715.1). Classification (NCBI taxonomy): domain Eukaryota; kingdom Viridiplantae; phylum Streptophyta; class Magnoliopsida; order Magnoliales; family Magnoliaceae; genus Magnolia; species Magnolia kwangsiensis. Next base: position 33,497,408 of record CM073576.1, on the reverse strand, counting down.
TCAAGTTTAGGTTTAGGTTTAGGTTAGGGAGTTGAGATTAGGATTAGGTGTAGGTTTCGGTTTAGGGATTTGAGAATACATTTAGGTTTTAGGTTTAGGTTTAGGGAATTGAGAATAGGTAAAGGATTAGGTTTAGGAAATTGGATTCAGGTTCGTGATCGTGTTTAGGTTTGGGTTTTCTAGTTTAGGTTTATGTTTGGGTTAGGGAGTTAAGATTTGGATTAGGTGTAGGTCTAGGTTTAGGGATTTGAGAATACATTTTGGTCTTAGGTTTAGGTTTAGGGAATTGAGAATAGGTTAAGGTTTAGGTTTAGGAAATCGGGTTTGAGTTCGGGATCGGGTTTAGGTTTGGGTTTTCAAGTTTAGGTTTAGGTTTAGGTTGGGGAGTTGAGATTAGGATTATGTGTAGGTTTCGGTTTAGGGATTTGAGAATACATTTAGGTTTTAGGTTTAGGTTTAGGGAATTGAGAATAGGTTAAGGATTAGGTTTAGGAAATCGGATTCGGGTTCGGGATCGGGTTTAGGTTTGAGTTTTCAAGTTTAGGTTTAGGTTTAGGTTAGGGAGTTGAGATTAGGATTAGGTGTAGGTTTCGGTTTAGGGATTTAAGAATACATTTAAGTTTTAAGTTTAGGTTTAGGGAATTGAGAATAGGTTAAGGATTAGGTTTAGGAAATCGGATTCGGGTTCGGGGTCGGGTTTAGGTTTGGGTTTTCAAGTTTAGGTTTTGGTTTAGGTTAGGGAGTTGAGATTAGAATTAGGTGTAGGTTTAGGTTTAAAGATTTGAGAATACATTTAGGTTTTAGGTTTTGATTTAGGTTTTAGGTTTTAAGTTATGGTTTAGGTTTTAGGTTTAGGTTAAGGTTAGGTTATAGGTTATAAGTTTAGGTTATAGGTTATAGGTTAAGGTTTTAGGTCATATGTTTTGGTTTGGATTAAGGTTATAGGTTTAGGTTAAGGTATAGGTTTATGTTTAGGTTTAGGTTATAATCTATAAGTTTAGGGAATTGAGAATAGGTTAAGGTTTAGGTTTAGGAAATCGGGTTCAGGTTCAGGATCGGGTTTAGGTTTGGGTTTTCAAGTTTACGTTTAGGTTTAGGTTAGGGAGTTGAGATTAGTATTAGGTGTAGGTTTAGGTTTAAGAATTTGAGAATACATTCGGGTTTAGGTTTGGGTTTTCAAGTTTAGGTTTAGGTTTAAGTTAGGGAGTTGAGCTTAGGATTAGGTGTAGGTTTAGGTTTAAGGATTTGAGAATACATTTGGGTTTGGGACCGGGTTTAGGTTTGGGTTTTCAAGTTTAGGTTTAGGTTTGGGTTAGGGAGTTAAGATTAGGATTAGGTGTAGGTCTAGGTTTAGGGATTTGAGAATACATTTAGGGCCTGTTTGGATGGGCACGCTGGATGTGATTAAAAGTGATTAGGTGGGATTGGAAGATAGATCCCGGGATTGGCAAGGAATGCCCAAACAGACATGGGATCTTGATCCCGGGATATAGGAATCCCATGGATCTTAAGACAATCCACTGACATCACCATCATTACCTTAAATCCCATCTAATCCATCTTAATCCTTTCAAAATTGCCTGCACATAGGGATTAGAAGGTTTAATCCCGAATTTGGTCGGGCGTGCCCAAACAGTCCGGGTATAGCAATCCCATGGATCTTAAAGACAATCCACTGACATCACCATCATTGCCTTGAAATCTATGCAATTCAATCTAATACCATCTAATTCCGTCCAGCGTGCCCGTCCAAACAGGCCCTTAGGTCTTAGGTTTAGGTTTAACGAATTGAGAATAGGTTAAGGTTTAGGTTTAGGAAATCGGGTTCGGGTTTGGGATCGGGTTTAGGTTTGAGTTTTCAAGTTTAGGTTTAGGTTTAGGTTAGGGAGTTGAGATTAGGATTAGGTGTAGGTTTCAGTTTAAAGATTTGAGAATACATTTAAGTTTTAGGTTTAGGTTTAGGGAATTGAGAATAGGTTAAGGTTTACGTTTAGAAAATCGGGTTCGGGTTCGGGATTGGGTTTAGGTTTGGGTTTTTAAGTTTAGGTTTAGGTTTAGGTTAGGGAGTTGAGATTAGGATTAGGTGTAGGTTTCGGTTTAGGTTTAGGTTATGGTTAGGTTATAGGTTTAAGTTTAGGTTAAGGTATAGCTTTTGGAATTTAAGAATAGGTTTAGGTTATAAGTATAGCTTTTGGGATTTGAGAATAGGTTTAGGTCATAGGTTTTAGGTTATAAGTATAGCTTTTGGGATTTTAGAATAGGTTTAGTTTATAGGTTTAGGTTTAGGTTATAGGTTATAAGTTTAGGTAACTGAGAATAGGTTTAGGGTGTGGTTTAGGTTAAGGGTGAGGTCCCTGCAAAAACAGATATAAACACGGCATGTCCAAATTGTCAGGCCCTTCCAACGCTGTCCATAGGAAATGGACAGTTCATCATAGTTAGCGGTTCCCACCTTCCAGGGACCCCCGCTCATCCGGATAGCTCCGACGCAAATCCGGGTAAACTCCATTAATTTCGAGCAAATACATAAACACAGCATGTCCAAATGGTCAGGCCCCTCCAATGTTGTCCATAGAAAATGGACAACTTCATCATGGTCATAACAGCGGTTCCTACCTTCCAGGGACCCCCGCTCATCCAGATAGCTCCGACGCACATCCGGGTCTGCTCCATCAATTTCGAGCTAATACATTTAAAAATAACATAAATATATCTAAAAGCATCTGGTTTAGGTTTAGGTTTAGGAAATCAGGTTCGGGTTCAGGATCAGGTTTAGGTTTGAGTTTTCAAGTTAGGCTTAGGTTTAGGTTAGGGAGTTGAGATTAGGATTTGGTGTAGGTTTAGGTTCAGGGAGTTGAGAATACATTTAGGTTTTAAGTTTAGGTTTAGGTTTTAGGTTATAGGTTAAGGTTTAGGTTTTAGATTTAGGTTAAAGTTAGGTTATAGGTTATAGGTTAAGGTTTTAAGTCATAGGTTTTGGTTTAGGTTAAGTTTATAGGTTTAGGATTAGGTTTAGGTTAAGGTTTAGGTTAAGGTTTAGGTTTAGGTTATATGCTATAGGTTTAGGGAATTGAGAATAGGTTAAGGTTTAGGTTTAGGAAATTGGGTTTGGGTTCGGGATCGGGTTTAGGTTTGGGTTTTCAAGTTTAGGTTTAGGATTAGGTTAGGTTATAGGTTTATGTTTAGGGAGTTGAAAATACATTAAGGTTTTAGTTTTAGGTTTAGATTTTAGGTTATAGGTTAAGGTTAGGTTAAGGTTACAAGCTATAGGTTTAGGGAATTGAGAATAGGTTAAGGTTTAGGTTTAGAAAATCGGGTTCGGGTTCGGGATCGGGTTTAGGTTATAGGTTTGGGTTTTCAAGTGTAGGTTTAGGTTAGGGAGTTGAGATTAGGATTAGGTGTAGGTTTAGGTTTAGGGATTTGAGAATACATTTAGGTTTTAGGTCATAGGTTTAGGTTTAGGTTTAGGAAATCAGGTTCGGGTTCGGGATCGGGTTTAGGTTTGAGTTTTCAAGTTAGGCTTAGGTTTAGGTTAGGGAGTTGAGATTAGGATTAGGTGTAGGTTTAGGTTTAGGGATTTGAGAATAGGTTAAGGTTTAGGTTTAGGTTTAAGTTATAGGCTTAGGTTATAGGTTATAGGTTATAGGTTATATGTTTAGGTTAAGGTTTAGGAATTCAGGTTCGGGTTCAGGTTTGGATTCAGGTTTAGGTTATAGGTTTTGGGATTCGAGAATAGTTTTAGGTTATAAGTATAGGTTTAGGTTGGGTTATAGGTTAAGGTTTAGGGATTTGAGTTAAGGTTATAGGTTTAGGTTTAGGTTATAGGTTTAGGTTTAGGGATTTGAGTTTAGGTTATAGGTTTAGGAAAAGGTTAGGTTAAGGTTATAGGTTTTGGGATTTGGGAATAGTTTTAGGTTATAAGTATAGGTTTAGGTTAGGTTATCGGTTAAGGTTTAAGGATTTAAGAATAGTTTTAGGTTATAAGTAAGGTTTTAAGTTTGAGTATAGGCTTAAGTTATAAGTTATAGGTTATATGTTTAGGTTAAGATTTAGGAATTCGGGTTAAGGTTATAGGTTTTGATTTTAGTTTAGGTTATAGGTTATAGGTTAAGGTTTAGGTTTAGGTTATAGGTTTTGGGATTTGAGAATAGGTTTAGGTTAAGGTCATAAGTTTAGGTTTAGGAAATCGGGATCGGGTTCGGGTTCGAGTTTAGTTTTTGGTTTTCAAGTTTTGGTTTAGGTTTAGGTTAGGGAGTTATGATTAGGATTAGGTGTAGGTTTAGGTTTAGGGATTCTCTAATATTATCTACTATTGAACCTAGTATTATCTACTACATACTAGTAACATACAACCAATATGAGGCACCATACCATAAGCTACAAGAATTTCATGTCCCCCTAAACAAGGTATCCTCCATTAATAACATATATATATATATATATATATATATATATATATATATATATATATATATATATATATATATATATATATATATATATTATAAGTTTTTTATTTTTATTTACATTCCCAAATACATTCATCATCCATCCAAGAAAATTGAAACAAGTACCGTCAATCTATGACTAACAATTGAAAAGAAAAATCATGCATATTATCTTACCGACCGCCTTATGTTTCTTTTCACCTTTGTAACTCTCATATTTATTGCAACTGCTAGTTCACCATCAGTAGTCTCCCTAACCAAATCTTTGGGTAGTCCATCCATTTGAAGCAGTGGCTGAAGTTACAAGAAGTAAGGTTAGGTTATAGGTTAAGGTTTAAGGATTTAAGAATAGTTTTAGGTTATAAGTAAGGTTTAAGGATGCAGATAAAAGAAGGTACATGGAGAATACTGCTTGTTAAACCTACATATATGTATATATATCTATGGTGTGGTCCACTTGAGCTTTAATCTAACCAATTCATCAGGAATATGATCAAATCCAATCAATCATAACATCTAAACAGAATGTTATGTGTGGGTGAAATCTGAACATTAAATTGATAGCTTCCTGAAATACAAGAAACAATTGAAGTTAACTCAGCTAAATCAATATAATGCCTTAAGCCCTGTTGTCATGCTATAATGTTGGATGGTTGGAGTGAAGGTAATCCTGAATTAATGGCTATTTGATAATCATGCAGATATATATATATATTTTAAAAATGCTATTTACCCATATTATAATAAAGAGAAATGTAAACCTTTTTTGGCAAATACCTCTCTGTATTATCTATCCATACGGTTGTAATTAGGTGGGAGCTGCCTTGTTTTTTTAATGGTTTGTTAATATCATTTGCAGGACTACTCATGCCACCAATGATGTGATATTTTCGGCTCACCACTCGTCAAAGGCTACACTGCTCTTCATATACGAGGTAAGGGGCTGTTTTAGGCGAATGTGATGGTCAATCTGTATGGGTTGTTTCTTAGACTTTTATAACATTCATGGCTATCAAAATCTCTTCATAATCTATAGTTAATGTTGTTCTCTCATTTTCAAGAGCATAGACCCAATATGAATGTGTGAAGCTTCTACAGCTTTCCTTTTTTTGGTACACTAGTAAACCTGGATCACTCACACATGCTACACTCTCTGTTTGTAGGCAACTAGACAAGCAACTAGCTAGGTGGAGTTGGTTGTTAGTTACCAATACATGTTACTGTTACACAAAAGTTACAAAACAGAGGAATACTACTTGCAGCCACAAGACATGAATGCCCACATGTGCCATCTTTGAACAAATGTATTTGCCATCAATCTATCTCCATGCAGTGTGTAAAGTGCAGGAGTATGTAATTGTTAAGAGTGCCAGTGCCTAACATACTGTTCTTCATAGATTATCATCTATCTAATGGTTACAGAAAGGGCCAAAGAATACAAATTTGGAAGAAATAAAGTACAACATTCGATAACAGATAATACAAAAACCAAAGATCTTAAGATTGAATTGTATCTACCTAAAGAAATAACTAAAAAATATATTCATCTATATTGGATAACTGTTCATCCAAAATAAAAAGATAAAATGAGGAAACTTGCTAAACTCACATGCATTCACAACCCTACTCATCTACACACCTCCACATTTGCCAAAATTACTCGGGTACATGCCAGTACATGTGCCAACATTGCTCATGTACATGGCCAACAGATGGGCCAACATGTCACATCTGCACAAGATCCAAGATTTTCCCAATGTGTCCAAAATAAGACAGGTGTACAGAAGGAAAAAAAAAAGAAAATTATACCTGCAATTTGTTTCAGATTTGCATACCATTTGGAAAAAGAAATCCAAACTTGTACTCTCTTTGTTTATGGAAAGCATATTTAAATTGAAGCATTGGAATGGAAAATAGAGATAGTTTTGTGAAGATGAGAAATATATGAACACAATAAATCAATATGAAAAAGAGAGCTCATGATGAAATCCTAGATCATCTTGATTTTATGAGAGTCAAAGCTTACAATGTGACTGTAAAAGGGATCAAAGAGGCAATGGGAATCAGCAAAATCCAAGTGTATTGCAATGCCAAAGACCTTCCAAACAAGAGAGGAAAGAGACTCTGTTCCTTTTGTAACTCTGTCATATTGTCAACAATGTTCAAAACTAGAAATTAAATTATAGGGAAGCATTATGTGTAAAGATTTTCTGAACTAACATCCAACTAATCTTGATACAAATGTGCTAATCATAACTAACCTTCAATAGACTTAACAAATTTCTAGACAATGAAACAAACAACTACCGCCTATTCATCTATCATTCATCAACAAGCTCTAAGAAACAGTTTTTTGTGGTCATCTACCATGCTGTGTCGATCTTCTACGATATCTTACAATTCTCTCTAATAGATAGAAATTTAGAAATTGACTGCCATTAGCATTTTGTCCACTTGATTTGACAGTTTAATCTATGTGATTTACTGTCTCAGGGCATGCCAAGAGCACCAAGCATGAAGATGTATTCAAAATACGATCTGTTGAACATGAAAAATTTTGGGTATGAAGATGGCGACGAAGATGATGAGGATGATGATGACTTCCCTTCAAAATTGGTAAATAATGCTTACCTATGAGTGCTGCTAATGGGACTTGCATGAGCAGTTCTTACGTGCTGATACAGCATGCATGTAACACCCAAACTGCCTTGTCAAGTGTCACACCATCATTTAGATGTCCTAGCCCAAAATGTTGGGTAATTCCGCCCATTTGTGGATCGCCTTTGAACTAAAAAGCTGGGAATTGGTCTTTCCTTTTGGAAGAGTGCCTTAGGTCCCATTTGGAGGCACCCTTAAGAGCTCTTGATGCCTAAATGCCATTTTTTTGAGCCAAACTCATTTTCAAGTTGGGTGTTTGGACCACACTGTTACCTGTGGTGTGGTCCACTTGAGCTTTGAATATGCTTCATTTTTGGACTTAAGCCATAAAATTATCTTGTAAAATGGATGGATAGGGATGATAAAATACATAAATCAAGATGGACCCCATAGAGATTACTTAGTACACAATCTGATTCCCATACAAAACTCCTGTGGCCCATAGGAAGTTCTCATTGGTGGGGATTCAATCTCCACTGTTTCCTTAGTGCAATGGGCTTCATTTTCAGGGCCATTACCTAAAATGTGCTTGAAAAATAGAGATGGCATGGATATACAACACATACATGAAGGTGGACCGCATGAAACAGTGGAGATAGAAATGCCCACCTAAATACCCAAATCCCCAAATCGTTTCAATCGGTATTGAGATTGACAGAGATTGAGAGAGAGAGAGAGAGAGAGAGAGAGAGAGAGAGAGATAACCTGTTTGAGTTGGAGCCCCAATCACGGTCCACAGAGAGAGATAGAGAGAGAGAGGATGCACGTGTGAGAGAGAGAGCACCGAGAGAGATAGAGAGACAGAGAGAGGGACCGAGAGAGAGAGAGGGTGCGCGAGAGTGAGAGACGGAGAGGTTGAGAGAGTGATGTTGAGAGAGGGAGAAAGTGGGTTTCAGTTTTGGGAGGGCAGGCGTGCGAGAGAGTTTTGGGAGATGGGTGCGCGCGGGATATTATTTTTAGGGTGGAATGAATTGGCTACTCTCCGTTCGGTGGTCTGTGGGCCCCACCATGATGTATGTGTTTCATCCAATCCGTTCATCCATTTTTAAAGATCATTTTAGGACTTTGTCCTAAAAATAAGAGGGATATAAATCTTAGGTGGACCACATCACAGGAAAACAATAGTGATTGGATACCATCATTTAAATCCTCCTAAGGCCCACTGTACTATTTATCTGACATCCAATCTGTGATTAGGTCATAAAGGCCCAGATGAAGGGAAAAAACAAAGATCAGCTTGATCCAATACTTTTATGGCTCCCAAAAAAGTTTTTAATGGTCGACATTCATTCAACACTTTTTCCTGTAATGTGGTCCACTTGAGATTGGGATATAACTCAATTTTTTTTTGTAATATCATAAAATGATCTATAAAAATAGATGGATGGCATGGATGAAACACATACATCATGGTGGGACCCACAGACCACCGAATACAAAAGTTGAGAGGGGTTACCCTGCATTAAAACATTCATAATTATTTTTTGGGCCCACGGAGATGTGGTTCACAAATTTAGCCCATCCATTATGTGTGTGCCACTTGGATGAAGGGTCATACCAAGTTTCAAACGCATCCAAATTTCAGGTGGGGCCCCACCAAGTGCTTTTATATGTTTTAGGCATGATTTTAGATGGTATGGCCCACCGGAGTTCTGTATACGGCTGATTTTTGGATATCCCATAATTTAAAGGGAACCCATCAAATGCACGATGTTGATTTTTGACACATGTCATGGTGGGGCCCACACAGCTCGACCTCATGGGAAGTTCCCATGAGCTCGACGGATAGAACCTCTTCCATATATATATATATATATATATATATATATATATATATATATAATATTTATAAAATATAAAAACTTACGATGTATTTGTTATATCCACACCGTCCATCCATTTTGAGATATCATTTTAAGTCACAAGCCAAAGAATGAGATAGATAAAAATCTGTAGTAGACCCCACCATAGAAAAAAACTGAGGGTGATTCCCACTGTTGAAACTATCCTAAGGCCCATTATAATGTTTATTTGAAATCCAACTGGTTCAAAAGTTTTTAAAAAATGGTCGTGGGGCCAAACATCATGGTGGGGCCCACACAACACCAACCACCAGCCATTGGACGGTGTAGGGGGAGTAGCAATCTGTTCCCCTTATTTGTGGTGTGGTCCATTTAATTTTTAAATATGATTCATTTTTTAGATAATTCTATAAAATGATCTTAAAAAATGGATGAATAGTGTGTGTTAATTAATTCCAAATTTTCGATAAATCCAAAACTCAAGTGGACCATGCCACACAAAACAGTGTGGAATAATGACTTCCACCGTGATACCTTCCTTGGGCCCACAGTAATGTTTGCCATCCAACATGTTCATAATATCAAAAAGATATGAATGAAGGGAAAACACAAACATCAGCTTGATCCAAAACTTCTATCAAATACACAGTGTTAATGTTCGACACACATCATGATGGGCCCTACAAAGCTTACTAACATTAATTCTTAGAGTCTTAGGGTGTCAATAAGTTGATTTGGTTATACAGGACCAGATGAAGGGAAAAAATAAAAATCAGCTTGATCCAATAGATTTAGACTACCAAAATGTTTTTAATGGTCGACGTTCATTCAACACTGTTTCCTGTAATGTGGTCCATTTGAGATTTGGATATACCTCATTCTTTGACTTGTACCGTAAAATGATCTGTAAAAATAGATGGATGGCATGGATGAAACCATTGACGATGCTTTGTGGGCCCTACCATGATGTGTGTTTCATCCATTCCGTACATCCATTTTTAAAGATCATTTTAGATCTTTTTGTAAAAACTTAGAGGGATATAAATCTCAGGTGGTCCACACCACATGAGAACAATAGTGATTGGATATCCACTATTAAAATCCTTCTAAGGCCCACTGTACTGTTTATTTGACATCAAATCTATTGATTTGGTCATCATACAGGACCAGATGAAGGGAGAAAACAAAAATCAGCTTGATTTGGTCATGTTCGGACTGATCAGATTGTCCAAAAATAGTTAAAGGTTGTTCATAATATCAAAAATATATAAATGAATAGAAAACACAAACATCAGCTTGATCCAAAACTTTTATGGCCTCCAAGAAATTTTAAATGGTAGAGGTTCAATCACACTATTTCCTGTGGTGTGGTCCACTTGAGCTTTGGATATGCTTCCTTTTTGTTCTTTAAGACCTCAAATTATCTGTTAACATGGATGAATGGAGTGGATAAAATAAATAAATAAATAATGACCCCACAGAGTTTACTCTGGTAAAGGTAACGAGTAACTCACTTAAATGTAATGGAGAAAGGTTTCCTCAAAACATTCATAATCATATATTGGGCGTGCCTAAGGGCCTGTTTGGACGGGTACACTGGATGGGATTAGAAAGGATTAGGTGGGATTGGAAGATAAATCCTGAGATTGGCAAGGCATGCCCAAACAAACATGGGATTGTGATCCCGGGATATAGGAATCCCATGGATCTTAAGACAATCCACTGACATCACCATCATTACCTTAAATCCCATCTAATCCATCCAATCCCTTCAAAATTTTCTGGATGTGTTTGGTTAGAGGGATTAAAAGGGATTAGAAGGTTTAATCCCGGATTTGGCCGGGCGTGCCCAAACAGGCCGGGTATAGCAATCCAGGGATATAGACAATCCACTGACATCACCATCATTGCCTTGAAATCCATGCAATCCAGTGTAATACCATCTAATCCCATCCAGCGTGCCCGTCCAAACAGGCCCTAAATGTGATTCACATATCTAACCCACTCATTACGTGTGTCCCACTTGGATGAGGGGTCAGACCAAGTTTCAACCGCATCCAAAACTCATGTGGGCTCCATCAAGTGCTTTTATATTTTTTAGGATGTTTTCACATAGTTTTAAATGGTATGGCCCACTTGAGTTTCGTTTACTAATGATTTTTGAAATATCTCATAACCTAAAGGGGACACATCAAATCCATGGTGTTGATGTTCAACATACATCATGATGGGGCCCACAAAACTTACTAACATCAATTCTTAGGTTCTCGCAAGGTCAGTAATTAGTTGGGTCACAATTTTAACCAAAATATTTGGCCCATTTTACATGTCTAGTCCATTCACTCTATTTTACTATCAATACTCTCAATTTGACTAGTTATTCGCCTCAATCAGGCTACATATGAGAAAGATATTGGGCATACAATTGATCAAAAATTTAAGTGAAATTTGATTTAAACATCTGAAGTTATTTACTCTTCAATTTGAACTGATTAGATTGACCAAACCCGATTAAAGGTTCAATTAGTGGATGTGCCTAATAATTTAGTAATTTTATTTTTCACAAATAAATTTAACATTTTTTTTTCAAAATGTATATTTTTTTTTTACTTTTTTAACTAAATATCATTTTTATTATAAATAAATTTAACATTTTTTTACAAAATTTAGTTTTCTTTTTTAAAATATATACTTTTTTTACAATGTCAATTTTTTCACAATTTTGTTTAATTTTTTAAATTTTCTTTTTCAAAATATCATTTTTTTATCAAATTTTTTTTCAAAATTATTAATATTATTCAAAGTTCTTAATTTTTTTTTTTCAAAATCTAGATTTTTATAAAATTACAGGTTTTTTTTTTTTTTTCAAAATTTAAAATTTTGTTAAACATTGTTAATTATTTTTCTAAGCTTCTCGACTATTTTATTTTTTTTTGCAAAATTTATAATTTTTTTTTAGCTTCTTAATTTTTGACATGGGTGTTAGAGACAGCTAATAGAGACGGTCTTTCAAAGGGTTATAAGACGGTTTAGGACCGTCTCTAATAGAGACGGTTGTTGACAGTCTCTAATAGAGACGGTCAAGGACCGTCTCTATTACAGACGGTCCTAGACCGTCTCTAATAAAGACGGTCATTGACAGTCTCTAATAAAGACGGTCATTGACAGTCTCTAATAAAGACGGTCTTTGCCCAACTATAAGACGGCTAAGGATCGTCTCTAATAGAGACGGTCTTTGATAATCTCAAATTACAGGTAAAAGACGGTCAGTGACCGTCTCTAATTTAGACGGCCAATGACCGTCTCAGATGGCTGCATATAAGACGGTCATCGACCGTCCCATATAATTTGTGGACGCAAAAAATTTTAAGACAATATTAGGGACGGTTAGGGGCCGTCTCAAATTTTAGAGACGGTTTATGGCCATCTCTAAAGTGTCTTTAAACCAAGCAATTTTAGAGACGGTCCAGGATCGTCTCAAAATCTGTCTTTTTTTTCATTTTTCACGTAGTGTCACTGTACAGCTTACAATCTACTTGCTTCTTACCCAACTCTTCCATAAAACCTTGCATCCATACCATCTCCTTGCATGCTTCTATATCCACAACATATTCTGATTCTGTCGTACTGATAAATACTATCTTCTGTAACTAAGAGACCTAACTTACTGCAGCACTACTAAGAGTAAACACATAACCTGTAGTGCTTCTTCTACTGTCGATATTTCCTGCCAAATCTGAATCCACGTAGCCTTGTAGCTTAATTTCTGATCAACTATAACACAGCCCTACATCCTTAGTACCCATCAGGTATCTGAGGATCCACTTCACAGCTTCTCAATGTTCCTTTCCGGAGTTGTTCATGAACCTACTAACAACTCTCACTGCTTGAGCAATGTCTGGCCTCCTGCTCACCATAGCATACATGAGACTCCCAATAGCTGACGCGTATGGGACTTTAGCCAAGTAATCCCATTCCTCCTGTGTCTTTGCACCTTGCTCCTTATATAACTTGAAGTGGTTGGCTAATGGAGTGCTAACTGGCTTAGCACCTCCCATATTGAATCGATCAAGTACCTTGGCTATGTACTCTGCCTGTGACAAACCAGTTTCTTGTTTTCCCTGTCACACTTTATCCTCATGCCTAGGATTTATTTTGCAACTCCTAAATCCTTCATGGAAAATTCTCTAGACAGTTGTCTTTTGAGATTTGAGATGTCCTTCATGCTTGAACCGGCCACAAGTATATCATCAACGTATAGAAGAAGGATGATGTATGTCATATTAAACTTCTTAAAGTAACAACAGTGGTCTGCATGACATCTCCTAAAATCATTTTCTGACATAAAACTATCGAACTTCTTGTACCACTACCTCGGGGCCTGCTCCAGGCCATATAGACTCTTCTTTAGTCTGCACACCTTGTTCTCATTACTTGGTGCCACGTATCATGTCGGCTGATGTATATATATTTCTTCTTCAAGGTCGCTATGAAGAAAGGCTGTCTTAACATCTAGCTGCTCTAAATATGAGTTCTCTGTAGCCACTATACTCAAGACCATATAAATCGTAGACATTTTCACTACCGGTGAAAATATTTCAGTGAAACGATACCTGCCTTTTGTTAAAACCCTTTCACAACCAATCTAGCATTGTACCATTTTGAACCATCGTGCTCCTCCTTCAGTCTGTAAACCCACTTATTATGAAGAGCTTTCTTACCCTTAGGTAGAGTGACTAGCTCCCATGTACGATTAGACTCAGGAGAGTCCATCTCCTCATCCATGGCCTGCTCCTACTTAATCCGTGTATCTGACTGTAATACCTCTTCAAAACACTCTAGCTCACCACTATTTGTCAGCAGTAGATAATGTAAGGAGGGTGAGTATCGGACCGTGGGTCTCCTATCCCGAGTAGACCTCCTCACAACCGGTGTCTGTGGCTCTATCTCATAATGCTCTTGTACATGATCATCCTGTGGTGCTGTAACACTCGTGTCCGGTAACTCTTCTAACTCTACGAATTCCTTTTCCTCGGCCTTATTTTCTTGCACACTGTCCTTATGCATCACTTTTTCGTTGAAGACTACGTCCCTACTTTTGATAATTTTTTTATTTTCTGTATCCCAAAACCTCTAGCTAAAATCATGCTGCCCGTAGCCTATAAACGTGCACCTCTTGGACTTCGATCCAGCTTGTTTCTGTGCTCTGCATCAATATGAACATATGAAGTACAACCGAACACTCTGAGATGTGTAAGGTTCACTTCTTTTCCAGTCTACGTTTCTTCTGGTATTCCACCATCCAATGGTGCTGAGAGACTTCTATTGATAAGATATACGACAGTATTTACAGCATCTGCCCAAAAGGTCTTGGGCAACCCTGCATGTAACCTCATGCTCCTGGTGCACTTAAGGATATTCTTGTTAATATGCTCAGCCACACCATTCTGTTACGGTGTCCCTGGAATCATTTTTTGATGTTTGATTCCACTTACTGTACAATACTTCTCAAACCTCTTGTCACAATACTTTCCCCTATTATCAGATCTAAGACACTTTACTGATTTACTTTTCTCATTTTCTACCATAACTTTTCACTTCTTAAATGCATCAAATACATCAGATTTATGCTTTAAGAAATAAACTCACATTTTTTGACTAGCATCATTAATAAAGGAAACAAAATAACGTGAGCTACCAAGAGATGATACTTGTATCGTTCCCCACACGTCAGTGTGTATTAGCTCCAATAGATGCGTCTTTAGAGCGTGTCCTGTCTTCTTGAAGCTTAGCCTCTTCTGCTTGCCATATACGCAGTCCTCGCAGAATTTCAAGTCAAGAGACTTCAGCCCTGGTAACTTCCCTTTTGACAACTGCACTTCCATCCCTTTCTCACTCATATGTCCGAACCTCTGATGCCATAACTGCCCATTGACTCCATTTGATGCAACTGTGAGTGAACTATATGATCCTGAAGTCACATACAAAGTACCTTTCTTTTTACCTCGAGATATCACCAAGGCACCTTTTATGATCTTCGAGGAATCACTGGTGAATGTCGTCACATAACCGGTGTCGGCTAACTGCCCCACTGAGATCAGATTCCTTCTCAAGCTCGGTACATGTCTGACATCCTTCAATTTCAAAACCGTTCCATCTTTCTGATTGACCTGAACGTCTCCTTTTCCAACAATACTGCACGGCTCATCATCACCTAGGTAGACTCTTCCAAAGTCACTTGACATATAATCACGCAGAACTTTCTTACATGAAGTGGCATAAAACGAAGCACCCGAGTTTATAACCCAAGACTCATTCCTCGCATCAAGAGACAAGATCAGCGCCTATATGTCGCTCTCCTCAGACATATTCACTGAATCCTTCCCTCCTTGAGAGTTTCCTTCTTTTTTCTTAAGCGCCCTGCAATCATATTTCATGTGCCCCTTCTTGCCGCAATGCCAACACCCGTCTTTGTCTTTCAGTCCCTTGGACTTCTTCCTCGATTTAGAATGCCCGTGTTTATTGTCTCCTTTGTTCAGTAATCTTCCTCTTCCTTCAACGTTTAAAGCATTCCTTGAATCTCCTGAAACTCCTAATGCCTTCCTTCTAAATTCTTCACTGAGAATTAAACCGGCCACATTAAATTTCAGCTTTGTCGACCCTGAAGAATTGCTCACAACAATCACCAAACCATCCCAACTGTTTGACAGACTGGATAAGATCAATAGTACCCTGACCTCATCGTCAAAAATGATGCCAACGGATTCCAACTGGCTCGTGACTGTATTGAACTCGTTTAAATGTTCAGCCACGCTCCCACCATCTAACATCTTCATATTGAATAGCTGTTTTATAAGATGAACCTTGTTGGATGCTGAGGGTTTTTCATACATGGTGGCTAGGGCTTTCATCAATTCTTTTGTCATTTTTACCTTGGATATGTTGAAGGCGACGCTCTTAGACAAAGAGAGTCGGATCATTCCTAAAGCCTTCCTATCCAGTAAAAACCATTCATCATCTGTCATCTTTTCTAGTTTCTTCTCTTTTCCTCCTAGAGGAATGTAGAGGTCCTTCTGATATAGATAATCTTTCATCTGCATCTTTCAGAAGGTAAAGTTCGAACCATCAAACTTCTCAATTCTACTTTGTTCATCTTCTGCTATCGCTCCCAATAGAACTAAACCAATAGCTCTGATACCAGTTGTTGAGCAGCACGCCAACAACACAGTGAGCTGAGATCCAATCTTAGGCCTCACCCACAAACGATAAACAGGAAGAAATATAAACTAGGAACAGATCAAAGCAATCCAAACAAAGCATAAGACAAGATATACGTGGAAAAACCCCAAACTAGGGTAAAAAACCACGGATGCAAACTTTCACTATGAAGAAAAATAAAGATTACAAGGCAAAATACTAACCTCTCCCTTGGAAGAATATAGAAAACCCTTAGCCCACACCTTTAGAATTATTTTTCAATATTCCTAATACCCTAGAAAAGCCCTAGGAACCCCTATTTATAGTTTAGGTAACTTCCCTTCCGCACCCTTGCGAAAGGCGACACCAAAATTCGCAGTACGCATCAGATTCAAAAATGAATCTGCATAACCTTCGACTGGTTGAAGGAGAGCTTTGACTGGTCGAACAGCTCCTTCGACTAGTCGAAGGACCCAAAATATGAAAAATCAGGACTCGCTGGACTTTGAGTCGACGGTCCACGACCGGTCGAACAAGCCCTTACGACCGGTCGAACAGCTCCTACGACCGGTCGAAGGCGGCCCAGATATGGTTCCACATTCTCAACATCTAATAACTAAGCCCTCCAATTGTGGTGAAAATCCACTATGGTGTGAGTGCTTGTGTGTGTGTATGAAAAAAAAAAGAAGCCCTCCAATTGGAGTACTCTAACACCTAGATTGCTTAACATATTTCCATTGAATATGGACCATCTCTTTAATTGTTGCTGGGTGGGCCATTGATTTGAAAGTCTATACTGTGGTGTCATTGAGCCTTCACTCATCATTTTTTTTTGGCAAAATAGTCTGCACCAACAACTGGTTTTCCCATGTAACCATCAACATATTGCCACAGACTACTTCCAAGAAAAAAATTATGCATCAAGAAGGCCAATATATATGTTTACTTTTTGTGTGTGTGTCCAATTTAACATAAACAACTTACACCAGATCTGAAGCAATGTTCAATGCTTATCTATGTTTAGATGGATAAACACCATAAACAACTTTGAATAGTTACCACAGATGATCCAAAGTATATATTGAACTTGTTCCAACACAAAAGCATGCCATGGTAAAAAAACATGAAATTATGAAATAAAATTCTGGAGAACTAATTGTGTCGGTCTCTGGTCTAAAAGATAGCATTTGAAACCCATAGATGATGTTAACCTTAAATAGGTGATGGAACCTTTGGTTGTTTTCATGCCATGAAAAGTCTCATATTACCGAGTTATATTTTCACTAAGCTTCCAATTCTATCATGCATCTAAGAAACATCTAAGATCCCTACTTTGTACAGAACACATGCAGAGAAATACCCCTATTTTAACAAAATAACAAATAGAAGCCTTTAGTAGGAATGGACATTTAATAGGTGATGAGAGCTGGAAGTGGCTGGAATGCTAATATAGCTGAATGAAACATGGTTTTGATTGAATTGCATTACTTGCAAGTGCTAAGACAGACTGTCATGAATTACATTACTTACAAGTGCTAAGACAAACTACGTTGACAACACCCAAGTGAGTGAGTGATAACTATACCCCGCTACATCTCTTAAAAAAAGTCACACAGAGTCATAAGCTTGGGACATGTCTGCCCTACCGAATGATCATGAACAAAAAATAAATAAATCTTCCTGAAGGAATACTTCCTAGAAATTTCAGTTGGCAGGCACAAAGAAACAATTAAAAAGGACAAAACCCACACATCACAGTGGCCCCTCAGAGGCCCTGTCTGCCCCTAGCTAGAGACAGGGAAGTTACAATGGGGATTGACGGCCCACTATTGGAAACTTTGTGGGGATTTAAAAAGTTTTGCATCAGGATATTTGTGCCTACAGTTTATCTGAGTAATAATAACCCTACAAACAGTTTGGATGACATATAAACATCATGTTCGGCATTCAAAATCCCCAAATCCCTAATTTGTAATATCAAAAAATTCCCAATTCGGTGTCCACGTTCAAATATGTAAGCCATTAAATCCCCAAATCCCTAAATGGGGGTCCACATCAAATTGGGAATCCACAAATTACTAAATCCCCAAATTCCTAAATTAGCATTAAGATTGAGAGAGATTGAAAGAGAGAGATACCTCACGTTTGTAATTGAGTCTTCAATGAGCTTAGAGAGAGAGAGAAGGGCGAGCGTGGGCAAGGAGGGCGTCGTTTCGGTTCCCTCCCTTTTTTGGATCAAACAGAGAGAGAGAGAGAGAGAAAGAGAGAGAGAGAGAGAGAGAGAGAGAGAGAGAGAGAGATGGACTGCATTCGAGCACGCGAGAGAGAGAGAGGGGATGGAGAGGATTAGAGAGAGAGAGAGATGGGGTTCGGGAGAGGATTAGGGCACGAGAGAGAGAGAGAGAGAGGGGATAAAGAGGAATTTGGGGATTGAGAGGGTCGAGAGAGAGCTGACGCTCCTCGAGCTCCGAGTTGTATGAACGATTTAAAGGTTATCAAAGTTAAATGTGCCCCACTGTGATGCATGTCGACCATCAAAATCATGCATTTAATGGGCCCCCATTAAATTATAGGATATCCCAAAAATCAACCGTATACGGAACTTAGGTGGGCCATACCATCTAAAATCATGTGAAGAAATTCCTAAAACATATAAAAGCACTTTGTGGGGCCCACCTGAAATTTTGATGCATACGAAACTTAGTCTGACTCCTCATCCAAGTGGGACACACATAATGGATGGTCTGGATTTGTGAACCACATCTCGGCGGGCCTAACAAATGATTATGAATGATTTAATGGAGGGTAACCCCTCTCAACTTTTCTATGTGGTGTAGCCCAAAAAAGTCACGAATTAACTTGATTTTTAAGCCCCAGGCCAATCATGGAATGGTGCATCTGACTGGTGGGGTAGATGTTCGACACCCATCACGGTGGAGCCCACACAGCTCGACTGTATGAGAAATTCCCATGAGCTCGACTGTAAGGAACCTTTTCCCCTGCATATATATATATATATATATATATATATATATATATATATATATATATATATATATATATATATATATATATATATATATAATATAAAAAATATTATATATCCATCATTAAAATCCTCCTTAGGCCCATTGTACTGTTTATTTGACATCCAATATGTTGATTAGGTCATACAGGGCCAGATGAAAGGGGAAAAACAAAAATCAATTTGATCCAAAACTTTTATGACCCCCAAATATTTTTAATGGTTGACGCTCATTTAACACCGTTTCCTGGAAAGTGGTCCACTCAAGATTTGGATATATCTCATTTTTGGTCTCATACCATATGATAATCTTTAAAAATAGATAGACGAGATGGATTAAACACATACATCATAGTACGACTCACAGAGCACCAACCACCAGTCATTGGATGCTGTCAGGGGGAGTAGCCAATCCATTCCCCTTATTTGTGGTGTGGTCCATTTAATCTTTGGATATGATTCATTTTTTGGATACCGCTCTAAAATTATCTTCAAAAGATGGATGAACGGTATTTTCGGTAAATCCAAGTGCAATAAATCCACCAAACAGGGAAGGTGCACCTTGGGAAATATGGGTGCTTGGAAGGTGGGTGGCGGACAAGGGAATCTTCGGCCTATAAAGCTTCTCCCTTGTGGAAAGGGATCTCCTCCGTGAAATAGGCATTCTTGGAAAGGGTTGGATTATCCTTGGGAAATGGTGAATAAAATCAGGTTTTGGGAAGATATGTGGGTGGAAACTTTCACCTTAAAAGGCAATTTTCCCATGCTGCTCAAGTTGGTCTTGGACCCTTATGTGGTGGTGGTCGGTTGTTTCTCCTGTGTTATGAATCAAGCTGATATGTTCACTTTTCCATCTCATTTTATAACATGATCTAAAAATGAGGCCGTTATAAATCTTCAGTGGACCACATGGTAGGAAACAGCAGTGATTAGAGGTGTTTTGAATCAAGTTGATATGTGTTTGGATCAAACAGTAGCTATTAGTCCGTGTGACCTGAGTACTGAGTTAAATGACAATTGAACATTACAATAGGC
This sequence comes from Magnolia kwangsiensis, assembly GCA_037074715.1. Lineage (NCBI taxonomy): Eukaryota > Viridiplantae > Streptophyta > Magnoliopsida > Magnoliales > Magnoliaceae > Magnolia > Magnolia kwangsiensis. The sequence continues at coordinate 33,477,243 of CM073576.1, read as the reverse complement.
CTTAGGAAGTTTTTAATAGTATGTTGTCAGCCTGAAATGTAAATCTGCCTCATTTTTTAGCCCATGCCCTAAAAAAAGCTAAAATAATGGACAGATGGTGTGAATAAAACATTACAACAGGCCCTGAATTAATGGTGTGATATGTGTTTGGATCAAACAGTGGCTATTAGTCTGTGTGACCTGAGTACTACGTTAAATGACAATTAAACATTATAACAGGCCCTGGGAAGTTTTTAGCAGTACGTTGTCAGCCTAAAACGTAAATCTGCCTCATTTTTTAGCCCATGCCCTAAAAAAGGTTGTACTAGCAATGGTAAGAGACACAACATCTCTTGTTCGGATATGATCACCCCTAAAATGTAGAGAGTTTCGTGACTGCAACTAGCTAACTACCTTTGTTTGGACATATATGTAATCTGATATTTGCTCCTTACAAAAGGTCTTCAGGTGTTAGCCAAAGTATCAATCTAATATCATTATGCTTAGCAGCATTATAGAAATTCTAACTATAAGCATTAGCATGTCACTTTTTAGTCTTTGATTGTCATAGAACATGGGCTGGTTCTTAACCTGCATAAGTTCAGTGGTAGGAGCCATGGATATTTAAACTCTGTTCTGGATTTTTTTTTTGGTTTTCCATTGAGTTCAATACAGGTCATTCTGTGTACATTTCTGGTGATTGGGACTTGATAATAATGCTTCAGAAAATAGCAGCCACGTCTTTCGTTTTCCTAGCATGGGGCTTCTAGCGGCAACCTATGCATCATTTTAGGTGGCAATTGGATATATTGCTTGATTGTAGTCGGTGGGGCTTCCTAAATGTACTTAATAACAGCCACGTCTTTCATTTTAGCTTGTTGCAGTTGTTCACACGGTAATCATTCTCGAATGTCCATGTAGGCTACATATTGGAAGAGAATATAGTTCAACAATCTTCATCAGTAAGCTTCTCAAACATACTAGCTGCTTTGCATCTATGAATTGTAAGGAAGATAGTAATTTGTAGTTTTGTAAAGTATTCAATTTATTATTATTATTTTTTTATATATAGAAATTTGCACACTAATCTTTGAAGAAATGACTCAACCAAGACCCTTTTAGGATAAAACCATGCTAGAGGTCCTCTAGTTTAACACACACAGGTCATCGTACGGTAGAAAGAAATCACTGTATCAGCCATCTAGTGAACCTGATTCTTCTTTGATGGAGCACTGTATAAATTCTCAATGATTTGACAACTTTTATTTGTTAGATCAATGACTATTCCTTGTTATATGTGGACTGTAGACCATTTTTTTATTCGAAGGCATCATCTTTTTAGTTTGATTTTCAAATAGTAGTCATTCAAATAGTTTGCCTGGCATCAACTGAACTTCTATGGACAACGAGAATTAAGAAAGATCCAATTAATAAAATCACAATTCTTGCAATCCAACTTATTTCATATCAGTTACCATGTAAGATGTGCAATGTGAGGTTAATGTGTCCAACTTGACCTCACCTACAAAGAACAACAAATAATTTTTAAAAAAGAAAAAAGAAAAAGAAAAGAACCATTTCACCTCCAATCCAAAAGGAAAATCAAAACATGTTTAGGCTGCATTTGGAAGATACTATTATTTACGAAATAGGGCCTTGAATTTTGCCACAAGAACACTCTTGCAAGTAGGCTTAAATAGGTTTCTCCTTTTTCTTTGTGGAAGATACTATTATTTGTGAAATAGGGCCCAAAAAATAGGTTTCTCCTTTTCCTTCTAAATCTCCTGTAACTCCTTTGGAATAATTAGATAATTGCTTTGGTGCAAGCAGGACATGAAATTACTCAGGCATGATTTTGGGGTATGTCGATTGTTTTTTTTTTTTTTTTTTGGAAGTGGTCACTGAAAATCTTAATTTTTTCAACCCATTTCACAACATTAGTTGGAGTAACTGCTCAGAGTGGATGTCATGCAAGAGTGGATCATCTTCTTCAAATTGAATATAATGTAGTTTATTTCTTTGACTTTGATTTAATAAAATGATGAAAGTTGCATAAGACTTTGAAAGGTTTGGGCATTGTGTTCAAGTAGAGATTTCTCGCATTAATAGTTCTTTGAAAATAAAATGTATTGATTTGTTTAGCAGTACAATACTTGATTTATTCTTCAATTTAGTATTGTGCCTCATATTTAAATTGGGAATTTAGTGTGGTAGATAAAGAATAACATTTTTCCATATTTCAAATGTTTCCTTCTTGATATGCCATTACTTTATTTTGAATTCATGTATGACTTGATGTTGAAGTTTTGTTTTCTCTTTGCAATAATATTTCTGGTGCAATTGGAGATTTGAAATGCCTACTCTCCATGTACGTGTCTTCTATATCTCAATTTAGTTTCTAACATTTATATATAAAGTCATTGTTTTCTCTAATGTCAGCAGATGGGTGATTTTGTTGTAAGTTATGGATTTTTTTGCGTTAATTTTGTTGTTAACATTTTATGAGTGGGTTAGTGGGTGTTGCCCTCAGGATTGGTCTTTCAACGACATCTATGGGGATATACCATTTTCAATTTCAAAGTTGAAAAAGTTGGAATTCATGTAAGTCACATTCTTCTATAGTGTGTTTTACTTGCATGGGAAACCATTGTTTCTCTAGAAATTTTTATTTTGATTTACGTTTAGCAGGATATTGGCGTCGACTGAAATCTCACTACTCATCGCCCAGATCAAATCACTACACTAATTTCTCTTCCTCGAGAGGGCCAAAAGTCACCTCGCCGCCATTTCTCTCTTTTTTTCTCTTTCTCTTTAAAATGTACTCATTCTAGATTGAGCAGCGGTGCAAGCTCTGCGTGTGAGTTTGATTTTGATCTTCGTAGCGTCACTCGCAAGCATGAATCTTTTTACTAGATTTATAATGAAATGGAAGTTGATGGTGAAATTTTTCCAAAGGTCCCTTCGGGTTTTTCGGCTACCAGAGGTGTCACCTTATTGAGGGTTGATGATGACGATCTTATTGAAGAAGATGGCCCTTTAAAGGTATATATATATATGTGTGTGTGTGTGTGTGTGTGTGTGTGTGTGTGTGTGTGCTCACATACACAACTAATGGATGGGAATTTCAGGTGTGATGCAGAAATGTTCTTTATCATTAGGGTTGTTTTCACTGGGTTTGATGCAGAAATCGTCGCCAACTTCACAGAAAGACAAATAGCATCAGTGGCCATAGATTACAACCTGGATTTAAACAAGGTTCGAGGTGCCGTCAACAATGCTAACAGAATCCTCCAAGTCAGATTGTTGATTGGACTTGATTTTATTTAAATGATCTTGATAATCCATTTTATTTAAATGAGCAGATCCGGATGTGCGTCGGAGCTATCCAGATGTTGAGTGGAGGGGTCTCTGAAAGGTGGGAACTGCAGTTATGACCATGATGAAGTTGTCCATTTTCTATGGACAACATTGGAGTGACCTGACCATTTGGACAGGCTGTGTTTATGTATTTTCTCACAATTAATGGAGTAAACTCGGATGTGCATCGGAGCTATCCAGATGAGCAGGGGTCCGTGGAAGGTGGGAACCACTGTTATGACCATGATGAAGATGTCCATTTTCTATGGACAGTATTGGAGGGGCTTGACCATTTGGACAGACCGTGTTTATGTATTTGTTCGAAATTAATGGAGCAGACCCGGATGTGCGTTAGAGCTATCCGGATGAGTGGGGGTCCCTGGAAGGTGGGAACCGCTGTTATGACCATGATGAAGCTGTCTATTTTTTATGGACAACATTGGAGGGGTCTGGCCATTTGAACAGGCCATGTTTATATCTGTATTTGTAGGGACCACACGCTTAACCTAAACCACACCTTAAACCTATAACCTATAACCTATAACCTAAACCTATACTTATAACCTAAACCTATTCTCAAATCCCAAAACCTATAACCTATAACCTAAACCTAAACCTAAACCTAAACATATAACCCATAACCTAAGCCTATACCTAAACCTAAAACTTAAACCTAAACCTATAACTTAAACCTAAACCTATAACCTATAACCTAAACTTAAACCTAAACCTAAACCTATATAACCTAAACCTAAACTCAAACCTTAACCTATAACTTAAACCTAAAACCTAAACCTATAACCTACACTTATAACCTAAACTTAAACCTATAACCTAAACATATAACCTTAACCTAAACATAAAACCTAAACCTAAACATATTCTTATAACCTAAACCTATACTTATAACCTAAACCTATTCTCAAATCCCAAAACCTATAACCTAAACTTAAACCTTAACCTAAACCTATAGCCTAAACCTAAACCTAAAACCTAAATGTAAACCCTCAAACCTGAACACCATTTCTTAAACCTAAACCTTAACCTATTCTCAAATCCCTAACCTAAACCTACACCTAATCTTAATCTAAACTCCCTAACCTAAACATAAACCTATACTTGAAAACCCAAACCTAAACCTGATCCCGAACCCAAACCCAATTTCCTAAATCTAAACCTTAACCTATTCTCAATTCCCTAAAGCTATAACTTATAACCTAAACCTAAGCCTATAACCTAAAACCTATACCTAAACCTAAAACCTAAATGTATTCTCAAATCCCTAAACATAAACCTACACCTAATCCTAATCTCAACTCCCTAACCTAAACCTAAACCTAAACTTGAAAACTCAAACCTAAACCCGATCTTGAACCCGAACCCGATTTTCTAAACCTAAACCTTAACCTATTCTCAATTCCCTAAAGCTATAACCTATAACCTTTTACCTAAACCTAAACATAAACCATAACCAAAACCTATAATCTAAACCTTAACCTATAACCTATAACCTAAACCTAAAAACTTAACCTAAACCTATGACCTAAGACCTAAAACCTAAACCTAAACCTAAAACCTAAACCTTAACCTAAACCTAAAACCTAAACCTATAAACTAAAACCTAAAACCTAAACCTAAACCTAAAACTTAAATGTATTTTCAAATCCCTAAACCTAAACCTACACCTAATCCTAATCTCAACTCCCTAACCTAAACCTAAACCTAAACTTGAAAACCTAAACCTAAACCCGATCCCGAACTGTAACACCCCATACTTTCTATACTTGGGTATTATCGCATAACCTAACTTAGAATGGGCACTAACCTAGCTTATTAAACATTCACCCTCGTTCTAAAATGAATCTGATTGTAAAAGAAATAAAAATAAAAAATAAAAATAAAAATAAAAATAACTCCCATTCACCATTCATCAGGCCATGTCATTCAATGTTGAAGTCCCTAGCATAACCAGATAATCTAGTAATTGGGTCAGTGACGATCAATAAATACGATGAAGTACGTTAGGTGTGGCCCACCCAAGTTTTGAATCTAGGCCTAAAGAGAACCTGCTGCACCTCGTGAGCGGGGTGGATCTCACAAATCATCAGTGTGGGACCCACTACATGAGTATGATATAAATAAATAGGTATATGTATATATATACACACACACACACACACACACACACACACACACATGTAATAATAATGGAGATCTAAATTAAAATTTAAAATTAATATGATCAGGTGGATAATAACGAGTATTGAACTTATGAGTGACCCATTAGAACCTTCTGACCGTTAATGGTCAGATTAGAGCTAATCCGATCGTCGGATCGATGTACTCGGCACCTAAAGGCCGTGATTCAGTTAGTACGGCCCATCTAAGCATTAGATTTATTTTGTCTCCGATCAAGATGGCCTAGTTGAGACCCTGAGCATTTTGGAGGGAGGGGATTCCTCAATTCCATCTCTGTGGGCCCCAAAACCATTTTGTGTACACCATAGGTGGTGCACTCAAGGTGCATCGGACCACCATGTACGGTCAGACAGGGCTGACCCGATGGCTTCTGAAAAAGAGAGACATCTCTCTCTTTCCTTCTTTCTTCCCGCCTACGGATGGTTTGAAAAAAAAGGAAGGACCGTCCGTGCGTGAGTCGGTGGGCCACCATGGTCGATCTTCATAATGATCGGAACCATCCATCACATCAGGGCGACGAAACTGATGAAAACCATGTGAAACCCCGTAGCTAGACCAAGATCAGGCCATGCTATTGGGCTGAGATACGAACTAAATCATGCCTTTAGCTGGCCCGTGGACTGAGCTGAAATCCGGCCTTGTCTATGGGTGGATTCCTGGCTGGAATTAGGCCGCTTGTTGGGACAAGTAACTGGTGGGCCTGGTCACCCTAATGCGGGCCCTAACTCCCTCATTAATGGACCCTTACAAGCCCCACACAACTCCAATATGCAGTTAGATAAAACTTTGGGACCACTCGACTAATGTAAACCAAGACTAATAGCATTAGAAAGTACTTATAAATTTTCTTATGAAATTAGTATAATTATTAGCATTAATCCCTATTATATTACCAATAGTAAATATTCTATTTTTATTACTTATATTACTTAAGAGATTATTAGTCATTATAAGAATGATGGTTAATACCGGTGTATTTAAATACGAACTTGTGAACCATCACTATTAATATGCCAACTAATATAAATTATAACACCAACATTAATAGTTATCTTGTAATTATTAAGAATAAATTATAACTAATACACCATCTAGGGTTCAAATCCTAGAATCTAAGTTTAGGATTAAAACGTAGGATGAAGGCCCTAATTATATACCAAAACATTAAGAGATAACCCTAGGCTACTATCTTAAAACCTAGGTAAGGTGTAAGACTTGGATCTAATTGTACATCATGATTTATGGTAGGATTTGATTCGAAGGGAACACGCATTCCCTAGTAATGCTGATAGGCGATGCAAACTATAAGGTGATGATTCTTCCCCTTAAGCTTTCCATCTTCTTATTAGCTTAAGTTATAGTTTTTATTTAGATTTATAATTAATATCTCTCTTATAGTCACATGTGTTAGCTGGTGAAGGTTGAATTGTTATATTGCCTGCTTAATGTTCATCCTGTATATTTGTTCATGCTTGTGGATTATTGTGTATTGCTTGTGGACTTTAAACTAGTACATTTGTGGAAAGCACCCACCTATACATGTACACCCATACTTGGGATGTAACTCGACTGGTTGTGATTAAAATGGACCTTCGACTTAGTGGTTATTGAGTGGTGGTCTAGATGGATCATTGATGTGGGCATACCATCTAGGGTTGTAGTATCCAATGGTTTTAAGGGATGGTTTTTATCGTATAGTTTTGATATTCGCCCTATGTGGCATATTTTGATACCCGGCCTACATGGTTTTGTTTGATGTTTTTCCTATATGAGTTTGATTTTTTATACCGTGAAACCATGTGATGGTAAGCCCCATGTAATGTAATATGATTGGCCACTAGCCGACAGGTTTTCATTAAACATCTTAAGATGGTAGTCTCATGAGCCGGGGATGGTGGTATGGGACCTATGCCCGAGCTGTCGGCCTACGCTGGGCCATGTGCTCCCCATAGTGACCTTGAGCTTATTTAAAACTGGCTGATTGTAACTGGACAAATAATGGTTTAGCCAATCATGCATACATGGCACAGACCACCGTCTATCGCTAGGCAGTCGTTACGCCGCACTTAGTATGCTTTCGCTGACGACTAGCCTCTGTCCGACTGGATATTTTTCCCAGGTCGTGATTCGCATTCCGCATGGTTAATCCCCGGGGCGTTGATTGTACATTTTCATGGGCAGCGGCCCTGTTCGCACGAATGAGCATCCCCGGGGCGTGAACGCATTTCATACATCCATGCTTCTAATAAGACCTGCATCATGTATTGTTTTATATGTTTTGATTTATAACTATGCTTACCTAATGCGGCGGTGTGTAATCTTGAGGAGAATTCACACTGAGTTGGCCACTCATCCATCAAATATACAACCGTACAGGTAGTACAGGTCACTTAAGTGATATGCATGTTCAGACTTGATGAGGAGCAGGGTACGATCTCCAGGAATGCATGACTATATTTTCCTGAAGGAGCCGTGTGATCTTGCGGCTTATATTTATATATTTTTTGTTATTTTTCATGTATTAAATTCTTGTAAATCTTGTACTTGTTAAATTCAGAGACATTAGTTTGTATAAGTCATTTTGGGCAGCTTCTTGTATATTTGAATGATAATGAAATTTTCCTTTATGTCGATTTGTCCATACTACACTCATTTACTTACTCTAATGAAAATAAAATGTACACTCGAATTTGACCATCCTTTAAGGTTAACACTCAAGTTTTTGGGAAACGGGTTGTGTACTCGGGTCCTGAAAACATGGGGCGTTACACGAACCCAAACCCAATTTCCTAAACCTAAACTTATAACCTTAACCTAAACCTATTCTCAAATCCTAAAACCTATAACCTAAACGTAAACCTAAACCTTAACCTATAACCTAAACCTTAACCTATAACCTTAACTTGTAACCTAAACCTATAACCTAAACTCAATTTCTTAAACCTTAACCTGTAACCTAACTTAAACCTAAACCTACAACCCGAACCCGATTTCCTAAACGTAAACCTTTACGTATTCTCAAATCCTTAAACCTAAACCTATAACTCGAACCTGATTTCCTAAACCTAAACCTTAACGTATTCTCAAATCCCTAAACCTAAACCTACACCCTAATCTCAACTCCCTAACCTAAACCTAAACTTGAAAATCCAAACCTAAACCCGAACCTGAAACTGAACCCAATTTCCTAAACCTAAACTTATAACCTTAACCTAAACTTATTCTCAAATCCCAAAACCTATAACCTAAACCTAAACCTATATAACCGTATCCTAGACCTAAAACTTAACCTATAACCTAAACCTTAACCTATAACCTAAACTTATAACCTAAACCTATAACCTAAACTCAATTTCCTAAGCTTAACCTATAACCTGACCTAAACCTAAACCTATAACCCGAACCCGATTTCCTAAATTTAAACCTTAACGTATTCTTAAATCTCTAAACCTAAACCTACAACTACACCTAATCCTAATCTCAACTCCTTAACATAAACTTAAACCCGAACTTGAAAACCCAAACCTAAACCTGATCCCGAACTCGAACCCGATTTCTTAAACCTAAACTTATTCTCAAATCCCAAAACCTATAACCTAAACCTAAACCTATATAACCTTAACCTATAACCTATAACCTTAACTTATAACCTAAACCTATAATCTAAACTCAATTTCATAAACCTTAACATATAACCTAAACCTATAACCCGAACCCAATTTCCTAAACCTAAACATTAATGTATTCTCAAATCCCCAAACCTAAATCTACACATAGTCCTAATCTTAACTCCCTAACCTAAACTTGAAAACCCAAACCTAAGCCCGATTCAGAACCTGAACTCGATTTCCTAAACCTAAACTTATAACCTTTATCTAAACCTATTCTCAAATCTCAAAACCTATAACCTAAAACTAAACCTAAACTTGAAAACCCAAACCTAAACCCAATTCCGAACCCGAACTCGATTTCATAAACCTAAACTTATAAGTTATAGTTTAGGTTTAGGTTTTATGTTTAGGTTATAGGTTATAGGTTTAGGGTATTTTTGTTTATAATGTTAAGCTTATATGTATTTATGCGTAAATGAATGTGATGTGGATAAGATTTTTTATGTTTGGATGAATGTAGTTTATGTTTGGATGGATTTACTAGTTTGGGTTTAGATGGATGTAAATGTGAATATGATGAAATATAATATATAACATTTTATATTAGGATGAATATGATGAAATATATTGTAACAGGTGTATATCAGGAATTTTGTGCAAGAATATTTTTTCTAAAAAAGAGACTTTTAGCGACGAAAATTTTCGTAGCTAAAAGTTTTGCAAAATACTTTTAGCGACGAAACTTTTTGTAGCTAAAAGTTTTGGAAAAAAAATTTTTGTGACGAAAATTTTCTTAACTAAAAGTTTTGGAAAATATTTTTTAACGATGAAAAGTTTTGTAGCTAAAAGTTTTGGAAATTTTTTTTAGCAACGAAAATTTCCTTAGCTAAAAGTTTTGTAAATATTTTTTAGCGACGAAAATTGTCGTAGCTAAAAGTTTTGCAAAATATTTTTAGCGACAAAAATTTTTGCAAATGTTTTTTAGCGACGAAAATTTTCGTAGCTAAAAGTTTGGGAAAATATTTTTAGCGACGAAAAGTTTTGTAGCTAAAAGTTTTAGAAATATTTTTTAGCGATGAAAATTTTCGTACCTAAAAAGCTTACCTTTAGCGACGTTTTAAAATTTTCGTCGATAATAACCTTTCTCGTCGGAGTATGTCACGCCCCAAACCCGAAAATCAGATTCACATGAATCCCGATTACCGAATTCGATGTCGACAGCCTCCGTAGTGCCCCATTCTCAGCTCCTGACAATCAAATGCCAGATTCCGATCCTAAGATCCTACAAGGAGGATTTTCAAAATGATTTTTTTTTTGTAATAGAGTATAACCACAAGCATAACTAAGTCACAAAACAACATCACCACATCTCCACTATATCAAAAACTTTAAGTACAATGAGGAAAGAGAAATACAAGGTGATCAAAAAGCTCCAAAAGGCCCTGATACGCGCTCCTGCATCAGCGTTGCTGCTGTCCAACGCAACCTACACGTAGCTGTCGTGCATAAGCTTACAAAAGCTTAGAGGGTAGTGTAAGTGTGTGCGCAAGGCAAACGTCGAGTGCACAATATCAAGTAATACAGAAAATGCGGTAAGTCCATGAATAAAATCAATCATACTAAGGCTATGTAATGCAAGGCATGAATGCTATCGGCTGTACCAAGGCCATGTGATGCGAGATATGAATGTCATCGGCTACACCGATGTAATGCAAGGCCTACATAGCCGAATGTCATATGCGAAATGCAATCCAAGAAAGTCGGTACTCATTAAGTACACATATCAGTACAGTTCCTCTCTAGATATCACCGGGATCTAATACACTTCGCAGTGACTGCCACCTCCCTAGCTGCACAGTCAAGCAAGCGGAATAGACCTCACTATCCGCCTAACCAGTAGTTTGTCAATATCTACCTGGCTCGTCGATAGCGGACTTATTTGCAAGCTGATCAAACTCAGCCTAGCTTATAGCCCCCTCTCTCAGGCGGATAAGGCCACACCCCCTTCCAACCGACCACGACATAGTGGGAGACGTGACCTACTGGTATTCGGCACTCAGGCGCTCATGTATCCACTCGGTCTAGACGTTAGAGCATCTCCTGGTACCAAAAAGGTTCTGAGACTCTCACCCAAGGACATCCAAGTGCCCACAGTGCTAGAACCAAGTATTTTCGGTATCCGATACAGCCATCCACGATATACCTGTGAAGTCATGGCCCTGATGTCGCTAGGGCGTGCAGTGATCAAGTCACACATATGCAAGATGCATGAATCACACCGTCAAATCATGCAGCAATCCAGCGCGTATTGCGCGATCATGTGGGGCACTCTATCTCATAACGAGTCCCATAAATGGTCTGCCTAATGGCGTATGTTATGATCAGTCACTACTCATATCAAGTATACATATGATGTATATGAGCATGAGTCATGGGATTATACTAAGCATGTTATAAAGTGATGAATAGTAATGAGTATGGGCCTATCAATGGGCCCTAAGGAGAGTTACAATGTGGACATTTAACCAACATTGTACTTACAATGTGGAGTCAAACCATCATTGCTCCTAAGGCATGACCCACCATAAATATCATTACATGAATCATGGGAAATCACACATTGCAATGGACCTTAGGCACCTCCCATTGGGCCTTAAATACATCAAATGGGACATGTCATATGGGCCTTCTGGTTATCAAGCAAGTGGGCTGCATTAATGGGCCTGATGTACATTGCAATGGGCTATAACCTGCGGGCCTTAGGGTACATTATAATGGGCCTTAGCCCACGACCTTGGAATACATCATAATGGGCTTAATCTCAGAAGCCTTATATATGTTAAATGGGCTTAACCCCATAGGCCTTATATATGTCAAATGGGCTTAATCCCATGGGCCTTATATATGCCAAATGGGCTTAATCCCATGGGCCTTACATATGTACTAAGGTGGGCCTCGATGGATGGCCATAGGTAAATCAAGATGGGCCCCATACATATGTCACGGTGGGGTCCATTTGAACTTTAAATGTGTCCCATTCTTTAGCTCATGCACTAAACTGATCTATTAAATGGTTAGGGGAAAATAGGATGTAGCACGTGCATCAGGGTGGGTCCCACCAGTCGTCCAGTAGCCAAAGGAAGTGGCTGGACGGGCATGGAAATACATACAGTGGTGTGGCCTCCACCGTCCGTACGGATGGTGGGAATAAAACACATATATCATTGTGGGTCCCATGTGGGAGGGGACCCACCATAATATTTACTCACCATCCAACCTGTTAATAAGGTCATAGAGACCTGGGTGAGGAGGAAAAATAAATTTCAGCTTGATCCAAAACTTCTGTGGGCCCCAAAAAAAGATTTCAGTGGTAGACATTCAATATCACTGTTTCTTACAGTGTGGGCCACTTAAGCTTTGGATGATCCTCATTTTTGAAGAGGGTCTTCTTCAGAGGGTGGCCCACCATATAAACGGTTTAGATGGCACATAAATATCAAGGTGGGGCCCACGGCAGGGGCCATGGGTTGGTCTCTGTCCGCTAGCCCGCCAGTCGCTGGCGCGGCCAGCGTCCCTGACACAGCAGCATTGCTACTTGTTTTATTTTTTTTATTTTTTTAAAAACCCATTTTTCTGAAGTTTTTCATATGCGGGGTTCACTCCAAGTGAATCCATTTCATCCATTGTATTCCCAAGCCCAAAATAAATCTATCAAGACCAATATCGCCCCCTTTTCAACGTGTAAAAAAAATCTAAATAGATTTCAATGGTAATGGTAATGTTTTTAAAACCATGACCCACTAGATACTCGGATCATTCTCATGGACGGCCTGGATTGAATATATACATCAAGGTGGGTTCTGTATAAATGGGCCACCTCCATTGCCTCTACCAAGGCAATACATGTGCCTTCACATTCACGTCCAGAGACCATGTCTCTAGACTCTTTTTTTTTTTTTTGGCCTGCACGTATGTTAAGTGGGCCCTTCGGTGGGCCACCACATGGTGAGGTGGTGTGGTTACAATACATATGTAAAGTGGACCCCACCTTTAGGTGGTTTGGATCTAATACATGTCCCATTGTGGGGTCCATCCAAGTGGGCCATAAGGCCAATTCATCACACAAAAATAAATAAATACATGAAAAGAGAGGGAGAGAGAAATAGAGTGGGACACGCGTGATGGAGGGTTCCACCACTATGAGCCCTCCATTGCATTCAATCGTACATCGAGTGGGCCCTAATACAAGTGGACCCACCAATTCAAAGATCAACAGTGGAGATATTTCTCCATTAAAAATGGACGGTCTAGATGACCTCTTTAATGCAAGGAAAGTACGCATCATGATGGGGTCCATGGAGAATGGCCTCATCATGGAATGATATTGATGATCAAGATGGGCCATCGGCCACATCTTAGGGTCCCAAGTGAGATCCAAACCATTGATCAGTTGGCCTCACTTGGCCCATCTTAAAAACATGAAAAAGTAGTCTATGAAAGCACCCACCACTTGATCTTCTCGGTTTGTTGGAAAGCCAGTCTCCTAGAGCTTCACTTTGATGGTGGAGATGGGAAATGGATGGCTAGGATGATGGGTTTTTAAGTGGGAAGTGGGCAACCAAAATCACTTTTATCTCATGGAAAACCTTAGATGTGTGATGCTCTCTTGGTTGCTTGGAATTGTTAAGAAATGAGAGAGATAGAGAGAGATGAGATGTAAGGAGATGTGAGAGATGGGTGATAGATGTGAGTGATGGGTGAGGTGATGGTGTACTTGACATAAGAGTTGACTTGGTGGTTGCTTGACTTATGGAGAAAGAAAGCATGAGTGCTTTGTACTTGACATGAGAGGTGATCGATAGGATTGATTGATGGGATTGATTTGACATGTTGTAGAGATTCTCTTGGGAATACAAACGTGCGGCATTTTCTCGAAATAAACGTCGGCTCATATCTCTTAGTCAGGGTATCGGATTGGTACATGAGTTGCGGCGTTGGAACTGCAGCGACGATGCGGTCGCAATGATACAAGTCTCGGATTAAGCCGACTTAAATATATAGGATACGACTTACGGTCGTACGCAACGTCGATTACAGGTCGCGAATTGCCGAAATTCGACAGGAAGGATCGTGGGAGTTGACGGAACAGTACGGACTAGGATACGGGTCTTACAAAGTATTAGTGACAAATTTAGCGACAAAAATTTTTATCGCAAAAATGTTTAGCTACGAAAATTTGACTTTTAGCGACGAAAATTTTTGTCGCTAAAAATGAGATTTTTGTACTGTTGGACAAAGGATTTGATAAAACATTAAGTTGGATAAAAAGTTTTGTTTAATTAGATTGGCTACGGTCCGGATCTCTTCATTCTTTACTACTTTTATAGACTTGGGTTACATCGTGGCCTTGCGTATGGTCCCTTGGCTTTTGGGATTGACAATCCAATCAATTACTGGCTTCAGTTTTTTACATTTCTATTTTGAGGAGTTGGCCTATTATTATGTTGCCATGTATACTTATGTTTTTGTTTTTAAATAAATTTGTCTTCTTAGTACACTACTTAGAGGTATATAGCTGAACATGACCAATTAAATCTAACTTTATGTCAATGAATAGCACCGCCTTGGTGTTGTGCCAAATAATGCATGCTCTATAGCCGCTATGCATATGTGCAACCTGTATCTTCTTGCCATGTGAAAAAAAAAATCCAAAATTACCTTGCACGGTAAAGATTTTCTTTCTACTTTGCTTAATGCATAACCCAATTTTTAACATGTGACACTTGATGTATGAGTTAGATCCACACCGTCCATCAACTTTTATATATCACTCTAGAGCATAATCCTAAAAAATAGGCACATCCAAACCTCAAGTCGACCACACCGCAGAAAATAGTGGGAATTGAATGACTACTATTAAAACCTTCATGGGGTCCACTGTGAAGCTTATTTGCCATCTAACCTCTTCATAAGGTCATATAGACCTGGATGGAGGGAAAACACAAAAATCAGCTTGATCAGAGCCTTCTATGGCCCTGAGAAGTTTTCAATGGTGGGCACTCAATTTCCATTGTTTCTTGTAGTGTGGCCCACTTGAGCCTTAGATTTGCATTTTTTTAATCTTATTTCCTAAAATGATATGGAAAAATGGATGGATAGTGTGGATAAAACATATACATCATAGTAGGCCCCACAGAGCCCCTTAGCAAGATCGTCTGTCTCTAGCTAGATCCTTGTGGGGGTAGTATGCAATCCCCGCCCAATTTAGGAGAGCGAATTAGGTGAGACCTGGATCCATTGAGGTGGGTGGGGCCCCTGACTATGAGGCCCACTGTGATGTATGTGACTATATTCACACCATCCATATTGAAAGTTCATTTTAGGGCATGATCCAAAAAATGAAGCATGTCCAAATCCCGTATGGACCATAGTATAGGAAAGAGTGGTGATTAACCATTAAAAACTTCTCATGGGCCACAAAAGCTTTAGATCAAGATGATATTTGTGTGGTCTCTTCATCTAGGTGTTTATGACCTTATCAACAAGTTGGATGGCAAATAAAAATTTTGGTGGAATCCATGAAGTTTTTAATGGTGAAGATTAAATCACAATTGTTTCCTATGATATGGTCCGCCTAAAATTTGTGTCAACTTCGTTTTTGGGATAATGCCCTAAAATGAACTTTCAAAATGGTTGGAAGGTATGGATTTAAGGTACAAGCATCATTATGAGCCCCACGGTCAGGTTCCCACCCACATCGATGGATCTAGGGTCTCACTTAATCCGCTCTCGAATTTGGGGGGTCAGCGGATTTTCTACGACACCCTTTCATAGGAACTTCCTGCATTGGATGCTAGGTGGGGCCCACCGTGATGTTTGTGAGAAATCAATCCTATTCATATGTTTTGCAAACTCATTTTAGACCATAATATAAAAAATGAAGTGAATCCAAAACTCAAATGGGCCACAGGAGAAGAAATGGTGGAGATTTAGTGACCACGGTTGAAACATTAGTATGGCCACAAAAGTTTTGTATCAACCTAAGTTTTTGGTCTTTTCACTTCATCCCATTGGTAATGACCTTATAAATGGTTTGGATGACATATAAACATAAAGGTGGAGCCTAGGAAGGTTTCAACGATAGGCATTTCTTTCTCCAAATTTCCCTCTCATGTGGCCCACTTTAGTTTTGGATCTGCCTCATTTTTTGTCGTGTGTCCTAAAATGTTCTTGTAAAATGTATGGAGGGGTGGATTTCTCACTAACATCAGTATGAACCCCACCTAGCATCCTAGCAGGTGAACTTCCTGCGAAACCTCATAGCTAGAAATCCGCATCCCACCATGATGTATGTGACTACATCCATGTTGACCATCCTTATTGAAAAACTCATTCTTGGACATGATTCAAAGCAGATATAAATCTTAGATAGACAATGGTAGAGGAAACATTAGTAAATTACCATTAAAATTTTCTTGTGGGCTACAAAAGCATTGGATTAAGATGATATTTGTGTGGTCTATTCATCTAGGTCTCTTTCACCTTATCAACGAGTTTGATGGAAAATAAACATTATGGTGCAATCCATGAAGTTTTTAATTGCAGGGATTCAATCACGATTATTTCACAGTAGCATATGTCAAATTAACATATTTCAAATGTTAGTTAACAAATGGGTTGTTCTGGATATACTACTAATTTTCCAGATTTAAATTTTGACTTTATATTCAAATCTCATATTCAGACTTCGGACTTCAAATTTAACAAATAGGCTCCTAATTTAGATTTTTACTAAAAATATGGGTTTATTTTTTGTTATGCCCTATTTCTGGTCATTCTAGAAAAGCCAATAAGACGGTGACATGTGGCATTGCACGAGAAATAGGAGATGGATGAAAAGATCTTCAAGATACTTGGAGCATTTTTTGCAGAGTCATAGCTGACATAAATAAAATTTTACATGTCAGTCGATGGTCAATGAAGTGATTTGGTCAAGTTGTCCAAAAGTTTAATGAATGAAGAGAGAAACGCGGTCAAACAGTTCAAGATATAGAAGGTGATTGAGAGGAACAAAGTTTACACAATAGAAGAAGAACAATTACAAAAGGGAAACATAATAAAAAAATGATTTAGAGAAAGGTTTTTTTATTACTGTAACCATTGCAGTAATGGAAGAAGGATTTGGAAGAATAAGGTATGCAAAAGTACTCTATAAGTAGCAGAAGAATCCAATAGAAAATAATCTCCAATCCAACAATAACTAATCATTTACAAATTTATCAATTTGCTTTAATTCAGCTTATCCAAGGAGTAACAGTAATTCTTAGCCGTAATCGTTAGTTGTAATCATATTTTATGTTCGTATGCTAGATATGTTCTCTATCTAATGTCATAAAATTCTTTTTAAAGACACATTCTTGCAGTCACTCATAATGATCGATTGTGAGTTTTTCCTTCTATTTGATTACACTGGTATGTTGAAAGTCCTTTCTTATAGATGACACAAAGCAACTCATCTTTGAAGTAAAAACCCTTTAATTATTGCTTGATCATGTTCTCTATATAATATTATAAAGTTCTTTTTAGAGATACATTCTTACAGTTACTCCTAGTGATCGATTATGAGTTATTTGATTAAACTAGTATGTTGAAAGTCCTTTTATCATGCCCCAAACTAGAAAACTGGGCTCACAAAATTTTTGATTTTTGAAATCCGGCGCCGACCGCCTCCATAATACCCCGTTCTCGGTTCCCAGCGCCCACATGCAAAATTCCAATCCTAAGATCCTATAAGGAGGATTTTCAATGTGATTTTTTTGTAAATGAGCATAACCACAAGCATAACCAAGTCACAAACGACAAATCAACACCACATATCCACTAATATAAATATTTGAGTATAATGTTGAAAGAGAAATACATAAATAACAAAATCTTCAAAGTCATTTGCCACAAGCTCCTGCCTCAATACTATTGTGACCTAACGTTACCTGCACGTAACGGTCGTACATAAGCTTATAGAAAGCTTAGAGGGTGGTGTAAGTGTATGCATAAGACAAGTGTCAAGCACACAAATATTAGCGTAAGTGGAATACTGACAAGTTTATAAGTCATTCAATATCGAAGTATGCAATGCAGATCGGCTATGCAATGCGGAGTCATAGTGAGCCAAATATCATATGTCGAGGATGTAATATAATATGCAATTCTTGACAAGCCACGAATGCCATCAGCCTCATCTAGGTCATATAAATGCAGAAACATAGCAACTCAAAAATGTCATATAATGTGGATGTAATACAATATGCAGATCATGGCGAGTCCATAATACCATTAATCTTATTTAGGCTAGACAATACGAAAGCATAGTAAACCAAATGCGATGTGCTGAGGATGCAATACAATATGTGGTGCAAAAGAAATGACTAAGCTGGAGTACAAAGTTGGGATGATAGTACGCAGTATCGCAAGTTGTGGGGTTCATTACAAAAGACTTTTATCCAAACTGGCTCATACTTGATTTGGCTAGCTGGACACAGTGTTGTAAATTTTTTATCTCAGGTTAGTCATGTACCCAACCGAAATCATGGCCATTGCAAGGGTATATATAATGATCTAGTTGCGCACCACCAGCCCGAGTGGATAGTAAATGAATGAATGAGATGCTGAGTATACAACTCCTACTCAGTAAGTCCACATATAACCACCACAACGCTTCCGATGTGAAACAAGGTTCCACCCCATTGTATGCACAGTAGCCTACCAATACAGTAGTCTGCCAACCACTAGTAGTTCACCCAGACCCTTAGGCCCCACCCACATCAACGTCCACCCACATGTGTAAGAGTGATGGGGCGTCACAATATTAGAATCATACATTTCTGGTAGATCACCGAGGTCTAGTACACTCTACGTCGGCTTGCCGCCCCATCAAGCACACAATTGGGTAAATGAAAGAGACCTCACTATCCGCCTACCAATATCGACATGGCTCGTCGATAGTGGACCCATTCTTCAAGCTGGTTAGACTCAGCCTAACATTGCCTACTCCCTCAAATGTGTAAGGCTACACCCCCTCCCAACTGACCATGACAAAATGAGAGATGCGGCCTATTGGTAGATGGCCCCCATGTGCTCATGTATATCCACTCGATCTAGACGTTGGAGCATCCTTGGCCTCGGGGGTTTAGGAAATTTCACCCACGGACATCTATCGCGCCCATATACTCGAACTAAATATTTCTGGTGTCCCATCTAGCCATCCACAACATGCCTATGGAGGCCACAGAAAGTGCCCTTACTAGTGCCCTGGTTCATCAATTAGCGTGTATGTTAAGTCAGTCAGACTGCAGAGCCTCACAGGAAGATCTATTCAAGTGTTTGCCTCAACCGGATGTCTAGAAGCTCGCCATAGGTAAATTTAAGCCTCACATCCGATGTCCTAAAACACCAGGTGATTAAAATCCTTAAAAATAAGTTAAAATATATTAGGATTTTTGGGTAAGAGAACTTCTTTGAACGTCAAAAAATCTTTAAGTTTTCTTACCCTGTAGATTGTATCGATACACATATCAATATAATTGACCTGCGCTATCAATGTCTTCGGAAGCTGAATTGATCATATCAAATGAGGACTTAATGTGTCTAACAATCAAATACATATATGGACAGAATTATCGATATATCGATACACCTATCGATATCATCGATATTTGAATCTCGAGTCAATCAGAAGTGACTCAATAATATCGACAGGCAGTTTTTCGGTGCTCCCGTTTGTAACATCCCAAAAATTAAGGGTCGAGCATAAACTCTACTCCCGAGTTCCAGAACATCACTTATGCAAAATTTCAATGATGGATGAATGTTGTTCATATTAGTGCAGAAAACATAAGTGAGATTAGACCAAAACAGCATATCATACTCCAAAGACAGTTAAGTTTCTCAAGCGGAAGACAGTGATAAATATCTAAAATGTATAATTGATTGTAAGTCTCCAGAGTATAAACATATTACTAGGTTAACTAAATACATGTATACTCCAAAAATGGAAAGAAAAGAATATACATAGGTGTTTAAATAAAAGGTAAAATACCAAGTGTATTGACATCTAATCAGTAACCCTATAACCCCATCGATCAGAACCTACATATAGGAGAAATTCTCCTCATCATCATAAAGTTTGGCTCTGCTTCACAAGCATCGTCATCATCTGAAACTAAAACAGGGACTGGTTGGTGTGGCCAACACCGTCCTGTAATGTGGGAGTGAGTGATCAACTCAGTGAAAACTATATACAGCAAAGGTTAACATGTTATCAATTCAATTAAGCAGTAATGATAAAGCAGTACAATCAAACATGTCGTAGATACTCTTATTAATGCAAGAATGATATGAGGTAATGATGCATGCCCTCACCACAAACTCTCTCATGCGACATCACCTAACGATGGCGGCATGAATCACTACCACTGTGCCCTCACACCAACGTCAATGGTACATGCAGTGCAATGTCATGAGTATGATTACCAAGTTCTTATTAGCCTTTTTCATACAGCAGGATTGGGAAGCTAAGGTACCTCCTTTGAATCATTACCCAAATGGTGATCCATTCTCGGGTCATCAGTCCAAGATAATCTCATACGATGTTACGGTTCTAGGTCGCTGTAAGGGCTGTCAGGGCTGTTGCGCGCAATCATTACACTACTCCCCCATCACCAAATCAATACATGCCTAATTATATCTCAAATACTGCAACAAGACTCGTCGCCCTTATGCACTATCAGGATATACTCGAGGTCACTACAGAGGGCTCGTCACCAATCAATATAGGCCGACAGCTCGAATATAGTGTCCCACGCCACCATAATCGGCTCACGATTATATGTGCTCACGGGTCACTACAAAGGGCTCGGCACCAATCAGAGTAGGCCGATAGCACGAATATAGTGTCCCATACCACCATAATCGGCTCATGAGTCTTAGCGGATCGAGGTACCAAGGTTAGAGTGGCTTTCCAATGGTAAGTTTGGTACCTTAGGTTCAAACAGTAGCGTCCAAACATGGTGAACAAACATCGGTCAATCGAGTTAGTTGATAAGCTCATCTAGGCCAAGCACACGTTGAGTTGATCGACATGGAATGCATAAGTACTCCGTGTGACCTAACCACTGTCGAACATCCCACGTACAACTCGGGTTCGTCGAACACATCCTGTGTGGCGAAACATCCTCAACTACCACTTGAAGAATGGTTACCGATTACCTGGACTATACAATGGCTCGAATCACATTCAATTACAACAATCTAACATATGAGATACTCAAGGCAGTAATGGAGCAATGATTCAAATCATACAATCAATTGAGCATGTTATGAAGTACAACATAAACATGAATCCATACTTATGCATTTCTAAGTAAAAGCAATGAGTATGAAACAAAGTATATGGAGAAAATCATACACATCATTAGAGTGGCTAAGAATCCTATCTCAACACCCATTTAAAGAACAGTTTACAAGTATTTATTCATACATACATATTTACAAACTCTTAGCATCCACGTTATATCATACTTGGTATGTATTAGTTAGCATACGTATTAGGGCAAGTCCTTTCGTCAAAGGATTGTCGCCTACACAACAATCACATAGCTACGATGGTTATTCATGGCGTACACTAACGCAAGGTTTATACTCATTTAGTCATTTTTACAAACACTTAGGCTACGCATTGTAACATACACGACGTATGTTAATATAACATGTATTAGGCAAATCCGTTCACCCATAAGTTGATACACATGCATCTAGCATACCTAGACAGTAATTAATCATGGCAAGCACAAATTCGAATTTCATACGTATACAGTATTTTCTATAAATACAAGGAATACACTATATTCAACATAATTAATGTATAACTGAAAATTGAAACGGACAACACTTTGTACATGTGAAATAATATCCTAGGCAAGAATAAATCATTATCTAACATTGAAAGTGTTGAAAACCATAACCTAAACGTATATAGTCTGCACCTTAAACCAGAAAACACATAACGGATGTGATTCAGCCGATAAGTCTTTGTCAATGGTGAATAGGTTACCTAAGGCATTAAACAGGTTAGCTATAACATCACTTAGACTATTCTAAGCTTCAAAACAGATTAGGGTTTGGGTTTTCTTATCTAGGAATAAAGCCGGAGTCACCGAAAAAGTGATTAGATCGTGATGGTTAAGCACGTAGGATAACAGGAAGATCCTCCCACTTCCCTCACACTTTCTCTCTCTTTTCTCTCTTCTCTCTCCTAGATTTTCTCAAATTCATATGGGATGAGAGAGTGAGGGTTTAAGGTCCTTATATAGGCCCAAAACTCTCCAAAGGCCTAAAACTCTCTAAATTAGACTCAGGGCCATGGTATACTTAGGTTATGTCCAAATACGGACTATTCCGTCTCAATAGAGCACTTCTGGAGGTCCTGTTACTAAATGTGGTTGGACTTAAGCTCTCTAATATTGGATCTAGATCAAGCTAAGTTTTTAGTCCGGTCAGGTTTCCAGATCGACCGTGGCGGACCAGTTTTAGTTCAACGGTCATCGAAACTCGATCAGGGCCACAAGTGCTATGACATGTAAGGACCACCTATCCTGATCCGAGGGTGAATTTGGGTCGAAATCTAATGGTCAGAATGCTTAAAAATAATGTGCAAGTGAACCATTCTAGATTATTTATAAATATATTTAATTTTCTAAAAATCTTCGCTTTCTTACTCTCTTCACTCCAGACTCAAGGAAACAGTCTCAGGACATCATTTGGGCTTAATTTTTGAGATGATAGTCAAGTCCAAATAGGCGGTCATAATGGTTTAGTTCATCGCTATCGGACTTTCGACGTACGGTCTAGGTCCAATACGAAGTTTCACGATGCTCCCAAGAGCAACTGGGTTTAGAGATTGATCTTAGGTTTCTAAGTAATATAGAGTTAGCAGTCCTACTCATTTTGGGTCTTGTATTTCATATTTAAAGTGGTTCAAGTTAATTTTACTGAGTATTCAGTTTGGTACTTAACCTAATTCTAGCCTGATTATGGCAGAATACGGTCCTAGGGCCATTCTATGCCCCATTTTAGGAACTTCTATTTATCATATTATTTTAATTATTTTTCGACTGGTTCAACATTAAGTTTACCCTATCTCTACCAAATTTCATAATATTTTAAATTGTAAAAAAATTATAAAAATTCCAGAAGTAGCAGCTGTCGAACAATTGATTATCAGATAGTTGCTCACAATGACCTACTTTAAACTATATTAAATATTTTATTATATTTTTTACATATTTTTATATAAACCTAGACTCATTTATCATCAATATAGTTTTTAAATCACCTAAATCGGAGTTATAACGAATGAGATATGGTTTTTTAAAATTTAATAAAATGCGTAGAAAAAATACAGAAACCACGCTGCCTGACCGCTGTACGGACGAGATTGGCGAGGGCTCGCCGAATCGGCGAGGTCCTCACCGGCTACTGGCCAAATTGGCATTGGATCACCCCAGGGGTGAGATCCTCATCCCCCGGGGATGCCGAAAATATGTGGGACCCACCTTGGATCCCCCCAAATTAAACCGTTTGGGCCCACAAGTCCGTCGAGGCGTTTATCGAGTCTCATTTGCAAATCGAAATAATTTACATGATGTACAATATATGTTTTTTGGGTATAAGAAGCTAATCCATCTAAATAACCTATCTACATCATGAAATTTCAAGAATTCCATAGTCAAAATCCTATTTTATGCGTGTACGTACCATTTACGGTAAGTTTTAGTTTAAGTATAGTTCTTCATCTTTAAAACTTTAGGATTGCGTCTAATATGAAAGTAATTGGAGAAATTTGAAGAATGAAGTGGTGAAAGTTGAGATTTTGAAGGAAATGGGTTGAAAAGTGATTTCTAGACTTTAGAATTGATCTTTGAGAGTGATATGGTTGACCCATTGCCTAAGGACGTCTAACTTTAGGTTGGCAAAAATCTGAGGTGTTACAATCTACCCCCCTTAAAAATAATTTCATCTCCGAAATTGGTGAAGGGTAATGAGTAAAGATTCTATTATGCCTTTTGCCTAAACTATACTGATTCAAGTTTATATATATGGTGGGGTATATACATCTATACTAGTATGGCGCATTTTTGCCTATCCTCCTTAAAATTTACTCTTTATCTCTTTCTTATACCCTAATGGTTGGCTACAATTGATTTCTTTATCTATTTGAAGTCTTGACGACGATTCCCATCTACTTAGAGTAAGATATATGTTTCAATGGTTGACCAGTACGGAGAGACGGTTGTAGTGAGCTTGATCCCAATACGTCGAATGTCCGCCTGGCAAGGTAGACAACGTTGTATCCCTTTCGCATTTGTACATTTCAGTACCTCCATAGTCCGATCACTCTAAAAGCTTAGGGAATGCCTATCACTAAAAGGTTCAAAATTCCTATTTATAAGGTTGAGCTTTGGGTCTTAATCATCCTATCTAGGAGAGTCCTTGTTTGAATCTATGTCCAAGGTAAGGATTAATAAACACTTTAATAGATCATCCTAAGGGGTTTCTAATTATATAGAGTCGGTCAAGGCTTCTATTATGTTCGTATTTAACAAGTAAGTTTATGGATACACTGACCTTTGCTCGCTCCCACTATTAGGCCTATGATTTAATATGAATGGGTTCAATACTTAAGCCCTAATTATCTCCCTATAAAGACTTCAATATTGACATTCTAAGGAAGGATCAAATCCCATATACTGACCTAACCTTACGTATAACCTGAATCACTTTCTTCGATCCTGAACTAGTGGGGAAAGGGCCAACCATGCTTCCGCTATACAGTTATAACTCAACTGTTGTATTAGCTGACCTTACTAGATTGGGCTCATAAGTACTCCCCTTAAAAATTATTTCTACTCTCAAAGCTCAAGATTCTATGTCTCGATCCGTATGTCAAAACGAGGTGTAATTTAGGACTTATCCTTGACATGAAATGGGAAACAACCTCTCACTACATTAGTCTTCCTTTCATTGACGATGTATACTATGGCATTGGCACCTATGGTTATAGAAATGAACCTAGTCTCTATTATGGTTGATGTAACATCCTAAAAATTGGGGGGTCGAGCAAAAACCCAACTCTCGAGTTCCAAAATGTTATTTATGCAACATAGATATGTATGATTGAATGTGGTCTGTGATAATGTATTAAACATGAGTGAGATTAAGCTAGAACAGCATATCATACTCCAGAGATAGTTAAATTAACAAGCGGAAGACTGTGATAATATGTATAATATATATAAACTGTTGTATGTCTCCAGAGTGTGAATATGTTACCAGGTTATATACATACATGTATACTCCAAAAGTAAACCAAAAGGATATACATGAGTGTTCTAAAAATATAAAATGACAAGTGTCAAGGTATCTAATCGACTTCCCTGTAATCCCGTCAATCAGAACACGCATAAAGGAGGAATCCTCCTCATCATCATCAAGTCCAGCTCCGCTTCTCAAGCAGCGCCATCATCTGC
Source organism: Magnolia kwangsiensis (assembly GCA_037074715.1). Taxonomy (NCBI): domain Eukaryota; kingdom Viridiplantae; phylum Streptophyta; class Magnoliopsida; order Magnoliales; family Magnoliaceae; genus Magnolia; species Magnolia kwangsiensis. The sequence continues at coordinate 33,451,514 of CM073576.1, read as the reverse complement.
AATCACAAAAAGGGACTGGTGGGTGTCCGGAAACACCATCCCATAATGTGGGAGTGAGTGATCAACTCAGTGGGATCATAGAGCAAAGATTAGCATGTTCTCAAATCAATCATGCGATAATAGTAAAGCAGTAAATCAAACAATCCTAGTACTGTTGTTAATGCAATATGACATGACATGATGGATGCCCTCACCTACGTTCTCCCTCATACGACACCATCTTCGTCCGCGGCATGCGTGCATCCCGCTCAGTGCTCCACATCTTCCAGGCACATGCAATGTAATGGTGATATGATTGCCGAGTTGTTATTAATCCATTCAAACAGCAGGATTGGGAAACTAAGGTACTTCCCTTATATCAATCCCAACACAGATCCTGTCTAGGGTCGTCACTCCTAGTAATCTGATACGATGTATATTTTGTAGGTCGCTGCAAGGGCTGTCAGGGCTGTTGCACGCACTCATTGCTCCACTCCCCCATCACCTTATCAATACAGGCCTACTGTACTCTACTGCTACTGAAGGGTCGTCGCCTCCCGTAGACTCAGAATACGCTCGCGGTCACTACAAAGGACTCGTCGCCTGATCAGTGTAGGCCGACAGTAAGAATATAGTGTCCCATACCACTATAATCTGCTCACGAGACTAGGTGCTCGCTGGTCACTATGGGGAGGTTTGTGGCCCCAGCATAGGCCGACAGCTCGACCACGGTGTCCCATACCACCATGCCCGGCTCATGAGTCTTCGTGGATCAACGTACCATGGTTAACAGGGTTTACAATGGTAAGTTCAGTACCCTAGGTTCAAGCAGTTATGACTCATGTAGGGTGAACATACAACGGCCAGTCGGGTTACTTGACGGGCTCGACTAGCCCGATCGCATCTCAAGTTGAACGACGTGAAGTGCGTAAAATACTTCGTGTAGCCTAACCACTGCCGCCAACTCCAAAACACGACTCGCATTCATCGACGCGTCGTTCGTGGCCAAGATAAGCCAACCACGAATTCGCTCGGTTACCGACTGCCTGGACTAAGTATAGTCCCAAACAATTATGAATCCACATCAACAATCAGGTAAGAGTATTGGAAATGGAATAAAACATGTGAGCATGTTAACACATGTTATAACGTACAACTTAAGTAAATCATCCTGCACATGTCTATCACACATATGATGAAATTATGCATATCGCCAACATATAGGACATCATCTCCATCAGCATATTAATTGAGAATTCAATCTCAAACTAAATCATAAGGAAATCATCAAGCACATGTTATAACATACCACTTAAGTGAAACATCAAGCATATGCATTTCATACATATAATGAAATCATGCATATAGCTACATGTAGGAAATCATTTACATCAGCATATTAATTGAGAAATCAATCTCAAACTAAATTATAACACCATTTAATTCAATACATACTAATACAAGCATTTATACAAACACTTAAACTACACACTTAAGTCTACATATAGTATGTCGACTCAAAGTGCGCATTTTGGCGAATCTCTTCGCCAAACTAATTATGCACGCATTCCTAATATTCTAATGTGACAATAAACCATGTCAATCACATCAGCAAAATATGAATGAAAACAGTACTTCCTACAAATGACTAAAATGCCCTAAATCTCATATTCTCCGTCGATTTACGAAACAGAAAATGGACAACATGTTGTACATGTCAAACGGCGTTGCCGTCGATAATCTACTATTAAAGGACATTGAAAGCGTTAGAAACATTCAATCAAAGCGTCTAAAATCCGCACCTTATCTCTTATAAACGTATCGTTTCGAACGGAGCGTATATGCTTCGTCTACGGCGAATAGAGAACCTATTTTACAACATACATCAGCTATCTAGCTACGGAAACGAAGAAACACTAAATCAGCAACTTCTAGGGTATTTTCTTACCTGAAAATGCGGAGGAATCACCGGCTAGGTGATTGGGGCGTATTGCCTAAGCACGTGCAGCAGCAGCAGCAGGTGGCAGGAAAATCCCTCCCACCTTCTCTCACAAACTCTCACCTTTTCTCTCTCCCAATCTAGGATTTTTCTCAAATTCGGATGGGAGAGAGGAGTGAGGGTTTCAACCCCTTTTATAAGCCCAAAAGTGCCCGGAATAGGCTCGGGAATAAAGTTTACTTGATGTATATCCATTTCGGGGCTGTTTCGGTCCAAAAGTACATTTCTGGTGGTCCCCTGGCCAAATGCGGTTGGACTTAAGCTCATGCATACTTGATCTAGCATACATCAAGTTTTCAATCCGGCAGGGTTTGCAGATCGCACGTGGCGGTCCAGTTTCAGTTCAGCGGCCACCACACGTAGATCAGGCCTGCAAATCTCATGATATGAAATAAAAAAAATTTCTGATCCGAGGGTGTAATTTGGCTGAATTCTGATGGTCAGAATGCCTAATACTGACATGTCAAGTCGTGTGCCAGATTTGAATTTTAATTTCCAAATCTGTCCCTATTCGCACTCTCTTCAGTCCGGGCTCAATGAAATAGCCTGTGATTATCGGTTGGACTTGATTTTTGAAATGATTGTCAAGTCCAGCTAGGCAGTTCTAACGGTCTAAGATAGTAGGTATCGAACTTTCGATGCGCGGTCTAGATCCAATACGAAGTTTCAAAGAGGTCCAGAGAACAAACCTGCTTAGAGTTTGATCCGAGGTTTTAGAGTATTATGGAGTCATTGGTTCTACTCGATTTGGGTCTTGTAGAACGTATTTAAAGTGATCAGGGACTATTTTCCAGCTACTCTAGCGTTGCGCTAGCTAACTTACTCTTATTTTCTAAAGGAATTAACCCTAAGTGATCTCTTTGGCTATGGAATTGGGTTCTGAGCGATTTCTCAGGTATTTTAGTTGACCCATTGCCTAAGGACGTCTAATCCCAGGTTGGCCAAAATCTGGGGTGTTACAGTTGATTTCAAGGACAGGTGTAAGTTAGTGACAAGATATCTAATTCTCTACTGGCTACTTTATTGGTTATATGTCCTTAACATTTTCCATGGGTAAAGAAATAACTTTTGGTTATAAGTAGTCGGGCCAGCACGGAAGAAAAGTTATGTAGTAGTTTTGAGCCAAATACATAGACTTTCTGCCTAGTCTCTGACAGAAAATTTGTTGTATCAGTCCTTAATCCTAGTCGATGCCGATCTTCTGCTTGATCAGAGCATTGAATTTATTGGTAACTACCAGGATTAAAAATTTAATTCAAACCGCGAATACATCGCTTATATACAGTTCCTTTACTCCGCGTTCCCGATTACAATAAGTCCTTGGGAGGGCACTTCTAAGGGGCGTGCTGGTTTATCCTAGCGTTCAATCCGAGGGATATATATGTTTTCTCTAAGCGTAACTAGTTTTGAGTTAAGCAATCTTCCTAAGAGTTAATAAAGGAGCCTATAAGTATCAAGGTAATCCAACAAAAGAACGAGGTCTCACTTTAACTAAATCAAGACAACTAATTACGTCGATATTCCAATTACCTTAGAAAAATCAGCCTTTTACATTCCTTAGCATAACCAGTAGCCTAGTCTTAATAAATTTAACGACGCTCAAGCACTTCACATATGTCTATACTAGCTAAGGAGGTCCTAGGGTTTACGTTTTTTAATTTACTAGCTTTCCTTGTAACACTCCGAATTTTTACCAACCTGAAATTAGACGTCCTTAGGCAATGGGTCAACCAAAACACCTTGGTAACCGCTCAGAACCCAATTCCATAGCCAAAGAAATCACTTAGGATTAATTCCTTTAGAAACTAAGCGTAAGTTAGCTAGCGTTACGTTGGAGTAGCTGTGAAATTTTTCCTAATCACTTTAAATACGTTCTACAAGACCCAAAACTTGTAGAATCAATGGTGCTATAATACCCTGAAACCTAGGATCAAACTCTAAACCAGTTTGTTCTCGAGAACCCTTTAAAACTTTGTATTGGATCTAGACCGCGCGTTGAAAGTTCGATATCTACCATCTTAGACTGTTATGACTGCTTGGCTGGACTTGACAATCATTTCAAAAATCAAGGCCAACCGACGTTCAGAGGCTATTTCATTGAGCCTGTAGTGAAGAGAGTGAGAAAAGGGTTAGATTTGAAAATTTTAATTCAAATCTGGCACGTGACTTGGCGCGTTATTATTAAGCGTTCTGACCGTCAGAATTCAGCAAAATTACACCCTCGGATCAGGAAAATTTCTCTTTCATATCACGAGACTTGTAAACCTGATCTAGGCGCGATGACCGCTGAACTGAAACTGGACCGCCACGTGCGATCTGCGAACTCTGCCAGACTGAAAACTGGGTGTGAGAAGGATCCAGTATCCATGAGCTTAAGTCCAACCGCATTCGGCCAGGGGACCTCCAGAAGTGCTTCTTTGGACCAGAACAGCCCCGATTTGGTTATACCTCAAGTAGACCTTGTTTCCAAGCCTAATTTGGGAAGGTTTTAGGCTATAAAAGGGCTTTAACCCTCACATATCTCACCCATCTAAATTTGCTAGAAACCCTAACTAGAGAGAGAGAAAAAGTGAGAGTTTGTGAGAGAGTGTGGGAGTGATCTTCTTGCCACCTGCACTAGCTGTTGCACGTACTTAAGCAACGTATCCCAATCACTTTGCCGGTGATTCCAACGCATTTCTAAGTAAGGAAAACCCTCAACACTTACTGATTTAAGGTTCCGTCGATTCCAATAGCGAAGTAGCTTATACATCTTGTGTATTAGGTCGCCTGTTCGCCGTAGACGAAGCGTATACTCTTCGTTCGAAACGATACACATCTAAAGTGAAAGGTGAGGATTTTAGACACTTTGATTGACTGATTTCAAAGCTTTCAATGTCATTTAATAGTAGATTATCGACGGTAATGCTGTTTGACATGTACAACATGCTGTCCGTTTTTCGTTTCGTAAACGTACGGTAAATATGAGATTTAGGGTATTTTAGTCATTTGTAGGAAATACTGCTTACGTCCATATTTTGGTAAAATGTTTGCCATGGCTATTTATCATGTTAGAATATTAGAAATGCGTGCATGATTGGTTTGGTGAAGAGATTCGCCCTTAAGCGCACTTTGAGTCGACATACGCTATGTAGACTAAAGTGTGTAGTCTAAGTGTTTGTATAAATATTTGTATTAGTATGTATTGAGTAAATGGTGTTGTGTAGGAGTTTTGAGATTGAATTCCCAAGTAATATGCTAATGTAAATGATTTTCATCATGTTGGGTATATGTATTGATTTCATTATATACATGAAATGCATGTGTGGGATGATTTCCTTAAGTTGTATGTTATAACATGTGTCAACATGCTTACAATGTTGTACTTCATTTCTGTTACTCACCTATGCTTATTGATGTTGATACACTAATGCTTGGGGCTATGACCTAGTCCAGGCAGTCGATAATGGATCGAATTCGTGGTTGGTTTCTAGGTGCCACAAAGGACGCGTCGATGAACGCAAGTCATGTTTTGGGTTGGCGGGAGTGGTTAGGCCATACGAGGTGTTTCATGCACTTCATGTTGTTCAGCTTGAGATGCGATCGTGCTAGTCAAGCCCGTCACGGAACCCGACTGGCCATTGTATATTCACCATGTATGAGTCATAACTGCTTGAACCTAGGGTACTGAACTTACCATTGAAAACCCTGTTAACCATAGTACCTTGATCCAATAAGACTCATGAGCCGGGCATGGTGGTATGGGACACTGTGGTCAAGCTGTCGGCCTACGCTGGGGCCACAAACCTCCCCTTAGTGACCAGTGAGTACCTACTTTGAGCAGATTATGGTGGTATGGGACACTATATTCTTGCTGTCAGCCTACACTGATTGGTGACGAGCCCTTTGTAGTAACCTTGAGTTTATCCTGACACCGCATGGGGGCGACGAGTCCCGATGCAGTCTTAAGGATAATTAGGCTTGTATTGATAAGGTGATGGGGAAGCGGTGCAACGAGTGTGAGCAACAGCCCTGAGAGCCCTTGCAGCGACCTACAAATATAACATCGTATGAGATTACTAGGAGTGACGACCCTAGACAGGATCTGTGTTGGGATTGATATAAGGAAAGTACCTTAGTTTCTCAATATTTTTGTATGAAAAGGACTAATAATAACTCGGTAATCATATCAATATCACATTGCATGTGCCTGGAAGATGTGGAGCACTGAGCGGTACGTAAGCATGCCGCGGACGCAGATAGTGCCGTATGAGGGAGAATGTCGGTGAGGGCATCCATCATGTCATGTCATATTGCATAAACAACAATATCTAGGAATGTTTGATTAATTGCTTTACTATTATCGCATGATTGATTTGAGAACATGCTAATCTTGCTCTATGATTCCACTGAGTTAATTACTCACTCCCACATTATGGGACGGTATTGTGCACACCAAACAGTTCCTATTTTAATTGCAGATGATGGCGATGCTTGCAAAGCAGAGCCGGACTTGATGGTGATGATGAGGAGGATCCCTCCTATATGCAAGTTCTGATTGACGGGGTTACAGGGTTACTGATTAGATGCCAATATACTTGGTATTTTACCTTTTTCTTACACACCCATGTATATTCTTTTTATCATTTTTGGAGTATACATGTATTTGTTTAACCTGGTAACATGTTCACACTATGGAGACCCACAACAGTTCATATACTTTATATATCTATTACATTCTTCTGCATGCTAATTTAACTGTCTCTGGAGTATGAAATGCTGTTTTGGTCTAATCCCACTCATATTTTCTGCACTAATATGAACAACATTCATCTATCATTGAAAATGTTCCATAAATGATGTTCTGGAACTCGGGAGTGGAGTTTTTGCTCAACTCCCGATTTTTGGGATGTTACATTCCTATACCGTCAGATCTTTCTAAATCTAAGAATATCCACTCTAGGTCCAAAACTCTAAGGGCCTGTTTGGCTAGTGGTATAAGGCCGTATTAAATGGATTGTGTCGCTAATCCCACCTCGAGATTGGGAATGATATGTTTGGAAGAAGGGTGAGATGTGATTAAAAAATTTATTTTTATAGGCTTTGGAAAATGAGCCTTGTGTTGGAGAGTGTGAGATGGGATTTCTAAATCCCATGATGATGAAATTTTAAGTATAATTTGAAAGGAAATCCAGGGATTTATTGTTAATTGCATACATTCCAACCATGGCATTGGAAACCATGGGTTACACCCAAATCTAAGGACAATACCTTACACATGCATTTATTGTTACTTTTACAATTCTATCTATCCTAATCTCACCTAATGCAGTTGGTCGAACGGGCCCTAAATGTCCCATCATTTGGAAGTGTGCAGGTTATGGGACACAAAAATGTGAGTTTTATGCCTATATGAGAGGGTATAATGAAGGTAAAAAGTTATACAGAGTAGTTTTTAGGTAATGGTGGTTGATGGGTGTAAGATGTAGAAGAAGACGGAAGCTTGAGTGAATAGAAGCGGAGATATGAGATCATTTTACATGGTCTTGGTTACATCTAAGCTATACTACGACAGTTAATCTCGCTGGTCGGTGAAACTTGGGATTCTAATGTGGTTTCTATATTCCATCGCCCCCTTCCTAAGTCAGAGTGCTTCAGTGTGTGTTGTGTTACCATAACACAGGTCCAGTTTAATCCAAATCATGCTTTGATACCATCTGTAACATCCCGAAAATCGGGGGTCGAACAAAAACTCGACTTCTGAATTTCAGAACATCACTTATGCAAAATTTCAATGATGGATGAATGTTGTTTATATTAGTGCAGAAAACATGAGTGGGATTAGACCAAAACAGCATATCATACTCCAGAGAGTTAAGTTTCTCAAGCAGAAGACTGTTATAAATATATAAAATGTATAATTGATTGTAAGTCTCCAGAGTGTGAACATATTACCAAGTTAACTAAATACATGTATACTCCAAAAATGGAAAGAAAAGAATATACATAGGTGTTTGAATAAAAGGTAAAATACCAAGTGTATTGGCATCTAATTAGTAACCATGTAACTCCATCGATCAGAACCTACATATAGGAGAAATCCTCCTCATCATCAGAAATTCTGGCTCTGCTTCACAAGCATCACCATCATCTGAAACTAAAACAGGGACTGGTTGATGTGGCCAACACCGACCCGTAACGTGGGAGTGAGTGATCAACTCAGTGGAAACTATATACAGCAAAGGTTAATATGTTATCAATTCAATCAAGCAGTAATGATAAAGTAGTACAATCAAACATGTCCTAGATACTCTTATTAATGCAAGAATGATATGAGGTAATGATGCATGCCCTCACCACAAACTCCCTCATGCAACATCATCTAACGATCGCGGCATGAATCACTACCACTGTGCTCTCACACTAACGCCAATTGCACATGCAGTGCAATGTCATGAGTATGATTACCAAGTTCTTTTTAGTCCTTTTCATACAGTAGGATTGGGAAGCTAAGGTACCTCCCTTGTATCATTACCCAAATGGTGATCCATTCTCGGGTCATCGGTCTGAGATAATCTCATACGATGTTACGGTTCTAGGTCGTTGTGAGGGCTGTCAAGGCTGTTGCACGTAATCGTTACACCACTCCCCCATCACCAAATCAATACAGGCCTAATTATATCTCAAATACTACAACAAGACTCGTCGCCCTTATGCACTATCAAGATATACTCGAGGTCACTACAAAGGGCTCGTCACCAATCAATGTAGGCCGACAGCTCGAATATAGTGTCCCATACCACCATAATCGGCTCACGAGTATAGGTGCTCACTGGTCACTACAAAGGGCTCGTCACCAATCAGAGTAGGCCGACAGCACGAATATAGTGTCCCATACCACCATAATCAGCTCATGAGTCTTAACGGATCGAGGTACCAAGGTTAGAGGGGCTTTTCAATGGTAAGTTTGGTACCTTAGGTTCAAACAGTAGCGTCCAAATATGGTGAACAAACATCGGTCAATCGGGTTAGTTGATAAGCTCAACTAAGCTAAGTGTACGTTGAGTTGATCGACATGGAATGCATAAGCACTCCGTGTGGCCTAACCACTGTCGAACATCCCACGTACAACTCGGGTTCGTCGAACACATCCTGTGTGGCGAAACATCCTCAACTACCACTTGAAGAACGGTTACCGATTACCTGGACTATACAATAGCCCCAATCACATTCAATTACAACGATCTAGCATATGAGATACTCAAGGCAGTAATGGAGCAATGATTCAAATCATACAATCAATTGAGCATGTTATGAAGTACAACATAAACATGAATCCATACTTATACATTTCTAAGTAAAAGCAATGAGTATGAAACAAAGTATATGGAGGAAATCATACACATCATTAGAGTGGCTAAGAATCCTATCTCAACACCCATTTAAAGAATAGTTTACAAGTATTTATTCATACATACATATTTACAAACTCTTAGTATCCACATTATATCATACATCGTATGTATTAGTTAGCATACGTATTAGGGCAAGTCCTTTCGTTAAAGGATTTTTGCCTACACAACAATCACATAGCTACGATGGTTATTCATGGCGTACACTGACGCAAGGTTTATACTCATTTAGTCATTTTTACAAACACTTAGGCTACGCATTGTAACTTACACGATGTATATTAATATAATATGTATTAGGCAAATCCGTTCACCCAGAAGTTGATACACATGCATCTAGCATACCTAAATAGTAATTAATCATGGCAAGCACAAATCCAAATTTCATACGTATACGGTATTTTCTACAAATACGAGGAATACAGTATATTCAACATAATTAACGTATAACTAAAAATCAAAATGGACAATACTTTGTACATGTGAAATAGCATCCTAGGTAAGAATAAATCATTATTTAACATTAAAAGTTTTGAAAACCATAACCTAAACGTATATAGTCTGCACCTTAAACCAGAAAACGCATAACGGATGTGATTCAAACGATAAGTCTTTGTCAACGGTGAATAGGTTACCTAAGGCAGACTATTCTAAGCTTCAAAATAGGTTTTGGTTTAGGCTTTCTTACCTAGGAACGAAGCCGGAGTCGCAGGAAAAGCGATTAGATCGTGATGGTTAAGCACGTAGGATAGCAGGGTAAGATAACAGGAAGATCCTCCCACTTCTCTCACACTTTATCTCTCTTTTCTATTTTCTCTCTCCTAGGTTTTCCCAAATTCATATGGGATAAGAGAGTGAGGGTTTAAGGTCCTTATATAGGCCCAAAACTCTTCAAATTAGACTCAGGGCCATGGTATACTTAGGTTATGTCCAAATACGAACTGTTTCGTCTCAACGGAGCACTTCTGGAGGTCCTGTTACTAAATGTGGTCGGACTTAAGCTCTATAATATTGGATCTAAGTCAAGCTAAGTTTTCAGTTCGGTCGGATTTCCAGATCGACCGTGGCGGACCAGTTTCAGTTCAGCGGTCACCGAAACTCGATCAGGGCCACAAGTGCTATGACATGTAAGGGCCACCTATCCTGATCTGAGGGTGAATTTTGGTCAAAATATAACAGTCAGAACGCTTAAAAATAACGCGTAAGTGAACCATTTCAGATTACTTAAAAATATATTTAATTTTCTAAAAATCTTCGCTTTCTTACTCTCTTCACTCCGGACTCAAGGAAACAGTCCCAGGATATCGTTTGAGCTTAATTTTCGAGATGATAGTCAAGTCCAACTAGGTGGTCATAATGGTTTAAGTTCATCGCTATCGGACTTTCGACGTGCGGTCCAGGTCCGATACGAAGTTTCACGATGTTCCCAAGAGCAACTGGATTTAGAGATTGATCCTAGGTTTTTAGGTAACATAGAGTTAGTAGTCCTACTCATTTTGGGTCTTGTAGTTCATATTTAAAGTGGTTCAAGTTAATTCTACTGAGTATTCAGTTTGGTACTTAACCTAATTCTAGCCTAATTATTGCAGAATACGGTCATAGGGCCATTCTATGCCCCATTTTGGGAACTTCTAGTTATCATATTATTTTAATTATTTTTCTAGTATTTTATCATCAAGTTTACCATTTCTTCACCAAATTTCATAATATTTCTAGTTGTAAAAAAATTTTAAAAATTCTAGAAGTAGCAATTGTCCAATAAGTGATTATCGGATAATTTCTCACAACGACCTACTTTAAACTATATTAAGTATTTTATTATATTTTTAACATATTTTTATATAAAACTAGACTTATTTATATTTAATATAATTTTTGAATCACTTAAATCAGAGTTATAATGAAGGAGATATAGTTTTTCAAAGTTTGACAAAATGCACAAAAAAAATGCAAAAACTAGGTTGCCTGACCGCTGTACGAACGAGATCGGCGAGGTCCTCGCCAGCCACTGACAAATTGGCATGGGAGGGGATGCCGAAAACATGTGGAACCCACCTTGGATCCCCCCCGGGGATGCCAAAAATATGTGGAACCCACCTTGGATCCCCTCGAATTGAGCCGTTTGGGCCACGAGTCCGTTGATGCATTTATCGAGTCTCATTTGCAAACCGGAATGAGTTACGCGATATACAATATATGTTTTTGGGGTAGAAGAAGCTAATACATCCAAATAACTTATCTACATCATGATATTCTAAGAATTCCATAGTCAAAATCCTATTTTATGTGTGTACGTACAATTTACGGTAAGTTTTAGTTTAAGTATAGTTCTTCACCTTTTAAACTTTAGGATTGTGTCTAATATAAAATTGCTTGGAGAAATTTGAAGAATGAAGTGGTGAAAGGTGAGATTTTGAAGGAAATGGGTTGAAGAGCGATTTCTAGACTTTAGAAATGATCTTTAAGAGTGATATGGTTGACCCATTTTCCAAGGACGTCTAACTCCAGGTTGGCAAAAATTCAGAGTGTTATACCGTTTTTCAAGAAAAATCTCAAAATCCCCCGATATATCGATGCTCTTCCTGATAAGATCCTAAATCAAATCTCGATAATATCAAAAGTCCATCGATGATATCGATTGTGGGCGTGCATGTCTTCCAGCAAATATTTTAGGTCACTTTTTATCTTTGATCGAGGTCCACTCGAGGAAATGGATATTCATATGTCGATAATATCGAGGCTACATCGATTGCATCGATACTAGACACAAACTGTCCAGCGAGTTACTCGAAAATTCATAGAATATATTGATGCATGGACACTGCCTCTAATATCATCGATATACAAATTTCGATGACATCGGTTGACCCTCGATCATATCCTAAAAACCTGAAATATTTCTTGACTAGTCTCTCTCATTTTTCAAATGTCGATAGATCAATCCAAATATTGATAGAATCGGAGTTCGAAGTCCGATGATATCGACACCTGATCGATCTCATCGACCAGTTGCAAGAGATTTCAAAAGCGTATGACATATGAGTTTGTGTCATCGAGCAGAACGTTGATACTATCGAGAGTATATGCTCGATGATATCGACACTGCTCGATGATATCGAACTCTGTCATAAATGTGACCGTTTTATATCCGTTGGAACCTTTTGCATATATAAAGAGAGACTTGTTCATATTGCTGGCAGAGAAAGAAGAGAGTACTTTTGTGTGTTTAAACTCAGATCATATACCCAAAGTCCTTTCTCTCAAGGGAGTTCATCCTCCAATCCACCCTCATCATTGATATTTAATAGAGTGGATTGAAGAATAAACTTTCGCATTCAAGGATCCTCCAGCTACTACCTTAATGGCAAATCATTAAGCTGGGATGCCTTGAATGCTTAGATGATTGGAATCACTCACCATCCTAATAGAAAAATATTTAGAGAGTAGGATTTCATAATAACCTTGACCCAACCCGTTACCTTATATTAGTATATCATTTGTTGCAAATCAAGGGAGCTGAAGACTCTTCATCAATAAGGAGGAGATCTTCACCACTATACTGAATGGGACTCATCAACTTATCTGTAAATATCTAGAGTCCAGAGGACCCTTTGATCATTCCTTTGTAGGATTGGGTTTAAGGTGTTTCTCACCCTTGAAGTCCTCAAGGAGGCCTCCGGTGGGAGTGTATGTGGTGGGTGCATTGTGTGGACCCTTTCTCTATGGAGGGCATAAACATCTAGTTAGAGGTGAACCAGTAAAATCTTTAATTTGAGGTGAACCAGGTAAAACCTTAGGTTTTGAGGTGAATCGAGTGAAACCTCTATTAGGGTCTTAAGGAAGATCCTTGGACAGTGTGCCTAAATGTGAGTGCGATGTATTGACCCTTACTCATGAGAGCATAAACAGTCAGCCTCAGTGCAGGTTGTAAAGGTTGAAGGTGAACCTGATTTAAAACCTTAGGTTATAGGTGAACCATGTGAAACCTCCTTAGTGAAACCTGATACACTCAAGGGTTGAGTGCGGTTACCGGGAGTGGAGTATACAAGTAGTCGAACCACTATAAAAATGACTGTGTTTGTGATTGCTATTCATCTATGTGTGTGATTGTTTATAACAATACTTTTATATCTACTTATCTAAGCACACCTCACACACAAACACAGTTACATCCATCGTGAGCTAAGCTATATATTGTTATCTCTTGAATAGTTTGTGATTGGATCCTCTACCAGGCTTGGAAGCCAGTAGAGTTACATTTAAGTAATCCTGATAATTGTCTATCTGTAAGGATTAGTGTAATAAGATTTTTAAATACATTGTGAAACTTTAAAAAGTCCTATTCACCCCCCTCTAGGACATATTGACATATTACTACTTCGACTCAAGCGGTCTTCACCGCTATTTCAACCACAACCCTGATGTCGCTAAGGCAAATAGTGATTATACTACATAAAATGAGATGTATGAGTCATACTATCCAATCATGCATCAAACCTATGCATAATGTACGATCATATAGGGCAACTCCATCTCACTGGGAGTCTCATAATCAACCAGCCCAATGACATATGCTATGGTTAATCACTCCTCACAACAAGTATACATTTGATGCATATAGACATGTATCATGATGTAATAAAATACATAAGCATGATTATAAGGTATACATCATGGTGGGCCGGTTTAAGACGGCCCATGGTCCATATAAGTGAAAGGGTGGTGTGCACATAATCACCTACACATGGTGGGCCTCACACCATCACAATTGGACCTCACACATACAATGGGTCTCACACATAGAATGGTCCTTACACATATGATGGGCCTCATATATCACAATTAGGTCTCATACAATCATAATGGGCCTCATATAATCATAATGTGCCTCATACAAATCCCAATGAACTTTCATACAATCACAATAGGCCTCATGTGATCACAATAAACCTCACAATGACCTTATACAATCATAACGATATGCTAACACATACTCAGTGCGTATACTAACATCGTTGTAATCAATAATCGGCCTATATATGGTGGGGTCCATAGAAGGACAACAAATCTAATCCGTAATATGAGGATTGATCCTTAACAGTGGATATACTAAATCTATTAACACGAATCCTTCCGTCTATGGTGATGATGAACTCTCTTCATATCAAGGTTGAGCCTAGGTAGCCTACCTATATTCCTAAGGATTCGGAATATGCTTCCTTCTCCATACTATCATATAACCCGCTAAATTCTCTAAAGGGGCCAAATAAGTCTTATATAGACTCCAACATTAAAACAATCATACTAGCAACCAATGGGGGCCCGACATCTTGGGTCAACCTAGTGTGAATAAATGGATCATGAAAATATCAATGGGGCCCAATGATTTAGGTCAACCCACTTGGAAAAGGATGAAAATGGCCTAACAAAGGGCCTAAGGGAAGGCCTCAATGTGGACATTTAACCATTGCCCATACAATGTGGACATTTAACCAACATTGCTCCCAAGGAGTGATCCACATAGAGCCAAATATATACTAAGGCCCATGGCCTCACACAAGAGCCTCATGTACAACATAATGGGCCTCACACAAAGGCCTAAGGAAACAGCCCATAGCCCTCATAATGGCTAAAAATAAAATGGACTTCGCTCATATTGTCTCATACATCAATATTGGGCCTCTTGGGCTAGCCCGTAGCCCACATACATCAAGATGGGCCATATAGGGCAGCCCAAAACCTGAAAAAATGCTAAGGTAGGATATGTCTAGTTCATCCAACATGGTGGGCCTCTTTGGGCAACCCATAGGCTACAAAAGTATAGTTGGGCCAAGTGTACAATATACCCAATATGGTGGTTTACAACTCAGCCCATGAAGTCCACAATAATGGATGGATAGAACCTCACCAATAGGAATTCTAAGGCTGGAAATTTAGCCCATTTAGCCCATTAAAGATGCAGAAAATCTGGTCAATCTTGCCCTTAAGCACTTAGATGAAAGGTGGGCCTAACAAGGCATCAAATGGCCCAAATTTTTCTCAACTTGGTGGTGTACATCATACAAGGAAGTGGGCTTGCTACTGGGCTTTTGGGCTAGCAGCAGTCCAGTCAATTTATAGTTTAAGGCTGGATGGATGAGATTAAAATGCACATCAAATGGGTCTCACGTCCAGGGGGATGAACGACATAGATACAACACATCAAGGTGGGCCTGTTGCACCATAAAATGGGCCTCATAAGGCAGCCTATGGTCCAAACAAAATAGATGGGCATCAATGTAAATACATTAAAGTGGCCCTACACAATGGGCCTTAATTGGATGGCCTGGATACACAATACACATCATGGTGGACCCCACATCCCATGGACGGTGTGGATATACATCAAGGTAAGGTCCATGTCCAGCTGGACTGGATGGTGCGGATGAAATACATACAACATGGTGGGCCCACGTTCAGCCCGTCTGGATGGACGATGTAGATATACAACACATACTATAAGGTGGGCCCCACCCGTCCAACAGACGGATAGTGTGGATAAGACCCATACATCACGGTGCATCCCATACAACACATACTACAAGGTGGGCCCCACCCGTCTAGTAGACGGACAGTGTGGATAAGACCCATACATCACGGTGCAACCCATACAACACCATCCAGAGATGGACAGTGTGGGTACATAATACATACATCAAGGTGGGGCCCACCTACCACGTCTAGCAATGGACGGTGTAGATATAAAACCCATACATCGTGGTGGGGTCCACACGTCACAGCTAGACGGTGGAGACCCCACACGTGCAGCTGGGTCTCACCGTCTAGCAAATGGATGAGCGGTTGGGTATAACACATACCTCATGATCAAACCCACTGAACTTACTAACGTCAATACAACAACTATCTAGCTGCTGTAAGGTACTCCGGCCAATCCACTACACAGCAGATGGGTCCCACCGCATATAATATTATTATTTTATTATTATTAAAATGCTCCAGTCCAAGCCCTGGATGGATGACCTGGATGCAAGATACATACATTAAAGGTGGGTCACACCGTCTGGATAAATCATATGCATCACGATGGTCCCATGTGGGTGGGCCACATGCGTTTGGATCAAGCTGCTATTTGTTTTCTCCCTCATCTAAGCCATCTAGTATCAAGGTGGGCCGTCGTCGTTGGATAGTGGACGACCCACTGCTGAACAACGTGGATACATAAATCACAGTGGGGTCCACAACACGTGGGGGAGAGAGAGAGAGAGATGCGCGGTGGAGGGGAGGGGCTTCCCCACTATGAGCCCTCCCTAGGTGGGCCATGTAAATATAATACATACATCAAAATGGGTCCCGAATCATGTGAGCCCTAAATCAAAAAAATCAACAGTAGAGATCCCTTTTCCACTAAAAATGCAAAGTCTAGATGGCCTCCTCACAATGGGAAAATAAACATCATGATGGGCTCCATGGAGAATGGCCCCATCACAGGATGATCATATGAATCATGGTAGGCCATCAGCCACACCTAGGGTTCAAAGTGAGATTTATACCATGGTAGGCCCTACTTGGCCCATCACAAAAATTACAATCTAACCCTACAAAACACCCGCCTATGGTTCTCTTCTTTACCTCATAGAAATCCTTGGCTCCTAAGCTCTCCCTTATGGAGAATGATGGAGATTAAAGGGTCGAATGGTGAGATTTGGTGGTAGGGAGATGGGACCTCTCTTGGCTTCTTTCTTCTCAGGATTTTTCTCTCCTTAGTTGCTTGGGATTTTGGTAGAGAAGGAAGTGGAATGAGTGAGAGATGGGTGTATAAGGATAGAGGGATGGGTGTTGTGTTGAGGGTCAAATATTGCATATCAGACCCCAGTTATTTGCCTAGATTTACAAACATGGTACTGTTTAACAACCCGATTTAATCGTGTTTGTGATGCAAGGTGTATTTACGAGCTTGGATTGAAACAGGGTGCTAAAAGCATAGATTTAATTCTCAGAAGTCACCAAGGTAAGGGATGGACCCCATGGGACCAAGACTAATGAATTTACATGCCAAGAGCTAAGAAAATCAAGCCACTCACATTAAATGGGCCGAAAATCATCCAGAGTGCAAGATCATATGGTTTCCACCATCTTTTCAGTTCAAAACTTCATACATGGACTGGGGATCATAAATTAACCATACACGTCAAATTTTAGCCATTAGATCCCTCTGGAAGTGGCCTAATGGACAGATCAACCACCATATCCCTGATTTGGGGCCCGCCTGATAGCCTTATGTGCTTCACTTTTGGTCTCAACCTCTTAAATGGGGAGACAAAATGGACGGATGGAGCGGATTTCTCTTTAATACTCATTGTAAACCCCACTGGTGTTAAGGGTGCACGGTGCATGATTGCACTCGTCGTGCACCGAGCCGAGGTAAGTGGTCAAAGGACCTTTAACTGATCAATTCGAAAGGAATTTGAATTCCTTTCTTGCCACCACTGCGAACAGTGAAACAGAGCTCGCAGTTGGGTTTTGTGGGCCACCACCGTGCATCAACGGCTTGATTCGAACCATCCATCAGGTAGAGGGAGCAAAACCAATCGAAGTCATGCTGACCTTTGGCGGCCATGTACATTCACATGATCGCTACAGCGATCGTAAGAAGACCATTTAGCTGTCGTTACAGCCTAATTATCTTGGTGGGTCAGACCAAATCCAAACAGAACCATGTCATCTCTAATCAGAATTTCGAGATGAATCTAATGGACGGACTAGATTTCCCAGCTGGTGCTAATCAATGCTCAACAGCCATGGCACAAGAAGCCTTACGACATCTCCGCTTCGTGACCAGATCTGCGGACGATCCTTGTGGGCCACGTACACGATCTTTCCGGATGATCCCGTCCACCCATCTTGATCAGTGTTAAAAATCGATCCGACAATGCGCGTCTTTTCAATCCATGTTAACCAGATGAAAATCAATCCGCACCGCACCATCCGCGAACTCTGTTGCACGATCCATGTTACAGATCGTTGTGGGCTCCTATCTTCAAGGTGATTGAAGATCTGCATCATTCATCTTGTTGGGATGAGGAATTAGACCAAACCCTAAAAGATCTTTCACCAATCAGCAAGATCAACAAGTTTGGAGTGCATTGCCTAAATCCCTATGTAAACAGGGTTACGCAGGAGGCCTTGCATAAACAGACTTACGAAGAGTGTTTCACCAACAGAAAAGCCTTAAAAAAAGGGAATGCAGCTGTGGAGACTGGGATCATCAATGGGTGGAGGGAAAGAGAGATAGAGAGAGTGAGAGACAGGGAGTAGTCTCTTTTATTTTTCTATTTTATTTTTCCCTTCTTTTAATATGTAGCTTAATCATGTTGATGGGCTAAATCTCTTACCTAGGGCTAAGAGGTGAAGCTTGTAGTGTGATTGGGGTATTAGTTTTACTTTGATTTATGTTTATTAAACTCTTATAGATTCTAGTTTAATTATAAGGAATATTTTTAATTTTAATGATTTATTGTGACTTAAATTATAATAAATTTGTAATAGCTTGAGATATTCTCTTTTCAAGTATTGAGATTGTGAACTTGGGAACCCTGTTGTTCACCATTGTCTCATGGGCATAGTTGGTTGATGGAACCTTTCCTAACTTTCACAATTCTCTCATGATTAGCTGTGAGATTGGTAAATTGTTGTTGTTTGTTATAGTCTCCTGGGCATGGTTAGGTGACGGAATCACTTCTAAATCTTCACCACTCTTATCTATTGATGATAAGATCCATGAGAAGTTCAGAAATCTGACAAATCTCTTCATACTAATTAGATATGATATGACTCTAATTTCAGTTGTGTCGTTAAATTAATGCAAGGTAACTTTCCAATTACTACAAGTGGATCCTTGGCACCTTAGTTCTCACCTTTATTTTTATTAGTTTTTTATTAATTAATTCACAATTGCCCTCTCAATATATTCTGATTTAGATTTCATCTTAGTCTAGTTCTAGTTCTATTTAGTTTCAGATTACGTACAGGTTCCAGTCCCTTGGGATTTTGACCTCGGTCTTACCACGAGTTTATTACTACATCACAACCCTATACTTGGGGTGTGAACATGTTGTAAGGAGAGGTGACATGGAGGGTATAAACTTAGTTAACTTTTGGGAAAGAGAGGAATGGGTGTCATGCCTTGTTGGTAAGGGAGGGATGAGCTAGGTATGAGTTGTGATAGCTTATACTTGATTGATTGATGTGATAGATTGGGTAGAGATTTCTCTCTCGGGATTCGCAACGCGCGATGTTTGCTCGAAATATATGCGAGCCCACAACTCCTAACCTAGGTATCACATTGGCGCGCGAGATGTGGCGTTGGAACAGTGGCAATTGCGTAGTCATGAGGCTATAGGTTTTGAGTCAAGTCGACTCAGATATATGGATGCAACTTAGGGTTGTGTGCAAATGCCAACTATAGGTTGTAAGTTACTGAAATTCAATGTCACACCCCAAACTCGAAAAGTGGGCTCACAAAATTTTCGATCACCTAATCCAGTGCCAACAGCCTCCATAGTATCCCATTCTCGGCTCCTAGCGTCTATACACCAGATTCCGAAACTGGGATCTTAAAAGGAGGATTTTTCAATTACATGTAACTTATAATAAGCATAACCACAAGTTTACCCAAATCACAAAGGCAACATCATCATCATATATCCACCAATATATACATTTAAATACATTACTGAAAGGAAAATATATATATCAAAAATCAAAAATCCAAAAGACTGCTACACGCTCCAAGCTCAATGCTGCTGCAACCTAACATCACCTGCACCCATCTATCATGCATAAGCTTATAGAAAACTTAGAGGGTGATGTAAGTGTGTGTACAAGGTAAGTGTCAAGTATTCAATACCATGCCTTAATCATACAATATCAAAAATACTGACAAGATCATGAATCATACGATATAGTGTCAAGTATTCAATACCATGCCATAATCATACAATATCGAAAATACTGGCAAGATCATGAATCATACGATATCCGAGTAAGCAAAAATACTGACAAGTCCATGATGTAAGTGCTATAATTTCATATCCCTTTAGTTGTCAAATTTTGTGGTGCCAAAACCTATATCTATATCTTATATATCTTATGTTTTATGTTTGAAGTCTATTCATTGCAATCAAGACATATCAAGACATCGCATTTCAAGACAAGATCTTAAATGAAGAAAGTTTTCAAGTCTTGGATGAAGAAATCAAGAATAGAAGTTTTCAAGGTTGCATGTTCAAGGTTTGATCAAGTTCAAGTTTACTAGAAGACTTTGTCAAGTCAAGATCAAGCTTATGAAGGCCTACTACAAGTGTTGAATATTCACAAGCTTCTCTTAAGGGTCATCTGAGTGTTAAGACTTTCAAGTCCATCTCACTTTTAAGGTTTGTTTGACCTTAGATTGACCTTAGGATGGGCTTTGTTATAGGTCATTCTGGATACATAACTCATATATTTTAATATGTTTGTTTGGAGTGTTTTAAGATCAGTCCTAGGGACTTCAAGACCAATCCTAGCTTTGCTCCGACCAGTCTTAGGTTTTTCAGGACCAGTCATAGGTACTTGAAGATTTTTGAATCTTTCTAGCTGTCCTACGACCAGTCCTGGACATCCTACGACCAGTCCTGGAAGTTCTACGACTCATCCTTCGACCGGTCGTAGCCCTACGACTCAAACTCCAGCAACCATTTTTAGGGTCCTACGACCGGTCGTAGATGTCCCACGACCGGTCGTAGATGGCCCACGACCAGTCGTAGACAACCCACGACCGATCGTGGAACAGAAAATCAAATCCCATAAAAATCTTTCAAAAATCTTTGGAGCTACGACCAGTCCTAGGATCCTAAGACCAATCGTAGACGGGATTTTTCAGTCTATAAATTGAGCATGAACTTCAGAGTTTTAGCACTTCAAATTAATTCTATTCAAGCATTCTTTAGGCTGTTCTCTGAGATAAGTTTGTGTTTATTTTAAGCTACATTGTGCTTATTTAATATTCTTTTTGCTAGATTATTCTTATTTGATTTTGATCTACATTCCAATCTTATTAGAAAAGAGGAATTTCTGATATTCCTTCTTCTTGGATTCAAAATCAAATAGATCTAGCCCGTTTGATCTAAAATCAATTAGACTTAGAACCATTCTTAAAGTGAGTATTGGACATTGAACGTCGAATCGAACTTCTACTCCGATTGGTTCTACCGGGCTTCTTCATAAGGTGATTCAGGTCTTTTACATGTTTTGTAATTTACTTTCTCTAATTTTTGTTTGAGATTCGCCAGAAAAATCTCATTGTATTGGTTATCTGAGGAGAGCCAGAAAACTCAGATTGTGGGGTTTTTAGATTGTGTAAGCCCGAGATCAAAGACACAATTGTGAAGGTTTTAGGTGAACCTGTGAAACCTATTTTGATAGTGCATGCTAATATCCCCTGTGTGAGGATATTAGGAGTGGAGTAGCAATCTGTGTGGCTGCTGGATAACAGTTGGTGTACACACAGGCAAACCACTATATATCGTTGTGTTGTGGATGTGCTTTATTCTTTTATTCCTTTATTCATTCAGTTTTGTGATTTGTGTATGTGGATGAATGTTGTAATAACATAGGATTTATTTTCCGCAAGTTATTTTGATTTCATTACTTATTATTCCTCTTTGGTTTGTGATACAAAGGACGTTCTAGAAATAAGGTTGTCCTACCTTAAACCTCTGATTTTTGGTGTAAGATTGTCCTTAGAACTGATAAAGTATCAATCTCTTTATTTTAGGCTATTATGATTGTTTTATATTTAGCATTGTGCTTTAAATCTTTTATTATTCCGCTGTTATTAGTTTTATTTGGCATTGCCCTATTCACCCCCCCTCTAGGGCATATAGCTAGGCCCTTTCACATGAGTTATACAATATCAGAGTATGCAATACAGATCAGCCATGCAAATGAAGAGTCATAAAGAGCCAAGTATCAGATGCCGAGGATGCAATGCAAATGTGGTACGAATGACCACGTATGAGTGTGAAGTCAGGATGATAGTACGTAGTATCACAGGCTATGGGGTTCATCACAAGGAACTACTATCTAAACTAGTCTCATACCTAATTTGAATAGTTAAACTCGATGTGGTAAACTCCTGATCTCAAGTTAGTCTCACATCCCAACCGAAATCCTAACCAATGCAAAGGTACACGTAACAAATAGTTGCACGCCACCAGCCCGAGTAGATAGTGAATGAATGAATGAGTAAGATACTGAGTATACAACTCCTACTCAATAAGTTCACATATTAGTACTGTACTTCTCTGGGATCATCACTAGGGTCTAGTACACTCCAAAAGAGATTGTTGACCCATCGCACACAACCAGGTGAGTGGAAGAGACCTCATTATCCCCCTAGCTAGTAGTCAGCCAATACCTACCCAGCATATCGATAGTAGACCCATTTATGAGCTGATCAAACCCAACCTAGTTTTACCCACTACGAATCGGGCAGATAAGGCCACACCCCCTTTCAACCGACCATGACATAGAGGGAGATGCAGCCTATTGGTATTCGACACTCGGGCGCTCATATAATCGACTCGGTCTAGACGTTGGAGCATCTCCTGGCCATGAAGGTTTAAGGACTTTCACCCACGGACATCCAAAGTGCCCAGATGCTCTAATCAAACATTTTCAGTGTCCCATCTAGCCATCCACGATATGTCTGTGGAGGTTACGGCCCTGATGTCGCTAGGGAGTACAGTAATCATAACACACATTGTAAAATGCACGAGTCATACAATTTAGTCATGCATCAATCCTACGCATACCGTGCACTCATTGAGACAATCTCCGCCTATCAGGGAGTCTCATAACAACCTACCCAATGACATATGTAATGGTCAACCACATCTCATAATAAACACGCAGATAATGCATATGGGCATGTATTATGATATTATGTTGTCACATACTTATAATCAGTATCGACAATCAGCATCGATAATCGGCCTCGATAATTGTAATGCCCTAAAAATTGGAGGTCGTGCATACACTCGACTCCTAAGTTCTTGGGTATCACTTATAATCAATTTTATAGTTTTATGATTAATCAGGTTTAAATGTGCAGCTTGGAATTACTTGAAACATGAATCACAATTCACAACTAGTCTACTGTAATAAAAAAGGCTCAATGTTTATAAGTCCAAAAATATAACTATGGGTTGTATAAGGCATTACCCAACAAAATTACGAAAAAATGGTATGTCCAAAAGAATGATTCGCCAAGTCCCCTATTTAGCGATCTAAGTCCGCTCGCAAAACTAGGGCGAGCTGCCCATCAACTGAAAATAGGACAACTCGTCCTCCTCATCAAGAATCACGCTGCCACACTCCTCATACTCTTCGTCACCTGCATCTACTGAAAAGTCTAGTTGGTATTTTAAAATACCGTCCCAGAGTAGGAGTGAGTGAACAACTTAGTGGGTGTTATTAGTTTTAAGTTGTAACAAACATCAATTATATTATGAATTTATTGAAAGGCAAACATTCATAAACATATAACTAATCTTATTAATGTAGGTACATGATAAATGATATGATGCATAGCCTCGCAACAACACTCCCTCGAGCAACTCCTCCTAACGATCGCGTATGACCAACCACTCTCATTGCGACCTCAACTACCGAGTCACCAACCTAACTAGTGCGATGCGATCATGATTTTGTTAGCTAGGTTTTTTTTTTAATTAAGTCTATTTAATAAGAAGATTGGAGAAACTAGTATACCCCCTGATGTCAATGCCCTTAACTGATTACAAGGCCAAGGCTCCTCAATGTGTGAGGCCAAGGCCTCGCGATCCTTGATCCCGTTGGGTTTCTCATCCCTGACTTTAAGTACATGGGGAGTGCTAAGCAGAGGAATCGCTCGCGGTCACTACGAGGAGGCTCATCACCATAGTGTAGGCCGACAGCTCGGACACAGTGTCCCATTCTACCATGTTCAGCTCTCGAGTAGTGGATAATTAATTTTTAGATGTTTATTGAGTTTGTGGTCCGCGATGGGCCACAAGCCCAGTGCGATCTAAGGTTCTCCAAATTTTTAGATCTTTCTGACCTTCCTTGGCCGTTGCATGGCCCGCACAAGCTGTTGCTAAGTGCGAACGGGCTATCTGGCTTGGCAGCCCGCACTTGGTCTGATCATAACCAGACTGGTCCACCCTAATAGGCTAATCCTAGGTTAATTTATTTTGGTCCTCACCCATGAGTGGTGTAAGACCCATATCCTAGTTCGTACTGTTCCGTCGACTCCTACAATCCTTCCCGTCAAATTTTGATAATCCACGACTTGTAATAGATGTTTGCGCACAATCTAAGTCGTATCCTGTAGATTTGAGTCAGCTTAATTCGAGACTTGTACCATTGTGACTGCACAGTCGCCATAGTTCCAACGCCGTGACTCGCATACCGATCCGATACCCTGACTAAGAGATGTGAGCCGGCGTTTATTTTGAGAAAACATTGCGTGTTTGCAATCCTAAGAGAATCTCTACGACATGTCCCATCAATCAATCAATCAATCACTTCATGTCAAGTACACATCACCTTTCACCCCATCCCCAAGCAACCACCAAGTCAACTCTTTCTCACCCTCTCTCTTACACACCCATACATGTCAAGTACATTATCACTTCACACCCATCACTCACATCCATCACCCATCTCTCTCTCTCTCTCTCCTTACAACCCCTTTTTCTCTCTTTTTCAACACTCTATTCCAAGCAATAAAAAAATCACACATCCAAGCATTCCATGTGAGAAACAGTAATTTTATGTGGTCCACTTTTCCATCCCAAATCCATCATCCTAGCCATTCAAACCTCATCTTCCACCATCAAAGTGAGGCACAAGGAGATTAGCTTTCCAATGGAATAAGAAGATTGAAGGTGGGTGCTTATTAAGCTAGGTTTTTTTATATTTTAATGATGAGCCAAGTGAGGCATACCAATTGATGGTATGGATCTCACTTTGGACCCTAGATGTGGCCGATGGCCCACCTTGATTTTTATTATAATTCCATGATTGGGCCATTCTCTATGGGACCCATCAGGATGTTTACTTCCTAGCTTAAAAAAGGCTCATCTGCACCTTATATCTTGGTGGAGAAAGGATATCCACCGTTGATCTTTAATTTGGTGGACTCACATGTATTGGTACCCACTCGATGTATGATTGAATGCAAGGGTGGGCCTCTAGTGTCGGGGTCCCTCTATCACACGTTTCCCTCTTCCTCTCTTTCTCTCTCCCTCTCTTTTTATTTATTTATTTTTATATGTGATGATGTGACCATGTGACCCACTTGGATGTACCCTACCTTGATGTGTGCCTTATTTACACCATCCAACCATTGGTGGCCTACCTAGGAAGCATGCTTGCAGGTGGGGCCTACCTTAAATATGGCCCATATCTAAACTGTCCAGTGTCCAGGGACGCTGGATGTTGCAGCACAAAGAGGAGTGCACTGATGTGCGGTACACTCAGTGTAAAAACCAATATATATATATATATATATATATATATATATATATATATATATATATATATATATATATATATATATATATATACACACACACACACACACACACACTTATATTTTCAAAGTATTTGGGTGGGCCACTCATGCAGGCCCCACCTTGATGTATAAATTCAATCCGCGTCGTACATCCCTTTCCTCAGACTATTTTAGGCTTTGAGCTGAAAAATGGGGCTATTCCAACTTTCTGGCGGGCCATACTTCAGAAAACAGTGATTTTCACCATTTAAATGCACCTACATTTTTCTACACACCGAAAGATGCCCAATACTAGGCTTGATGGATTTGTTATGGTCTGTAGAGACCGATGGCTGGGGTGGATTTACCTAATGCGGGCCCCAAGTATGAAAAACTCCTGAAAAATAGGTTTTTTTAAAAAAATAAAAAATATATATAAGGCAGCGCCTGCTGCTGAGTGTAGCGGGCGGACGACAGGGACCCACGGTCCCAGCTGTGGGCCCCACCCTGATGTATATTATGTATCCACCCCATTCATTTGGTGGGACCCTCCCTGAAGTGGGCACCCTCCAAAGATCATGCCGATCTAACGCTCAGGTGGCCCACATCATAGGAAACAATGGTGATTGAATGGCTGCCATTGGAACCCTTTTGGGTCACCACAGAAGTTTTGAATCAATATAAAATTTGTTTTTCCCATTCATCTAGGTCCGTGTGACCTTATTAATAAGCTGGATTGCATATAAACATAATGGTTGGCCCCACATGGGACCCACAGTGATGTATGTGTTTGTCTCCCACCGTCAAGGCGGATGGTTGAGCCCATTATGATGTATGTGTTTTCTTCACACCATCTAGGCAGACGGTGGAAACCCCCCAGCACGTGTGTGCTTTATTCATGTTGTCCATCTATATGGGGTCCACTATGATGCATATGTTGCATCCAAACCGTCTATCCATTTTGAAAGATCATTTTTTTGCCATGAGCATAAGAATAAGATAGATCTAGAGTCATGTGGACCACACTATAGAAACAATGTTGGATTGAATGTCCATCATTAAAACTTTTAGATTGCAAGGTTGGACAAGTATGATATTTACTTTCCCTTTAAATTCAGGTCCTTGTGACTTTATGAATAGATTGGATAGGAAATAAATGCTATGACAGGCCTTGGGAATTTTAATGGTGGAAGTCGTCATCACCATTTATATTTTGGATATGGCCCATTTGATATACATAGGGCCCAATTGGTGTGGCCCATTTGATACACATAAGGCCCATGTGATTAGGGTCATTTTGATGTATTCTAAGGCCCATCGATTATGGCCCATTGCAATGTACATAAGGCCCATTGGTACGGCTCATTGATGTGGCCCACTTGATGAATATAAGGCCCATGTGATATGGCTCATTTGATATATTTAAGGCCCAATGGGATGTACCTAAGGTCCATTGTAATGTGTGATCCCAACATGGTTTAGGTAATGATGTTTATGGCAGGCTATGCCTTGGGAACAACGTTGGTTTGACGTCCACATTGTAAGAATAATGTTGGTTAAATGTCTGCATTATGACTCTCCATACGGCCCATTGATAGACTTGTACTTATTGTGTGTAGGCCATTTAGGCCCATCTGTGTTATAAGGATAGTTAATTAGTTTATAATATGCTTAGTATAATCCCATGACTCATGCCCATACACATCATATGTATGCTTGATATGAGGAATGTTTGATCATAACATAAGCCAGTTGGGATGAGACATTTACGGGGTTCCTTATGAGACGGAGTGCCCCACATGATCGCGTGGTAACCGCTGGATTGCTGCATGATTTGATAGTGTGATTCATGCATCTTGCATTTGTGTGTCATAATCATTGTACGCTCTAGTGACATCAAGGTGAATGGTCGTATCGGATACCGAAAATACTTGGTTCTAGCACTGTAGGCACTTAGGATGTCCTTAGGTGAAAGTTCCATAACCTTTTTAGTACCAGGAGTTGCTTCAACGTCTATACCGAGTGGATACACGAGCGCCCAAGTGCCAAATACCACTAAGCTGCGTCTCCCACTGTGTCGTGATCAGTTGGGAGGGGGTGTGGCCTTATCCGCCTGAGTGAGGGGGCTATAAGCTAGGCTGAGTTTGACCAGCTCATAAATGAGTCTGCTATCGACGAGCCGGGTAGGTATTAGCAGACTATTGGTTAGGCAGATAGTGAGGTCTATTCCGCTCACTAGGCTATGCGGTTAGGGAGGCGACAGTCAGTGTGGAGTGTACTAGACCTCGGTGGTATCCCAGAGAGGAACTGTATTAATATTTGTACTTAATGAGTACTGAGATGTTTGCTTTGCATCTTGCATATGACGTTTGACTATATAGGCCTCACATCGCATGGTCTTGGTATGACCGATAGCATTCATGCCTTGCATCATATAGCTTTAGTACAGCTGATAGCATTCATGGACTTACCGCATGTTTTCGTATTACTTTGATATTATATATTTGACACTTTTCTTACGCACACACTTACACCACCCTCCAAGCTTTTGTAAGCTTATGCATGACAGTTGCGTGCAGGTAGCATTGGACAGCAACAGCACTAAGGTAGGAGTACACGTCAGCTTATTTTAGAGTTTTTGATCACCCTGTATTTTTCTTCTCGCATTATACTTAAATTTTTTGATATAGTGGATATGTGATGATGTTGTTTTATACTTAGTTATGCTTGTGGTTATGCTCTATTACAAAAAAAAATAAAATTTCATACTAAAAATTCTCCTTGTAGGATCCTAGGATCGGAATCGGGCATGTGAGTGTCGGGATTCAAGAATGGGGCACTACAGAGGCCATCGATGCTGGATTCGATGATCAAGAATTTTGTGAGCCCGTTTTTTGAGTTTGGGACGTGACAAGTGGTTTAAGCGAACAGTCCTGTGGCAAATCGTACATGGACGCCTCAAGACACTGTTCTGGTTAGACAGGACGTTATAATCTATCCCCCTTATAAATAAATTTTATCCTCAAAATTTATACCTATTCGTATTCCTGAAGCAGGCTTAGGTAATGCTTACGGACTTCTACTTCTGTCTCCCAAGTGGTCTCTTCTTCATCGTGGTGAGTCCATAGTACATTAACCAATGGGATTACCTTGTTGCGCAGGACTTGCTCCTTCCTATCTAGTATACGAGTAAGTCGGAGAATGTATGTGGCATTTTCCTCAAGCTCCACATGATCCCACTTAATCATGTATGAAGGATCAAGGATGTACTTCTTTAGCATTGAAACATGGAAGACATTGTGCACTCCGACGAGCGGCATGGGTAGGGCTAAGTGATAAGTAATGACACCCACGTGATCTAAAATCTGGAAAGGCCCAATGAATTATGGCGTGAGCTTTCCCTTCTTGCCGAAGCATACGACACCCCTTATTGGGGAGATTTTGGGAAATATATGGTCTCCAACTTCAAAATTCAAGTTCCTCTGCCTCGTGTCTGCGTAGCTTTTCTATCTGCTTTGGGCCGTCAGGAGGCGACGTCGGATAATCTCAATCTTCTCAGTCATAATTCGCACCAAATTCGGCCCTAGCAAGCTTTTCTTACCAATCTCCTCCAAGCAATGTGGAGCTAAACACGGTCGCTCATACAAAGCTTCATAAGGCGCCATGTCGATGCTAGCCTGGAAGCTATTATTATAGGCGAACTCGGCTTAGAGGAGGCAATCATCCCAGCTCTCTTGAAAGTCTAGTACACAAGCCTGCAATATATCTTCCAATACCTAATTCACCTGTTCAGTTTGCCCATCTATCTGTGGGTGGAAAGTGGTGTTAAACTTCAGCTTCACTCCCATAGCCTCTTGGATGTGCATCCAAAAGATCAACGTGAATTGAGTGTCCCTGTCTAACACAATTTCCAATAGGATGCCAATGAACTATACTATCTCCTTGATATACAATTTAGCTTAATCATTAGCGGAGCTAGAAGTCTTTATTAGCAGAAAATGGGCTAATTTGTTTAACCGGTCCACAATCACCCATATCGAGTCATGCCCCTTTCTAGTCTTGGGCAAGGCGGAAATGAAATCCATAGATATGAAGTCTCACTTCCATTCTGCTAAGGGCATTGGTTGCAAAAGGCATGGTGGTCGGTGGTGCTTGGCCTTGACCTGTTAATAAGTGAGGCATCAGGACACATACTCCGCTATTTCCTTCTTCATGTTGTCCCACCAATAGTTTCACCTCAGATCCTGGTACATCTTGGTACTACCAGGATGCATCGCCAATTTGGAGTTATGAGCGGTATTTAGGACTTGTTCTCATAGTCCCTGAAGATTTAGGACACAAAGGCGGCTTCGGTACCACAAGTCCCCATCATTTCTGACTCTCCACTCGAACTGCGCATCATTTCTCACTCTTTCCTTCATCTTTTTCAGCAATTCATCATCTTCCTGAGCTTCGATGATTTTACTGACAACTAATGGCTGGACATGAATGTGGGCTATGACCTCGTACCGTTCCTCCATGGTTAGCTTCATGTTAAAGTCCCATACAAATTTCACCATGCTCCACTCTCTCACCATTAACGAGGCCACAAATTCGAGCATCCTTTTGCGGCTCAAGGCGTCCACCACTAGATTGTCCTTGCCCGGGTGATATGAGACTTCAAACTTGAAGTCCTTCAGCGTTTCCATCCAGCGGCGCTGTCTCATGTTCAAGTCTTTTTGAGTGAAGATGTATTTAAGGTTCATATGATCACAGAAGAGCTCAAACTCCTCACCATAGATGTAGTGCCTTCATATCTTAAAGGTAAATACTACCGCCGCTAGTTCGAGGTCATGAGTAGGGTAGTTCTCCTCATGCTTCCTTAGCTGTCAAGAAGCATAAGCAATTACCCTGTCCTTCTGCATGATTACGTAACCCAAGCCCACTTGAGAGGCATCAGTATAAATGGTGTACTTAATCCCTTACTTAGGCAACATGAGTACAGGTGTTGACGTTAATTTATCTTTTAACTCTTGGAAAGCCGCCTTGCCTTCTCATTTCGGGAAAACTTGAGGTCCTTCCGTGTAAGCTGGGATAACGGTCAGGCTATTTTTGGAAAAATCCTTAATGAACCTTCGGTAGTAGCCTGCAAGACCGAGGAAACTCCTCACTTCTGTAATTGACCTTGGTTGCTTCCAATTTGTATGACCGCCACCTTGGCGAGATCAACAAATTTGCCTTCCTTGGACACCACATGTCCCAAAAATTTGACTTCTTCCTTTAAGAAGTCGCATTTCCTAAATTTCGCAAATAGACAATTTTTCTTAAGGGTTTTAAGGACCGCTTGTAAATTTTCTTCATGCTCTTCACGACTCCTTGAATACACAAGTATGTCATTGATGAATATAATGACGAATCTATAGAAGAACGGCCTGAAGACTCTGTTCATGAGATCCATGAATACCGCTAGAGATTGGTGAGTCCGAACGGCATAACTAGGAACTCATAATAGACAAAACAGGTTCTAAAGGCCATTTTCTTTATATCCTCATCCCTGACTCACAGTTAATGGTATCCTGATTGTAGATTGATCTTTGAAAAGTATCGAGCACCCCTCTGCTGGTCGAATAAGTCGTCAATTCTGGGTAACGGGTATTTATTCTGAATTGCCACTTGGTTTAATCTCTTGTAATCTACGCACAATTGCAATAAGCCGTCCTTCTTCTTCACAAATAGACTAGGGCTCCTCATGGTAAGACGCTGGGTCGGATGAAGCCTGATTTTAACAAGTTGTCGATTTGAGTCCTTAGCTCTTCCATCTCACATGGGGGCATGCGGTAAGTTGGTAAGGAAATGGGTGTGGCACCAGGAGTTAGATTGATCGTGACGTCTATCTCACGTTGAGGAGGAAGTTCGAGTATGGCTTTGAATACATTGACGAAATCTTGGACCATGGGAGTGCATGTCAGCGAGGGTCCATCATAACCCTCTTCTAATGAAGCATAACACAAGATTCTGCATTCGCGGCTGACTTGGACTGGGAACATGAAGGAAGTGTTATCGTCCTCATATATTTTCATAGATATAGTGTCACAGTCGATTTTTGCCTTCATCATAATCAACCAGTCCATGCCCAGGATGACGTCGTAATGAAAAATCTTGGTTGCTATCAGGTCTACGAATACCACCTTGCCTCCTAAGTCTATGGGGCAAACACGACATATCTTTATCACTTCTGAGTAAGTACTTGCGGCGACAATGATTTTTATCCCTATGAAGGGGGTAGGGCGTAGTCCTATATGCTTGACAGTTACATACGATATGAGAGAAGTAGTGGACCCGGTATCCACCAAAAGAAATACGGAAGTACCTTGTAAGTGGGTTGTCACCTCGAAAGCAGTAGGAGTGGGGGTGACTACATCTTGGCCCTCAGCCACTAATGCATATACTCGTGCTTGCTGTGGAAAGTTCGGTCGTTGCATAGGTCATTGGGCAACCTAACTTTAGGTAGAGGAGGATGAAAAAATTGTTGGCTAGGCCCCATCGTCCACAGAGGAGGAATCTGTAAGGCCTACTGTGGGGGGTCTATTGATGCGCTAAGGAGGCGTGAAACCGAGGTCCCTCATTCTCTTAAAATAATATGGCTCAGAGTGACCCTGTAACACCCCGGATTTTGGCTAACCTGGGATTTGACGTCCTTAGGCAGTGGGTCAATTAAAACACCTGAAAAATCGTTCAGAACCCAATTCCATAGCCAAAGAAACCACTTAGGATAAATTACTTTAGAAACTAAGCATAAGTTAGCTAGCGCAACGTTGGAGTGGCTGGGAAACAGTCCCTGATCACTTTAAATACGTTCTACAAGACCCAAATCGAGTAGAACCAATGACTCTAGAATACTCTATAACCTCGGATCAAACTCTAAGCGGGTTTGTCCTCTGGACCACATTGAACTTTTGTATTGGATTTAGACCGCGCGTCGAAGGTCCGATACTTCCTATCTTAGACCGTTAGAACCGCCCCGCTAGACTTGACAATCATTTCAAAAATCAAGTCAAACCGATAATCACAGAGTATTTCGTTGAACCCGGACTGAAGCGACCACGAATAGGGACGAATTGGGAATTTCAAATTCAAATCTGGCACACGACTTGACGCTTCAGTATTAAGCGTTCTGACCGTCAGAATTCATCCAGATTACACCCTCGGATCAGGAAAAATTTCTATTTATTATCATGAGACTTTCAGCCCTGATCTATGTGCGGTAACCGCTGAACTGAAACTGATCCGCTACGTGCGATCTGCAAACCCTGCCAGACTGAAAACTTAATACAGGGTACATCTGGTACCCATGAGCTTAAGTCTGCTCGCAATCGACCAGGGGACCACCAGAAAGCCGTTTTTGGACCGAAACAGCCCCGAAATGGATAGGCATCAAGTAAACTTCGTCCCGGAGCCTATTTCCGGCAATTTCAAGCTTATAAAAGGGGTTGAAACCCTCACTTCTCTCACCCATCCGAATTTGCTAGAAACCCTAGCAAGAGTGAGAGAGAAAGTGAGAGTTTGTGAGAGAAGGTGGGAGAGCTTTTCCTGCTGCTGCTGCACGTGCTTAGGCAACGCACTCCGATCACGTTGCCGGTGATTTCTCCGCGTTTTCAGGTAAGAAAAACCCTAGAAAGTTGCTGATTTGCTAATTCCTTGGTTCCATAGAGAAATAGCTAATAAATCTTGTGTATTAGGTTG
The DNA here is from genome assembly GCA_037074715.1 of Magnolia kwangsiensis. Lineage (NCBI taxonomy): Eukaryota > Viridiplantae > Streptophyta > Magnoliopsida > Magnoliales > Magnoliaceae > Magnolia > Magnolia kwangsiensis. The sequence goes on along the minus strand of CM073576.1, from coordinate 33,417,847 downwards.
CCTAGTCGCCGTAGACGAAGCGTATACGCTCCGTTCGAATTTCAACATCCATAAGAGACAAGGTGAGGATTTTAGACGCTTTGATTGACGGTTTACAACGCTTTCAATGTCGTTTAATAGTAGATTATCGACGGCATCGCCGTTTGACATGTACAACGTGCTCTCCGTTTCCTGTTTCGTAAATTAACGAAGAATATGAGATTTAGGGCATTTTAGTCATATGTAGGAAGTACGGTCTACATGCATATTTTGCTGACGTGATTGACATGGTTTGTCGCCGTATTAGTGAGTTAGGAATGCTTGCATAATCAGTTTGGCGAAGAGATTCGCCAAGTTGCGCACTTTGGGTCGACATACTATATGTGGACTTAAGTGTGTAGTGTATGTGTTTGTATAAATGCTTGTATTGGTATGTATTGTATTGAATGATGCTATGTAGTAGTTTGAGATTGATTTCATGATTTAAAATGCTGACCTAAATGATTTCCTACATGTTGACCTTATGCATGATTGTATTACATGCATAGGAAGTATGCCTTGAAGATTTGCTTAAGTTGAATATGCACGGAAAGTATGCCTTGAAGATTTGCTTAAGTTGAATGTTATAACATGTGCTAACATGCTCACATGATGTGTTTCAATTCCAATACCTTTGTATATAGTGTTAAGGTAATTTCATAGATGTGTGGGACTTGACTTAGTCCAGGCAGTTGGTAACCGAGCGAATTCGTGGCTGACTGGTCATAGCCACGAACGACGCGTCGATGAACGTGATTCGTGTTGAGAGTTGGCGGCAGTGGTTAGGCCACGCGAAGTGTTTTACGCACTTCATGTCGTTCAACTTGAGATGCGATCGCGCTAGTCGAGCCCGTCAAGTAACCCGACTGGCCGATGTTTGTTCACCTTGTATGTATCATAACTGCTTGAACCTAGGGTACTGAACTTACCATTGTAAACCCTATTAACCGTGGTACCTTGATCCACGAAGACTCATGAGCCGGGCATGGTGGTATGGGACACCGTGGTCGAGCTGTCGGCCTACGCTGGGGCCACAAACCTCCCCGTAGTGACCAGTGAGCACCTTGACTCGTGAGCAGATTATGGTGGTATGGGACACTATATTCTAGCTGTCGGCCTACATTGATCAGGCGACGAGCCCTTTGTAGTGACCGCGAGCGTATTCTGAGTCCACGGGAGGCGACGACCCTTCCGTGCAGTAGAGTACAGTAGGCCTGTATTGATAAGGTGATGGGGGAGCGGTGCAACGAGTGCGAGCAACAGCCCTGGCAGCCCTTGCAGTGACCTACGAAATATACATCGTATGAGATTACTAGGAGTGACGACCCTAGACAGGATCCGTGTTGGGATTGATACAAGGGAAGTACCTTAGTTTCCCAATCCTGCTGTTTGAATGGACTAATAACAACTTGGTAATCATATCACCATAGCATTGCATGTGCCTGGAAGATGTGGAGCACTCTAGGGAGTGTGGCATGCCGCGGTCGTAAGATGTTGCCGCATGAGGGTGATCGTCGGTGAGGACATACATCACGTCATATCATCTTGCATTAACAACAGTATTAGGATTGTCTGATTTACTGCTTTACTATTATCGCGTGATTGAATTGTGAACATGCTAATCCCTGCTCTCTTATCCCACTGAGTTGATCACTCACTCCCACGTTACGGGATGGTGTTTCCGGACACCCACCAGTCCCTTTTGTGATTGCAGATGATGGCGCGGCCTATGAGGCGGAGCTGAACTTGATGATGAGGAGGAGGATTCCTCCTTTATGCGTGTTCTGATTGACGGGATTGCAGGGAGGTTGATTAGATACTTTGACATTGTCATTTTGTATTTTTAGCGCCCTCATGTATATTCATTTTGTTTACTTTTGAAGTATACATGTATGTGTATAACCTGGTAAAATATTCACACTCTGGAGACATACAACAGTTTATATACGTTATACATACTATTACAGTCTTCCGCTTGCAAATTTAACTGTCTCTGGAGTATGATATGCTGTTCTGGCTTAATCTCACTCATGTTTAATACATTATCACAGACAACATTTAATCATACATATCCATGTTGCATAAATAACATTTTGGAACTCGGGAGTTGGGTTTTTGCTCGACCCCCCGATTTTCGGGATGTTACAGATGGTATTAGAGCATGAATGAGAGTATACTGGGCCTGGGTTATGGTCTTGCGACGTACGCTGTCGCTTCCTTTGACTTAGGTAGGTGCGAGAAGGGTCTAGAAACACTTCTAGGATCACAGATTCGCCGATAGGCGAAGTCTATAAGGATCGATCGCAAGATCGAGTCTGTAAGGTATCTCGGGTTGCGTAAAGCAACCCGAATCACTTCTAGGCTGTAGGAAGTCGGGTTGAGACGTCCTATGAGCGGTTTTAAACCGCAAAAGTGAATCCTTGGGCCGTGGAATGACCACGACTCCAGTAATCAATCGCCAGGGCTTAAAAATCCCATTTTGCCAAAAATTCTTAAAATTCCTCCTCTAAACACTTCAACCTTCAGTTCTTTCTTATCCATTTCATGTTAGGCATCAAAACTAATGTGAAAATAACACAAATTAGTACATTCACCAAATTTTACAGTGAATAGTAAAATTTCATGAAAAATGGCCATAAGGCCATTCTAAATTCACTTTCTTTAGCAACTAAGGAGCTAGAAAGATGTACTGGCTCCTTCTACCCCAAATTCATATGCTGCATCATATGGTTTGGTATTCGGGATTGTGATGTGGACCCGGAAAGCCCCGAACACATGTTTGGGCTCATAGAGACCAAAATACTATGAACCAAGGGGTGGGACCTGACTTTTTGGGACCCTGGGACCATGGGGGACCAGACCCATGGGGTCCCACCGGTCAACTTGCGAGTTGACCGGCGATGCCATCTCCGGCCGGGCGATGCATCGCCGGCCGGCGAGCTCGGTTGGTGCTGTCCTTCGGGCGCACCCACTTAAATAGCCTCCACATCACCCCTAGGTACCTCCCACCTCACGAAAACCCCCAAATCCTACCTCTCCTTCACAAACATCCCCCTTGCATACCCTAGATTCAATTTTCAGCAATCCATTCCAAACCCCGGTGACCCAAACCACTCTTAAACCCTTCCTTGGCCAAAACCGACCACCACCCACCAGTTATTGGGTGTTGGCAGCCCCTTTCCTTGAAGATTTCCCCATTTGGAGCTCCAAAATCCCTCAAATATAGCTGAAATCGTGGGCTGCTCCATCCCATCTTTTTGTTTGTATTTATCCCTGAAAGTACAGCCTTGGGAAGCTTGAAGCGTCCCTCTACGACGCCTAGATTTCCTTTTGTCAGATTGGGCAGCTGTTTCTCCGCATTTTCGGCATTTTTCGTGGCTTTCGTGGAAGCCATTTTGGGCCTTTTGTCGCTCTCATCCATCATATCTTTGATGGGTAAGAGGAAAACTGCGACAGACGAGGCTGGGCCGAGCCGCCCTGCTCGATCGAGAAGACCGCGGGGTGGTGCCGCAAGTTCAAGCACCGCCGCAGGTCCAACTGCAGTCCTGGAGTGTCGTACAAAGCAGGATTTGGATCCCCATGCACACCTTGGACGAACCATTCTATCAGAGATGCCTCATGGTGAATACACTGATCGTAGAGTGTTATTTGAGGCGGACGTAGATGGGCGATTGTTCGGCTAATATCTGTTGTTCGAACGCATTGAAGCTGCGCACTGGGGACCGATCTTTAAAGCTCGCGCTCGTGCTAATGTGAGCACTGTTCGTGCCTTCTATGCTAGCATCCAGAATCCTACCTTGGAGCCTTTGCAGTTCAAAAATCCCTTTTGGTAGAGATCGGATGGCTACGATCGACGTCCGGTTGGTTGCGCGACTTCTCAACGTGCCTCTAGGTGATGTACATCCTAGTGAGAAGAATTTGAGGACTAGACGTGAACGAGATCGCCGCACCAGGTTTCTGTGCGGTAAGTTAGTTCCATGGCAGCCTAATAATAGCCTCAAGGCTACGTACATGTCTGAGGATTTGCGCCTGCTGCATCATATCTGCACGTTCAATGTCTATCCCAGGTCGACGAACCGCATTGAATGCACACGTCTTATGGTCGATTTCTTATTTCTGGTGGCCCAGGGAGAGAACGTATGTATGGCCACTTTCATCTTACGGCAGATAGTTCTCATAGCCAGGTCGAGGAGAACATCCGAATCGCTTCCCTTTGGCCGACTTATTTGCAAGATTGCACTTGAGTTTGCCTATAGACTTGGGCCCGAATTGCCGGTATCGATTCACACCATCGATGAGTCGACAATGGTCAAGATGAAGATTGGGTCGCAATACCGTGAAAATCAACTTGAAAGGGATAGTGGGGATGACTTTGATGAAGAGGAAGATCAAAGCGAAGAAGAACCTAGAGCAGAGGTTCAGGAAGAAGCTCAGGAAGAAGCAGAAGAGGAGGCTCAGGATACTGATGAGAGCCTTCCTCCTTCAGCGCAGGCTACTATCGACGACCGCATTGCTCGGATGGAGGAGAGTCAGACAGCTTTGCGAAGGGAAGTCCAAGAACTTCGCGCAGAGGTCGCTGATGCCAAGGCCGTTGCAAAGAAGAAATTTGGCAAGGTGACTCGCACCTTGAAGGCGATCCTGTGTTGCTTACAGGATAAGGGTGCTCCTCCTCCATCACCAGACTCCGACTAACGATGCGATCTTTGATGTTATTATTAGTAGTTAGTCATTTCCTGTTTTAAGTTGTGTTTTGTAAGCCTGATAAGGCTGGTAGTTTACCTATGTTGCTGTAGTAGCTGACTGACATAGCTCCCATGTACTCTTTGTCATGATACTTATAGGGAGATATCCCTTGTATTATGACAATTTTGGTTTAATGAAATGCATGATGCTTTTCGACTTGTTATGTGAATGTTTGTGTTGTGGTTTGGGCTTAATGTAGCCAAAATTTGTGGAATGGAGTGCATGCCGTCTCATTTCACTGTAAGGTATTGTCCCTGGATCGGGAGTATTGTAACTCCCGGGATTCAGCCTATAAATTAGTTTTTATCCCACCCCACCCTCCTACCACGCATGCCACTTCCGATCCCACTATGGGACTAAGAACGCGGTTCTATTTAATACAACTGAATGCTACTGGCCACATAGGCCCTTGGCGTTTTGGTCCTAGAGTTAGCACTCCTAGATTTGAAGAGTCTGACGACATAAGAAATCCAATTCCATTTGGACAATCTTGACCCTAAGCGATAGAACAACTCTCTGTAGTAGAAATGGTATGGAAAGCCATTTACCGTATAATCTTAAGCTTTAGATTATAGCTACTGAGTTACAGACTAGCCTACTAGCTACCTAGAGTAGGGTAAAGCCTGTATATGTTAAGGAATGATAGATTAGTTTTGATTGGAATGAGACTCCCTTCCTTGGATAGATCTCCTTATGACTTATAGACTCCTGTTGTTGCCCATAGGAAGGAACCATACACTCTCAGGGAACATTTATAACTCCCTCAGATTGAACTTAGAATGAACTAGCACGCCCCTTAGAATTGCCTTTCCCAAGGACTTATTGCATTCGGGAACGCAGAGTAAAGGAACTACATGTAAGCGATGTATTCGCGGTTTGAGTCGATTTCTTACTCCTAGTGGTTACCAATGAATCCAATGCTCTGATCAAGCAGAGGATCGGCATCGACTTGGATTAAAAACTGATACAACACATTTTCTGTCCTGATTAGACAGAAGGTTCAACGTATCAGGCTTAGACCCACTACACAACCTTTCTTCTGTGATGGCCCAACCATCTATAACTAAACAGGATCACATTGTCTTTGGGAAATGGCAAGGACTTAAAACCGTGTAGAGAAAGGTTAAGGATAGCCTCTAAGTTACGCCCCGTTCCGATATACGGATCGATGCAACGATTCTTAGACTTTAAGTAGAACCAAGTTTTAAGGGGGGTAGAACGTATTAAGTCCAATCCAGTTAGGATTAGTCAACACTGCCGTTCGATCAGTGTGGCGCAGCGGAAGAGTGGTTGGCCTCTTTCCCACTGGCCCAGGATCAAAACATTTGATTTAGGTTATATGTACGATTAGATTATTAAATAGGATTTGAACCTTCCTTAGAGAAAGTACTCCTTGCCCTTCGCCAATGTCGGGGACGACATTGTGTTTTAAGGGGGGTAGATTGTAACACCCCGGATTTTGGCTAACCTGGGATTTGACGTCCTTAGGCAGTGGGTCAATTAAAACACTTGAAAAATCGTTCAGAACCCAATTCCATAGCCAAAGAAACCACTTAGGATAAATTACTTTAGAAACTAAGCATAAGTTAGCTAGCGCAACGTTGGAGTGGCTGGGAAACAGTCCCTGATCACTTTAAATACGTTCTACAAGACCCAAATCGAGTAGAACCAATGACTCTAGAATACTCTATAACCTCGGATCAAACTCTAAGCGGGTTTGTCCTCTGGACCACATTGAACTTTTGTATTGGATTTAGACCGCGCGTCGAAGGTCCGATACTTCCTATCTTAGACCGTTAGAACCGCCCCGCTAGACTTGACAATCATTTCGAAAATCAAGTCAAACCGATAATCACAGAGTATTTCGTTGAACCCGGACTGAAGCGACCGCGAATAGGGACGAATTGGGAATTTCAAATTCAAATCTGGCACACGACTTGACGCTTCAGTATTAAGCGTTCTGACCGTCAGAATTCATCCAGATTACACCCTCGGATCAGGAAAAATTTCTATTTATTATCATGAGACTTTCAGCCCTGATCTATGTGCGGTAACCGCTGAACTGAAACTGATCCGCTACGTGCGATCTGCGAACCCTGCCAGACTGAAAACTTAATACAGGGTACATCTGGTACCCATGAGCTTAAGTCTGCTCGCAATCGACCAGGGGACCACCAGAAAGCCGTTTTTGGACCGAAACAGCCCCGAAATGGATAGGCATCAAGTAAACTTCGTCCCGGAGCCTATTTCCGGCAATTTCAAGCTTATAAAAGGGGTTGAAACCCTCACTTCTCTCACCCATCCGAATTTGCTAGAAACCCTAGCAAGAGTGAGAGAGAAAGTGAGAGTTTGTGAGAGAAGGTGGGAGAGCTTTTCCTGCTGCTGCTGCACGTGCTTAGGCAACGCACTCCGATCACGTTGCCAGTGATTTCTCCGCGTTTTCAGGTAAGAAAAACCCTAGAAAGTTGCTGATTTGCTAATTCCTTGGTTCCATAGAGAAATAGCTAATAAATCTTGTGTATTAGGTTGCCTAGTCACCGTAGACGAAGCGTATACGCTCCGTTCGAATTTCAACATCCATAAGAGACAAGGTGAGGATTTTAGACGCTTTGATTGACGGTTTACAACGCTTTCAATGTCGTTTAATAGTAGATTATCGACGGCATCGCCGTTTGACATGTACAACGTGCTCTCCGTTTCCTGTTTCGTAAATTAACGAAGAATATGAGATTTAGGGCATTTTAGTCATATGTAGGAAGTACGGTCTACATGCATATTTTGCTGACGTGATTGACATGGTTTGTCGCCGTATTAGTGAGTTAGGAATGCTTGCATAATCAGTTTGGCGAAGAGATTCGCCAAGTTGCGCACTTTGGGTCGACATACTATATGTGGACTTAAGTGTGTAGTGTATGTGTTTGTATAAATGCTTGTATTGGTATGTATTGTATTGAATGATGCTATGTAGTAGTTTGAGATTGATTTCATGATTTAAAATGCTGACCTAAATGATTTCCTACATGTTGACCTTATGCATGATTGTATTACATGCATAGGAAGTATGCCTTGAAGATTTGCTTAAGTTGAATATGCACGGAAAGTATGCCTTGAAGATTTGCTTAAGTTGAATGTTATAACATGTGCTAACATGCTCACATGATGTGTTTCAATTCCAATACCTTTGTATATAGCGTTAAGGTAATTTCATAGATGTGTGGGACTTGACTTAGTCCAGGCAGTCGGTAACCGAGCGAATTCGTGGCTGACTGGTCATAGCCACGAACGACGCGTCGATGAACGTGATTCGTGTTGAGAGTTGGCGGCAGTGGTTAGGCCACGCGAAGTGTTTTACGCACTTCATGTCGTTCAACTTGAGATGCGATCGCGCTAGTCGAGCCCGTCAAGTAACCCGACTGGCCGATGTTTGTTCACCTTGTATGTATCATAACTGCTTGAACCTAGGGTACTGAACTTACCATTGTAAACCCTATTAACCATGGTACCTTGATCCACGAAGACTCATGAGCCGGGCATGGTGGTATGGGACACCGTGGTCGAGCTGTCGGCCTACGCTGGGGCCACAAACCTCCCCGTAGTGACCAGTGAGCACCTTGACTCGTGAGCAGATTATGGTGGTATGGGACACTATATTCTAGCTGTCGGCCTACACTGATCAGGCGACGAGCCCTTTGTAGTGACCGCGAGCGTATTCTGAGTCCACGGGAGGCGACGACCCTTCCGTGCAGTAGAGTACAGTAGGCCTGTATTGATAAGGTGATGGGGGAGCGGTGCAACGAGTGCGAGCAACAGCCCTGGCAGCCCTTGCAGTGACCTACGAAATATACATCGTATGAGATTACTAGGAGTGACGACCCTAGACAGGATCCGTGTTGGGATTGATACAAGGGAAGTACCTTAGTTTCCCAATCCTGCTGTTTGAATGGACTAATAACAACTTGGTAATCATATCACCATAGCATTGCATGTGCCTGGAAGATGTGGAGCACTCTAGGGAGTGTGGCATGCCGCGGTCGTAAGATGTTGCCGCATGAGGGTGATCGTCGGTGAGGGCATACATCACGTCATATCATCTTGCATTAACAACAGTATTAGGATTGTCTGATTTACTGCTTTACTATTATCGCGTGATTGAATTGTGAACATGCTAATCCCTGCTCTCTTATCCCACTGAGTTGATCACTCACTCCCACGTTACGGGATGGTGTTTCCGGACACCCACCAGTCCCTTTTGTGATTGCAGATGATGGCGCGGCCTATGAGGCGGAGCTGAACTTGATGATGAGGAGGAGGATTCCTCCTTTATGCGTGTTCTGATTGACGGGATTGCAGGGAGGTTGATTAGATACTTTGACATTGTCATTTTGTATTTTTAGCGCCCTCATGTATATTCATTTTGTTTACTTTTGAAGTATACATGTATGTGTATAACCTGGTAAAATATTCACACTCTGGAGACATACAACAGTTTATATACGTTATACATACTATTACAGTCTTCCGCTTGCAAATTTAACTGTCTCTGGAGTATGATATGCTGTTCTGGCTTAATCTCACTCATGTTTAATACATTATCACAGACAACATTTAATCATACATATCCATGTTGCATAAATAACATTTTGGAACTCGGGAGTTGGGTTTTTGCTCGACCCCCCGATTTTCGGGATGTTACAGACCCGTTCTCCTACAGTAATCACATATCTTGGTAGGTCAAGTAGAAGGTGTCGGTGTGACAGCAAGCCTAGGCGGAGAACTCGAGCGGAGCCTCTTCCTAACAAAAGATGAGGACTGTCCCTCCATCCAGTTTCATGGGTCCAGCTATGAACGAGTCTATGAGACTCTTTCCTCATTTTGTTCTACCCGTATTGACATCTCAACTATCTCGACATATGTCCTGATGTTCACACAATACATCTTTAAGTGAATGTCATTCCTTAGGCCCTCCTTGAATTGTCGCATCTTGGTCACCTCTTCTGTAACTATTTAGGAAGCGTAGTATGACAATTCAGTGAAACGGTTCTCATATTGCACTACAAACATCACCCCTTTCTGGAGGTGTAAGAATTTATTCTCCCTTTCATACCGGTATGTTTGAGGAAGATATTTCTGATTGAAGCGAGCCTCAAATGCTTCTCACGTCCATACGTGGTTCTCGGGACTGGTCCTAAGAACACTCTTCCACCATAAGTTAGCCTCCTTCTCGAAGAGGTAAGAGATGAGTTCAATATTCTCCGCTTCTAAACAGTGGAGAGGCCGAAGCAACTTGGTGACTCAGTTGAGGCAGTATTCCGCTTCCTCTAGGTAGTGGGTGCCGGCGAATGTGGGCGGCCTAAATCTCTGAAACTACTCAAATAGGTTGCTTGTGTTGGTTGCATGCGCGGCCATAGGGGATGGTTTCAGTTGTTGCACCCCCATGTTGTGGGCCATGATTCCCATCATAGTGGCTAACATCTATTGTTGTTGTTACATAAGAAGCAACATTTGACCCGTTTGGTTCGTAGCTGGTGTGGTGGGAGGTGCGGATGTCGTGGCTTGTATTGGTGGTACATTCAGGACCATTTCCTGGGTAGTATTACTCGTGTTGTGGGAACCGGTCGCCCCTTAGGGGCCTTGTTGATCCTAGGGAAGTTGGTCCCTCTCGACTAGGCCGCCGTGAGGTAGGTGGACATATCAACCTTCTCCCCATGGAGGCATTTCCTGGAAGGACATCCCTTAAGAGGTTAAGTACTAGAACATTGCCCATAGTAAGGTCATGCGTAAACATATAAGACCTATATATATATATATATATATATATATATATATATATATATATATATATATATATATATATATATATATATATATATATATATATATATATATATATATATATATTCCATTCGTGAGCATAGGCAACTATACATACAAGCATTCACATGGCGACAAGAAATTTCTAAGGCTATCCATACATTCACATCAATTTCAAAATTTCATTGGTATGGCTAGTACATCCTACAGCATGGATTACATGTGTCACTAGATACTTCAAACATACAAGAAATATAGTCTAATCAAAGCAAAAGTTCTAACTTTCAATACATGGAAGTAGTCCTAATTGACTCAAAACAAACTACTAATTATCAGTAAGGTTAAGTTACTACTCTTCTGGGTTGGGCGAGGACGGGGGTGCTTCCTCCCCCTTGCTGCAGCAAATTAAGGTCTTTATGGCCTAATAAATCTTCTTATTCCATTTCTCCTGCTCTGCATGGTGCCTCACCTGACTTTCTTCCATCTTGATCATTCTAATGTCGAGTGCATCCAACCACTCACGTATGTCTAAGGCAGCAAGTGATCCACTGCTGACTTCTTCTGCTTCCTCTACTTCATCCTCATCCTCATTCTCGTCCTCGTCACTTCCATCGCCTTCCTCTTCTCCTTTATCGGCATCTCCAAACTCTTCAATGTGAGCCTGTTATTGTTTTGGTCTCAATCCCATAAGGTTTAACATCTTATCACCCAAGACTTTCGTTGGTATGGGGTTCCCGTTTGATCCGCCTATCCCAAACTGTTGGGCCAGATGGCAGACTAGGCGGCCATAAGGAAGGACTATGTCCTTCCGTATCGCCTTTGCGGCCTTCACGATATGGTAAAGTACTATGTAGGGGGCGCACACATCTGCTCCATGACCCACTTGATATAAGAACTTCACCATATAGCGGGTGCACTCGGTTCAGTTCTTCAACCTTGGGTATATATTGTAAGTAGCAATACAGTGAAGTACTCGATATTCGGGTGCCAGGGTTGTCGTGTATAGGCCGACATCTCGCATCCATTAGGTAACTCGGCCGCACAAGAAGCGGGTCCATTCATCACGGGCTCACTCCTTATCATCAACTAAATATGGCACGAACCTCGATAGCGCCACAAAACGAGCCACATATTGTGCTACTGACATGTCTCCCTACACCAAGGTCTCAAACTCCAGTGCTCTCTAATGTCAAATGTGATCAGGGAAGTACTGCTCCTCGAATCGTTCTATAAAATCATCCCATGTTCAGACGAAGTCGAGCCCTGCAACATAGGTAACAGAGGTCCACTAGTGTTCGGCCTCACCCTGAAGAAGAAACACTACTAACCGGACTTGCTGCTGGGTCGTACACGCTATAGTATCGAACATCTTCTCCACATCGAAGCGCCATCTCTCGGCTGCAGTTGGATCTGGCTCGCCCTAGAAACGTGGAGGGTCAAGCCGTCTGAACTCTCGAAGAAGGGCGCTCATGCACTCCTGCTCGGCCTGGGCTGGCGAAACATTTGGGCACCTGCCCTGTCCCTTAAGTGCAGCTGTCACAGCCCGTAACATCTGTTGTAACCGAGAGGCACTCACCTATACGGTCGGATCCGCACCAGTCTAAGGTGGAGGAATGTCATCCTCAGGTAGGGGAGCAGGGATCTCTGGGGGTAGAACGGGAGGCACAAGTGGTAAAGCTAGAGCCTCAGGTGGTGGAGTGGGAGTCGATCGGGTCACTCTCCTGGGCAGCATGTCCTATAGAAAAGAATAAGGACGCCAATCAACCTTAAGAATTGCACATTAGGGAACTCAATTGGAAGGTTATGAACTCGAAACCTAATCGTCCTAACTCATGAATCGCAAGAAAATATGTCGACTTCGTTAGACGGTCCACGACAATCCAGATAGCGTTATGACCGCACTGAGTCCTCGGTAAACCCATGATAAAATCAGTAGATACGTGCTCCCACTTCCACATCGGGACACTCAACGGTTGTAACAGACCAGGAGGTCTCTGATAATCGGCCTTGACACACTAGCATGTGTCACACTCGGCCACAAAACTAGTGATTTGACGTTTCATCTCCCCCCAAAAATATAGTCTCCTCATATCACGATACATCTTCGTCGAGCCAGGGTAGCTAAAAAATCACAATCGATGTGCCTCAGTCATAAGATCTCTACGTAACTCAGAAATATTCAGGACACATAATCGGCCTGTAAAGCAAAGTCCACCATCAGAACTAATCTGTCAATCTATCTAACTCTCAGATGTTGCCTTTGTTCGATAATCCTGTAACGACTTGTCTGTCTGCTGAGCCTCGATCACCCTTGTAATAAGAGAGGGTTGAATGGACAGGCTCGATAGCTGTATGATAGAAGACTGTAGACCAAACTCAAAGTCATACTCTACTATATCCTCGAGCATCCTCCACTCCTAAATCATTATATGTGCTACTAGGCCGCGTAGCTAATGGCTGAGGGCATCCGCCACCACGTTTACCTTTTCTGGGTGGTATTGGAGGTCAAAATCATAGTTCTTTAGAAGCTCCATCCAACATCTCTGCCTCGTGTTTAGGTCGGACTTAGAGAATAGATACTTCAAGCTCTTGTGGTTAGAGAAGAACTTAAACCTGACCCCATAAAGATAGTGTCTCCATGCCTTCAGTGCGAAGACGACTGCTGCTAGCTCCAAATCGTGTGTGGGGTAGTTCAGCTCATGGACCTTGAGCTGACGAGACGCAAAGGCTATCGGCCTGCAATGCTGCATCAGGATAACACCTAAACCAATACGTGAGGTATCGGTAAATACAACAAATCCATCACTCCTAAAGGGAAGAGTGAGGATAGGAACAGACGTCAAATGGTCCTTCAGCTCCACGAATGCCTGCTCACATGCGTCAGTCCAAACAAAATCTACACCTTTTCGAGTCAACCTGGTCAACGGGGCTGCAATACGGGATAAGTTCTCAAAGAAACGCCGATAGTATCCCGTTAAACCAAGGAAACTACGGATCTCAGACGCAGTCGTGGGCTGGCCCCACTGACGTACTGCCTCAACCTTCGAGGGGTCCACTACGACACCCTCTCTCGTCACCACGTGACCGAGGAATCTCACCTCCTCCTACGAAAACTCACGCTTCTCCAGTTTCACGTACAACTGGTAGGCACGGAGGGTCTACAACGCGATTTCCAGATGCTGCATATGGTCCTCACGGGTCCTTGAATATATCAGAATATCGTCAATGAAGACCACAACAAACAAATCGAAATATGGACGAAAGACTTCATTCATCAACTGTATGAAGACTGTGGGTGCATTGGTTAGTCCAAAGGACATGATCTAAAACTTAAAATGACCATAACGAGTCCTGAAAGCCGTCTTCAAGATGTCTTCCTCTTGGATTCGAATCTGATGATAACCAAAACGTAGGTCAATCTTCGAAAAGAACTGTGCACCTTACAGCTGATCAAAAAAATCATCTATCCTCTGGAGTGGGTACTTGTTCTTGATCGTGACTCGGTTGAGCTTGCGATAATTCACGCAGAGCCTCAACGAGCCATCCTTCTTCCTGACGAAGAGTACTGGTGCTCCCCAAGGTGAACTACTCGGATGAATGAATCCTAACTCACACAACTCATCCAACTGTCATTGCAGCTCACGCAATTCCATCGGTGCCATACGGTACGGGGCCTTCGAGATGGGTGCGGTACCAGGCACAAGATCTATCTGAAACTCAATATGACGGTGAGGCAGTAACCCCAGAATCTCCTGGAACACGTCAGGAAAATCACAAACAATCAGCAAATGGTCAATACATGCTGCAATAGGCTCCTCTATGGCGTAGGACATCAAGCATGACAATGGCTCTCCTCTGGGCTCGGTGACAAACTGAAACTGCGGCAAGCCTAGTATGCAAAATGTGACTGTCCTTGTGGAACAGTCCAAGATGGAGTAATACTTGACAAGCTAATCCATGCCCAAGATAACGTCAAAATCTGACATCGGCAGCATGTATAAGTTGACGAGCAAGAAAATCTCCCTCACTAACATGGGGTAAGATAAACAAAAATGGCCCAATACTGTGGTCTTCCCTAAGGGTGTCGATACGGTCAATCCCTCACTAGCAAACTCTGTCCACAATTCAGTCGATCGGTAAAAATTCTCAGATATGAATGAGTGCGAAGCACCGAAATCAAACAATACACGTGCAATGCATGAAGAGACTGGAAGTATACCCTCTGCGAATCCTCCAGAGGTATGTGGGTCCTGCTGAGCAGCATAAAATCTAGCCTGAGCTGGCTGGGGAGGTGTCCGTTCCCTCTGAGGTCCCTGGTACTGTTGCTACCTTTGCGACGGCCTGTACTGTTGTCTCTATTGCTGCTCGGGCCTCGGCGGCTGAGGTGGCTGTGGACGTTCTGATGGGGTCGCTGCTGTGCTGGAGGCTGCTACTATGAAGGTTGTTGTGGTGCTCTTGGCTGCTATAGATGAGGACAAGGGCACTCAGATATGTGGTGTCCTGTCCTACCACATCCAAAATAGGTCCCTAAGAATGGCTGTTGGGGTGGCGCTGGAGGTGCTGCTGATGCTCTAGTAGGTGGGTAGCTCATGTACCTATGTGGCCATCGATGCTGCTGAGAACTACTGGAGGGGGCCTGCCTCTTCCAATCCCTCCTCTTATCTCGATAGGCCTATGCGCTGGCCCACTCAGTCTCATAAATCTGAGCCCTCCGTACTACTGCCTGAAAGGTCGGGAGCTTATGCCAATAACACAGCCTCGAAGACCGTAACGTAAGTCATTCTTAAAATGGCGGGCCCTCTGCCCCTCATCATCAACTAAATATGGCGCGAACCTCGATAGCGTCACAAAATGAGCCACGTACTATGCTACTGACATGTCTCCTTGCACCAAGGTCTCAAACTCCGGTGCTCTCTCACGTCAAATGTGATCAGGGAAGTACTGCTCCTCGAATCGATTGATAAAATCATCCTATTTCCAGATGAAGTCGAGCCCTGCAACGCAGGTAATAGAGGTCCACCAGTACTCAGCCTCACCCTGAAGAAGAAACACTGCCAACCGAACTCGCTGCTGGGTCGTACATACCATAGTATCAAAGATCTTCTCCACATCGGAGCACTATCTCTTGGCTGCAGTCGGATCTGGCTCGCCCTAAAAACACGGAGGGTCAAGCTGTTTGAATTCTCAAAGAAGGACGCTCGCGCACTCTTGCTCTGCCTAGACTAGTGAAACAGCTGGGCGCCTACCCTGTCCCTGAAGTGTAGCTATCATAACCTGTAACATCTGTTGTAACTGAGAGGCACTCATCGATATGGTCAAATCGACACCAGTCTCAGGTGGAGGAATGTTATCCTCAGGTAGGGGAGCAGGGATCTCTGGGGGTGGAATGGGGGCGCAGGCGATAAAGCTAGAGCCTCAAGTGATGGAGTGGGAGTCGATCGGGTCACTCTCCTAGGAAGCATGTCCTATAGGAAAGAATAAGGACTCCAATCAAGCTTAAGAATCTCACATTAGGGAACTCAATCGGAAGGTTACGCACTCAAAACCTAATTGTCCTAAACTCATAACAAACATGTGATGTTATTCTCAGTTATTCTCAAGTTATGCTCTGATACTAACTCTGTCACCCTCCAAACTCAAAAACTGGGCTCCCAAAATTCTTGATCACCGAATCCGGTACAACAACCTCCATAGTACCCCATTCTCGGCTCTCGGCACCCATACACCAGGTTCCAATCCTAGGATGCTACAAGGAGGATTTCTAATCATTAATTTGATTCATAATGAGCATAACCATAAGCATAACCCACGAATAATAACTATAAGAATACCATCACAAAATCTACTATGATCAAAAACTTTAAGTACAATGCATCTGAAGGGAAATACAAGATAATGCAAATAACAAAAACTCCAAAAGCTCGACTGCACGATCCTGCTGCTACTATGCTACAGCTGCATCCTGGCGTCACCTGCATGCATCAATCATGTATAATCTTATAGAAAGCTTAGAAGGCTGTGTAAGTGTGTGCACAATATGAGCGAGCTTAGAATGTAAGGTCAGAGTAATGCGAAAACATGCTGATGAGTACATGAATACAATCAGTCGTACTAAGGCTATGGGGTGCAAGATATGAATGTTATTGGCCATGTCAAGACCATGCGATGCGTGATGTAACTCAAGTATACCAATCCTCATCCAAATCCTCATACAGGTCATCAATATCAGCACAATTCTCAGTTTGGATAATCACTGGAGTTTAGTACACTCCAAATGGCATTGTCACTCTTCCAGCTGCATAGTCTAAGTGAGCGTAAGAAACCTCACTATCCGCCTAGCCAATAGTCTACCAATACCTATCCGGCACATCAATAGCGGACCCATTCACGAGCTGGTTAGCTCAGCTTAGTATTGCCCCCTACCCTCGGGCAAGGCCACACCCCTTTCCAACCGACCATGATACAGTGAGAGACATGGCATCCTGGTATTCGGCCCTCATTCGCTCAATATCCACTCGATTTCGACGTTGGAGTTATCCTCTGGTACCATCGGGTTTAGGAATTTTCACCCAGGGACATCTATGACGCCCCGATGCTTAATAACGATATTTTTTGTATCCAATTTAGCCACCCACGATGTGTCTATGGAGGCTACGACCCTGATGTCGCTAGGGCATATAATAATCATAATCACACAAATGCAAGTGCATGATCACCCTACTAAACATGCAACAATCATGCGCGTACCGCGTGCACATGCAGGGCAACTCTACCTATTAGGGAGCCCATAAATAATCCTCCTGTAGGCATATGCTATGATCAGTCACTCCTCATATCAGGCATACATATGATGCGTATTATTATAAATCACGGATCTATACTAAACATGTTATATGGTAATGGGCTCTGTTCATAAGGAAGATGGGCCTAGACGGCCTATACATTACAAGTATGGGCCTACCAATGGGCCTTAGGGTGAGTGACAATGCGGACATTTAACCGACATCATCCTTGTAATGTGGGCATCTAACCATCATTGTTCCCAAGGCACATCCCGTTATAAACATCATTATATATACCACGAAGAAATCACACATTGCAATAGACCTAAATTCATCCCACTGGGCCTTAAGTACATCAAATGGGCCGTATCACCTGGGTCTTATATTCATCAAGTGGGCCGTATCAATGGGCTGCACCAATGGGCCTTACATTACAATGGGCCATAACCCGTGAGCCTTAGAATGCATCAAAATGGGCCTAATCACATTGGCCTTATGTGCATCAAATGGGCCACACCAATTAGCCCCATATATATCAAATGGGCCACACTCAAATATAAATAGTGATGATGACTTCCACCATTAAAATTCTCAAGGCCCACCATAGCATTTATTTCCTGCACAATCTATTCATAAGGTCATAAGGACCTGGATTCAGAGGGAAAGAAAATATCATAGTTGTCCAATCTTATAATCCAAAGGTTTTTAATGGTGGACATTTAATCCAACACTGTTTCTATAGTGTGGTCCACATGACTCTAGATCTGCCTCATTCTTTAGCTCATGCCATAAAAATGATCTTTCAAGATGGACAGACGGTTTGGATGCAACATATGCATCATGGTGGGCTCCACTGACCATCCAGCAACCCAGCCAAATGGCTGGACGGCAGTGATAAAACACATATATCATAATGGGCTCCACCGTCCATGGTCAGTGGACGGTGTGAATAAAACACCTAGATCACTGTGGATCCCATGTGGGGCCCACCGTAATGCTTATTTGCAATCCAACTCGTTGGTAAGGTCATACGAACCAGGGTGAAGAGGGAAAACAAATTTCACAATGATCCAAAGCTCTTGAGAGACCCAAAACGGCTTCAATGGCAGAGGTTCAATTCGACTCTTTCCTGTTGTGTGGGCCACCTGAGTATTGTATATAGCTGATTTTTGGGGGGCCCACTGTCCTGAAGGGGACTTATCAAATGCACAGTGTTAATGATCAACAATCATCATGGTGGGGCCCACGGCTAGGACCATAGATCCCTGTCAGGTCGTCCATCCGCAGCAGGCACTGCCTGCGCCTCTGACAGCAGCAGCATCAGCTACTGCATATATATATATATATATATATATATATATATATATATATATATATATATATATATATATATATATATATATATATTTTTTTTTTTTTTTGTTAGTTGTTAGTACACGCCCATGTCAGTACATACACTCCATGTTAGCCATTAATAGTCCAGCGTCCAGGGACGCTGGACGGCATGGATAAATACTACATCATGGTGGGTCCCACTTGAACATGGCCCACCTATTCAAATCAACATGATATTTGTGCTTTCTCATCACCAGGCCCACTAGATGGCCTGGATAAAATAGGTGGACGACATCACTAAAATACATCCATCATGGTGGGTCCACGATCTGTGTGCATCTAGTGGGCCACACCCATTATAAAAGAGAGAGAAGGAGAAAGAAAAGAAGAGAGAAATAAGCGGTGTAGATGGAGGGACCCCGCCACTATGGGTCCCTCATATTATTGCAACACATACATCAATTTGGGTCCCTCATACAAGTGGGTCCCCTAATTATGAAATCAACTGTGAAAATTCAAAGATCACCCACCTCTAGGCCTCCTACTTACTCCCCTAGCTTCCTTAGCTCCTTGCCTTCAAGTTTGATGGTGGTAGATGATGAATGAACGGTTGAGATGTGAGATGAGAGGGCAGGGAAAGTGGGCCACACTTGTTGTTTGGGAAGGAGAGAGTTTGGACGTGGGATGGTGTGTTGCTTAGGAAGCGAAGAGATGGAATGAGAGAGAGAAAGAGGAGTAGTGGCTTAAGGGATGGGGTGATGTGGTGGTTGTAAGGAAAAGGTGATGGGAGGTATGGTTGTGGTTGAAAATGGGGTAAAAGAGGGATGGTGAGGGGAGAGAGAGAGAGAGTTGACTTTTAAAAAGGAAGGGATGGGTTGTTGTACTTGGGGTATGGCTTATACTTGACATTGATTGATGGGACATATCGTAGAGATTCCCTCGATATTCGTAATGCGCGACGTTTCTTCAGAATGAAAGTAGGCCTACATCTCCTAGCCTGAGCATCAGATCGGTGCGTGAGTCACGACGTTGGAATCGTGGAGACAGCGCGGTCGCTAAGGTATAAGTTCTGGTTCAAGCCAACTTCGATATGTGGGACCCGGCTTAGGAACATGCGCAAACCTCGGATGCGGGTCGAGGATTGTCAAAATTCGACCGGTAGGACAACAGAAGCCAACAGAACAGTACGGTCTAAGATACGGATATTACAGTGAGGATTGGGAAGGTGGGTTTCTTTGTTGGAGGATTGAGGTCTTGAAAATGGTTGGGAGAGAAGTATTGAAGGTGAGGTTTTTAAGGAAGAGTTTTGGAGAAACGGGATTTAAGGGAATGTGATTTGTTGAAGAGAAGGGAATAGGATGTGAGTTTAAAAATGGATTTGAAGAGATGTTGGGTGAGATGGGTTTGAGATTGAGTTGAGGAAATGGGGTTCAAGAAAGGGTTTTGAAGTTGGGAGGGGAGAAGCTTTCTCTCTTGGGGAGGTTTGAGTGTAATGAGAGAGAGGGGGGGTGGAGTCCCTTTAATGTGCAAAACAAGTGGACCCCACATCAAATTTCGGTTGCAAACAGAGCCAACAGCCTGCGGACGGTGGGGGCCACACTGATCTAGTGGGGGCCACACTGATCTAGTGGGGGCCACGTGGTCTGCTAGTCAAACGGGCCAGGGCCATGCACGTATTGGCGGGGGTAACACGGACAGACGGTGGGGGCCATGAGGAAATGGCGGGGGCGACGATGGGGGCCAATCGGGTCCGACTGGGGAAATGTCAGCTAGGAGGGTTGCATGCCTTTCGGCATTCCCAGGCGTGGGTAATGCCCCCTGGGATGTGCCATCTATGATTTTGGGGTAGGAGGATCTGATCTACGCAATGGGTCTAGTTATGTTTTGAGATTGCTCCCATTTAGTGGTCAAAAATCCATTTTATCTATATTTCTACCATTTTCGATAAATTTTGTTTACCCCTAATTCCCTATCACCGAACGGCTTCTACCGTTCAATCATTCAGTTTTGGTCCATTCCTATCATTGGGCTAAGGTACTGTAAGTCTCTCAGACCTATTTTCTAGCGTCACTACTTCTCTTGCTACCTGTAACGCCCGTGAAAAATCCGTACTTGGGCTCGAGTACCAACTCGACCCGAAATTGTGTAGAATTTATTCCTTTAGAAAATATGACAAAGTTAGCTAGTGCAACATTAGAATAGCTGGAAAATGGTCCCTGATCACTTTAAATACGTTCTACAAGGCTCAGAGCGAGTGGAACCAATGGTGCTATAATGCTCTAAAGCCTCGGATCAAACTCTAAACCGGTTTATTCTCGGGACCTCCTTGAAACTTTGTATTGGATCTAGACTGCGCGTCGAAAGTCCGATACCTACCATCTTAGACCGTTATGACCACTTAGCTGGGCTTGGCAATCGTTTCGAAAATCAAGTCCAACTGACATTCAGAGGCTATTTCATTAAGCCTGGACTGAAGAGAGTGAGAATAGGGTTAGAATTGGAATTTAAAATTCAAATCTAGTACACGATTTGACGCATCAGTATTGAGCATTCTGACCGTCAGAATTCAGCCAAATTACACCCTTGGATCAGGAAAAATTTCTATTACATATCACGAGACTTATAGGCCTGATCTTGGTGCGGTGACCGTTAAACTGAAACTGGACCGCCACGTGCGATCTGGGAACCCTACCGGTCTGAAAACTGGATGTATGCTAGATCCAGTATGCATGAGCTTAAGTTCGATCGCATTTGGTCAGGGGACCTTCAGAAATGCTCTTTTGGACCGAAACAGCCCCGATTTGGTTAGGCACCAAGTAAACATTGTTCCCAAGCCTATTTTGGGCATGTTTTAGCTTATATAAGGGGTTGAAACCCTCACTTCTCTCACACATCTGAATTTTCTAGAAGCCCTAGCTTGTGTTAGAGAAAAGGTGAGAGATTGTGAGAGAGAGTGGAAGAGTTCTTCCTGCTACTTGTGCTACGTGTTGCATGTGCTTAAGCAACGCACCTCTATCGCTTTTCCGGCGATTACACCGCGATTCTAGGTAAGAAAATACCCTAAATAGTTGCTGATTTGAGGTTCCTTTGTTTACATAGCGATGTATCTTATGGATCTTGTGTATTAGGTTCCCTATTCGCCGTAGACGAAGCGTATACGCTCCGCTTCAATTCACGAGTCTACAAGACATAAGGTGAGGATTTTAGACGCTTTGATTGACGGTTTCCAATGCTTTCAATGTCGTTTAATAGTAGATTATTGACGGCATCTCCGTTTGATATGTACAACATGCTCTCCATTTCCTATTTCGTAAATTAACGAAGAATATGAGATTTAGGGCATTTTAGTCATTTGTAGGAAGTACAGTTTACATTCATATTTTGCTGATGTGATTGACATGGTTTGTTGTCGCATTAAGAAGTTAGGAATACGTGCATAATTAGTTTGGCGAAGAGATTCGCCTAATTGCGCACTTCGGGTCGACATACTATATGTAGACTTAAGTGTGTAGTGTATGTGTTTGTATAAATGCTTGTATTAGTATGTATTGGATTAAATGATGTTATGAATTAGTTTGAGATGGATTTCTCAATTTATATGCTGACATAAATGATTTCCTACATGTTGACTAAGTTCATGATTCCATACTATGCATGACATATATGTGCTTGAAGATTTGCCTAAGTTGAATGTCATAACATGTGTTAACATGCTCACATGATTGTATTTCAATTCCAATATTCTTACATAAATTGCTGATGTGATTCCATAATTATTTGGGACTATATTTATTCCAGGTAGTCGGTAACTGAGCGAATTCGTGGCTGGCTGGTCTTAGCCACGAACGACGCGTCGATGAACGCGAGTCGTGTTTAGAGTTGGCGGCAGTGGTTAGGCCACGCGAAGTGTTTTACGCACTTCATGTCGTTCGACTTGAGATGCGATCGCGCTAGTCGAGCCCGTCAAGTAACCCGACTGACCGATGTACGTTCACCTTGTATGAGTCATAACTGCTTGAACCTAGGGTACTGAACTTACCATTGTAAACCCTGTTAACCATGGTACCTTGATCCACGAAGAATCATGAGCCGGGCATGGTGGTATGGGACACCGTGGTCGAGTTGTCGGCCTATGCTGGGGCCATAAACTTTCCCGTAGTGACCAGTGAGCACCTAGACTCGTGAACAGATTATGGTGGTATGGAACACTATATTTTAGCTGTCGGCCTACACTGATCAGGCGACGAGTCCTTTGTAGTGACCGCGAGCGTATTCTGAGTCCACGGGAGGCGACGACCCTTCCGTTGCAGTAGAGTACGGTAGGCCTGTATTGATAAGGTGATGGGAGAGCGGTGCAACGAATGCGAGCAACAGCCCTGGCAGCCCTTGCAGTGACCTACGAAATATACATCGTATGAGATTACTAAGAGTGACGACCCTAGACAGGATCTGTGTTGGGATTGATATAAGGGAAGTACCTTAGTTTCCCAATCCTGCTGTTTGAATGGACTAATAACAATTCAAAAATCATATCACCATAACATTGCATGTGCCTGAAAGATGTGGAGCATTCTAGGGAGTGTGGCATGCCGCGGTCGTAAGATGTTACCGTATGAGGGAGATCGTCGGTGAGGGCATACATCACGTCATATCATCTTGCATTAACAACAGTACTAGGATTGTCTGATTTACTGCTTTACTATTATCGCATGATTGATTTGTGAACATGCTAATCTTTGCTCTATGATTCCACTGAGTTGATCACTCACTCCCACGTTATGGGATGGTGTTTGCAATACCCACCAGACCCTGTTGTAGATGCAGGTGAGGCTGAGATCCAGGAGGCAGAGCCAGACTTCGACGAGGACCAGGACGAGTTCTCGTACATGCAGTATCACGATGGCTTTGCGTAGGCGACCTGGATCGATGGGATTTCAGTGGGACCATTTTGGACATTTAATTTTGTTCATGTATATGTATATGAGACTCAGAGATGTATTCATACTTTAGAGACAGATGAGATTTACTTTATTTTTTCATACAATAATATATATATTGTTTAGTCTTCCGCTTGCTTTTATCACTGGATCTGAAGTATGAATTGCAGTTTTGGTATACTTTTACTCATGTGAATGCTTTAAATTAGACAACATTGAATCATAATCATTTTTGTTGCATAAGTGACGATCTGGAACTCGGGAGTTGAGTCTATACACGACCCCCGATTTTCAGGGTGTTACACTACCCAACCCTAACACCTTAAATGTCCTACCCTCCGCCTACAATGGTTGATTCAAGGCTTATGATGGTTCCTAGCATTCTAAGTCTCTGTTGCATTCCCTCTCGAGTCTTTGAATGCGTTAGTGAGTTCATGATTCACAACCCAATTAATTCCAAACCATTACTTTGATACCAACTTGTAACACACTAAAAATTGGGAGTCATGCATACACTCGACTCCCAAGTTCCCGGGTATCACTACTAATCAATTTTATAATTTGATGATTAATCAGGTTAAATGCACAGCTTAGAATTACTTATAACATGAATCACAATTCACAACTAGTCTACTCTATTGAAAAAGGCTCAATGTTTACAAGTCCAAAAATATAACTATGGGTCGCACAAGACATTACCTAACAAAAGTATAAAAAAATGGTATGTCTAAAAGAATGATTCGCCAAGTCCCCTATTTAGCGATCCAAGTCCGCCCACAAAAGTAGGGTGGGTCACCCATCAACTGAAAATAGGACAAATCATTCACCTAACTAATTGTGTTAGTGTAGGTGTATGATAAATGATATGATACATGCCCTCGCAACAATACTCCCTCGAGCGACTTCATCTAACGATCACGTATGACCAACCACTCTCATTGTGACCTCAACTGCCGAGTCGCCAACCTAACTAGTGTGATATGGTCATGATTGTGTTACCCAAGTTTTTTAATTAAGTTCATTCAATAAGCAGATTGGGAAAACTAATACACCCCGTGATGTCAATGCCCTAAAATAGTTACGAGGCCAAGGCCCCCCAATGTGTGAGGCCAAGGCCCCGCGATCCTTAATCCCGTCAGGTTCACCATCCTCAAATTTAAGCACATGCGGAGTGTTGAGTAGATGGGTCGCTCGCAATCACTACGATGAGGCTCGTCACCCTAGAGTAGGCCGACAACTCGGACATTGTATCCCATTCCACCATGCCCGGTTCTCGAGTCAGTGGATTGGTCTCAATTGGTTATCAATGGGCTTCAATGGTTGAAGGGTGTTCCAAGCTCCATACAGCCGTGAGAAAACAGGGTTAACAAACATGGTTGGTCAGTGATAGATTAGACCGCATGAGTTCAGGCGAGTACGTGATAGACGATATCAAGTATAAGCGACCCATGTAATCCAACCACTGTCGTCCATACGCACCCACCCAAATCCATGGGTTTAGCCTTAGGACAGTCTTACCCATGGGACCACAGTCTCTCACCTCAGATTCCTGACCAACTCAAGGGTTTGATGGTATTCAATAACACTTCAACAATCAGGGTTTATCTACTAACACAAGTGATATCATGCATTCATATTTTTAAACAAAAAAAAAATCATATTTTTCCATAATGCAAATCCTAACAATGTTATGAAATAAAGGTGCATATGTGTTGTGCGGGTTAGTGAGGAAGCCAAGCATTTCATATATCTCATTATACAAAAATACACAAGGGTTAGTGCATCAAACATGTCATGAGGAAACATCGTACAAGAATCGAACAAGGAATGTATAAGTAATCATCAAACTCATACCCAATCATGTTGAGAAACATCAAACATTCCGTAATCATTCCATATTTATTTAGGGAGGACCTAAAGTATATGGTCTTGTCTAGGTTTCTCTAGATTACCTAAATACATTACCTAACAAGCAAAATCATTAGATTTATATTAAAATTGGTGCTAGGCCACCTAAGAATAATAGTCCGCACCTATGGATCATTGAGTTCTTGAGAAATGACATAGGACTGATCAGATTTGGGGTCGATTGGCGAGAATCCCTAAGGTAAAACATTTGCATGTTAGAATTTCATGCAAATCCCTTCTCAACACAAGGGGGTTTTAAGAAAAATGAGGGATTACCAACCCAATCGGTGGAGAGGGATTCTTTCAGTTGTGATTGAGGGATTCGTTGAGGAAGAAGTGAGGAGTTGCAAGAAATCGGACTCCTTTGGGCCCCACTTGAGCTATGGTCCACCTTCACTCTTCTTCACTCTCTCTTTCTCTCTCTCTTCTCTCTTTACTCTCTTCTTTCTCTCTTGTTTGTTGGAGTAATGGTGAGAGCATGAGGAAAAGAGCCGTAGGGCTTTATTTCCTAGGTTTGGGCCCATTGGCCTTAAGTCTCAACAATTGCCCTCAATGGCCCTCTAGGACCCCCTTTTGGCTTTTGGACAGCCCTATCGCCCCTCTAGCTATCAAATTTAGTGTGTAGGTGTCTCATAGCCCGATGAGGGGCTGTACAAAATTTGAAGGCAAACGGACGCAGGCTTTTATTGTACGGTTTCGATCTTTAAATGGCCCTATGAGGTCCATTCTGGTTGTCAGGGCGGTTCTGATGGCCCTCTGGATATGAAATTCACAGGATAGGTGCTCCATGGCCCAATGAAGGGTCGTGCAAAATTTGAAGGCAAACGAACGCGGGGTTTTACCATACGGGTCCGATTTGCAATCAACGGTCATCATTTCATGATTAGGTTCCAGGTTTGGTGGATGGGCATAGAAAAATACTTTAACCCCTCACCGTAAATGTAGAAGAGATCTGACCGCTGCAAAACCTGATATCTTAGTTTTATTTAAAAGTATCAGATTTCAATTTTGGCCCGTGGATGAGTTGCGTTTGGCAAGTGCCTCGATGACGATGTGGATAATTAATTTCTAGGTGTCTATTGAGTCCATGGTCCGTGATGGGCCACAAGCCCAGTGAGATCTGAGGTTCTCCAAATTTTTATATCTTTCTGACTTTCCTTGGCTGCTGTATGTCCTGCACGAGCTGTTGCTAAGTGCAAACGGGCTATTTAGCTTGGTGGCCTACACTTGGTCTGATCATAGCCAAACTGGTCTACCCTAATGGGCTAATCCTAGGTTAATTTATTTGTGGTACCCACCCATGAGTGGTTTAAGCAAACGGTCCTGTGACAAATCTTACGTGGACACCTCAGGACATTGTTCTGATTGGACAGGACGTTATAATAATCAACCTATACAATCGGCGTCGACAATCAGTCTCGGCAATCGAAATTGGCCTCGACAATCGACATCGACTATCAGTATCAATCGGCATCGATGAGAATGGGCCTAATAAGACCTAAGGGAAGGTCATAAAGTGGACATTCAACCATCATTGTCCATCAATGTGGATATTCAACCAACATTGCTCCCAAGGAGTGGCCCACATAGAGCCAAACATATAGTGGGCCCATGGCCTCACACATGGGCCTAATATACATCACTATGGGCCTCACTCATGGGCCGCATATACATCATAATAGGCCACATCTCAGGGTGTCATATACATCGCAATGGGCCACAATACATAGGCCTCATATATGTCAAATGGGCCGCAATATATGGGCCGAAAAATACATCTCATTGGGCCACAAGACATGGGCCTCACATATGTCAAATGGGCCGTAATATATGGGCCGAAAAATACAACTCATTGGGCCTTACCAAATGGGCTAGAAATGCATCACAATGGGCCTTACCAAATAGGCCGGAAGTACATCATAATGGGTCTTGCCCATGGGCCTCATATACATCACAATGGGCCTTACCCATGGGCCTCGAATACATCACATTGGGCCTCTCCCATGGGCCTCGAATACATAACATTGGGCCTTGCCCATAGGCCTCAGATACAAGTAGGTGGGCCCCATCACATGGGCTAAAAGTACATCATGATGGGCCTCATGGATGGGCCACACTAATAGGCCTCAAATGGGCTTGGACCACTCCAAAAATCATTTCAATAGTTGTAGGTGTAACATGTGTATCACTGTACACTATCATTCTATGGGGCACATGGCCATTAATGATGATTAGCACTATCCAACATGAGACGTGCAAATCAGCACCGTCCAACCATTATCCGTGCAATCAACACCGTCCAACCATTGTCCATGTAAATCAGCATTGTCCAAACATTAGACATGTAAATCAGCACTGTCCAAACATTAGACATGTAAAGTCTAAGCATTGGACATGTAAATTAGCAATGTCCAAACATTGTCCATGATCAGGCCCACAAAACTAGATGATGCCAATATAGCAGTTGTATAGCTGGCAGCAAACGAACAGTTCAGATGCAATACATACCTCATGATCAGAACTTACTGATGTAAAATACAGCAGTTAGATGACTGGTGCGGCCCAGCAAGTGGACGGTTAAGATGAAACACATGCATCACGGTAGATACACGATGTGGATTTATCATACATGGAGGTGGGTCCCACCGTCCCAGGTAGTGGATGGTGTGGATAAAAGCATACATCATGGTGGGTCACCCACCGTCCAATCCACTGGATGGTGGATGGTGGATGAAACACTTACACTTGACGGGTTCCATGTGAGGCCCACTAGCTATACAAATTTATCATATCATATATAATATTATATTATATATAGCTATACAACAGCTATATAGCTAATGTTAGATACACCAGCCAATTTGCTTCTCAAGGTGGGTCCCACGTACATCAGGGCCCACGGTAATATTATATTAAAATAAAATATTCTATAAATATCTAGCATCTAGGTGCATGGGACGGACGACGAGGATAAAGGCCATGCATCATGTGGAGCCTCTAGACAGCAGGGATGAAATACATATGTCATGGTGGCTACAAACGACGTGGATAGAAAATACTTGCATCAAGGTGGGTCCCACCTGCCCACATGTGCCACACGTGTGGGGCAGGCCCCACGACTAAGGCAAATGGAGGAAGTTGATTAAATACATAAAATCATGGTGGATCCCACCGTCCCTAATGGATAGTGAGGATACGACAAATACATCAGGGTTTAGACCACGTAGCACCGTCCAGAGATCTCTGGATGATGGGGATATAGAATACCTTCATCAAGGTGGGTCCCACATGGCACGTGGCCCACAGTTGCCAAAACAGATGGACAACATGGAAAAACATATACATCAGGGCTAACCTTGTGCTGGACGGCTAGGCAATTGGCCCAGCGTCGAGCAGATGGATGGTTTGGATAAACAGATGAACGACACAGGTATAAAAAATATACATCAGTGGTGGGACCCACGTAAGGGTTGGATGGCATGGATAGATCGCATACATCAGGTGAGTCCACACATGTGGCCCACCTACTTTGTATCAAGCTGATATTTACATTTTCCCTTTTGTCCAGACTTGGTAACAGGATGGACGGTACAGATCCAACACATTCATTAGGTGGGTCCCATGTACGTGGACAGCATGGATCAAATATGGGCGTCATAGCAGGGTCCATAAAATAGGAAGAGAGAGAGAGATCAATGAGATAGAGGGAGGGACCCCGCCACTAGGGGCCCTCCTTATACAATGCATACATTAAGATGGGTCTCACCACAAGTAGGCCCTCAAATCATCAAAATCAATGGTAAAAATCATAGAATCATCCATCGTTAGATCTTCTTGGACTTCTTCTTCCATCGATGCGTCCTAAAGCCCCATGGAATGCATTTTGATGGTCGAGATAAAGCTTGGATGGTGGAGATGGGAGGTAGGAAGGTAGGCCACACTAGCTTCTCTCCCATGGAAGCTTGGATGTTGGGTAGCTTGGGAGAAATGAGAGAGAGATGAGAGAGAGATGTGATGTAAGGAGAGAGGGATGGTGAGCGATGGGTGAGTGAGTGATGAGAGTACTTGTGTAAGAGAGAGAGTTGACTTTGGGGATGGATATTGTACTTGGGGATGGAGTGTGAGTGATGACATGCATACTTTAATTGATTGATGTGACGTGTCATAGAGATTCTCTCAGAATTCGCATGCGCGGCATTTTTCTTGAAGTGAATGCGGGCCCCCATCTTCTAGCTCGGGTATTGCCTCAGCACACAAGACGTGACGTCAAAACCGCGGCGACGGCGTAGTCGCAAGGATACAAGTCTCGGGTCGACCCTACTCTAGAATATGGCATACAACTCAGGATCGCACTCAACTGCTATTTACACGTTGTGGGTCATTGAAATTCGATTGGGAGGACCGCAGAAGCCTATGGAATAGTACGGGATAGGATACGAGTCTCACATTCGATGCGAAGGATCGCGGAAGTCTAAAGAAAGGTATGGTCTAGGATACGGGCCTTATACATTTCTTGTAGATGATACAAAGCAACTCATCTTTGGAGGAAGAACCCTCTAATTATTGCTTGATCATTATAAAATTCTACAATTGGTTGAGTATGCAACTGATCTTCTTAGAAAGATAATTTGATGAAATTTTAAATGGTTATGGAATCACCTCATTTGGATATCATTTGACTGCCCAAAAGTGGGCCCAAAGTCACTATGAATCACTGATACTCACTGTGAATCGCCGGTACTCATTATGGGTCATCTATCCCACAAAAACAGTCATGACTCTCTCATTTCAAGTCTGATTTTGGTGATCATGTACTTGTTAGAAATGTAATTTAATAAAATTTCAAATGGATTTTGAATTACCTAATTTTGATATCATTTGATTACATAAAAGTAGGCCCAATGTTCAACTATTTTGATATCTCATTTGGTGATAAATGCAAAGATAAACTTTAGGCCTAGATTTGGGCAACCAATGGTTTCTAAATAATTTGATTCTAAAGCTATTTGAAATTTCATCAAATTTTATTTTCAACAAGTATAAGATCACTCAAATCGAACATGTAACGAGGGAGTTATGGTCATTTTCATGGGATCGACGATCCATAGTGATTATTGACGACCTATAGTAACTTTAGGCCCACTTTTGAGAAATCAAATAATGTCCAAATGAGGTGATTATAAAGATATTTGAAAGTTCATCAATTACTTTTCCAACGAGTACAAGATCATCCAAATCAGACATGCAACGAAGGAATTAATAACTATTTTTATGGAATCTGCAACCCATAAAGCCCTTTTAAGAGCATGGATTTGAAACCCCCTGGATTTAGAACCCCTTGGATTTGAAATCCTCCTATTGTGTTTGGTGCTCTAGATTGGGAATCAACTTTAATCCAAAAGTAACTATGCATGGTATATTTACAGGGGCTTGAATTTAATTACTAAATCAACTTTAATATCTCTAAATAGTGAACATATGTAATGTTTGACATAATGGTTGTAATAAGCCTACCGAAATATATGCTTTGCTAAAAATGTTACCATTCCAATCTCAGATGGGCCATAAGCACAAAATCATGTCCGAGTGACTAACCAACAATTTTTAACTGTTGATTTACATGGACAATGTTTGAATGGTGTTGATCATCAAATTAAAGTAATTATAGCGATGCAATTGATAATCTAATCATTTTGGGACATCATTAACAAGCCATGTGCCTAATAGAATAATAGTTCGGTGACATACTGTAATGCCCTGAATTTCAAGGGTCGAGCAAAGCTCAACTCTTGAGATCCAATGCATCACTTATGCAATATAGGTAATAATGTTTAAATGTTGTCCATATTAGTGCATTAAACATTAGAGGAATTATACTAAATCAACATATCATACTCCAGGTGCAATTAAATTAAGTGGAAGACTTATGTACATGCATTGACACATGAAAGTGTTTCACAAACCGAAGTATGAATATGTACCATGCTAAATATATATATACAAGTATTATTTCAAAATATACAAAATGTCAAAATGTAAATGTCTGACTAATTCATTTATCCCTGTAATCCCAACGAAGCAGCACGTTACATAAACCTGCTAGAGAGCTGAACATAGGAGAACTCTTCCTCCTCGTCTATGAAGTCCAACTTCGCTGTATATACATCCCCATCACCTGCATCTATAACAGAGTCTGGTAGGTATTTCAAAACACTGTCCCAAAGTGAGAGTAAGTGATCAACTCAGTGGTACTATAAGGCTAAGGTTAATATATTATCAATTCAATCAAGCAGTAATGATAAAGCATTACAACAATCACTTCCTAAATTCTCTGGTTGATGCAAGAATGGAGTGCAGTAATGATGCATGCACTCGCACAAAGCTCTCTCACAAGCGACAACATCAGCCATTCGCACATGAAAAACTCTCAAATCGTGCCCTTCATCTACAAAGGCACATACAATACGGTGCATGGTCATGTTAGCCGGGTTCTTAATTAGGCTTATTCATACAGCAGATTTGGAAAGCTAAGGTACCTTCCTTTAAATCATTTACTCAAACAAAGGATCCATCTAGGGTCATCAATCCTAGTTAACTACATACGATAGGCAAATGGTAGGGCATCACCCTAATGAAAACAATGGATAGGCAAATTTAAGAGTTTATACTCAAGGTCACTACGAGGAGGTTCGTCACCTTAGCGTAGGCTGACGACTTGAACACGGTGTCCCATACCACCATGCCCAGCTCACAAGTTTGGGTTGCTCACTGGTCATTACAGGGAAGCTCTTCATCCCAGCGTAGGTCGACGGCTCGACCACGGTATCCCATACCACTGTGCCCGGCTCATGAATCTTAGCGAATCAAAGTACCATGGTTGAAATGGGCATTTACATTGGTAAGCGGTACCTTAGAATCAAGTAGTGATGTCCATACATAGTAAAGACACAATAGGCCAATTGATTTTGTTGGATAAGTTTGATTGGTATGAGCGCATGATGAATTAATCGACATAGAGTGCACAAGCACTCCATGTAGCCTAACGACTATCGACAATCGTCGTACGACTCGGATTCACCGAATGTATCAAATGTGGTGAGACTAATTCTGCCCTCAAATAAGAATTGTTACCGATTTCCTGGGCCAAGGTATGGCCCCAATCATACTCAAGTGCAATAGGCAGAACACATGCAATAATCATAACAACATTTAACAACAATCCAAATACAACGCTCATTTAAGCATTTTGTCAACACATTAAACATGTTACCAAATATTTGTATTTCATCCATAAATTGCGTAATCAAAATTATGACTACATGAAGGAAGCTATACATATAGATAAGGTAAATGAGAGTCTTAACTCATACTCTTATTAAATACAAACCATCAACAAATTCTCATTTAGACATTTTATCAAACACTTAGACTACGCATTACTAAGTACATACACTAGATTAGTTACGATAAGAACTGTGGCGATTTATTACACAAGGAGACTGTGATATATACAACAAGCATGAATCCTAAATTGATAGCCAAGTCAAACACAAATCAGAATTTCATACCCATTCAAACATTTCAATAAACACATTGAATGCATTTTATATTCAACATGTCGATGTCATCGGATTTCAAACTCCGATTAAGGTAGTAGCTGGAGGATCCTTGAATGCGGAAGTTCATTCCCCAATCCACTTTATTGAATATCAATGATGAGGGTGGATTGGAGGATGAACTTCCTTGAGAGAAAGGGCTTTGGGTATATGATATAAGGTAAAAGACTAAAAATCACTCTCTTCTTTCTCTACCAGCAACAATAGACAAGTTCTCTTTATATTCGCGCCTATGTCCGAAATCATCGAGAGCCATCCAATATCATCGAGATTTGAAGTTCTATGGTATCGAGGCGGGCTTCGATATAGTGGAGCATAGATCGATAATTCCATCCAAATATTCATGTAGTTGCTGGACACTTTTTGTCCTCATTCCGATGGAATCGATATGGCATCAAGGACATCGACAGCGCAGGTCGATCATATCGAGACGTGTATCAATAGAATCGACAAAGCAAGAAAAACTTAAAAATTTTCTGTCTTTGAAAAAGTTTTCTCACTTATAAACCCTAAAATGTTCTAACTTGCTTTAAGGGTTTTGTTCACCTGGTGTTTTGGGACAAGGAATGTGAGGCTTAGATTTACCTATGGTGAGCTTGCACACATCCGATTGAGGCAGACGCATTGAATTGATCTTAGGCTCTGCAGTCTGACTAACCCAACACTCATTCTAATTGACAAACCAGGGCACTTTCACAACATAGTTCACACATGTATAATTTATCTAAAACGTCGTAACTAAGATCATAGGGCAGCAATCAAGTCAGAAATAAATCATTGCTGACATTGAAAGCCTTGAAAACCATAACCTACATGTTTATAGTCCACACCTCTCGTCGAAAAGCTCGATTCGGACTCGGTTTAATTATATGTTTCTGAAAACGAGATGTTAAACACCTATACGACGCAAGAAGTTAGCCACCTCGACAGACTACTAACCTGGAGCTCTACAATGAGATTAAGGTTAGGGTTCCTTACCCAAATTCGTAGCCAAAATAGGTCAGATAGATTAAGAAAACGGTGATCTAGCATGCAGAGTCGTGTGGGAAGATTCCTGCAATAATCTCCCTAAATCCCTCTTTCTTCCTTCCTCTTTTCTCTTCTTCTTCTTCTTCTTCTTCTTCTTCTTCTTCTTCTTCTTCTTCTTCTCTCTCTCTCTCTCTCTCTCTCTCTCTCTCTCTCTCTCTCTCTCCCCCTTAAGGTTTTTAGAAAATTCGTATGAGGGAGAGATGAGGTGGTTTAAGGCCTTTAAATAGGCCCAGAACTGGTATTAATGGCCTCAAGGCCATGGTATACTTAGGTTATAATCAAAGGGTACCTGGTTATGACAAACAAGGCCCTTGGGAAGCTCCATTTGTCACCTACGTCATAAAGCAAGTTTCCTGACCATGAATTTAAGCCAGGTTATGATTTCAGTTTGATCGGATTAGCGGATCGACTGTGGAGAACCAGTATCAGATCGATGGTCGTTCTTACTCGATTGGGGCAGCAAGTATACGGATAGGTGCAGGAAAATTTCCTTGATCCACGGGTGAAGTTCTGTCAGAATCTGATGGTCTGAATCTTCAATTTCGCCCATAAACGAATGACCCAATTTACTTAAGTTTCATTACGTTTTCTAAAGATATTCACGTTTCTCACAAAATTCGCTCAACGCTCAAGTTGTGCAGTTCTGGATACTATTTGGGTTTGATTCCGGCAATGGTTGTCAAGCCCAATAAGACAGTCACAATGCTATAGTTTCACGGTCATCGAACTTTCGACGTGCAGTCCAGGTCTGATACAGAGTTTCAATGTGCTCCCAAGAGCAACTGGCTTTTGGGATTTCTTCTAGGTTTCCAAGTAGTGTTGAGTTAGCAATTTTGATAGGTTTGGGTATTGCTATTTGCATAGATAGTGGTTCAAGCTAATGCACTGATTAATTCAGTTTAGTACTTAATTAATTTTCGTCTAATTTCTACAAAATACAGTCCTTAGGGATTTCTGCCTGAGGTGGTACTCGGGCTTTTGTACGGATTTTTTCGAGACGTTACACATACATGTTATACATGCAACTCTTGGAAGGATTTTAGATGTAATCCAAGCTCTCACTATGGATTTTAAACCCCCTCTTTGAGGGGATTTGAAACCCCCAATTACTTTATGATGTCAAACAATCAGGGGATTTGAATCCCCTCAAATCCTCTCAAATCCATAGTGTCAAACGACCCCATAGGGAGTTATGACCATTTATCAATTTCAACATTCTTCCACAAAAAAATTCATCCATTTTAACATTAATCCATTTTGACATTATCACATTCATCCATTTCAAAATTCATCCATTTCAAAATTCATCCATTTTACAAACTCTCATCATTCATATTCATTAAAAAAAAAAAAAAAAAAAAAAAAAACAATTATAAAAAGAACCGCCACATCCTCATCTCTTTCACAAAATCTCACCATTGATATCCACTTAAAAAATAAAAAAATAATTATTTTTTTTAAAAGAAAAAACAACACATAAAAGCCACTATCCTAACATAAACCTACCTTTTGCAATCATAGTTTCTACATCATAGAGTGTGACTAAAAATCTTTAAAAAACATTTAGAACCTTACTAGAATTGTGAGAATGACACCGGATGCACGCCAAAAGCTCGTTGGAATGGGTCTCACAGAGGTAGCAATAGTCCAAATGGCCAAATGGTCCTCTCCCATGAACAAAAAAAAAAAAAAAAAAAGAAGAAGAAGAAGACGAAGAAACAAAAGAAAAAGTCAAATGACCTTTCCTATGCAAGGGACCCACTTATAAAATTATTCCCACATCTTATGTGAAGCCCACTAGATTGCCTTGAAGTATATCAAAGTTATCCACATAAAAATAGATTTTTATTTCATTCTATTAGTTAAAGTCTGAGGAAAAAACTCATCACGGGTGGACCACACTAGTGAAAACAGTTCAAAATTAGTGCACAACATTCATGCAGTTGTGGGTCACAGACAACTTTAAAATTTTCTTGAAATAATCCTACTGTGGGTTCACGATTGTCCAATTAAAGTGAATGAATCAAATTGGCTAAAGGGTTGCTCCAATCGTTGATTTACTAAGACCCACACCTCATTCTCAAAAGGTTCTCTCAAATGAATTTTGCAAAAAGCTAGCATCATATGAGGGGATAGTTAGCAAAGGGGTATTTTTGTCTTGATAATTAGAGGTGTACATGAGTCGAACCGAGTAGAGCTTGGCACAACTTGACTCGACTCGGCCACTAGCTGACCCCAGCTCAAACTCAGCTCGACTCGATCCTCGAGCTTGACTGGCTAGCTTGACTCGGTTTGATCAGCCGCTCGGGCCAGTTCAAGTTGAGTTTGAGCTGAGTTCGCCTCTACAACATTTTCACAAATACATGGACTGCACCTTCAAATTCTCACCTTGTATGCAACATCAAAATCAAACACCTTGTATGCAACATCAAAATCAAGAAATAATGAGTATTTGTTTTATATATATACCTTCCTTGTCATCACCCGCCACTTCGTTGGGTCATTTCATCAAAGATTTAGTGAGCAACATCAATATCAAAGTAATTGAGTCACCGAACTGGTTCGATTTGAGTTGGGGTTCGATCTGAGTCGATTCTAGCTCGGCCATGCTCGAACTCAATTCAAAATTTTTTCAACCTAAAAAAATCAGCTCGAATCAGATCGAACTCAGTTTCAAATCGAGCTTTTTCGAGTCGAGTCGAGTCGAGCAAGCTTACCGAGCTAACTTGGTTCCTGCACAGCCCTACGGATAATACTCGAAGTTTAAAATAATAATAACTTCAATGCTAATGTCATTGCTTTATAACAATATAATTGATGGCTATTTTAATTAATAACTCATGTCGTTATTATTTCACTGTACATGGCACCAGCGTACATTCGGACCTATACAGACCGTCAAAATAGTGGGCACCAATCTCACTGATTAAAAAGTGAAAATGATGCCCATCCAACTGAAACTTAAAAAGAAAAATGGTCTTCCAATTGCAAATTAAGGGACGCAGATTCAGTGGATCTGGGTGGTTCCGTGACTGTGGGGCCCACCTAGATGTATGTGTTTTACATCCATGCCGTCCATCCATTTTTCCAGATCATTATAGGGCACGAGATAAAAAATTTGAAGCAGATCTATATCTCCGGTGGACCACACCAGAGGAAACAGTGGTGATTGAACTCCCACCATTAAAACTTCCCTGGGCCCGCCGTAATGTTTATTTGCCATCCAACCTCTTGATTATGTCCCTCACACCTGAATGAAGGGAAAACTCAAATATCACCCGGAACCAAAGCTTTTGTGGCCCCGAGAAGTTTTTAACGGTGGCCATTCAATCACCATCTTTCCTTCGGTGTGGTCCTCCTAAAATTTGGATCTGATTCCTAAAATGAGCTGGAAAAGTGGCTAGACGGCATGGATATAAAACACACGTCACGGTGGGCCCCACAGTCCCGAAAAAATCCAGCTCAGTGGTTCGCAGATCCACCAAGCTTCGTCCGGATTTAGGGCCGTCCATTCAAGTACCTGAGCCGAAATCAACACGTGTTGCGAATGGGTGTGGGTGCCGTTTGATTATTAGTTTTGATTATTGTATGTGTATGTCATCCACCCTATCCAAAAGACATGAATCAGGCATATCCGATAATAAGTGGGCCACACCGTAGAAATCAATATACACCACCCATCAATGATGAATCGATGGACCAGATTTTTGCTTGGCTAATCATAATGATGGGGATGCATATATTAGATGGATTAGATTTCATATACATACCAAGTGGGCCCACAATCTTGATTGTACCACTTGTTAAAGAAAAACAAAATGAACGAGATCATTTTCGTAATTTCCACCCTTCTAAAATCTGAATTATTTGGTAAAATCTCCATAATTTATAGAATCTAATCTCCCCCATAAAATCAACGGTTTGGATCAATGAAAAACGGGCCCTACCTTTACAAATCGAAAACCAGGACGGCAGGGGACGATCATACCCGGGTCCACCAGCACTGCACGTGCATGCGCACGTGCCTACCCAGCAATACAGAAACAGACGGCATCACTCGCCATACCGCCATAAGCCTATCCAATGCATTCTCTTCTTCCGACTCACGAAAAATCGTAATTTTCTCCACTTTTGTTTCTTTGATTCAAAACCCAATTGTATTTTCGCAGTTTCAAGAGCTTATGTCAATTTAGCGAATGAAACGGTAAGGAAGAAAAGACCCCCACTTTTTGTATTTTCTATTTCTTGCATTACTCTAAATTACGAAATTTCGAAGTTGGGACATGTTATTTTTCATATTTTCCATATTCTGTTTGGCCTCATTCATTTCTGGTTATCTTTACGTTCTTTTCTTTTCTTCTTCTTCTTTTAATGGTTTTGGGTTCTAGATTTGTATCAGCTTGTATGTAGAATTCGTGTAAAAGGGTATTCTTAGATTGAAGATTTCGACGTGTTTCAAGTATAAATTTCATTTGTAACTGGAATTCGAAGTGTTGTTGGTTTATTTTTATTTTTGTGATTGGAAAGGCAATGCCATTTGTAACTGGAAAGGCAATGCCATTTGGGTGTTTGTCGTAATGCCGCTTAAACTGTTCCCAAAATAGGTGTTTGTTATGTGGCTTTCTTGAATGCATTTTACACTTTGTATTTGCATAAAAAAGTGACAAATTTGATAAGAGGGTTGAATGTTGGGCTAGACTACAATGTGTATTTGTTGTGATTCAGTACACCGTTGCAACTCATCTGTACATGTGCATATATGCAAGCTGACCAGAGCTGTCAAAATCGTGGCCCCCCTCGACCAGCTATCAAATTCATCGAGCATTCTTAACCGTCCGATTGGGGGCTACTATATGGTTAAAAGAGAGCATGCAGTTAAATTCTTGAGATCAGATGGTTTAGGCCGTATAATTGGTGCCATTCCATACTTCTTCCACAATGGGGCCTATAATTTGGATAGTTTGTACTGGCATGCTTGTATCCCACATGTCTTATAGATGAGTTGCCTCAATTTGGCTTGAATTAATTTCGAAATTTTTACCTTTTCTTCTCTGATATCAATTTGTTTCTTTTCAATGAACTGGCATCTTGCCTTTATATGTTTAAGCTCAAGACATGCAGGCTCTTATCCATGGTTACTGTATGTTCCACCCATTTCTTCACGTTCATGCATTTGGTAATGCCAAATGAACATCCTTGGTGGAATTCTCATGTCTGCTTCTGGAATCATATACTTCAACCTTGATGGTGTAACAATCTTGGTCTTGGAATGGAAGTGGCATAAAGGTCATAAATTACGTTGTATGGGATGGTTTAGGGTGCATTTAGTTGTGCTTCCAAATCACAGTTGGCGTGCCTTCCGGTCCAACAAGGCAGGCTTGGCATTTAGGTGGAACGCAGATGTTATCTTCATTAAGCAGGATTCCTTTTTCCCATATTTTGCACCCCAATCACAAGTGTGATATGTCAAGGAAGGTCCTGAACATATCTCAGTAGCCATTTGACACTAGCACATTGTATCAGCCTTGAGAACTGGATACCTCCGAGTGTATCCTTACAATATGTAGTTTGTTATTTCCTTGATGGTCTTGAAATTGTTCTAACCACATTCTTTTCCATGCTTTTGTAGTTCATGGCCTGTAGCATGGGAGCAATTATGGTGCAATCAGCTATGCCTCTAGTCGAGAACGAAGGCTCAGAAAGGTCATATATGCCTCTCAAAACTTGTGCCCATATGCAGAGATGGGTCCTCAAACCGAGTTTCAGTGGACGAATATCTAGGCTTGGCATAACATCAGCCCCAATTTTTGAAAAGAGGTATTTTCTCATTCTCAGAACATTAAGGGTGCGTTTGGATGCTGAATTGAAACAAATTGCATTGGTCAAATTCATTAATTGTAGAAAAAGTACCCCATATAAGTGGCACCATTTTAATTCATAGGATAATGCTCCAATGGTACCAGCAGTGTTTGAAATATCGGTTTCTTGTTATGTATCACACCCTTAGGATATAGATACATATCGATTATCGCATGGTATTGGTTGTATCGCGTAGTGTATCACTGTTGTTAGAAACATGGGGAAACATTGAAAAATTGGTCGAATTTTTCATTGAAACTTCAGTGATTGTTAAAAAAGACATCAATAGACACTTATAAATCAAAATATTACAAAAAACAAGTGCACATGATAAGTTTTCTTTATATGAGGTCATAATCTATGCGCAGTGTAGTTGAATTGATGCAAGTATATTCAAAAGTCTATTCATATAATTTATAAATGTAAGAAGATGTGTGGAAACACAAGCAATACATTCAAAAGCAAAAGAAGAATCAGTAGATCAGGTTACATACGTGTTTGATTTTATATTTGGACACAAAGATCGCAACTAATTTGCGAGAAATTGGAAAATTTGATTATTTTTTTTCTATTTTCTGCAACTCGGCCCATCTCCAAATCTTGAAATCGAAGCTCCTAATCCATGATTTTTTCATGCAAAACATGAAAAATCATGAATTCGTAACAAATTGACACTGATATATAGAGAGAAAAAAAAATGATCGAAAATCAAAAATGCTCACCGGATCGAATATGTGGGATATATCCTACTAGTGTGTTTCGTATCGCACTGGTGGGAAACAAGATATATCGTGGGATATATCAGTCGATATCGTCAATACTTAAAACACTAGGTACCATTACCACCCTAAGTAACAGCGGTGCCAGCTGTTGTAGGTGTGTTTATGACATCCAACCTGTCCAAAAGGTGCTCCCATCCATGATGTGTACCTAGCTAAAAAATCAAGCTAACCCAACCCAACCATTAGCTGGGCCACAAGACACAAAACAATGTACAACCATCCAAAAGCCCCAAATTCAAATGGTGGAGTTAACATGGTTTGTGCATGGCATGCAACCCATCCAAAAGGTGCACACCATGGTGATGGGACCCCACAAAAAATAAAGCCAGTGCAATCATCAAGTGGGCTCCTCTTGAACTTCGGAGTGATTGGGTATTTTTTTTTTTTTCATTGTTTTCTATGGTGCGGGGCAGCGGCGACCTGAAGGTTGGATGGGCTTGTTGTCGGGGACCTCACCATCATGGTGGGGTGATCCTTTTAGACAGGTTCATTATCATAAACGCCAAGTGGATCTCACAACAGCCCTGTACCACTGGTGAATGCACCTCTAATTCATGATGATGACTGAGCCCCTACTGCAACTCCATGCATTTCAAGTTGGACCTAAAGCGAAGAATTTCAATTTGTGGACTGCTCCCTCAACATGGATGAAGTGGGGCTATAACATTGTTGATCATTTGCACATTATTGAATTGAATCATTGCAAATTCAAATCAATTGAGCATCTAAATGCTGCCAAAAGTTTGAAGTCGTCAACTGTGCTGTGTCTTAATTGGATGCATCTGATCACACGGTCGGTTGGTCTTTCAAAATGAGAACTGAAACACATGCAAGCACTTAGTAAACGCAAAGTTTATAAATATAGCCCCATTCATCCTGCCAATGTATCACTAACATAGAACACCTGAGCCATAAACTATGAAGTATCACATGAGGCAAAAATCAGGCATTAGTCGTGCCACACCATTGAAATTGACGGGCAGCTGATGGTCTTCATGGTGTGGCCCATTTTTTTGGAGGGGTAGGATGTCCCACATCACGACATGTTGGCGGGAAAGGCAGGGCTGTAGTTGAAGGATTGCATAAACTGCTTCTCTGTGATAATTTCCCCAGTATAAATACATGGGGAATGTGTCATAGATGAAAATTCAGGCCATATTTGTACCTTTTGGTCTATTGCTCCATTGCTCCCAAAGTGATTGATTGTCCAAGGATCAAGATCAACCCAATGACTAATTCCGTTCAGCCATATTCATGCATCACTTTTCTTAAATGGCTATTCCTCGTAAACCAGTTCTTTGGAGCATGGATTTTACTGGTCTGGAGTATGACTTGCTCCTGACTGGGACTCAGCTGTAACAGCTGAAACCAGAATTGAGTCCAGTCAGACGAGTCGACTTGGTTTTGGCAAGGTTTGGTCCCTATAAAGCAGTCTGCTTATCTATGAACCTGATCTGTTTCTATTACATTGGACAGTACTTTCACAAGACATGGGTGGAGCCTAGCCTTTACGTTAGACACAGGTG
This sequence comes from Magnolia kwangsiensis, assembly GCA_037074715.1. Classification (NCBI taxonomy): domain Eukaryota; kingdom Viridiplantae; phylum Streptophyta; class Magnoliopsida; order Magnoliales; family Magnoliaceae; genus Magnolia; species Magnolia kwangsiensis. The sequence goes on along the minus strand of CM073576.1, from coordinate 33,375,501 downwards.
GAGTTCCTGATAACAGTGGCCAGGAGAGCATTGATGGAGACAACACTGGGCTCGGAGGGACTCGGTTGGGGAGGATAGTCCGTGCTGGTGGCAAGCAGCTGCTGGAGAAGCTGAACGCAGCAAGAAGGAACTCCCCCATGAAGATATTCCTCGTGCTCTTGGGTTTCTACACAGCCAATGCACTTGCGACGATATTGGGACAGACGGGTGATTGGGACGTTTTGGTAGCTGGTGTTGTGGTTGCTGCCATTGAGGGGATTGGGATGCTCATGTACAGGAAGCCAATGGCAATGTCCCGTGGGAGACTGCAGTCCTTGGTTGTGATGGTAAACTACTGGAAAGCTGGTGTTTGTTTGGGTCTCTTTGTAGATGCCTTCAAACTGGGGAGTTAAAAGGAGATTTCTTTCTATCAATCCAAATTGGGTTCAATAAAGATAGTTTATTTTGGGCTGATCAAGGGTGAAAGATGCCCGCAGTGAGATTTATGTAGGAGGCCCACCTGTTCTGATGATGGGATAGCACCCCCCAAGCAGGCATGGCCATTTTGCGTCTCACAGATCCCATCTCATGGGCCACCCCACCCATTATGGAGATACGGTGCATCCATGGAATCACACCAAGATGCTCCCGGATCATTCACCCACACCGGTGAAGAGACTCAAACATTGGGCTCTCGCTCTGATACCATTTTGATAACGGACAACCGACCATCGCACCAAAAGCTCCAGAGCTGGTGGGACAGATCAATTTATCCCTATATACAAGCCCTCTCAGGCAAACCCAGTCAAGACCTCCGCATAGACAACCTTCTGTTTGCACAGTCCCACAATGCATCCCACCTCAGCTTGGGGACCCCACCTCGCGGGCCACCCCACCTCAGCTTGGAGACCCCACCTCGTGGGTCACCCTACCTCAGCATGGAGATACAGTGCATCCTTGGAATCAAACCAAGATGGCTATGCATCAAGGAAGTTCATATGGGGTACTTTCCTGATGATTAGACAACCCTTACCGGCTTGTTGATTGCCTGCGATTGGGTTATTAAGAAAGAATTTGATTGAATGGTCCACACTAAATCGCAAGGGTATGAACAAACAACTAGGATCATTCAATTAGGCTCAATTTTTGAGCCATGAGCCCATCAGCAGCAACACGGATGATTGTGGTCCTGTAATATTTGGCTGTTGGTAATGCATGTGGTGGCATATAGATCAATGGTCCTAACCTCTCATCCATGGTGCCCATGTATACAATGAAGATAGAGATGGAAGCCAGCAGGAGACACGGTTCTGCTAAATGTTCTTGACTGGATTATCAACTCATGGTTTTAGACTCATGTAACTCACAGCGACTCGTTCTGTCCTAAGTTAAGTTGGGAAGTGGCTGAGTTAGGGTCCCGGTAAACATGGCTTCACGCGTATGGAATCCACACTGCTCATCAGACTGGCCTCAACCGATCAGACGCACCGTTATAAAATAAATATGGGTGATCACAGAATTTGATTGATGGTCCGAATTCGATGTGCACGATGGCCCATCTTATGATCAGATTAGCTTTACCTTATATGTCTTAAGACAAGGTATCTACTGCTTAATGAATGGATGGGATGTTGCACACGTGTGCCACATGGCCAAGTGTGCGAGGTACTCACCAAAGTCGGTACTCGCTCAAGTCCCCTCCAATGGACAAGATTTGGTAGAAGGGGAGTTATTTGACGGCTTTTGTTCTCTTGACAAGCATGGTTTGCCAAACATGGTCCATCCAAAATGAGGCCCACTAGTTGGAAAGTTGAGATTGATGGATAACCAGACCACGAATGATGTAGAGAGGTGGATCTACCTCTACGGTTTCATCTACCTAGGGAGCATTTGGAACCCACCCAAGCAGCTGGACTATTAAACTGAAATCTTACCATGCTAGTTGTGTCATGTGTAAGGATGATCGGTACCGTTGGAAGGATAGTTCCCATCATGAATAGGCCACAAGCAAAGTTTGAATTTCACAAGCAATCTTAACCGTCCTATCCAAGAACGCATAAAATCCTAGAATGGCCGGTGGTTTATATCATGGCTATTTTTCCAAGGGTGAGGATCATCTTAAAAACAAAACCAAAAAAGAAAAAGAAAAAAAGAAGAGCCTGCACTAACACGATGGGCAGGTGGGTCCTATCTAGTTAACTTGGTCTTGCACTGATTATACAGATCCACATGGCCAGCTGGTGCATTACAATTATACTGAGGAAAGTGATGGCATGAAAACATTGTTCAAGCATCATGTGCACAGTTAGAGGTGGGTAAGTGAAATGATATTTTTCGCTTGTAGAGGCCCTACTTTGTGACGCAGGGATGAACGTGATGAGGTTGATCACCGTCTTCCTCAAGGATAACTACTCCGAATCCACGGAGCTTCTCTGGACTCCTCACAGAGACTTCCCGAATCCTCGGGGAAAGAAAGAAAGAAAATAAGAATAAATTCTAATAAAATTCAAAATTGATTAATGAATAAATAAAAATGAGTTCATAACCCTTTATATAAGAGTATCAAGCAATAGGAAAGAAATCAGAATCAAACTACAACTAAAACTCGTAGAATCCGCGATTTACTATAAATAGTAAACTTACTATTTATAGACGGTCATGATGTCTACTAGTGTGCAAGGTTTTCGGCCAAAAATAGTAAGTGTCCTATTTGGCTTCACCAAACCTTTCTCCTAATTATTCTAAGCACTTTTCATGTTGGACATAACTCCCAAAGCCCAACGGATGAAGAGTTATAATCAAACTAAAACTTATTATTTATAGTAAAAACGAAAATAAAATAGGGAAACAACCATCGATCGGGGGGTATTTCGCAAATCTGGGCTGCGCAACCCGGCATAGCATGGTTTGTTGGCTAAAGTACGTTCTACCCCAAAATCATATATTTTACGTCAGATAACTCATTCCGAATTGCGAGATACGCCCGATCTAAGGTCCGATGGTCCGAATCACTTCTGTTGTTGACCGGGCCTTTTCTGATCCATCTTGGCCATGAAACTATCCGCGACCCGCTCTACATCAATCCCCTCCACTTCAAAAGAACTCATCCTCGAGTTCTCATCCTGCGCTGGTTCATGATACTCGGTCAAGTCCGCGACGTTGAAAGTCCGTGAGATCGTCATGTCATTTAGAATATCAACGACATAAGCGTTGTTATTGATTTTTCGGATGATTGGTACCAGTCCAATATTTTTATTCTTCAACTTGTTATATGTTCCGGTTGAAAATCGCTCTTTGTGCAGATGGACCATTACTTGGTTGCCCACCTCGAACACCTTTTGTCACCGATGTTTGTCTGCTTGCTCCTTGTACTTTTCGTTCGAGATATTTAGCTTGGTCTGCACTTCCGCATGGATGCCCATGATCTTTTTTGTCGTATGTTATACTGCAATACTCGTGTCTGGGTGCTTGGGCAGAGTTACCAAGTCAAGTGTGTGGCGAGGCACTCGTCCGTAGATAATCTGGAACGGCGATTTTCTTGTCGAGCGGTTCAACATGTTGTTGAATGCAAACTTTGCTTGATACAAGGCCAAGTCCTACTGCTTCGGCTTTTCTCCTGCAATACTACGAAGGAGGTTTCCCAACATGCGATTCACAACTTCGCTCTGCCCATTAGTCTGTAGGTGGTAAGCACTACTGAATTGAAGTCGTGTATTGAATTGAGTCCACAAAGTCCACCAAAAGTGGCTAATGAACTTCGTGTCACGATCAGAAGTAATGGTCTCGGGGACCCCGTGTAGCCGTACGACCTCTCTGAAGAATAGATTCGCCACGTATGTTGCATCAAGGGTCTTCTTTTATGGAATAAAGTGGTTCATCTTGGAGAAACGATTGACCACCACGAACATTGAATCCATGCCGCGTTGTGTTCGTGGGAGACTGTAGACACCCCACCCAAGCTAACATATTGAGAAGGTTAAGATAATCTAAGAACCATGATCACACCATACCCTAATCCTAGCTCAAACCTAACTTTGACCCAAAAATCTCAAAAACCTCCAAACCGAGACCCAAAACCTTGATCCAAACCGTTCAATCCACACACAACCCCCACCTATACCTTATACCGTGATTAGAACCCTTTACCCAAGCCTAAACTCATCTATCTGAGCCATAAAACTCTAAAAGGAGGCCACCGTGCGAACCCGCACATCAGACAAAACCCACACGAACGAGCTCGGTCTGAACGGAGCCCGAGCGGCAGTCTGACTGCTGCTTGCGGTACTTCAAGTGCTGCCGCTCGCAGCTCACGTGTGGACAACTGTCCCAGTGTCCAAAAGTCAACTTTCCTCTGGATTTACCTCCCAGCCTTCACTATTTACCGTTTTACCGCCTCATAACAAATGAGAGAGTGCTATGTGGCATTCCTCTCTCCACAACTAATCACCACTTGCCACCTCACTCTTTACCCCTCTCAAACCCAAAAATTACCAGAATGCCATTGGAGAAGGCTATAAATAGCCCTTTCCTCTTCTCATTTCAACAAGCCTCAACAATAACTCTTCACTTCTAAGCTTAAGTGAAAAGGAGAGTGAAAGGGAGAGAGGGAGGAAGAGAGTGAGGGTAAAGAAGTGCTCCAAAACCTTCAAGTCCAGATTTTTTAGCTATCTTCTTAGCCCACTCCCTACCTTCCTAGCCATCCTAACCTCCCAGCTTAGCCCAGTTGATCATGGTTCAACCCACATCCTAGCCTATTCAAAATTAAGCCAAGGATCCACTTACATACAAGCATTCATCATAATATATACTCCCTTCTCAACCCCCCTGCTTCTCTAGATCACTAGTGAACGTATGCTCTGTGGCTTTCCATATACCGGATCCTGTCACATTAGAAATTTTTAGTGACCTAGTTCTTTATCTTTACATAAGCATCATCACATCCGCCTTCTAGACACGTCGTTGGACGTATGCTCTATAGCTTGTCGAAATCTCAGATCTTGCCACATCAGAAATCCACGTGTGTGCCTAGTCCCATCTCAATTACAACATCCAACATCCCTTGAGATTATTTTACCACATTGAGTAGAGACCATATATTTGTATGGGCAGAGAGGGTGCCTAACACCTTCCCTCTCTGTAACCAAGGTCCCTTGCCCTAAATCCTGGATTGCAGACCAAGAGTCAATTTAAGGTAGGAAAGTTCTCAGATTTTTCTCACCTTACGTATTTTTTGGTTCTAGCCGACTGCGGGATTTCGAGATTATTTTCGACTAGTGGCGACTCCAACATTCATAACCAGCCTCTCTTCCCTAACCAACCCCCTTACAAATCCAAAATCTGCGTGGGCGCCGATTTTTCAGTGTCTAAAGAGACCAAGCACGAAGTCCATTGATAAATCCTCCCAAGGACTGTCAGTCACAGGTAACGGGGTGTAGAGGTCCATATTTTGAGATTGCCTCTTAGAGGTTTGACAAATATGACAACATTGTACAGCTCTTCACACATCACGTGCTAATTGAGGCCAATAATATCGCTCTTCCACAAGAGCTCGCATCTTGTCTCGCCCAAAGTGTCCACCGAGGCTACCTCCATGTAGCTCTTGAATAATCTGCTCCCTCAGAGAACTTTGGGAGATGCACAATCGATTTCCTTTAAAGAGAAAATTATCCTATATATGAAGGTCACTAGGGTGACCTTCTTGGCACTTCATTTAAGAATCTTTGAAGTCATCATCCTCGGCATACAGCTCTTTGAGACAGTCGAAGCCGACTACCTCGTTGCTCATCGTAACAAATAGTTATGCACGACGGCTAAAGGCATCAACCACCTTGTTCTACTGTCCTGACTTGTGCTTCAGAACGAACGTAAATTCCTGTAAAAACGCAACCCATCTAGCATGCACATGATTCACGTTAGTCTGACTATTAATAAACTTTAATGCTTGATGGTTAGTATACAGAACAAACTCCCTTTCAATTAGATAATGCCGCTAAGTCATAGCGCCTAAACAACTGCGTACAACTCAAGCTCATAAGTCGACCACTTCTTTCGGGCTTCGCTAAGCTTCTCGCTGTAAAAGGCTACCGGCGTGCCTTCCTGTGATAATACTCCTCCAATTCTGACGTATGAAGCGTCACACTTAACCTCAAACAATTTGTCGAAATTAGAAAGCACTAAGACCGATGTTGTAGATAAACGATGTTTGATCTCATGAAAGCTCTTATTAGCTTTATTGGTTTACTAGAACGGTTCCTTTTTCATGCAATCTGTTATAGGCGCGACTATGATACTAAAATCTCGCACAAATCTATGATAGAAAGTCGTCAACCCATGAAAACTCCTCACCTCATGAATGTTTGTCGGGATCGGTCATTCCCTAATAGCTCACACCTTTTCATCGTCCACACGGATGCCTGTGAACGTTACAACAAATCCTAGAAAACTACACTTTTTCAAGTTGAGGTACAACTTGATAATTTGTAGGACCTGCAACACTTGCATGAAATGTTTCTTATGCTCCGCCTCATCCTGATTATATATCAATATGTCATCGAAATATACTATCATAAATCAACTAGTGAACGGTTTTAGAACTTGATTCATCAAATGCATAAAAGTACTTAGCGCGTTTGATAGGCTGAAGGGCATGACCAGCCACTCATACAACCCTTCCTTGGTTTTGAATGTCGTTTTCCACTCATCACCGGGTTGGATATAAATCTGATGGTATCCTCTCCTTAGATCTAGTTTAGAGAATACCTTGGCCCCTTATAGCATAACGAACATGTCGTCTAACCGTGGTATTGAGAAATCAATATTTGATGGTAATTTTGTTAATTGTTCGGCTGTCGACATACATGCGCCAGCTTTCATCTTTTTTTACGTTAATAATGCTAGTACAACACATGGGCTTATGCTCTTTCTCAAGAGACCCTTATAGATCAATTCCTCAACTTGCCCTTAAAGTATCTCACACTCCTTCGGACTCATCCGATAATGAGGCCGGTTGGGCAGGCTAGCCCCATGTACAAGATCTATGTGATGTTGGATGTCCTTCATAGGGGACAATCCATCAGGTAAATCTTCAGGCCAGACTTCTTTGAATTCATTTAGTAACAATCTTAAGCTTGGGAGGATGTTTGAGGGTTCCTCTTCCTTGCCCCTCACCACTACGGCGTATACCTCGCCGGTTTCCTTAGATTCTTCCATGAAATTCCTAATGGTCAAGAGGGAACTCCCCTCCACTTTAGAGGCTTCAAGGTAGTTCTCTGGTGCCATAGGGGCAAGGATTATTTTTCGACTATCCTTGACGAATATGTAGACATTGTTTCGTCCCCGATGGGTCGCATCACAGTCCAACTACCAAGGTCGACCGAGTAGCATATGACAAGCTTCCATGTCAACCACGTCACAAAGTATCAGATCCTTATAATGTTTGACAATTGAAAATGAGATAGTGCATTGTTTAATTATCTTGGTTTCATTCACCTTTTTTATCTAGCCAATTGAGTACGGGGAAAGATGTTTCGTCGTTGGTAGCTGTAACTTATCCACCATCACTCTGGAGATGATGTTCTCGCTGCTACCACTATCTATGATCACATCATAGACCTTTCCGTTGACAGTGCACCGAGTACGAAATATATTGTGTTGCTGTGGATGTAATTCCTTTCGTGGGGTATACAGTAATCGCCTCACAATGAAAAATTCGTCATGATCCTCACCCGTCACTTCATCATCACCTGCTATTTCTTCAGTGGTTTATTATATTCATCAAAGCCATGATCTTTCTCTGCGGCCTCATCTTCAGTGCCCCCTTCATTTATAGTCAAGTGTGTGCGGGACGTTAACTACAAGTGTTTGATAAGTGACCTGGTTGGCTATAACGGTAACAATTGTTCGACCTTGGCCGAGCATAAGGATTTGGCCCGCTTTTGTGAGTATTGCGCGTTGAGGTCTGGATAAGCAGCTCCTCGTATCACGGTTTGTGGTTGTAAGAGGTTGAGGATGTTCTCCTACTTGATCTTTTCCTCGTGCCAGCACTAGATTCTTTGTGGGACTCGTCATGGGGGGTCGAGTTGAAGGATAGGGAGGAGCGGGAGCTCTTGCAAGTTGTGTTTCTACCTTACCCGTCAATTGAACTGCTTCATCTACGGTCCCAACTAGGTACATCTGAACTCAGTCCTAAATTATTGGTCGCAACCCACCTATAAATCGTGTCACCTTCTATAACTCAGATTCTGACAGATCGTTTCGTGTAGCCAACTGTTGAAATTCTTAAGTGTAATCTGTGACGGTTCGATTTTCTTGTCGGTAATTTTGGTATTGTTGGAATAATATGTTGGGGATTTTGAACCTACGGAATCACACAGATCTAGATCTAGGATAGTAGTCCAATGGCACCAAGCACACAAGAGAACACAGAGAACACCCAAATTTAACGTGGAAAACCCTTTCGGAAAAAAACCACGGCACAAATCGACAGATCTCCACTATGAAAGCATCAATTACAAAGAGAAATGACTTATCCGATTCGAACAACCTCAAATCTCACCCTTGCTACACCCTTTAGAAACCCTAGAACCCCTTTAGAAAGCTTTTGTCATACATAGAAAAGTCCTAAGAACACCTATTTATAGTTTAGGCAACTTCCCTTCCGCATCCCAGTTGCGAAAGGACTCAAATCCGCAGTTTCGCGCAAAATTGCGGAACAAACTGCGTAACCTACGACCGGTCCTAGCTATCCTACGACCGGTCCCAGACCCCTAAGACTGGTCCTGAAAATTCCAGGACTGGTCCTAGACTGGAAAAAAAATAGCACAACTCGCTGGACTTCGAGTCGTGCTAGGGCTTGAACCTACAACCGGTCGAGCAACATGAAAACTTAAAGATCGAAGGCTTCTCCTCAACATTCTCCACCAAGTCTTCATTCTTCAACCGAGTAGCTACGTGACCTCTTCTCTTATTTCTGTATCTCATCATAGCTCCTTGTGCACACTCCGTCTTTCTTTTCCGTCATTGCCAAGCCCAGAGAAGTTACATAGAACTTGAACTTCTCTACAGGAACGATCTAGGAAAGCATGTCCTTCGGATCAGAATCCACATGCCCAACCATCCTTGCTCCTGTCTTCTCAAAAGAAAAAATGTAGTCTTCTTACCATCTCACCGCTATCCAGTATTACTTTTCAGGGTACTTTCTCACAATACTAATAGCCTGTGAAATAACCAGTCTAAACCAGACCATGGCATACACTGCCCAGCGCATTCGAATAAGGCTCATGAGATATCCTGCTTTTTCTCATCTATTTTGGGACAAATCCATAGGAAAATTTGAGGAGAGAAACGTAGGGAACGCTCTCCAGCTTTACATGGCCCATCACATCCTAGATCAATACCTACACACAAGGTATTCCTCCTGTGATTACCAAAGCGTACTCCTTCTTCAGTCTCAATGCCGAGAACCATCTTTGCAGACCCCCCGATCCTTCATCCTAGATGTCCCGAGTCTTCAGTACATTGATTTCAGACATGTCACAATTGGCGATCCACATGTCATCAACATACAATACCTGACTCACCATGAAGGAATCAAACCAGTGCCTAGGCGACAGGCCGAACAACGACCTCTTGCAAATTCTTTTCTCAGCCCCTTTCACTTCGAACTGCTCTGGTTGCTTCAAGTAGATCTGCTCTTCACTTTCCCTTACAGAAGTGCAGACTCTACATCCTTCCTTCTAGCTCAAGATCACATTGGCCAACCAGCGTCAATCACTGATCTAATAGACACCTGCTGTACCGTCGGTGTAAATATCTCTGAGAAGCTGATCCCTTCTCCTTGAGCATAACCCATCGCCACCAACCTCGTTCTGTATCTATGCTGTATCTTCCTGAAAATTCACCTACATCCAACAGCTCTCCAGTCCACTGGAAGCTCCATCCGCTCCCAGATGTCGGTCTGGTACAACGAATCCATCACATCACCCACAGTCACCGTTCACTTTTCAGCACCAGGCTCACCTAGAGCCATCTGAATACAAGATGAATCTCCTGCGATATTGGAGTCGTCCATGTACCTTGCCGATGTCTTGCGATCATGCCATATGATTCTTCACACAGGTGGCTGCTCCACCTACTCCGTATCCTTGTCCGCACGCTTCAGCCTTCCTATCATGCCCGCTCATGTAGTTATGCCCAACATGCCACACACGTGCAGAGGTGGAATCCGCTACATCTACCGTAGCTCTACCTTTTAAAGTGCTTCCCATCCGTGAGACATAAACGGATCGATGAAAAAGCTTTCTATAAAGAGTATTCCAATCAGCATCATTCATAGTAGACTTTCGCTCCTCAAGAGTACCATCTTCGCCTTGCTTGGTTAACAGGCTAATCATCTTAACCTTCCATAACTCAAAATTATTCTTTCCTGAGTACTTCTAAAACTCATACTTAGCGCTCGCCATTATTACTAATCCCTCAAATTCAGATCTGTGCCCCAACAATCGCTCTGATACCACTTGTTGGAAATTTTGAACCTGCGGAATCACACAGATCTAGATCTAGGATAGTAGTCCAATGGCACCAAGCACACAAGAGAACACAGAGAATACCCAAATTTAACGTGGAAAACCCTTTCAAAAAAAAACCACAGCACAAAGCGACAGATCTCCACTATGAAAGCATCAATTACAAAGAGAAAGGACTTATCCAATTCGAACAACCTCGAATCTCACCCTTGCTACACCCTTTAGAAACCCTAGAACCCCTTTAGAAAGCTTTTGTCACATATAGAAAAGTCCTAGGAACACCTATTTATAGTTTAGGCAACTTCTCTTCCGCATCCCGGTTGCGAAAGGACTCAAATGCGCAGTTTCGCACAAAATCGTGGAACAAACTGCGTAACCTACGACCGGTCCTAACCCTCCTACGACCGCTCCTAACCCTCCTACGACCGGTCCTAGACCCCTAAGACTGGTCCTGAAAATTTCAGGACTGGTCCTAGACTGGGAAAAAAAACATCATAACTCGCTGGACTTCGAGTCGTGCCAGGGCTCGAACCTACAACCGGTCGAGCAATATGAAAACTTGAAGATTGAAGGCTTCTCCTCAACATAATATCTGCTCATAATCACTGGAGAGAAATCGTGATCGAAGAAAACGTCTCATCCGTGGCCATGAGGAGATGGGTGCCTTATTCTGGCGAGCTCGTGAGAGTTGTAATTGTTCCCACCATACAGAAGCACCAAATTTTAATTTAAACACTACCAATTTCATCCTTTTATGATCTGACACGTCCATATAATCGAAATATCTCTTTACTTTGGCTAACCAATTGAGGAAATCTTTTATACGTAATAAACTGTTAAAACTAGGAAGTTCATCCTTATCTCGATAGTCTCTTTCAGCACAATCTGGATGATCACCTCCATAGATTGGTCATCGAGCAAAACTCTCATTAATGCCTTCGTTGCTAGAACTTAAATAATCCGGTGTAGCCCTATGGTTTGCCACTGATAGTGCTCAGTGATAGTCGGGGTTGCATCGTATAGCAACCACGGGTGGTGGAGCAACCATAGGTGGTGGAGCACTGCCTAGGGCTCGGGGCGAAAGTAGGGTATCTAAAAGACGGTCGAGGGTTGCCTGCAGCTCTTGCATGGTCAACTGACTCTCCCGATGAAAAACTTTTATTTTTTTCGAAAGATAACGAATCCTTGGATCACCGTCCACAGGATTTTGATTCATACCTTCATTGTTTACTATCGGCCCAAGGGGAAACCTCACTCTGATACCAATTGACACAGGGATGAACGTGATGAGGTCGATCACCGTCTTCCTCAAGGATAACTACTCCGAATCGACGGAGCTTCTCTGGATTCCTCACAGAGAAGTCCCGAATCCATAAGGAAAGAAAGCAATAAAATAGGAATAAATTCTAATAAAATTCAAAATTGATTAATGAATAAATAAAAACGAGTTCACAACCCTTTATATAAGAGTATCAAGCAATAGGAAAGAAATTAGAATCAAAATACAACTAAAACTTATAGAATCCGTGACTTACTATAAATAGTAAACTTATTATTTATAGACGGTTGTGATGTCTACTAGTGTGCAAGGTTTTCGGCCAAAAATTGAAAGTGTCCTATTTGGCTTCACCAAACCGTTCTCCTAATTATTCTAAGCACTTTTCATGTTGGACACAACTCCTAAAGCCCAGCAGATGAAGAGTTATAATCAAACTAAAACTTACTATTTATAGTAAAAACGAAAATAAAATAGGGAAACGACCGTCGATCATGGGGTATTTACTCATTCCAGATTGCGAGATACACCCAATCTAAGGTCCAATGGTCCGGATCACTTCTGTCGTCGACCGGGCCTTTTCTAATCCAACTTGGCCATGAAACTGTCCGCGACTCGCTCTTTATCACTTTGACAATAGGATTATGTCTAAGTACTCCCAAGAGTGGTATAAATATCTACAACTCACCATTGTCGGATTCTAGGCGTACTAGGAATGATGATGCTATTGGACGGTAACAATCCAAACGTAACCTAAACCTTAGATGTTTCAGGGTGAACGAAAGTAGATAAACTAAAAACTAAAATAAAAATAACACTGTGCTATGTAGATTGATTGTGTTTAGCCTGAGCTTAAAGTTTTTCATCGCGTGCTACTTTATAGGATTTTGGAAGGTGGTGACCATACTTAAGTTTCTTTATCATTTGAATACTTGATATTGTAAACTTTCTTGATTTTCTACGTAAGCATAATTTGTTGGATCATGTGTCTGTTGAAGTCTTCATGTCACTGGACTCCCACATAGAAAATTTGTTGAAGTCTCACCTCACTTAGCTTTGACATATGTTGAGAGTTACTTTTGACAATGCTTTAGCATTGAATGTTATATTTTGATGAAATCTTTAGTATTTAGCATTTTAATAGAATATTTTTGATAGAATTTTAGCATTTAATATTTTCTTATGCAAGTCTATAACTCATCTTTATGAAGTTGATCTATACCATACGTGGCACAACTGCCCTGCAAACTAAAGATCACTGATAATCACTATAAATTGTCAATATTCAGAGGGATTGTAAATATTCAGTATGAATCGTTAATATTCAATGAGATTTGTCAATATTAACTATGGATCGCTGATATTCATTTTGGATCGCTGGTATTAACTGAGGATCGTTGGTATTTACTGTGGATCGCTGATACGCACTATGAATCGTTAATCCGATGAAAATGGTCATAAATCTCTTGTTAAATTCTCGGGTGATCTTGTACTTATTGGAAAGATAATTTAATAAACTTTCAAATGACTTTATAATTATATCATTTGGACACCATTTGATTTTTCAAAAGTGGGCCCAAAGTTCATCAAAGTCTAAATCGCCAATACTCATTGTAGATCTCTGATCCGATGAAAACAGTCATAACTCTTTCATTACATGTTCAATTTTGGGTGATATTGTGATCGTTGGAAAGATAACTTAATGAACTTGCAAATGGCCTTGGAATCATTTTATTTGGACACTATTTGAAAGCCTAAAATTGGGCCTAAAGTTTATTAAAAACTGCAGATTGCAGATCTAACAAAAATGATTATAACTCCCTTATTACATGTTCGATTTTAGTGGTCTTATGTTTGTTAGAAAAAAAAATTGATGAACTTTCAAATACCTTAGGAATCATCTTATTTGGATACCATTTTTCATTACAGCATTCACATATTTCATCATTCATCATGCATATTCATCCATTACAACGTACATTCTTTTATTACAACATTTTTTTCATTACGAAAATTCATCAATTATAACATTTTTCCACACCATCCTCCATTTCATAATCTCTCACCATTCATAGCCAAAAATAAATAAATAATAATAATAATAATACAAAGGGAACCATCACATCCATCTCCCTTTCACAAATTCCCACCATTTATACTGACCAACAAAAATAAATACAACGCGCAAAAGAACCAATCTTTGGCCACCATAAATTTTACATTAAAGATTGTGACTGGAAAACTTAAAATAAATTTATTTATAAAAAAAAAAAAAACCTCTCCTTTTTTGTGCTCGGATCTTTTCTGGAAGTTGGCCGAAGTTTTTCGTTATCGCGTGGGGAGTGTAGTCTATATTCATATAATTACTAACCATCGAAGAGGCTTCGACTCTTTGTATAGTCCCCTCCTGTGAAGAAAATGAAGAAGAAAAAATAAAATGTCAAAAGGCCTTCCCACTCGCAAGTGCCCCATCTTTTAAACCCACATGAGACCCTATATGGGGCCCACTAGATTATCTTGGAGCAATTTGAACCCATCCATATGAAAAAGGTTTTAATTTTATATCACTAGCTTGAGTTTGAGGTCAAAATTGATAATATATGGACCACATAGGAGGAAACAGTTTGAAATTAATGTATAATGCTAATGTAGTTGCGACCCACAAAGATCTTTAATTAATTTATTTATTTAAAAAGACTTTATGATAGCTTCACGGCTATTAAATTAAAGTGAACAGATCAAATTGACCAAGAAATGGGCTTAATCATCGATTTAGTGGAAGCCATGCCCTTATTTTCAAAAGATTCTTTCAACTTCTGATACAAGCTAACGCTGTATTAGGGGACAACTGACTGAAGAGTATTTTCGTCTTTCAAAAAGCCAACAAGTGATTAAAATGGTAAAAAAGATGTTGATTGGAATTCTGGTGTCAGCGGCTTTATTACGTCATAATTAAGGGTCCTTCTAATTAATACCCTAATTTCATTTTACTTCAGGATTGGGTAGTACTCGTCTGCCCATCAGGACCTATATAGAGACGAATGGTCCAGTCAAGGGCCATGTGGGGCCCACCATAAATACGTATTTTATCCACTTCGTTCTTACATTTTGAAAAATTATGTTAAGTGATGAACCGAAACATGAGACATTGAATTCTCAAGTGGATCACACCACATGAAACCGTGAGAATTAAATGCCTACGGCTCAAAACCTATAGTGGGTCACATACGTTTTGAATGATGCTGATATTTATGTTTTCTATTCATCCACGTCCCTTGCTACTCAATCCGCACCCTTTTACTCCACAAAAAACTGTCTCCAATATCTTCAGAGCCGAGCCCATTTGCTTCAGGGCCCAGAATCCAGACTCGAACCCAGCCTGTTATCCGAGATGATTTGACCAGGTCCTATCAGGCCCGATTCCTGAGCCTTATCTAGGTACAATCCGACCTGCTTATAAAGAAGAAAAATCACATACAAAAGACATATATGAGTGGGCCGCTCCTTAACAGGTTCTCATGACATGAGCCCAACCAGAACATCTAAATGGGCTAGATTTTCTGAACCGAGAACTTGATTAAATCAACCGTAGCCCATCTTTTAGGGGGGTTGGGTTGGTTGTCATGTGTATTCGATCCAACTGCTCACCTGCTCGACACGGTGCCAGATCCAAGGTCCCCATTAGGTAGTTACATAGTATGAATATCACCGGATCGCAGTGAAACTGAGTTGTTGATCAGGCCCAGATGGCTAGGGGCTTAAGGCTCCAGGCCCATGCTCGGCCCAAGCCTGAGATTTTTTTTATATTGGGCCTAGTCCTGGGCCAGGCTAAAAATTTGATAAAAAACCCTATTTCCCACTTGAACGTTACTGATCTTTTTGTCTGATGAAGTGGGCCACATATGTATGAAGAAATAGACACCGGGAGGAATGAAATCAATGGCCTACATTGAAGATGAAAGAGTGGTCTAATCAAGGATTAGAATAGCATATTTGTAAATATAAGATATGAACATATGAAGTCTCATGAAGTCAGGTGGGTACGGCAGGTTGGGTAAAAAACAATGCCTTGAGCCCAACCTGGCCGAACAATGATTGGGCCATGCATGTTAGACCCAGGTCCGTCCCATGGGCCAGGATAATAGGTCCATGCCAAATCCAAATCCACGTCAGCCTCTGGGGTTGCTTGGCCTAATGCTACTCTTAGACAAAACCAGTTTGTAGGGGTCCATCTGTAATAGTGGACCTGACTGTTACAAATGAGAGTATTTTTAACTTAGGCTGCGTTTGGTTGCACAAAATATTATGAAATTTCAGGTCATCTTCACAGCTTATCTTATCTAATGAATGGCCTGATCTCGAACACGTATTCTAACCTCACATTGAATCACAATATGGGGCCAATGATCTTTGTCCACAGATTTTTTTCATGCCCCAAAATGTGGCAGATCCAAAGCATAGGCGAGCCACACCACACGCCCACTGTTAAAACCTTCCTAAAGCCCACCATGATATTTATTTGCCATCCAACCCGTTCATAAGGTAACACATTGATGAAGGGAAAACACAAATATCAACTTGATCTAATACTTCTATGGCCGGCCCCCAAGAAGCTCTCAATGATAGGTGTTTTATCTCCATTGTTTATTGTAGTGTAGTCCACTTAACCTTTGGATCTACCTCATGGGCTGGTAGTGTGGTTCACTTGACCTTTGGATCTACATCATGGGCCCAAAAGTCAGCAAGCCAAATGAATGGACACTTGGATAAAACACATACATGAAGGAATTAATGTTTACCATCGACTAGCTGTGGGAAGTTGATTGCCTTCATGATGTATGTGTTTCATTCACATTGTTCATTTGTTTTGTTATTTCATTTTAGTTATAAGCTAAAAAATAAGATAGATTCAAAACTCAAGTGAAACACGTCATAAGAAATAGTGGCTATTACATTCACACTGTTACAAATATTCCGGCGGCCATATAAGTTTTGTAGCAAACTGATAATTGAATTTTCTCTTCATCTATGTCAAATGACCCACTTGAGCTTTTTGCCCGGCCTCATTTTTTTATTTTATATATTTTTTTATTTTTTTAAGATTCAAAGCCCTAAAATGAGCCAAAATAAAAATAAAAAATAATAATAATAATAGCACGGACAAAGCACGTACATTATGGTGGACCTCACAAAGTCATGCCACCAGGAATATCACCGGTGGTGCGTAATGTTGGGGGCCTTGTACAAAACCTTAGGATCTAGCCCTCCAGAACAAACCAGAATTATGGGATAATAAAAGCAATGAAGTAAATCAAGACATCAATCACACAACACCAGAGATTTTTACGTGAAAAATCCTCAAAGAGGTAAAAATCACGGGACCTCGTCCAGATCAACAATCCACTATAAAGCAGAACGTTACAACCGATCACAAGCACACACCGCTTGGATCAAACCTTCTTCACTCACGCAAGAGCAGATAAATAGTAAAAGAAACAAAGAAAACGGAGAGATCTCACCGATTACAAGGACGTGAAAGCGCTGAAATATGGTAGATCACCTCTACAACCATAGCCTCCCTTCCACAAGCTTCCTCTCTCTCTTTCTCTCTCTCTCACAACCCTAAGCCCTTTAGTAAACCCTTGTAAAGCTTTAGGAAACCCTAGAATACCCTGGAATACACCTCAATCCCGGATACACCCCTTTATATAAGAATAGAAAGAGGTAGAACCCAAATAGAAAATAAAATCAACAAAATCTGCGCTTCCGCAATCGCATCTGCGGAATTCTTCCATCATATCGAATATCTCTCGATAACAGCGTCGATGCCATCTGAAAGTCGCTTGATCATATCGGAACAAGACCAAAACAGTCCAGCAACTAGGATTGAAAAATCTTGCAATTATCGATGATATCGAAACCCATTTGATTTCATCGATTCCACCAATGAGGAGAAAATCCCCATCAAATCTCTCCCTTTTCGACTCAGGAGGAATCTACATTCTTCAAGCCAGTCCAGTTTTTACAAACCTCAAACTTGCCCTTAAGTAAAGCCTTAGTCATCATGTCTGACCCATTATCGTCCGTGTGGACCTTCTCAAGCTGTAACACCTTTTGTTCCAAAGTATCCCTAATCTAGTGATACCGAACTTTTATGTGCTTCGACTTGGAGTGCTGACTTGGATTCTTGCTCAAGTGTATAGCACTTTGGCTATCCCAATAAACCACGTGCTGCTCCTGCTTCAGGTTAAGTTCTTATAGGAACCTCTTCATCCAAAGCATCTCTTTACATGCCTCCGTAACTGCAATGTACTCGGCCTCTGTAGTCAACAATGTTACGACCTTTTGTAGCTTACTCTGCCAAGAAACTGTTCCCCCTGCAAACATGAACCCCGATGTACACTTCCTGGAGTTTATGTCACCTGTCATATCTGCATCTGTATAGCCCTCTAACACAGGTTTTCCGACACCATAGCATAGGCTCAATCTGGATGAGCCTCTTAGATACCGTAGTATCCACTTCACCGCTGCCCAATGCTCTTTGCCAGAATTGGAAAGATACCGACTGACAACACCAACTGCATATGATATGTCTGGGCGTGTATACACCATAGCATACATTAAACTTCTTACAGCTGACGTGTAGGGTATCTTCTGCATCTCTTCCACCTCTGTCTTCGTATTGGGACACTGTCTTTCACTCAATCTGAAGTGACCATCCAGTGGAGTACTGACCGGCTTCGCTGCATTCATATTGAACCGCTCTAGGACTTTCTCAATATACCGCTCTTGTGACAGCCAAAGCTTCTTTCTACTTCTGTCACGGGTTATCTCCATTCCTAGAATCTGTTTAGTCGGGCCCAAGTCTTTCATTGCAAAAAATTTACCCAATTCCTGTTTCAGCTGTCGATCTTCTTAATGTCTTTTCCCATGATGAGCATGTCATCAATGTATAACAACAGAACTAAGAAATTACCATCTGAGAACTTGCGCTGAACACACAGTGGTCCGACTCCATTCTGTCATACCCATGCTGTAACATGAACGAATCAAACTTCTTGTACCAATGCCGTGGGGCTTGTTTCAGCCCATACAAGCTCTTCCTCAGCCTACACACCATATGCTCCTGGCCCTTGACTTCGAACCTTCTGGTTGGTGCATGTAGATCTCTTCTTCTAGGTCACCATGGAGAAAGGCAGTTTTAACATCTAACTGTTCTATCTTCAAATCCATGAGCAACACCCGTATGGATGTCATCTTCACCACTGGT
This sequence comes from Magnolia kwangsiensis, assembly GCA_037074715.1. Taxonomy (NCBI): domain Eukaryota; kingdom Viridiplantae; phylum Streptophyta; class Magnoliopsida; order Magnoliales; family Magnoliaceae; genus Magnolia; species Magnolia kwangsiensis. The sequence goes on along the minus strand of CM073576.1, from coordinate 33,356,453 downwards.
GAGAATATCTCCTCGAAGTCTATGTCTTTCCTCTGACCGAACCTTTTTACCACAAGTCTGGCCTTGACACCCACTTGTTGCTCAAAGCTTTCTTGCCCTTAGGCAGTTTCACCATGTCATAGGTGTGGTTCTTATGCAAGAATTTCATCTCCTCTTGCATAGCTTTCAACCACTCCTCCTTATGCTCGTCAGCTAGGGCCTCAGAATAGTCTTCTAGTTCTCCCTCATCAGTCAGCATAATGTACTCATACGGCGAGTATCTCTTGGACAACTGTTTGTCCCTAGATGACCTCCTCACCTGTGCCTCAGCAGGTGGATTAAGTGAGGGCTGCTCCCCTGGTCCATCTTCTGTAGGAACTCCCTCGTCCTCTGCACCTCGCTGTATGTCACGCCCCAAACCCAGAAATCAGATTCATAAGAATCCCGATTACCGAATCTGGTGCCGACAGCCTCCGTAGTACCCCATTCTCGGCTCATAGCATTCATATGCCAGATTCCGATCCTAGGATCCTACAAGGAAGATTATTTTTTTTGTACATACAACTAGTAATAAGCATAACCACAAGATTACCCAATTCATAAAGGCAACATCATCATCACATATCCACTAATATAATTGTTTGAGTACAATATTGAAAGGAAAATACATAAATAAAAATTAAACTCCAGAAGACCATTGTATGCTCCAAGCTCAACACTGTTGTAACCTAACATCACCTGCACGCATCTATCGTGCATAAGCTTATAGAAAGTTTAGAGGGTGGTGTAAGTGTGTGCACAAGGTAAGTATCAAATGTTCAATACAATGTCATCATCATACAATACCAAAATAAGTAGAAATACTGTCAAGATCATGAATTATCAAAGTAAGCAGAAATACTAACAAGATCATAAATTATACGATAACAGAGTAAGCGGAAGTACGGACAAGTCCATAAGTAAATCAATAGCAGAATACGCAATATAGAACAGCTATGCAACAAGGAGTCATGAAGAGCCAAATATCAGATGCCGAGGATGCAATACAATATGCAATATGAATGAAATGACCATGCTGGAGTGTGAAGTCGGGATGATAGTATGTAGTATCGCAGGCTACGGGGTCCACCACAAGGGACTTCTATCCAAACCAGTCTCATACCTAAATTTGGATAGTCAGACTCAACGTGGTAAACTCCTGATCTCAAGTTAGTCACGCGCCTAACCGAAATCCTTGCCATAACGAAGGTACACAACGATTAGTTGCGCACCACCAGCCCGAGTGGATAGTGAATGAATGAATAAGCATGCAACTCCTACTCAATAAGTCCACATATCAGTACGGTTCCTCTATGGGAAATCACCGGGGTCTATTACACTCCAAACCAGATTGTCGCCCCATCGCGCGCAACAAGGCAAGTGGAAGAGACCTCACTATCTGCCTGCCAATATCGGGCCCGGCTCGTCGATAGCGGACCCATTCCTCGAGCTGGTCAAACTCAGTCTAGTTTTGCCCCCTCCTCTCGGGCAGGTAAGGCCGCACCCCCTTCCAACCGACCACGACATAGTGGAGAGCGCAGCCATCTGGTAATCGACACTTGGCGCTCATCTACCCACTCGGTCTACAAGTTAGAGCAACCTCTGGAACCAAGAGGGTTCTGGGACTTTCATCCAAGGATATTTATAACACCCTATGTAGAACAGATTTCTGGTATCCCATCTGACCATCCATGATATGCCTGTGGAGGCTATGACCCTAATGTCACTAGGGCATATAGTAATCACAACACACAATGCAAGATGCATGAGTCATACAATCCAGTCATGCATCAATCATGTGCATACCGTGTGCTCATATGAGACAATCTTCGCCTATCAGGGAGTCTCATAACAACCGGCACTATGACATATGCAATGGTCAATCACATTTCATAACAAACATGCAGATGATGCATATGTATTATGATGTTATACTGTCATATACTCATAATCGGTATCAATAATCGGCCTCGACAATGTGGACATTTAACCAACGTCACCCCCAAGGAATGGCCCACATAGAGCCAAACATATAATGGGTCCGCGGCCTCACACAAAGGTCTAATACTCAACACAATGGACCTTACTCAAGGGCCACATATACGCAACACAACAGGTAGGCCCTGCTCATGAGCCTAATATATATTACAATGGGCCTTGCCCATAGGCCACGAATACATCACAATGGGCCTCGCCCATGGGCCCTAAATACATCATAATGGGCCTCATACATACACAATAGGCCTCATACCATCACAATGGGCCTACATGGTCACGGTGGGCTTCGTACAATCACAATGGGCCCCACATGGTTACAATGGGCCTTATATACATTAAGTGGGACGTATCACATAGACCTCAACAATGGGCCTCGACAGTCGACCTTGATAATCAGAATCAACCTCGACAATCGGAATCGGCCTCAACGATCAAAATCGGCCTCGACAAACGGAATCGGCCTCAATAATCGGTGAGAATGTGCCTAACAAGGCCTAAGGTAAGGTCACAATGTGGACATCCAACCATCATTGCCCATCAGTGTGGACATTCAACCAACATTGCTCCCAAGGAGTGGCCCACATAGGGTCAAACATATAGTGGGCCCATAACTTCACACAAGGGCCTAATGCACATCACGATGGGTCACATCCATGGGCCTCTCATACATTAGGTGGGCCCATCATGTGGGCCACATACACATCACAATGATCCTCATAATATGGGCCGAAAATACATCACAATGGGCCACATCAATGGGCCGCACCAATGGGCCTCATATATATTAAGTCGGCTGCATTAATGAGTCACAATAATGGACCTCATACGCGGGCCACAAATATAACACAATGGGCCTCATCGACTGGGCTTTGAGTACATCACGATGGGCCTCGCCAAATGGGCCTTATATAAATCAGATTGGGCCGCTTGGGTCAAACATATACATTATGTGGGGCCTATGCCCTACAGAACAACATAGAATGAAACACATCCATCAAGGTGGTTCCCACCTATTAAACAGATGGTCAGCATGGATGAAATACGTTCATCATGGCAGGCCTGCCATCCCATGCTGGACGGTGCGACAGATACATCACCAAGGTGGGCCCCACGTCCAGGAATGGACGATGTGGATATAATAAATACATCAAGGTGTGGCCCACCATTCAGATCTGCTGGACGGTGCGAATACAATAAATACATCAAGGTGTGGCCCAACGTCTAGATCCGCTAGACAGTGCGAATTAGTCAATACATCAAGGTGTGGCCCACCGTTCAGATGCCCTGGCCGGTGTGAATTAATAAATACATCAAGGTGTGGCCCACCATCCAGATCCGTTGGACGGTGCGAATTCAATAAATACATCAAGGTGTGGCCCACCATCCAGATCCACTGGATGGTGCGAATTCAATAAATACATCAAGGTGTGGCCCATGGCACCAGTGGACGGTGTGGGAGAAACATGTACATCACGGTGGTGTCCCGCCATCCCACATTCAAATGGACAGAGTGGATGTAGAATAAATACGTCAAGGTGGGTCCTGTGTTGACGGTGTGGATCATCTCACAAGCATCATGTAGAACCACGTGTGTGGACAACACACACACCAGGGGGGGTGCATGGCCTGGACGAACACATACATCACGGGTGGCCCACAGAACTGCTGACGTCAAGACTAGCAGCTAACTGCTGCTGGTGGGGCCATAGATGGATGGTCTGGATCGAACACACATCAGATCAGACCCACCGAGCTTGCTGATGTATACAACGGTTATACTGCTGCTCGTGGGTCCCCACCGTTACAACCTGATGAATGGTGTAGATTTGAAACACATATATCATGGTCAGGGGTCACACAGACCTGCTGACGTTAAACAGATGGATGGTTTAGATGCAACACACGCATCATGGAAGCACACAACACATGCAACATGGTGGCTCACGTCCAGTCAGTGGACGGATGGCCTGGATGTAGAATACATACATCAAAAGTAGGTGCCACCCCACACGTGTCACACGCGCAGGGTGGGTCCCATCGTCCTAAAAAGGGACGGATGGTTGGATAATACACATACTGCAATAGTGGGTCCCACCGTCCAGTAATCTGGACGGTGATGATATAAAATAAATACATCGTTGTAGGCTCTACGAGTGCAGCTGCTGCACGTGTGGAGTTACAACATATACATCGTTGTGGGGCCCTCCTCCAGCTAATGGATAGCACAGGTGCAACGCACCAAATCAAGGCAGGCCCACACGGACGGTTAGGTGAAACACATACATGAGGGTGGGGCCCGCAGAACTTGCGCACGTCAGTACATCAGCTATATCGCTGGATGTGAGGTACCCCAACCATCCAGCTCCCACTGCCCATGGATGGGACGGTGCGGATGCAACATCTAATGGGCCCCACGTGCTGGAGGCAGCACGGACCACATGCATCACGGTGCGCCCCACTCAGCACCGTCCAAATGGACGGTGCCGATATAAACACATACATCATTGTGGGTCCCATGTGGGGCCCACTGTAAAGTTTACTTGTCATCTAATCCGTTCATAAGGTCACTTAGACCTGGATGAAGGGAAAATAAAATTTTCAGATTGATCCAAAACTTATGTGGTCCCAGAAATGGGTTTCAATGGTAGAGGTGCACTCCCACTGTTTCCTATGGTGTGGGCCACTGATCAGTGGATGGGGCCAAAATTTGGAGGGGGCCCACTGCTGGGGGTGGCCCACCTCATGAACGGCGTGGATGATAAATATACATCATAGTAGGGCCCACATACAGGCCATGGGCAACCGGTCGTCCGCCCGTGCGCCTGGCAACAGTGCAGGCAGCGCCTGCGCCATCTGACACCAGCAGGGATGACTGCCTCCTTCCCTTCTCTCTCTCCTTTTTTTTTAGGTTTTTTTGTGATTTTCCACAAGTGGGGCCCATATCAAGTTAATCCAATCTGTCCCTGGGATTATACAGCTCATAACAGGCGAAAAGAGTCCAAAGTTCGGGATTATTGGGTGTATAAAAAAATATTAGACGATCTTTCAACGGTAACCATCGAAGTTTGCTATGTTATGGCCCACTAGAAATTCGAATCAACTTCATTCTTAGGCTCAACGTCTAAAATGATATGGGAATCGAGATGGATGGCGTGGATTGGATACGTGCATCAAAGTGGGGCCTATGAGTAGGACACCCCTAAAGCTTAAGAAAACAAGCTATTTTTTATGTTTTTCCTTCAACAGAGACGTCCAGCGTCCCAGACGCTGGACGGCTTGGGCATTGAATAAAAATGTATTGAGGTGGGCCCTGATTAGGTGGGCTACCTCATGGAGGATGGTACGGATACAACACATACTAAGTGGGCCCCACTTGTTGATGGTTTGGATAGAATACAGGCCTCAAGATGGGGTCTATTCAAGTGGGCCACACAAATACAATATGATCTTAAAAAAGAAAATGAAGTAGAGAGATAGAGAGAGAGAGACACCCACAAGGCAAAAGAAAAAGAGAGAGAGAAAGAAAGAAGGAAGCAGCCACCTTATGATCTTCGTCTTCCTTCTTCCCCCAACGCGTTTAAGAGCTTCAAGGGGTGCGATTTAACGGTTGAGATCGATTTTGGAGGGTAGGATTGGGTGAAAGGGAGTGGGCCACACTTAGTTTCTCTCATGGAAGCCATGGACGTCCAAGCTCTCATGGTGCTTGGGAGAAATGAGAGGGAATGAGAGAGAGAGAGAACTGATGGGAGAGAGGTATGGGTGTGATGGGTGAAAAGTGAGTGATGGGGGGTACTTTGTGTAAGGGAGTGTTGACTTTAAGGGTTGCTTGGGGATGGGGTGATGTGTACTTGATATATGACATGATTGATGGGATTGATTTGAAAGGTTGTAGAGATTCTCTTGGAATTTTACAAATGTGCGGCGTTTTCTCGAATTAAACGCGGGCCCACATCTCCTGGCCTAGGTATCGCTTCGGCGTGCGAGACGCGATATCGGAACCGCGGCGATGGTGTGGTCGTCAAGGTACAAGTCTTGAGTTGAGCCGACTCTGAAATACGGGATATGACTCGGGATCGCACGTAAATGTCAGAAAAGGTCGAAGGTTGCCGAAATTTGACCGGGAGGACCGCGGAGGCATATGGAACAGTACGGGCTAAGATACAGGTCCTACACTGTAATCCCCCATCATCAGCCACCACGGGAGGAATAACCAGATTCATGTTCTCTAGCTCACCTGAACTAGGCTGGTTCTTCTCTAGCTTACCAATGTCTTCTGTACATTGATCTTTAAAGAAAACCACATCTCTGCTCCTGACGAGCTTCCTCTCGGTCGGATCCCACAATCTGTAACTGAATTTTTCATCACCGTACCCCAAGAACACACACTGTCTGATCTTCATATCGATCTTGGACCTCTCATCCTTTGGTACATGAACGGATGCCCTGCATCCAAACACCCTGAGATGACTGTACGATGGATCATGTCCAGTCAACACCTTCTTGGGTACTTCTCCATTCAACGGGTCTGATGGAGACCTGTTTATCAGATACACCGCTGCGTGCATTACTTCTTCCCAGAACGTCTTGGGTAATTTCACATGGGATAACATGCATCTGATTCTCTCAACAATAGTGCGATTCATTCGCTCAGCTACACCATTATGCTGGGGGGGTCTTAGGAACCGTCTGTTTATGCCGTATACCCAGGGACTTACAGTACTTATGAAAGTCGTCAATGTATTCACCACCATTATCAGTGCGGATGCACTTCAATGATCTACCTGTCTCTCTCTCGACCATAGCATGAAACAATTTAAACAAACTAAAGACCTCGTCCTTGAATTTCAATGCATAAACCCAAACTCTCCTAGATGCATTATCTATAAAAGTAACAAAATACAATGCCCCACCGAAGGTTTTTGTCCTCATAGGACCACAAACATCAGAATAAACCAAATCTAATGCATGCACTTTATTAACATGAGAAGCAGTTTTAACGAATAAAATTCTATATTGTTTCCCTGATAAACAATCAAGAAAGGTTTTAAGAGGTGTACCTGTCACGTCTGGAAGGAGCCGCTTCCTTGCTAGTAGCTGAAGCCATTTTCTACTCATATGGCCTAGACGCCTGTGCCACATGTCAATAGCTGAATCTTTTGCTGCGTTCAACCCACCCTTGCATATACTGAGACATGTCTTGTAAAGGGTACAACACTTCTTTCCTCTGGCTGCGATCAACGAACCCTTGATGAGCTTCCATCGCCCACCAACAAACCAGCTTTCGTAGCCATCATCATCCAGCCTTCCCGTCGATATCAAGTTAAAGCGAAGGTCTGGGATATGCCTCACATCCCTGAGAACCAATGTAGAGCCCACATCAATTTTCACACAAATATCACCGACCCCTACGATCTTCGATACGCCAGAATTTCCTATCTTCACAGTCTCATAGTCACCTGACTTGTAGCTTGTGAAGAAGTCCCAGCGTGGAGTCGAGTGAAAAGAAGTTCCTGAGTCAATCACCCAGTCGGTGTCCTGACCCGTAGCTGTGAGACAAACATCATGATCTGTGGAAAGAATAATAACAATGTCGTCATCTGAAGCGACCGCAGTAGAATCAGATTCATCTTCCTTCTCCTTTCTTTTTCCTTTCTTGTCGTTCTTATTCTTACGACATTCATGTTTGTAGTGACCCTTCTTGCCACAGTTTAAGCATTCAACATCTTTTCTTTTACTCGACTTGCCTCTTGATTTATCTTGGGCCTTCCCGTCCTTGCTGTTCTTTCCTCTCCCCCGTTCCTGTGTCACAAGTACCTCTTGATGAGTAGACCCCTAAGACTTCCTCCTTGTCTCCTCATTGAAGAGACAGCTAGTAACTTGTTCCATGGATATCTTTCCATCTGGCGCGGAGTTACTTAGAGACACCACCAATGTCTCTCAACTGTCAAGCAATGAACTAAGCAATAGTAAAGCCTGCAATTCATCATCCAGGACCATCTTCATAGCAGAGAGCTGGTTCACTATATTGTTGACCTCATTCATGTGCTCGGCCACAGAACCACCATCCTTGAACTTTAGATTCACAAGTCGCCTTATCAAAAAGATTTTATTACCGACTATCTTCCTCTCATACAGCCCTTCTAGTTTCAGCCATAGGCTAGCGGCTGAGGTTTTCGTAGATACATGGTGGAACACAGAATCATCCAGCCATTGTTTAATAAACTCCACCGCCTTCCGGTCTAACTTCTTCCAATCATCATCAGTCATATCCTTGGATTTTGCTGATATGCCTAAAATTGGAGAATATAAGTCCTTTCAATAAAGCAAGTCCTTCATCTTAACCTTCCATATGGTCCAGTTGGAACCATTGAGGCTGATCATCCTTGATGAGCCACCTTCCATAATTCCAAACCAATCCTACCCATTCAATGAACTTAGCTTTGATACCACTTCGTTGGGGGCCTTGCACAAAACCTTAGGATCTAGCCCTTTAGAACAAACCAGAATTATGGGATAATAAAAGCAATGAAGTAAATCAAAGCATCAATCACACAACACCAGAGATTTTTACGTGAAAAACCCTCAAAGAGGTAAAAACTACGGGACCTCGTCCAGATCAATAATCCACTATAAAGCAGAACGTTACAACTCATCACAAGCACACACTGCTTGGATCAAACCTTCTTCACTCACGCAGGAGCGGATAAACAGTAAGAGAAACAAAGAAGACGGAGAGATCTCACCGATTACGAGGACGTGAAAGCACTGAGATATGGTAGATCGCCTCTACAAGCATAGTCTCCCTTCCACAAGCTTCCTCTCTCTCTTTCTCTCTCACTCACAATCTTAAGCCATTTAGCAAACCCTTGCAAAGCTTTATAAAACCCTAAAATACCCTAAAATACACTCCAATCCCGGATACACCCCTTTATATACGAATAGAAAGAGGTAGAACCCAAATAGGAAACAAAATCCGTAAAATCTGTGCTTCCGCAATCGCATCTGTGGAATTCTTCGATCATATCGAAGGTCTCTCGATAACAGCGTCGATGCCATCTGAAAGTCGCTCGATCATATCGGAACAGGACCAAAACAGTCCAGCAACCAGGATTGAAAAATCCTGCAATTATAGATGATATCGAAACCCATTCAATTTCATCGATTCCACCAATGAGGAGAAAATCCCCATCACGTGATGCAGGCAATCCACTTCCCTAGTCATGAGTCCGTACAAGCTTGGCAGTCATTCAGTTGTAGGATTGGTAAATCCCATCTATCGATCCAAACAAATATTTCAGTTGGTTCTAGGATATTCCAATCCATCCAAACATGTAATCCACGCGCGAATAGGTAAAAGTCAAGAAAAACCACTGACAAGTATCATCATTACCTTAAATCCTATCACATCTCTCCTAATCTACTCTATTGCACTATTCCAAACTTGCCCTCACGCAATAAGCCACATAATTAATCAGACACAAAGCTCAAGTGAACCTCACCACAGAAAATAGTGGGGAGAGTGACGTCCACCTTTAAACATTTTTAGGGGCTTAGGAAGCTTTTGATCAAGCTAATATTTATGTTTTCCCTTCATTCAAGTCTGTGTTAACTTATTAAAAGGTTGAATCTCAAATAAACATCACGGTGGACCTAGGAAGGCTTCAACGGTGGGCATCACTCTCCCTACTGCTTTGCGGCGGGATCCATTCAAACTTTGGTTCTGCCTGATTCGTTGGCTTATGCTGTGAAATGATCTTCAACGGTGGGCATCACCCTCCCTACTGCTTTGCGGCGGGATCCGCTCAAACTTTGGTTCTGCCTGATTCTTTGGCTTATGCCGTGAAATGATCTCCCCGAATGGATGGATGGTGTAGATACAACATATCCATCAAATGGTGGGGCCCACAAGGCTTGGTGACGTCACTTCAGTAACTAGCCCGGCTACTCAACCTGTCAGTAGCTAATACGCGTCCGATTTGTGATGCCAGATTCATTTAACTGACACCATGGGTCAGGATGCCTCTTAAGTCCCTTCCATTGTATATCCTAACCGTTGAATCAGAACCACTGCTGGTCAGGATCTTGATCACCAAACCATGGGCCCCACAAGAAGAAACCCTACGGGCCTGCATGCTCTGCATTTACAAGGCCTAGGAGCCGTTGATTGCTCTCCAGGGCCGATACGAACGGCTTTTCAGCCTTCCTGATGACGTTCTTCTCTCGCAATCAACGTGCGTCTAATGATAACACCACCCAGAAGGCTGCCACGTGTCACAAGAGAACGAACAGGACCACACATCAACGTGGTCCCCTCCCTTACGGACCCTTCCCCAACGAATGACAGCCCTGCAACTGGAACCATCCGGCTACCTGTCCCCTTTATTGACTACACAATCGACCACGTACCGACACGTGCACTAACCTCCAGCAAAAAGCCGATAACCTGCCACGTGTCGATATCCTATTGCCCAATTGTCTGCACCGTTATAGGCAACCGAGGCGAGAAGGAATATTTGGGAAACCGGACCGACACATACACGTGTCCGTATAAGGCTGGAATCCACGTCACCGTAAAAAGGAAACGTGGAAGGATGTGTGTGGATGCCACGTCGGATGAGGCCCGACCGGAACTTTTCTCGGGCAGACATTCTCTGTCGGGTTTCCCGTTTTATATTATTTTTGTTGCGAGTGGAATGATTGCTACGTGTAGGGCTTGTTGGTCAAGGCCGGGCCCACATCTGACCCTACAGTGGGGTCCACTGCCGATGATCCATGATTGGCTAATTAAGTGCTGGGTTTCGCTTTAAGCACGATGTTTTTCTTAATTACTGCGTACACATGTTCAAAGACAGCTGGTCCACCATTTGAACGGTGGTTATTCATCCACGGTACATGTGACAGGTAGGGACGTACATTGGGTCATACCAACTTCCCTCCGCCACTAGCTGACCTCACTCAAACACCGCGTCCGTGAGATTGATTGGCCAGCTTAGCTCGGTTCAAACAATAGCTTGGGCTACCACGTACTAAGATTGAGCCAACTATCTTCAGTAGTACTTCCATGAACACCTTAGACTACACTTTCGAAATCTCGCTTTATTTAAGATGGTACGATGATTTTATAGGTATTTAGTCAAACACCTTCCGGAGAACGTAAAAAATAAAAATAAAAAAATTATTAGTTTAATATACATACCTCCTTGTCAAGAGCCATACTTCAATGGGTCATTTTATTAAACACTCGGTGTCACACTTAGTTAGGTGATTTCATCAAACATTTGGTGAGCAATATTGATATCAAAGTAACCAAGTCACTAAACTAGTTTGATCTGATTTCGATTCATGCTAGGTTCGATCTAAGTTGAGTCGAGTTGGGGTCAGCTCAAACTTGACTTGAACTCATTTTCAAACTCAAAAAATCAGCTTGACTTGATTCCAGGCTAACTTAGCTTAAACTTAGATTCTGAGTTGAATCGAGTGAGCTGACTGAGCTAACTCAGTTCGTATACACCTCCAGTGACAGGCATGTATGCCAATCTGAATGGTAGAAATTTTGGGCCTTGAATGTGGGCTAAGCCCAGCCCATAGACCAAGCTACTAGGTTTTAGCCCGATTGAAAACCGGGTTGGGCCTGACGGGCTCACCAGTACCCGGCATATTGCTACCCTTAATAACATCCAAGACTTGAAAATGGTGGGCCGGAGTATAAAGTTCAACTGGAGAGGATCTCATCCACTCATCAGGAGGGTTACACAATCGAAATCAATGGAAGGTTGATGGTATGAATGAATGTGAATGTGTGGCTCACCTAATGAGTGGGTTGTTCCAAAACAGGCTGCAAGTGATATTCATGATATGGCCCTCTTTTTTTTACAGACGCTCATTCGAAGTGACACATTAGCGGAAAGTGAGAACTTTGCATGTGAAATCTCTCGTTCCAGATATCTCATTTACACCAAGCATGATGAAATCTCAACGTTCACATTTGAAAACTAACAAAGATGTTTGGTAGTGATCCATGTCATCCGTGGAAATTTGGAATATAAAGATGTGATAGGAGCCATTCACTCAGTAGGTCAAGTAGTGGATGGGCCACGGACAGTAAAGTGCAAAACCAGAAATTGTTCCCGTTCAATGGCAAACCTTTCATTTATTAGATGCTCAGGAGATTCCTTTCATGAGAGTTTTTGTGGGCCACCAACTGTTAGGTGTAATTTTCGGCGGCACGAGATACATGCAGGTGTGTCAAAATCAATTAAATCAGATTTGAACCGTAATCACCGTTAATCCCTGATGTCGAGATAGAGTAGTGCTTGGTTGAATGACCAATTGGTGAACCGTCTATTCACCTAACAATACGCTCGTTTATCAAAGAACTTGCAGAGATTAAGGCTCTTCCCTCAATAAATTCTTTATGACTTATCAAAGAACTTGCAGAGATTAAGGCTCTTCCCTCAATAAATTCTTTATGACTTGACAATCAAAAATTTCACATGAAGGTACAATAATTGTACTTATCAAGAGATAAGTGTAAAAGTATACTTATTTACCACTAAAATGAGATCATCAACTTAGCTAAGAGTAACAGGGTGCTTCTTAAAACAGCATGTTAATTATTGAAATTATGACAATTTTAAGAATTACAAATATAGTAGACTCAATGTATGAGCGTAGGCATATAGCTAGATTACATAACTAAGTTCTTTCTTTAAATTTGATGCACAAGCACAAATGAAAGAGATTTATAATTACTGATTAGTCAGTCCAATATGCTTGCAAGGGTTTAATATTGCTAAGCAATGGATGAGCTAATAGTAGACTAAGATAAATAACATTGAACTAAATTGGTTTTACTTTCTTACATGATGTTTTGGGTTTTTGTTGGATTAAGAGTCGGAGAATTCTCTTCGTATCTACCTCATCTTTATATAGCGTTTTTAAGCAAAGAGATGAAATAACTGATGGCTTATGTGGCATTCTCGTATAGGTAACTGGAAAAGAGTAGTTACACATTTATTTTATTTTATTTTATTTTTTAATCATGGCATGCCTTTGTGGAATATACTCCTTTCCGGATGGGGCTTTAACTGTCATTTTTAATGCAAGGTTTTACAAAAACATGACATATTAAACATGCCACATGACTTGCAAAATTTCAGTACAAACACTAACCAATACCCAACCCCAAGGGACGTGGGGTTAGGATCCTCATATAGATGTGACACGTGTTCGGTTCACATGTAAAGGCACGAAAATTCCATGCCTCACGGGACCTCTTCACATTTATCAATTACAAAACAATCCATGCAATGGCTGGACCACAGACTACATTCTCCTCCCTGGCAAGAATGGTGTGTGGCACTTGATAAACGGCCCGGATGTCTCACGTGTGGGGAGAGTAGTAATCGAGGGTTATTGGACTGTGATCTAGAGGATTCTGACGTGGCAGGTACAGTGCTGGCACAGCTTTTTTCTCTCAAAAGCAAGAAGATTCCCTCAGCTTCTTTGTAGTAACATTGACTCGGATATTCATACTTCACGTTATTCTACAAATAAAGACAAAACCTCTCACTCTCTCTCTCTCTCGAACAGTCCTAATACTCTAAAATTGCTCGAAGTAGTATGTACCACAATTTCCAGATTTCCCACCAAAACTAAAAGCAAAACAGCACTAGAACCTCCATTGCATGCCACACGTGTGAATTCGCATGTGTGTTTCTCCTTACATTTCTTCCCCATTTTCACGGTCCGGATTATGGGTTATTTGTGATCTGATCCCTTATTTTCCTGAGCTCAAACCAGAAGTACTGGGCAGGTGTGGGACCCGCGCAGTGTGCACAGGAAATCCAACTTGGCTATAAAGAAGTGTCAGTTCATGTACCCCTTTTTCTCAAAGATCATCTTGATCCAACGCTCAGGTGGACCACACCACAGGGAACAAGATGGGAAGGAATGCCTGAATTTCAAAACAGCCTATTTTTTTTGTCTGATGCTTTATCAAGGTCTTGGAATATTGTATATGCACATCAAGGTGGGCCCCAATGCAAATCAAGTGTGGCTGTTCCCTCTATCTTTTTCGGTGCTGTGGTCGACGTGATAAGATTCAACTATCGTTTTGGGCTCTGGGACCAACATGAGCTAATACATCTAATGGATGGGGTGGATCATGTGCATAACGGGGCCCGACATCTGCTTAGTAGCACCCAAGCGCCGCATATACTATCATGCTTATACTTGGCATGTATTGCAGTAACATATCCTATCTACTTCTCGTGATAACATATGGATGGTGTGGATAACTCACACGCATCACGGTTCGCCCCACATATATTTCACCTCTTTAGGTTCTATGTTAAAAAAGTAAGCCACAAACTTAAACATTGGAAACCATGCAGTAATTACTTAATGAAATAATTACTACTCATTTATAAGGTATTTATCATGGATTTGGAATTTTATTTTTTAAAGCCTAATTGTATTTATTGTCATTGATGTCTTAAATCTTTCGGCAATAGAGTATGTTGATGCCATTGGCAGCTGCTCAATGCCTTCGAGAAAATTCAGAAATCTCATGTTGGTTGATGGACGCTTTGTGATGTCCTACTCGATGCCATCGAAGGGATTCGATGTCATCCACGAGTTGTTGATGCCATCGAAGTCCCATCGAGATACTATACGAAAAATCTGAAAAATACGTGTTTTATTGCTGAAATGTTTTGGTGTTTAGTTCAATAACATTGAAAATATTCAATGTCACCGAAGATGTTCAATGCCATCGAAGGTTGCTCGATTCCATCGAAGTGACATCGAGATGTCATCGAACGATCGTATAGAGTTACGCAAAGTTGCATAAGTGTGAGATTTATTTTTATTGTGATTCTCATAGAGGCTATATATATATATAGGTATAATTGGGAATAGGGGATATCTCAGTGCCTTCAAATTCGTTCAAAAAGGGTTTCAAGGATTCGTAAGAAAGATTCAAGGCTTATTCGAATAGGGTAATCTCTATCTCTTGTAATTTTCTACTTTCATAATGTATTGTTGTAACTTTATTCCATGATTTTTTCCGTAAGGATTTTTCCATGTTAAATTCAAAGTGTTTGTGATTGGACTTGGTTGTGCGATTGGAATACTTTACTTGATTCATCTATATGTGCTTCCTCGGTCTCCCAATAAGTGATATCAGAGCTAAATATTGGGGTGTAAATTGAATTTGAGAGCATAGTATCAATGGCTTCTAATCCTAAGTTCAATGTTAAGAAAAATTCTAGAAAAAATAATTTTGAACCTTGGAAGGTCAAGATGACCAGTCTCACAGTTTAAAAAGGATGAATGATGCATTCCTTGAGAAGCGACTGAAATCTATAAAAGATAATTAATGAAATAAGATGGATAAGAAAGCGATAACCTCTATCCAATTGTGCATAATAGATGAGGTCTTGTACAATGTAATGAGAGATAAAATTACAGCAAGTACATGAGAGAAATTAGAGGACATCTACACAAAGAAATATCTTAAGAATTACCTGTACTTAAAGCACCAGTTGTTCAATCTGAAGATGGCAAAGAGGGCTGATATTAAGGCCCGCATTAACTTCAACAAGATTATTTAAAAATTAGTGGATGTAGAAGAAACGATGAAAGATGAGGATCAGGCATACATCTTATTGAATTCTCTCATAACTTCGTATGAGTCATTAAAGGACTTGTTATACCTCGATAGATTGACCATTAGCATCGATACCATTATCTCTGCCCTTCAAGGAAAGACGATTAAAAAGAAAAGCAGTGTCGTGAGTGCCTCTACTAATGCATTGATTACGAGGGGTAGAATTCCAAACGAGACAATGGATCTTCTCGATCGAGGACTAAATCTAGAGTAAGGGCAAAGGGAAATTGAAGTATTGGAATCGTGAGGTATTTGGGCACATGAAGAAGGATTGCACAAATTTAAGGAAAAAAAAAAATTTAGATGCTTCTTCTAAGGAGGTCAACACCGTAGAGTCTGATGAAGGTATGGGTGGTTATAATAAGTGTTCATGGTTATGATTTTGAATAATAGGGTATCATATCACATGACCCATCATCGGAGTTGGTTCGCCAATTACAGAGAATGCGATGATGCCTATGTATTTTTAAGCAATGATAATGCCTGTAATATGGTAGGTATTGAATTGGTGCGCATCAAGATGTTTGATGTCATGGAGCATACCTTGACCGAGGTGA
This sequence comes from Magnolia kwangsiensis, assembly GCA_037074715.1. Lineage (NCBI taxonomy): Eukaryota > Viridiplantae > Streptophyta > Magnoliopsida > Magnoliales > Magnoliaceae > Magnolia > Magnolia kwangsiensis. The sequence continues at coordinate 33,340,208 of CM073576.1, read as the reverse complement.
GATACGTTCCTGATATAAGGAAGATCTTGATATCTTTTGAAGCAATCAAGGCGCTTGGGTGAAAGTTCACCAATATTGATCATATTATTAAAGTTTCAAAGGGGACACTCGTAGTCATGAAAGCACAACGGAATAGAAATCTTTACAGATTGATTAAGAGAACTTCATCGAGTGGAGCTAGAGCATCTATAGCGGATTCCACATCTGCACATATGTGGCATGCACGTTTGGGCCACATGAGCGAATAGGGCATGAAAATACTTTCTGATCGTTGTTTAATTCTAGCATTTAAAAGTTTTGATTTTAATATATGCAAGTATTGCATATATAGTAAATATTTAAGGTCATCTTTTAATTTTGAAAAACATGTATATAAGGGTGTTCTTGATTATATGTATTCTGATGTATGGGGGTCGTTGCTCTTGGTTTCTGGTGGAGGGTTATTGATGAGGGCCGAATATGGCATATCAGACCCTAGTTACTACTTGATTTTGTGAATATGATAATGCTTAACGGACTATTTTAATCATGTTTTCGTTGTAGGGTGTGATTAGGAGCTTGAACGCAAAAAGGGTATTAAAAACATGGATTTGACGCTCCGAAGTCATCAGAGTAGGGGACGGACCCTAGGAGACCAAGATTGATGGATTTACATGCCAGGGATCCAAGAAAATCAAGCCGTTCACGTTAAAGAGGCTCGAAATTGGTGCAGAATGCAAGATCACAGGGTTCTCGCCATCCGATTGGCTCAAAACTTCATACATTTGCTGGGGGCCATAAATAAACTGTACATATTAAATTTCAACCATTGGATATCTAGGGAAGTGGCTTAACGGACAGATCAGCCCCTTAATTTTCTAAGTGAGGCCCACCTGCTATCTAGATATGCCTCAACTTTGAATTCGACGCCTTAAATGGGGAGACCAATTGAATGGATGGATTAGATGGCTCGTAAACATCACATTGAACCCCACCTGGGTTGTGCGTGCATAGTGCACGAATGCACTCACCGTGCACCAGTCCTGAATTACTGGTCCAAGTCGGTTTGACCGACTATCCTTTTAAAAATGGAAATCTCCGTTTGCAGGAACGAACAATTGTGGGGCCCACTAATCATCTGATTTGATGATCTGAATCATTCATTCACTCCAGAGCATAGGCGTGACCATCGCCTAGGTGGCGGAATCCTGGAAGACAACGGAAAGATGATTTCAGCCTTTAAAATGCAAAATGGACGGTAGAGTAGAATATCAGGTGGACTGCATCAAAAGCAACCCAAAATCAGTCATTTCCAACTGAAATTTTGAGTAGCATCTAATGGACGGAGTGGATTTCTCAACAAACATTGGTAAGGGGCCCCACCAACGTTACAGCGTTTGGTTATGTAGCCCCTGTTTCAGCATCTGAAACCGACCAGGTTTGGGGTTATTTCACGATCATGGCCATGATCGGACGACAGATCTGATCCGTTCATCATGTAGGACACCCCAAAACGTCCTAGAGAATGTTATTTCTTTAAGAAGAAAGCAAAGAAAACAGGTGTTTTTCAGACCATCTTCTTAACTGCGTAACAGAATTTACGCATAGGAGTTCTTCCTTGCATAAAGGGCATTCTCCACCGCCTCTTACCTGCGTGATCCAACCCTCTGGTGCTATAAAAGGAGAAGATAGGAGAGAGAGAGAGAGAGAGAGAGAGAGAGAGAGGGCATTCAAGTTTTGCTAAAGGCGAGGGATCCACGCCAGAGGAGAGAGAGAAGAAAGAGAAGAGAGAAGAGAGAGAGAGAGAGAGAGAGAGAGAGAGAGAGAGAGATCTTTATGTTTTTTCTTTCTTAAATCTTATTTTTTCTTCTTTTTATTTGAATTCATGGATAGCTAATTTTTTTAGCTAGGGCTGAGATGAAGCCCCTAATTTGAATGATGCTTATTTTTCTTTATTGATTTCATCTTGAATTTAATTGATTTATTTCTTTCTCTAGTGTGCTTAACTGAAATTTCTGTACTTCTCCATTATATGAGTTTAACCAAAGTTTAGATGTGAATGTTATTTAGAATCTTATTTTAGGTGCTTGTGTCTGACCATGAACAGGTTTCCTATAGAGAAAAAAAAAAGAATTACATCTCTTTATGCCTGACCATGGATGGAAAGATGTGATCCTTATGCTCTAAGGGATTATACATTCTGTGTGCCCGACCAAGAACATAAAGTGTAATTTATTTATTAAATTTATATCAATTTGAATTAAGGTGAATTAACAAGTAAAATAAAAGTTAAGATAATTATGGGTGAATTCAAAAGTCCTAATACTCTCCTTGATTGAATTTTTCTCATTTTTCTCAGTTATTTTTCATAGATATTTATTATTTTACTTAATTGTTAGCAAAACTATTTGTCGGATTAGTTAAGAAGAATTGTAAATTATGAATTATGACAACCAGTCCTCGTGAAAATGATCTCGTAATACGTACCGTATCTACATCTGATTCGTATACTTGCGAATTTAAAATTATTTAAATCAGATTAGTTTAAATAAAACATCAGTCATCATGGTTCATCATGTTCATTGACGACTACTTAAGTAAAGTATGAATTTATTTTATGAAAAAGAAATTCAATTTTTTCACCAACTTCAAGCATTTATGAACAAATAGCTAGGGCGAAAGGTTAAAGTATTGAGGACAAATAATGGTGAAGAATTCACTTATAGAAAATTCAATTAATACTGCAAGGATGAAGAGATTGTTATGTATAATGCAATGCGCCACACACTAAAGCAAAATAGTGTGGCTAAGCAAATGAATCGGACTCTCTTAGAGAGGGCACAATGCATGATTAGTAATGCTAGGTTGGGTAAGGAACTGTAGACTAAAGCCATTAATAGGGTTTGTTACTTAGAGAATCAGTCCACTTTTATGGCCATTAATTGCAAGATTTCAGAGAAAGTGTAAAGTGGTCAGCAGGTAATCTACTTGGGACTGTGTATTTGGTTGTAATGCTTACTCTCGTATACTGTTAGTTGAAAGAGATAAGCAAGATCAAAGGGCTAAAAAATATATCTTTGTCAGCTATGGTGGTGGTGTAAAAGGGTACGGTCTTATGATCAGATCACACGAAAAATCATCATTAGCTGTGTCGTTAAATTCAATGAAGGATCCTTGTTCCGTAAAGATAAGTATGAAGAACCAAAATAGTTGGTGGTGTACGTTCAGTTAGATAGAGATGAGACTTAGGCTTAGATAGAGACGTAGGCAGAGAAGTACATGAGCAGGTGGAGCAACTACATGTGAGAAGAAATCCGCCAAGGGATCGCAGATTATCAGTGAGATACAGGGATGACTCAAATATCACATATGCTCTTATTACTGATAAGGGGAATCCGTCTACTCTTTAAAAGGCTCTTGATGAGCTGGATGTCGAAAAGTGGGAGGCTATTGTCGATGATGAGATGGACTCCTTTTACAAGAATGAGACGTGGGAGTTGGTAGAGCTTTCCATCGAGTGAAAAGTGATCGGGTGCAAGTGGATCTGTATAACCCTACACCTTTCGATACTCAGGTGTTACCATAACTTACTCGAACATTTACGATCATTCTGGTTCAAATCCAACCATTTAAAACAAATCCCGATCATACAGTAAGTCATCAATACACCGATCCACAAGAAAGAATATCAATCCACCAATATGACTCGAATCGAATTATGAGCCCCACCTAGGCCTTAGAATTGCCTGATCTTCAACCAGGGGCCCTGATTAAGGACCCAGGGGTGAATGGACGGTGTGGATTTCCCACAAACATCACGATGGGGCCCAGGTTCGTGATGCAGGTGCAGTAGAGCTATGCACCCATTGCGAGCCGGACAAAAGAATCAGGTTAAACACAGTTGACCCAATGGAAGTCAAGAAATTCTCTCCCATTTTTCCCACCAACCCAATCTTTGAGTGGGGGTCAATGGTCTGCCCAATCGAAGGCCCACCATCATGATCAAAACCGTCCATCTCGGTTAGGCGGCAGGTCCGACCAAGGCCATGATGACCGTGCAGGCCCATGCAGCTATGCATGCGGCCCTGCATTAACAACGGGAGCATGTGGAGATATCTAGCTAGCAGCCATGTAAACGATCCGAGGCTGCAACCGCCCGCAAATCCCGACCGTTCACCAGGAGTGTATCCCAGCCGTTCACGAGGAGCAAAACCTAGTGTTTCTTTCAAACGCCAAAAAGGAGCAAACACTGTCCAAGAAAAGAAAATGGCATGGGGAGACATTTCCCTTTTGGGAAAACCCCACCTGGCGTGATCCAGGCCCTCCACAAAGCCATGTGGAGGGATCTCCTTCATTCCCTAAAGGGCAGCAACGGCTTCCTCAAAGTAACACCGCGTCTCACAAGAAATTCGTCAGGGGTGGAAGAACTCACGAGATGAGTGAAACGCGGATGATTGCCAGAAAAAGTGGGTCCCACAGTGATCAACAACGCCATCTGGTCCGATCAAATGGACTAGATCAAGCAAATATATCATGGACAAAAATTTGACATTAATGGCTGCACCATCTTCTCCGTATAGTCCGATGACCCATCATCATGACATGGACCCCACTGGCTGATCAAAGATACTTTTCCAGTGGGCCTTAGGGGCGACATTCCATCCCTTGCATTGGATTAACCTCATGCATACGAGGGACCGAGGATGGAAGCATAAGTAGCTACACCCATCTCAACCGTCCACTAGGACTGATGGTGCGTATTTCACGCCTATAAATGGGCATATTCGCCTTGGGATCTCCACCTAGAAAACAAGGGAGAAAGAGAGAGTAGGAGCGAAAATAAGAGAGATTTTAGGGAGAGGCTACTTGAGAGCATGAACTCCATGTCGCACTACACCAACTCAACCCGCTCGACTCGGATTGAGTTGGGTCAGTGCAGACCAGTAGCATTGCAATACCTAGTAAATAAGAGTGGAGGGCAAGAAAGGAGAAAGAGAGAGGGAGAAGGCAAGCAAGTGGTGAACCCGGCTCTGCACTGCACTAACTCAACTCGACTAGCTCGGATCGAGTTGGGTTAATTCTGGCCTGAGGAATCTCATTAAAAGGAAGGGAGAGAAGAAGCAAGAGGGTCGGAGGAATCAACCTCATGACCTAGCTCACCGTTGGGTCCAGCAGCAGGTACTACTGCTCACATCTCCATCCACAACCTCCAACAGCACCGAAAGTAGCCTCCGATCAGAGCCAAGATAAACTACTAACAAGTGTCGAAAACAACCTCCGATCAAGGCTGAAACAAGCTCCATGACAGGCTGAAATCAGGTCGGGGCCGTAGTCAGAGACCAGGCCCAGGTCAGCCATAAGCTCTGGGTCGAGCCAGACTTCCAACAGAAGTCCTGGGTCAATCCAGGCTTCCAAGTATAGCAAGTGGGCCAAGTTCGGATTAGATCTCAGCCACCGAAATGGACTGGGATGTGGGTCGATGCAGCCCCTAATTTAAGTCGTGGTTTGATCCAAGAAACTGCCACCATTCGAGCCATAGACCGGGCCAAGACCTAGGTTGAAAGTCAGCCCAGAACTGGGCCGAAACTAGCCCCAACGTTGGGCCAGGATCAACCACACAAATTGGGCTGAAGCCAGCCCATAATTGGGTCGAAACCAATCCCAACATTGGGCTAGAATCAACCACACGGATTGGGCTAAAACCAGCCCAGAAGTGGGCCAAGAATAGCCCTGGATCTGGGCCGAGGTAGACACTAAATAAGGTCATGTGATGGGCTAAAATCAGCCCTAGATCTGGGTCGATTAGTCCTAGAAACAGACCGAAATTAGCCTTAGCCCAGGCGAAGATCAGACCAAAACACGGTGGGCTTGGGTTCTACCAAGCGTTTCAAGTGGGCCACAGCTGAGTTGAAAATCAGTGGGCCGCACTCAGCTTAACGTTGTGGGCCACACTCAAGACGACAGGTGGGCTGCCAAGCTGGGCCGAACTGGGTTCAGTCTAACCTAATACCTGGGCCACTAATGGCCAGCAACAAATCGCACCAAGATCAGGCCCAGTTCAGACTAGAACGGAGCGACAAAGTGTTGGGCTAGATCAGGCCAAAGTCAGGCCCAGTTCGGCCCTTAGTTAGGGATAATTTTGGGCCCAAATCTAGACCACTTGCTGGGATAAAATCTAGTAGGCCTAGTCACTGTAATACGGGCCCAATCAATCTTGTTCATGGGTCTTTTCAAACCCCACGCAACTTCAATATGTTAGTTAGCTAAAGTCTTAGAAACACTATTTAATACAAGCTTTCCAGTTGGAAATAATTCTAGGAAATCGGTCATACGGCGTTGGGCCGTTAGTTAACTACAGAAATCCGAATCAAGGAGCTACAAAACACCAGGTGATGACATTTCCCCTTAGGCTTTCCATTTCTAAGTTAGCCAACATAGTAACCGTTTAAAAATTATGACTGCTAGCTTAGAGCTTCGATTATTTCTATTAAATTACCAAATTACATTAGTTGACTCATCTTTATCTATGACCACATGAAGTAAATATCATATGCTAGATTGATAATTCATAAGTATTGTTCATGTGCAATGATCATTAATTTTCATGTTTTAGCATCATAATACTTGATAGTTCATACCTTAATTTTGTTATTATTATATAATTCTATGCACCTATACATGTTAGTAGATGGTTCTAAGTCACCATAGAATTTTCGTTCATAGCAATTGCACGTGAGAAATTTCACTATTGCATATGAGCCACACTTGGGATGCAACTATATGAATTATGTGCAAAATGGGACCCTCAAATTGAAGTTATTTTGACTAATCACTTGTGGAGGGATTCCATTAAACATTTCAAGGAGGGAAAACCTCATGAGCTGAGAATAGTGGTAATGGGACACTATACCCGAGCTATCAGCCTACGCCGGGTGACGAGCTCCCCGTAGTGACCATTGAGTTGCTTAAATTTGCTTATTGTAACTGGTATAGTAATGTTTTGGCTAATCATGCATTCATAGCATATTGGCGATGACAGGTGGCTAATTTTGGATGTTGTAGCATGTGTCTTGGACTCATCGGAGTATCATTTTTCTAGCTCCCAAACCACTGATTATCAACCTATTTTGATGATTTAGCACCATGTTATACGAGATATATTATGCTAGTGATCGGTCATATGCATGGGTGATGAGCTCAAGTCTAAATGGATGAGCATCCTCAGGTCGATTTGCACTCATACATTTATGCATTTTAATAAGATTGCATCTTGTCTGTTTTGGAATGTTTCATTATTTTCTTTGAATTATGTTTTCTAAGACAGCGGTGTGTAATCTTGAGGGGAATTCACACTGAGTTGATTACTCATTCATCAAATATCCAACCGTACAGAGTATGCAAGTGTAGATGGAGAAGATGACAGCACTAGCCTTGAGGGCACGATGGTGAAACTCGAGGAAGGATATTATGATGATGAGCTGTAGCAGGAAGTAATTGATTATTTTGGGCTTAACTAGTAAATTTAGTATTTCTTTATAACTGTTTGGTACTTTGGAACTTATAAATTTTGTAATTAAGGCCCCCAGTTGAGTGGGCCAAATATTCGGATTATATAATACTATCTTTGCTTACTTATGTTATCGCACTCTAATAATTCGCTAGTTATCTGATTTATTAATACTCGAATTTCTACGACGAGTCTTGTACTCGGCTTTCGGGAACCAGGGTGTTATATGATCTTCAAGAAGAAACAGAATACGTACAAGGTAAAGTTGGTAGCGAAGGAATGTACTCGGAGGGAAGGTGTCGACTTCACTGAGATATTCACACCAGTTGTAAAGTAAGTATCTATCAGATTCATGTTGACACCAGTTACCTAATACGATCTCGAGCTGGAGCAAATGGATGTAAAGACTATCTTCCTACATAGAAAATTGGAAGAATATATATATATATATATATATATATATATATATATATATATATATATATATATATATATATATATATATATATATGAAGCAACTAGAAGGCTTCGAAATAAAATGGATAAAGAACAAAGTTTGCGGGTTAAAAAGGTCTCTACTTCGTTCCAAAAGGATTTCAAGGGCTTATAAAGGAGATTCGAGAGATTTGAGGCTTGTTCGAATTGGGTAATCTCTATTTCTTGTAATTTTACGCTTTTATAGTGTATTACTCTAGCTTTATGCAGTGGTTTTTTTCCGTAAGAGTTTTTCTACGTTAAATTTGGAGTGTTTGTTATTGGACTTAGTTGTGCAATTGGAATACTTTGTTTGATTCATCTTTGTGTGCTTCTGCAGTCCCCCAACATTTATCTAAAGGAATTGATAGTGATCCATGTCTTAATCAAATCATGATGAAATTTTTATGTGAGTGTGCGTTTGGTTGCACCAAATATCATGAATTTTATGGTGCAACCAAACACATCCCAAGCTAAAGAAATATATCATGTTACATTAATTAAAAACTCAAAAACAAAATTTATTGCTCTCAAGGAAGACCAAAGACACATAAACGCATTAGTTCTTTCATTAATGGGTGAATGGCGTTCTAACCAATGATGCATACGTTGCAACGTTGCGATTTCTACAAAACGTGGCCCAACCCCACGAAGACCTTATCTCATCTCCTACTTACATTTGGATATAATTGCGAAAAAAGCAACTGCGGTGAAATTGGAGAAAAGGTGGTAATTTTCAGTAATATCGGTGAGGTGGGTGTAGGCCTATTGACTCCACATGTATCGATGATAATCATGGCGACTTGCGCCATGATTCCACATGCTCAAAAAGAAACATGAAAAAAACCATATCATGACACAAAACTAATGAGATAAGATCATTCGTTTCATTCATTAATTAGCTACAAACAACAAGCTTCTAATTTCATTCATTAACAAGCTTCCAACTGTAAATTAGCAGCTTGTTACATCTTTCATTTGCATTATTATGGAAAGCATACCATCTTTCACAAGTGATAAATCTCTTTTTTATTTTCTAACTCTCACAAAATGAAAAAAGAGGAGCACTTTTCGATGCCCTTGACTTCGTTCTCAACGGTTATGATGAGATGGACACTTGTATTGTCTAAGGAGACAAAATCATAAACTTTCTTATGGAGAGAGAAAGGGCTGTGATGCTAAGAATAATGAGAACAGCTTTGTGTTTGTGGGTGATGGTGGTGGGGCACCCACTGCTCTTTTGTCATTCTCCTTTCTTTTGTATCACAGCTTTACCCACCCACACTATTGGTGTAATGGGTTGATAAGGGATTTGGGCCCAAGTCCATCTAGCTATATTATTATTATTAGTTGGTTCCTCTACAAGTTTTTGTAGAATAAGCTTATTTTACAAGTATTGTGTGGGGCCCACCAGAGTGTGTCTAGCATCCAACATACCGGAGTGATGTATGGTGTGACACCAATACATTACTAGCATGGTTGGACCAAAAGAATGTGAACCATAAATTAATCACAACTTTTGATTTGGATATCATTAAGGATGCACAATTTATCAATCTTTATTATAACGGGCCATCCGTGGTGAACCGACCCACTATGTGGGTCGCATCTGTTCGTTTAATCAGAAAATGTGCTCTCAGTTCAAAAATAAAAAATTTAAGAAAAAATTGGTATTTTTAATAATTTCGATTTCTATAATATTTTATTATTTTCAAAGTTTTAAATTTTTATTCTTTTTTATAAATAATTGTTAATCACAATAGAACTTTCTTAGTAAAAGTTTATTTGAAAATTTTATTTTAAAAATTTTAATTTTAAAAGAGTTTTATTAAAATTAGAATTTTTATTAAAATTAGAATTTTACTATTTTGATAATTATGAATTTTGGGTTTTGAACCGACCCACTATGGTGCGAATATACCTGATTATCAAGGTGTCCCATCATTATAGTGGGGTTCACATAATGTAAAGTTTGAATGGCATATATGCAATATGGAGGATCTCACCATAAAAAATAATAAAATAAAACAACCATCCAAAACCCTCTAAATTCACACGATTGCCCATGAATGGTTGGATTGGCCTGATTTTCAGGGCATTCAACTTAGATAGTGGTTCGACAGCGCTGGACAGGTTGGATGGTGCACACATATCCTAGTGTGGCCCACATGCACACTTGTTATAAAATGATTTATAGAGACCCTAGCAAACTCTCATTTGATGCATCATCAATCATAAGCTGGCAAGGATGATTGGATTAGAAATGAGTGGTCCAACTTCCAAGTTCTTGCATGAGTCAACCATACCAAATCTCGTGAAAGTCTATATCACCACCGTTTGATCAGAATCGATGTTTGCTCACACATGATCAGGCGTGGGGCACACATTGAAAGTGGGTGGGACCCATCATGACTAAGAATAGGATCTGTCGGTGGTGATTTAGACTCGTGCCGAAATTCATGAGGTTGACTCTCACTTGATCATTTCTGAAAAAGAAAGCTTAGATGTCCCTCTTTTTTATTTTTTCGTAATTGAGTAAAAAAATTCGAGTGGTGGGCCTTGTGACCACGTAAGGACTACGTGGGGGTTGGGTACATATGAAAAAAAGGCTACCCGCACTCGGACGAGTATACTTTGAAAACAGCTGCCTCACACGTGGTAACAGGGAGCATCTGTGCAAGATCAGAACCGTTTATCCGGCGATCTCAGCTATTAAGATGTGAAGTCTAAAAAACCTCATGCCGTTTTGATCATCAGGTGGGCATTGCCAGTACACGCAATTTGGACGGTTAGTAATTTGAATTGATGGATTTTTATTTAGTAAACGTGTGGCCCACCCAATGATGATATTACATAGAATCTAGCAAGTGGTGATATCATGATGAACGGCTCTGTTATTGGATATGTATTGCTGGTGTAGACATGCGAGGCGATTGCAGTTGGGAGTTGTAGAGGATATGAAGAGATATGGTTGGTGGATTTGAGCCATTGGATTTTGCGTGTGTACCATGGAAGTGATTTTAACTGGATTGCTTGTCGTTTGAGGAAAAACAAGAAAATCCGTAAAGGGAAACCTAAAAGTGCATGGAAAGGATTTGATCCTAGCTAGAGGGTGGCAAGTCAAGATTCTCACATTAGAGATTTTATTTTGTGGGGTCCATGTCTTGTTTGTTTATGGGTGTGGACACGACATCCTCACTATCCATTATGAGGAATGATGGGGCTCCCTACACTTTAGGACGTGGCCATTGGATACCTTAGAGAGAGAGAGAGAGAGAGAGAGAGAGAGCTACGGTACTCTCTTGAATAAAAAGGTATGATAGTCTCTAAAGGGAAATGGTAGATTGTTTAGCTAAGATAGTCTGATGGTCTAATGTTTTTGGTTCCTGGGATAATCGTGTGGTGGCCATTCAGATCAACGGTTCAGATCAGCTTAGATGGTGTGAAGATAGAGATGCTAGAGCTAGTGTATACTCTAAAAAAAGTAACGTCGGACGAGTAAAAATAAAATAGAAAATTACCACTGTTACCCCTATCTTTTATCCAGCATCGTTTACGAAGATCCAAAACTTATTTTATTAAATTAGACCTTTCACGTACGGACAGGGCATTTGAGGACGGAAATACCCCTGGTTTTCAAATGATTTTTTCGTTTCTGTAGACTTAGCTACGGATTATAACCGCCGCTATATTAGGAGTATTTTCGCTCTAAAAGCTCTGTCCGCGCGTGAATGGTCTAAGTTGGGAAGATAAATTTTGGATTTTCATAAAAGACGCTGGATAAAAGTTGAGGTATACATTGTTAATTTTCTCAAATTTTTAAAACAAAGACAAATGCTCCGGTGCTCTCAAGCTCTTATAAATTATAGATGCAAAAAGCATTGGGACACTTAGTCCAATCTGTTGATCCAGACCGTTCATTATACCTAATATATATACCATAGGAAGCCATGTAAATATCACACTGTTGTGAAAAATAGTAACAATTTGATTAATCATCTTTAATATGGACAGCTCAGGCTGTTTATACAAAAATAGGTCTGATAAAAGAAATCTGGTCTGTTTATTTCTTAGGGCCCACCATGGTTATAATTCTAAAGAATCACTTTTTTAGGCAATTGTAACCATCCTGTCTACTGTTTGGAAAATTGATGGTTGTAAAGAAAAGGTGAAAGAAAGGATTAATTGGATCAACAGATCACTCTGATTTTCGAAATATCACCTAAAAAATGTTTTCTAGACTTAATGGACGGTTCCGATCTATTGATTGAAATCTTCAAGTGAAATGATACAACTAGGAGCACTATAACTTATAGTGCTCTAAGACCATTGGAACATTTCTCCCTCCCAAAAGTGATTTTAGAGGCGGCTGACCAGGCAAAGTTGCCGTACGAGAGAAACCCTGACCCCGCTAAAATACGGATACCTGTAGTCGGAAGATGTGTGGGCCCGAAGAGATTCATGTGATAAATCCACTCCGTCCATCAGTTTTTTGAGACCACGATAAAATATTAAAATAAAAAAATAAGCAGATCCATAAACTCATGTGCCACACCACACGTAAAAATGGGAGCAGAAACGTCCACCGTTGAAACCTTCCTGGAGCCGACCATGATGTTTATATGTTATCCAAACCGTTCATAAGGTTATTTCCACTCTGATAAACTGTAACCACAAATATCATCATGATATAAACTTCTGTAGCCGCCCAAAGTTTTCAACGGTGGGCGTTTAATCCCTTTCGTATGCCTCACTTAGTTTTGGATCCGAGTGGGTTTTAGATTCCTATCCTACCGTAGCCTTGCAAAACTGATGGAGGAGTGGATTTGTCACGGGCATCTCTGTGGGCCCCACACAGCTTCTGACTACAAGAACTTCCTGTGCCGGGGGGCACAGGCAATCCACCACCATAACATGCCGACTTTTAGTATATCAGTACAAGGTGAGTCACAGTTTTGAAATCAATGGACAAATGGCTCTGATCCAATCTACTGGTGGGGCCCACATAGTGACCTGATCAACCTAATTTTCAAGAGGAGTGATTTTTAAGGTGGGACATACCGTTTTGACGATACTGATGGAGCAAGCGGCATGTTGGCCATAAAGGTGGTATTGTACCACATGTTGTGGTACCAGTGCCGCTTCGTGATGAATTTCATTTTAGACAGGTTTTGTGGGTGGATCTCTTCTCCCACTCATCCAGCATGCATTGACTTTTGGGACCCAAAGGAAAGGTCAGATTATCAGAACCGTCCATTTTAAGGGCTTGTCTGATAGCTTGTAAGTGGAGATAAATGTGAAATGGAGTGGATGTTAATGAGCTATGTGCAAATGGCTTAGTTGTGTATGGATGGGAGTAAATGAAATACATTTGAAATTGTAAGTGTTGTTTTAAACAGGCAATGTTACAATAGCCACGGTGATCCTAGCCATTGGCTTGAGGTGTTGAATGTGATCCTTTGAAGATTTTCTTATCAATGGACTGGATTCAACTATAAATACATGAGGTGTCGGAAAGTTAGTATCATCTAATCATTTCCGCACATGGGGTGACCCAGGGATGAACGTGATGAGGTCGATCACCGTTAGAGGTGGGCAAAATGGACCCGATCCGCCCCGATTCGAACAGAACCGATGCCTGGATCAATCAGGATCGGGTAGGATCGGTCAAATCCGAACGACAATCGGATCGGGTTTGGGTAAGTAGCAAATCCGACAGAACCGAATTGAAATCCGATCCATTTGGATCCGATCCGATTCGATGCAGACCACACCGGGCCCTTGGTCCGTGTGTCTCTTTTCAGAGAAAAAACAACTCAGTGAGTGAGCATGAGATTGGCCAGGGCAGCACCAGTTCATGAAAGTTGGGTACACTCACAAGCAAGACATGCATTGCTTTCTTTTTCCAAGCGGGTCACGATCAGAAAGACCAACCAGGCACTGTGTTCTTCATCCAGTTCATGACTCGGTACCAACATGGAAGCTCCGGGATCCGGTTAAATCGTATTCAACATATCACACACCATATATTCGAGATAACTTCAAATTTTTGCTTGCATCTCACGCAAGCTACTGTCATTATTGACAGTGACAATGATAGGTTGAGTAGCAGCTGAAGTCAAGACATCAGGTTCTGTGGGACCCACCATGATGTATGTGTTGTATCCACACCATCCATTAATTTGTAGAGATCATTTTAGGCCATGAGATAAAGAATGAGTCAGATCTAGATTTGGAGTGGACCCCACCACAGAAAATAGTGGGAAGAGTAACTCCAACCATTGAAACCTTCCTAAGGTCCACTATGATGTTTATTTGAGATCCAACGATTTCAAGAGTTAATACAGCAAGTTAATACAGACATAAAAGAAGGGAAAACACAAATTTTAGTTTGATCGAAAACTTCCGTGGGCCTTAGAAAATTTTAATGGTGGGCGTCACTCTCTCCACTATTTTTTGTGGTGGGGTCCATTTGAGCTTTAGATCTGACTCATTCTTTAGCTTATGCCCTAAATTAATATCTCCAAATGAATGAACGGTGCAGATCCAACACATATATCATGGTGGGTCCCACAGAACTTGGTCACGTCACTTTAGCAGGGGCTAGGGAGTCTAGCTACTCAACATCACCTGTCATAATCCGCTCTCACACGCAACCTACAAGTACATACGTGTTGAGCGAAGGTGAGCGCGTACGCGCCTCGATCTCTGAATTGTACAAATGGTTCAAATGAGATCAAACTTACATGGGCCCCACCATAACGTTTATTTTCCATCTAATCCGTTAATACTGTTAAAAATACATGGATAAAGTGGAAAAACAAATTTCATTTTGATCCAAAACTTCTGTGATCTGAAGAAAGGTTTCAATGATAAACGATCAATCCCCCACTGTTTTTTGCAGTGTGGTCCAACTAATCTTTAGATTTGTCTTATTTTTTTGGCTCAAGTCTTAAGACAAGCTCTCCAAATGGATGGACAGTTTGGATCAATCCCCCACTTCTCTCTTCTGATCTGAACTGTACCCAACCCGATTCGATTTGGTTTTCCTGGCTGAGTCGGACTCGGTTCGGGTCAGATTATTAATGCATCAGATCGGATCGAGGCAGATGATCTGGATCTGATCCCGGATCGGATCAAGTTCGGGTCAGACTCCATAGAATTCGGATCAGATCGAGTTGGACCCAATCCAATCCGACTCGGTCTGATGCCCAACTCTAATCACCATCTTCCTCAAGGATAACTACTCTGAATCTACGAAGCTTCTCTGGACAGAGACTTCTCGAATCCACGAGGAGAGGAAAGAAAGCAAGAAAATATAAATAAATTCTAATAAAATTTGAAATTGATTAATGAATGAAATAAAAGAGTTCACAACCCTTTATATAGGGATACCAAGCAATGGGAGAGAAATCAGAAGCAAACTACAACTAAAACTCCTAGAATTCGTACCTTACTATTTATAGATGATTGTGATGTCTACTAATGCGCAAGGTTTTCGGCCAAAAATAGTAAGTGTCCTATTTGGCTTCACCAAACCGTTCTCCTAATTATTCTATGCTCTTTTTACGTTGGGCGCAACTCCTAAAGCCTAACGGATGAAGAGTTATAATCAAACTAAAACTTACTATTTATAGTAAAAACGAAATTAAAATAGGGAAACGACCGTCGATCCAGGGGTATTTTACAAATTCGGCTTGCACAACCCGATGTAGCAGAATTGGTTGTTAAAGTAGTTCATTCTACCCCAAAATCATATATTTTATGCCTGATAACTCATTCTGGATTGTGAGATACGCCCGATCTAAGGTCCGACGGTCCGGATCACTTTTGTCGTCGACCAGGCCTTTTCTGGTCCATCTTGGCCATGAAACTATCCATGACCCGCTCTACATCATGGGACCATAACACGGTGGGCAGTTGGATTCTCCTACAATCCTTAACGTTATTGCAAAATGCTCTAAAATGTTGTTCTCTTAAATATATTCTTTAGTTGGCCTTTTAATGACTCTTTGGAGAATTAATGAACAAAAATACCCTTACTTTGAATCTTGGTCTCTCATAAAGATTTTTTCTTTTCTTTTCTTTTTATTTGCTGTTTTTCTTAAGCTTCTTCTTCTTTTTCAAACATATCTTATAGGGAACCACCACCACCTCATTTGATTACATTTTTTAGCATACATTCACTGCCATCAACCTCTTCAGCATATGAGCACCACCAATAACTTCTAAGGCCCTACAAAAGTGTTATTTTTTATCCCACCACCGCATTTTTTAGAGATAAAAGCCACTGATATGTGTAAGACATTATTATTATTATTATTATTATTATTATTATTTTGTAAAATAACATTTTCTTAGAGATTAAAATCATTTTTTGTTCTAGATAAGAGAGATTGCCATAGTTGGGATGGTTATGGTTGTCATGTAGAAGACAATGAAGGAGATAGAATTTGAATTTTGTAATGTATTGCTTTGGTTGAAGTAGTTGTCATATGTTAAGGGTCTAGGTTGTCGTGTTAAGGATCTAGGTTGTCATATGTTACGGATTTGGTTCTGTGTTGTCAAGTGTTAAAGGTCTAGGTTATCATTTGTTAAGGGGGTGTTTGGCGTATGGTATTAGATGGGATTAGGTGGTATGAGATTAAAAAAAATATAATTATTGCATGTGACAGGGATTGTCCCATATTACCATGGGACAAACATAACTTAGTATCGTGTTTGTGTCATGGTGACATTTGGTTGTTCGTTTGAATAGATATACCAACTAGCATTTGGAACCATTGATAATAACATGTATGTATTATATCTGTACCACTCATCCATTTTGTAACCTCATTTTATGGCATGAGCCAAAAAATAAGGCATATTCAAAGTTTATGTAGACCACAACATATAAATCAGTGGGGACAATGATGCCCACTATTAAAATCTTCCTAGGGTCCACCGTGATGTTTATTTGCCGTCCAACCTATTCATAAGGTCAAATAAACCCGGATGAAGGAAAACATAAATATCGTCTTGAACCAATAGACCTTAAGAAGTTTTCAATAGTAGATGTTCAATTCCCACTACTTTCTATGGTGAGGTCCACTTGAGCTTTGAATCTACCTGACTTTTGGCCGATGCCCTAAAATGATATTGAAAAATAGGTAAACAGCATGGATATAGCCCATACATCATAGCAAGACCTACAGAACTCACTGAGATTAATAAAATTTTTCAAAAAAATTCAAATGGTAGAAGGAAGCAGTGCTACAGTGCTCATAATCCAAGATGAACCAAATGAAATTTCATCTAACATAATCTCAAACTTCCCCGTTCTTCCCAAACGTTGGATAGAATTTGCACAAGATCAAATGTAATTCCATCCTACCTAATCCCATCTAATACCATGATCTAAACGCCCCCTAAGGGTTTGGGTCTTAGTTGTCATGTGTTAAGGGTCTAAGTTATCATATTTTAAGGGTTTGGTTCATGGTTGTCATATGTCAAAGGTATAGGTTGTGATGTGAGAAGAGTCGAGGTTGATAAACAGTAACCTAGACCCTTAACACATAACAATCTCGACCCTTCAAAAGCAATGGCAATGGTACTAATGGCTACTAACTATAATATTCTTTCGCTATGGATCTAGTCCATAGCCTTTGCTCCATTTTAGTAGTGAATGCATGACAACCTCAACCCTTAGCACATGACAACCTCGACCTTAAAAAACTAATGGCTACGGACTAAAACATTCTTTCATTATATATCTAGCACATAGCCTTTTATCCATTTTAATAGTGAATACATGATAATCTTGACCCTTAACATATGACAACCTCGACCCTTCAAAAGCAGTGGATATGGTACCATGTTGCGCAGCACGCCAACAACGCAGTGAGCCGAGATCCAATCTCAGGCCTCACCCACAAACGATAAACAGGAAGAAATATAAACTAGAAACAGATCAAAGTAATCCAAACAAGCCACAAGACAAGATATACATGGAAAAATCCCAAACTATGGTAAAAAACCACGAATGCAAACTTCCACTATGAAGAAACATAAAGATTACAAGAAAAAATACTAACCTCTCTCTTAGAAGAATATAAAAAGCCCTTAGCCCATACCTTAGAATAACTCTTATTTCTTTTCAATCCACCTAGAAAAACCCTAGGAACACCTATATATAGTTTAGACAATTTCTCTTCCGCACCCTTGCGAAAGGCGACACCAAATTCCACAGTCTGCATCAGATTCGAAAATGAATCTGCGTAACCTACGACTGGTTGAAGGACCCAAAATATGAAAAATAGGACTTGCTGGACTTTGAGTCGACGGTCCACGACCGGTCGAACATGCCCCTACGACCGGTCGAAGGCGGCCCAAATGTGACTCCACATTCTCAATAATCTCACACTTGAAGACACATTGCCATAAACCTTCGTCTTCTTCATTCGGAGTGCACCACCTCCTTGTCTTCAAGCCTGAAGACCAATCAAAGTTGAACAGAGCTTCAGCTTCTCCCTTGTGACCGGCTTGGTCAACATATCTGTAAGATTTTCACTTGTATGAATCTTCTCCAGAACAATCGATCCATCTTCCAATAACGAACATATGAAGTAATATCTGATGGCAATATGCTTGGTCCTTGAATAAAAGGCTGAATTCTTAGCCAAGTGTATTGTACTCTGACTATCACTGTACAGCTTGCAATCTACTTGCTTCTTACCCAACTCTTCCATAAAACCTTGCATTCATACCATCTCTTTGCATGCTTCTGTAACCGCAACATATTCTGCTTCTTTTGTACTGATAGATACTATCTTCTGTAACTGAGAGACCCAACTGACTGCAGCACTACCCAGAGTAAACACATAACCTGTAGTGTTTCTTCTGCTATCGATATCTCCTGCCAAATCTGAATCCACGTAGCCTTGTAGCTTGATTTTCGATCTACCATAACACAACCCTACATCCTTAGTACCCACCAGGTATCTGAGGATCCACTTCACAGCTTCCCAATGTTCCTTCCCGGGGTTGTTCATGAACCTGCTAATAACTCTCATTGCTTGAGTAATTTCTGGCCTCATGCTCACCATAGCATACATGAGACTCCCAATAGCTGCTGCGTATGAGACTTTGGTCATGTAGTCCTGTTTCTCTTATGTCTTTGCACCTTGCTCCTTAGATAGCTTGAAGTGGTTGGCTAATAGAGTGCTAACCAGCTTAGCACCTCCCATATTGAATCAATCAAGTACCTTGGCTATGTACTCTGCCTGTGACAAAATCAATTTCTTATTTTTCCTGTCACGCTTTATCCTCATGCCTAGGATTTGTTTTGCAACTCCTAAATCCTTCATGGCAAATTCTCTAGACAATTATCTTTTGAGATCTGAGATGTCCTTTATGCTTAAACCGGCCATAAGCATATCATTAACGTACAGAAGAAGGATGATGTATGACATATCGAACTTCTTCAAGTAACAACATTGGTCTGCATGACATCTCCTAAAACCGTTTTCCGACATGAAACTATCGAACTTCTTGTACCACTGTATAGGGGCCTGTTTCAGGTCATATAGACTCTTCTTCAGTCTGTACACCTTGTTCTCATTACCTGGTCCCACGTATCATGTCGGCTAATGCATATATATCTCTTCTTCAAGGTCCCCATGAAGAAAGGCTATCTTAACATCTAGCTGCTCTAGATGTAAGTCCTCTGTAGCCACTATACGCAAGACCATACGAATCGTAGACATTTTCACTACAGGTGAAAATATTTCAGTGAAATCGATACCTGCCTTCTGTTGAAATTCTTTTACAACCAGTCTCGCCTTGTACCATTTCGAATCATCATGCTCCTCCTTCAGTCTGTAAACCCACTTATTATGAAGAGCTTTCTTATCCTTAGGTAGAGTGACTAGCTCCCATGTATGATTAAACTCAAGAGAGTCCATCTCCCCATCCATGGTCTGCTCCCACTTAACCCGTGTATCTGACTGTAGTGCCTCTTCAAAACACTCTGGTTCACCATTATCTGTCAGCAGTAGATAATGTAAGGAGGGTGAGTATTGGACCGTGGGTCTCCTCTCCCGAGTAGACCTCCTCACAACTAGTGTATGCGGCTCTGCCTCATAATGCTCCTATGCATGATCATCCTGTGGCGCTGTAACACCCATGTCTGGTAACTCTTCCAATTATACGAATTCCTTTTTCTCGGCCTTATTTTCTTGCACACTGTCCTTATACATCACTTTTTCGTTGAAGAATACGTCCTTGCTTCTGATGATTTTTCTATTTTCTGTATCCCAAAACCTATAGTCAAAATCATGCTGCCCGTAGTTTATAAACGTGCACCTCCTGGACTTCTCATCCAGCTTGTTTCTGTACTCCACATCAATGTGAACATCTGAAGTGCAACCAAACACTCTGAGATGTGTAAGGTTCACTTCTTTCTCAGTCCACGTTTCTTCTGGTAGCCCACCATCCAATGGTGCTGAGGGACTTCTATTGATAAGATATACGAAAGTATTCACAGCATCTGCCTAAAAAATCTTGGACAACCCTGCATGTAACCTCATGCACCTGGTGCGCTCAAGGATGGTCCTGTTAATGCGCTCAGCCACACCATTTGTTCACTCCCCAAGTGCAGGGTTGTGATGTAGTAATAACTCGGTAAGACCGAGGTCGAATCCCAAGGGACTGAAACTTGTATGTTATCTAAAATTAACTGAAAATAGAACTAGAATGAGATGAAATCTGAATTGAATTATAAATTGAGGAATAATTGTAAACTATTAATCTAAACTTATATGAGAAATCAGAGGTAGGGAAACTAGGGATTCAGAGGATCCACTTATAGAGATCAGGGAGAACTTATGCTTGCATCAAAAATTATGGAAATTACTGAACTGCCGTTGATCTAGTTTTCAAAGAGATGAAAGGTGTATGAATTAGAATGGATTCCATCACCAAACCATGCCCAAAAGACTATGGAAAATAACAGAATTAAACTAATTACCAACCCATCACATGTTGAAAGTTAGGAAGGGTACCAACATCCAACCATGCCCAGGAGACTATGGTGAACAACAGGGCTTCCTGACGTCATAAACATAAAGGGGAAAAGGATATGCTTTAAGCTATTGCAGACCCATTGTAATTTTCAGTCACAACAGACCATTAAAGACTAAACAAAACATGTCATTAATAATCAACTAAAATCAACGTCAATTCAAGAATTAAAATTAAATTAAAAACATAAAATAAAATCTCTCATCTCACTACAAGCTTCACCTCTTAGCCCTAGCTAAGAGGTTTAGCCACTCATGGATGGGCTAAACATCTTTTAAATAAAACAAAATAAAAGAGAAAGAAAAAAATACAACTATCTGATTCTCTCTCTCTCACGTTAAAACCCAAGCCAAGAGAAAGATGATTTTTTTTTCTCCTTCCTTCTATTTCTTTTATAGCTGATGTAGTCCATGCTGAGTCGGTCGAGTGGTTGGTTTTGGAAAGTCCTTCCAAAGCTTCCGTCGGCAATTCCCTTTACGCAGCATTGAAATTTTTCTTACGTAAGCTCTGTTACGTAACTAAGAAGACAGTCTAACAATCTAACTTCTGTCCAAGAGAACATCGTCCCTTAGGACATTTCTGAGTGGCATACACGATGAACGGATCGAATTTTCCATCCGATCATGACTATGTTCATGTAATGGTTCGCAAAAACACCCAGTGCTTGCGTGAAAACAGGGCCTGCGAATGGCTTTTGTTGTGATGTCGGTGGACTCACGATCACTATCAATGGTGAAATCCAGTCCATTCAATGGAATCCTCTCGAAAAAATAATCGAATATGGTCAATTTCGGATTGGATTCGGTGCGACCCACAAAGTTTCTTTTGCACCATCGGTCTTCCATTTGGACGATTAAAACCCGATCTTTATTGTTGTTTGAAATTCCGTCATCTAGGCGATGGTAAACCGGCATTTATAAAGCTGATGAATGGTTTGGATTCCCCATATGGGCAATGGGTGGGGCCCACAACATCAACCGACAATCAGGGATTTCTCGCTGTAACGACAGTTGCCGTTTTGCGCAAGGACGTTGGTGGGGCCCATGATCCGTGATTTTCTGGAGATCCACTTCGTCCATTTGATTCACGTCGAAAAATCATGCAGATATGGACAACTTTAGATTGAGTTGAGTGGAGCCCTTTGAGTTTTAAATGTGCCGTCCGTTAGATGTGGCGATGATGTTTCCATGCGTACGCATGCATGGATCTAAAAACCCACCATTTGTACGGTCGGTTTTACCTTGTGGAACAAATTAACGGTTTGGATTGGCTAAATAATGAAAGGTGATGGCCCATATATCACCCCAACCGTAGGTCTTATGTGTTTGCTGGAGAAACAAGAGTTTCTGGTTTTTTTGTCGGTCAACAGCAAATTTGACCGACTTGAAAGTGCAGTGCACGGCTGGCGTACTTTTGTGCACCATGCACTCTCACATAGGTGGGACTTATGGTGATTATTCTGACAGATCTACTCCGATCATCTGCTTTGTCACCTCATAAAATGGGGTGATACCAACTTTGAAGCATATCCATATCTCAGGTGGGCCCAAAATCACAGATTCATGGGCTGTTCTGTTCGTTGGGCTAGTTGCACAAAGATTCAATGGATGAAATTTGATGTGTACGGTTAATTTGTGGTCCCTTGGCCATGTATGAATTTTCGAGCCGAGTGGATGGTGGAAACCCTTTGATCTTATATTCTGGACGTCCTGCAGGCCACTTGAACTTCAGTTTCTCAGATTTCTGACTTGTAAATCCATCAATCTTGGTCCCCTGGGTTCCATCCCTTGCCTTGGTGCCTTCAGATCATTAAATTCATGCTTTTAACACCATTTTTAGTTCATGCTCCTAAATACATCCTGCAGCATAAACACGATTAAATTGTTCATTAGACAGCATTATATTCATAAATTTAGGTAATAACTGGGGTCTGATATGCAATATTTGACCCTCAACACAACCCCCAACCAGCATTTTGCT
The DNA here is from genome assembly GCA_037074715.1 of Magnolia kwangsiensis. NCBI lineage: Eukaryota > Viridiplantae > Streptophyta > Magnoliopsida > Magnoliales > Magnoliaceae > Magnolia > Magnolia kwangsiensis. The sequence continues at coordinate 33,317,206 of CM073576.1, read as the reverse complement.
AGTCCCGAGCAAAGTATGCGAAAAATAAGTTGAGAATTATAGGAGAACTTTTTATGAAATCGAGTGAGATTTTGAACAAAATACGAGAAATTTAATATCCATGAATATTAGAAATTGTTTTCTCCTGAGCTCAAGTGCACGGAAGACTTCATAATCAAGTGTAAAGCATTAATCCATCAATTAGAAAAATTTTAAACATTGAGATCCATGGATGTATAGTCTAATCTCGGCTTATCATCATTAAGAGATCCAATCATCAATTTCATGATATCATTGGTAACCAACAAGAAAATTCATGGCAACCAAAACCTAATCCAAAACTTGCCTCATAGATTAGCCTATTAACTTGTGATTTTTCTATTCAAAGTAATGTCAAGGAAGGAGAATCAAATCCTCACCTATACCACTTTCGCAGGTGCTCTCGATTGCATTTAGCGTATGCAACAAGCCTTTAAACCCCTAGGTTACCCCTAGTGGACGAGTTGTAGTCTCGTGAGGATTTGCAGTAATGTTACCCACAAACATTGAACTAACTAACCTATGAAAGCGACTATCCTAAACCTATGAAAGCGATAAACCTACCTATACCTCCATCAGACTAGGAGATCAGTCTTGATAAACAGGAGCAATCAGAGGCATGGACATGTCCTCTGAATCAAATGTCTCAACAAATGGCTTTAATCGATGTCCATTTACTTTAAACTCCTTGCCATTGTCGGGATCTCTTATCTCGATGGCCCCATGAGGATAAACAGTAACAACAATGTAAGAGCCGGTCCAACGAGATCGAAGCTTACCCGGAAAGAGATGTAGTCGAGAGTCATACAAGAGGACTTTCTGACCGGGCGTGAATGATTTCCGTAGAATATGTTGATCATGGAACGCCTTCATCCTGTCCTTGTAAATTCTCGAGTTTTCATATGCATCGTTCCGGATTTCTTTCAGTTCATTTAATTGAAGTTTGCGTAGCGAACCAGCATTGTCCAGATTGAAATTTATATTTTTGATCGCCCAGTATGCTTTATGTTCCAATTCCACCGGTAAGTGACAAGCTTTTCCATAGACAAGTCTAAAGGGAGATGTTCCAATAGGAGTTTTAAAAGCATTACGGTACGCCCATAAGGCATCGGTCAATCGGATTGACCAGTCCTTTCGATCAGGGTTAACCGTTTTCTCTATGATATGTTTGATCTCCCTATTGAAAATCTCAGCTTGTCCACTTGTCTGTGGATGGTATGGGGTGCTCACCTTATGAGAGATACCATATTTCTTCATTAGACTCTCAAATGGTCTATTACAAAAGTGTGAGCCCCCGTCACTAATGATGGCTCGAGGTGTTCCGAACCGCGACAGGATATTTTCTTTCAAAAATTTAATGACCGTGCGATGGTCATTTTTGCAGCACAGAATTGCTTCGACCCATTTAGTGACGTAGTCTACGGCGAGCAAAATATACAGATTTCCAAATGATTGGGGGAATGGTCCCATGAAATCAATGCCCCAACAATCAAATGCTTCTATAATAATGATGGGATTCAAGGGCATCATATTTCGACGGGACAATGCTCCCAATTTCTGACAACGCTCACAAGCCTTGCAAAACTCATGAGTGTCCCTGAACATAGTGGGCCAGTAGAAGCCACACTGTAAAATCTTGGCCGTGGTCTTTTTAGCAGAAAAATGACCACCACAGGCTGTGAGTGACAGAAGGAGATGACACTCTGATGCTCATCGTCTGGTACGCATCTTCTTAAGATTTGGTCTGGGCAATATTTAAACAAATATGGATCGTCCCAGAAAAAGTTACGCACCTTGGTAAAGAATTTCTTCTTATCTTGTGACATCCAGTGTGTCGGTATGGCACCTGTAGCAAGATAATTAGCAATATCAGCGAACCAAGGTGAATGGGAGACTCTAAACAGTTGTTCATCAGGGAACATGTCATTGATATGGGTCGCCTCAAGGGAATCAGAGGTATTAAGGCGAGAAAGATGATCGGTCACTACGTTCTCTACTCCCTTTTTATCTTTAATTTCCAAATCAAATTCTTGGAGCAGAAGGATCCATCGTATCAGGCGGGGCTTAGAATCATTCTTAGAAAGAAGATACTTAAGTGCCGCGTGATCTGTGTAGATGATGATCTTGGATCCGATCAGGTAGGACCTAAATTTGTCCAAGGCGAACACTACGGCCAAGAGTTCCTTTTCTGTAGTCGAGTAGTTCACTTGGGCAGGATTTAGAGTCCTACTTACATAGTGAATAATGTAAGGCCGCTTATCTTTTCTCTGGCCTAGAACCGCTCCAAGAGCATAATCAGAGGCGTCGCACATAAGTTCAAAAGGAAGACTCCAGTCGGGTGGCTGCATGATAGGTGCAGTGGTTAACATGCCCTTAAGCTTAGTGAAAGCTTCTTGACACTGCTCAGTCCACTCGTATGGTGTATCCTTTTGAAGAAGATTACATAAAGGACGAGAGAGGAGACTAAAGTCCTTTATGAATCGTCTGTAAAAGCCTGCGTGTCCTAAGAAGGATCGCACGTCTTTGATATTCTTGGGTGGAGGTAGGTTAGAGATAAGATCAATTTTTGCCTTATCTACCTCGATTCCTTTGGACGAGATGATATGCCCAAGGACAATTCCCTTTTGAACCATAAAATGACACTTCTCCCAGTTAAGTACCAAATTCTTTTCTTCATATCTTTTCAGCACACATTTAAGATTTGCTAAGCATTCGCTGAAAGATGAACCAAAAACAGAGAAATCGTCTATGAAGACCTCTAAATATTTCCCCACCATGTCAGAAAAGATACTCGTCATGCATCGCTGAAAGGTGGCAGGGGCATTACATAACCCGAATGGCATCCTTCTGTAAGCAAAGGTGCCATAGGGACATGTAAATGTGGTCTTTTCCTGATCCTCAGGGGCGATTTCAATCTGATTATAACCTGAATACCCGTCAAGGAAATAATAATAGGAATGACCAGCTAGCTTTTCCAGGATTTGATCAATAAAGGGCAAAGGAAAGTGGTCTTTCCTTGTGACGGTATTCAGCTTTCTATAGTCAATGCACATTCTCCAACCAGTAGTAACTCTGGTCGGCACGAGTTCATTATTGGCATTGACTACGATGGTGATCCCGGACTTCTTAGGAACTACCTGAGTTGGACTCACCCATTGACTATCGGATATGGGGTATATGATCCCCACATCCAATAGTTTGAGAACCTCGGCCTTAACCACTTCCTTCATGTTTGGATTTAATCTACGTTGTGATTTTCGAACAGCCTTTGCATTGTCCTCAAGATATATACGGTGAGTACAAATCGATGGGTTAATTTCCTTGAGGTCCGCTATCGTCCATCCAAGGGCTCCCCTATGCTCAATGAGAGTAGATATCAGCATACTCTCCTGTTCTTTCTCCAGGTGGGCAGAGATCACCACCGGGTATGTCTCATCTTGACCTAAATAGACATATTTTAAATCAGAGGGCAAAGGTTTTAGGTCAAGCTTCGGTGGCTTGAGGTTAGACGGTAGAGGCACTACATCAGTTTGGGGCAATTCTTCAATTTGTGGCCTCCACCGGTTAACTTCAAGTACCGGTGCAGTATCCAACATGGCACACGTCTCCCTAATTATATCATCATCAAGATCATGAAAGTGGGCCAGGAACGTCTCTAGAGGATCAGAAGATAAGGTGAGAGGTGTTATATCTTCCACAAAAGAATCAATCATGTTAACATCGTGGAAATCGTCATCATCCTCTGAGTTGCTGCCGTTATTGAAAAAGACATTCGATTCCAATGTCAAATTTCCAAAGGACATAGTCATGACACCATTCCTGCAATTGATAATTGCATTTGAAGTAGACAGGAATGGGCGACCAAGAATGACGGGAATCTGAGTACTCGTGTCATTGATGGGTTCAGTGTCCAAGATGATAAAATTAACAGGGTAGTAGAATCTATCCACCTGGACCAACACATCCTCGATGATCCCTCCTGGTATACGAATAGAACGATCAGCAAGTTGTAGTGTGGTTCGAGTGGGTTTTAATTCACCCAAACCTAACTGTTGGTATAGCGAATAGGGAATCAGATTGACGCTCGCTCCTAAGTCAAGAAGTGCGTGATCAATTCGATAGTTCCCGATTACACATGATATGGTTGCGCAACCGGAATCTTTGAATTTTTGTGGCACATCTTGTTTTAAGATGGCACTCACTTTCTCAGTCAAGGAGATCTTCTTTTGAACATTTTTCCGTCGTTTGGTAGTGCATAAATCCTTTAGAAATTTAGCATATGAAGGAATATATTTTACAACGTCAAGTAGAGGAATGTTGACTTTCACTTGTTTCAACACCTCTAGGATATCCTGAGAGTTAGATATACGTTTTGGTTCAACCAACCGTTGGGAAAACGGAGCAACTGGCTTTTCTAGAGGTTTCGGTTCAAATTTTTATGGGGCGCCACTAGATCCATCATTGTTGTCCTCTTCTGGTTCTTGAGGCTTTTCGGGCCTAACCGGAAGGGTTTTATCAATAACCTTCCCACTCCTAAGAGTGGTGATGGATTTAGCGTGCCCCATTTGATTTGAAGAGTTGGGATCACCTGTCTCGTATTACGGTTTCGGATTAGGAAGTGATTGTGCAGGGAACATCCCTTTTTCCATAGCCGTCATATGTGAATCTATTTTTTGCATAAAATCTGAAATTCCTTGCATTGTCCGAGCCAGCTCTTGTATGGAAATTTAAACTGATTCTTCTTGAGGTTTTCCCTGATTTGGATTTTGATTAAAGAAACCTTGAGGGGTAGCAGTTTGTCCGTTCCTCCAACTAAAATTCGGATGATTTTTCCAACCAGGATTGTACGTATTAGAGGGTGGTCCTTTGAAAGATCTTTGATAGTTATTTACGGCATTAGATTATTCATTCAATACTTCTCGAAAGGTGGGTATTGAAGGATAATTTTCAGTAGTATGAATGTTACAATCACAGATACCGCAAACATTTTCATTAACCTTTTCCTTCCTTCCTTCCATGGCCTCAAATTTTCTGGTGAGATTGGCCACCTTAGCGTTAAGATCATTATCCTCTTTCAGGAGATATATTCCTCCTTTTTCCCTTGAATGAGTCGGCCTAGACGTAGTGTTCGTCCTTGGGTAATAGTCCCATGATTGTGTTTTTTCAGCGAGACTATCGAGGTAATCCCATACCTCGTCGACATTTTTATTAATAAAATCTCCGTTACACATTGTCTCAACCATTTGGCGCATGGAAGATGTTAGCCCATCATAGAAAAAATTCGTAATGCGCCATATTTCAAAGCCATGTTGTGGGCATGCATTAACCAGATCCTTGAACCTTTCCCAACATTGGAAGAATGTTTCATGTTCCTTTTGGGCAAAGTTCATGATTGCTCTCCTGAGGGTAATTGTCTTATGACGTGGGAAAAATTTCTTTATAAATTTCCTCTGCAAATCATTCCATGTGCCAATGGATCTAGGACGCAGTGAATGTAACCACGTCTTGGCTTTTTCTTTCAAGGAAAATGGAAAGAGTTTCAGCCTAATAGTATCCTCAGATACATTAGGAAAGTATAAGGTGCCTATGATTTCATCGAACTCTTTCAGATGCAAGTATGGTTCTTCAGACTCAAGTGCGTGGAACTTAGGAAGAAGTTGGATAACCCCTGGATTGATGTCCATATGTCCTGTATTCTCAGGAAAAATCATGCATGAGGGCGTACTCACCCCCGCCGGTTGTAAATAATCTCGTAAAGTACGAGGCGGGGGTGCCTGATGCACCTCATTCTCATTATGTACTTCCTCAACCCTTGGTTGGGGTAGTGCTTGAGGTTGATTTTCAGCCATAACGTCCTCTAACTCAGGAGAATTCAAGTGGTGCCTAGTCCTGCGATGGACAGTCAACCCCTCAACTAATCCTCCTTCAGTCACGAGACGTCGAGTGTTGTCGCGTGCCCACTGGGGCATAAAACACACTCAGCCCTCAAATTCTACTTAAACCTAAGAGAAAGGAAGAAGAAATCTAGAAAATAAAAGGGAAAGATGGAAAGAGCTTACCAAAGTTGGAGCCCTAGGTTAAGAATCTGGAAAACAAAACAAAATAAGCTAGTTTCTAAGAATAGAAAGTTCTAATTAAAAGTAAACTAATTTCTAGAGAAAATAAGAAATTCTAAAGAGAGAAGAATTTAGGAAGAGCTTACTAAATTAGAAGCTTCCTACAAAATAGAAAAATTGGGTTAGTTCTAAAAATCAAATAGAATGAAGAATAGCACGTTTCTAAAGTTAGGAAAAATTTCTAACAAGGAAAATAACTAAGCTTCTAAATCTAAAATTAAAAATTCTAAAAAGAAGATCTAATCTTAAACTAATCCTAAAACTAAATAATTTCAGAAAAACGTAGCCGACAGTCCCCGGCAACAGCGCCAAAAACTTGTTCACTCCCCAAGTGCAGGGTTGTGATGTAGTAATAACTCGGTAAGACCGAGGTCGAATCCCAAGGGACTGAAACTTGTACATTATCTAAAATTAACTGGAAATAGAACTAGAATGAGATGAAATCTAAATTGAATTATAAATTGAGGAATAATTGTAAACTATTAATCTAAAACTTATAGGAGAAATCAGAGGTAGGGAAACTAGGGATTCAGAGGATCCACTTGTAGAGATCAGGGAGAACTTATGCTTGCATCAAAAATTATGAAAATTACTGAACTACAGTTGATCTAGTTTTCAAAGAGATGAAAGGTGTATAAATTAGAATGGATTCCATCACCAAACCATGTCCAAAAGACTATGGAAAACAACAGAATTAAACTAATTACCAACCTATCACATGTATGAAAGTTAGGAAGGGTACCGACATCCAACTATGCCCAGGAGACTATGGTGAACAACAGGGCTTCCTGACGTCATAAACATAAAGGAGAAAAGGACATACTTCAAGCCATTGCAGACCCATTGTAATTTTCAGTCACAACAGACCATTAAAGACTAAACAAAACATGTCATTAATAATCAACTAAAATCAACGTCAATTCAAGAATTAAAATTAAATTAAAAACATAAAATAAAATCTCCCATCTCACTACAAGCTTCACCTCTTAGCCCTAGCTAAGAGGTTTAGCCACTCATGGATGGGCTGAACATCTTTTAAATAAAACAAAATAAAAGAGAAAGAAAAAAATACAACTATCTGATTCTCTCTCTCTCACGTTAAAACCCAAGCCAAGAGAAAGATGATTTTTTTTTCTCCTTCCTTCTATTTCTTTTATAGCTGATGTAGTCCATGCTGAGTCGGTCGAGTGGTTGGTTTTGGAAAGTCCTTCCAAAGCTTCCGTCGGCAATTCCCTTTACGCAGCATTGAAATTTTTCTTACGTAAGCTCTGTTACGTAACTAAGAAGACAGTCTAACAATCTAACTTCTGTCCAAGAGAACATCATCCCTTGGGACATTTCTGAGTGGCATACACGATGAACGGATCGGATTTTCCATCCGATCATGACTATGTTCGTGTAATGGTTCGCAAAAACACCCAGTGCTTGCGTGAAAACAGGGCCTGCGAATGGCTTTTGCTGTGATGTCGGTGGACTCACGACCACTATCAATGGTGAAATCCAGTCCATTCAATGGAATCCTCTCGAAAAAATAATCGAATATGGTCAATTTCGGATTGGATTCGGTGCGACCCACAAAGTTTCTTTTGCACCATCGGTCTTCCATTTGGACGATTAAAACCCGATCTTTGTTGTTGTTTGAAATTCCGTCATCTAGGCGATGGTAAACCGGCATTTATAAAGCTGATGAATGGTTTGGATTCTCCATATGGGCAATGGGTGGGGCCCACAACATCAACCGACAATCAGGGATTTCTCGTTGTAACGGCAGTTGCCGTTTTGCGCAAGGACGTTGGTGGGGCCCATGATCCGTGATTTTTCGGAGATCCACTTCGTCCATTTGATTCACGTCGAAAAATCATGCAGATATGGACAACTTTAGATTGAGTTGAGTGGAGCCCTTTGAGTTTTAAATGTGCCGTCCGTTAGATGTGGCGATGCTGTTTCCATGCGTACGCATGCTTGGATCTAAAAACCCACCATTTGTACGGTCGGTTTTACCTTGTGGAACAAATTAACAGTCTGGATTGGCTAAATAATGAAAGGTGATGGCCCATATATCACCCCAACCGTAGGTCTTATGTGTTTGCTGGAGAAACAAGAGTTTCTGGTTTTTTTGTCAGTCAACAGCAAATTTGACCGGCTTGAAAGTGCAGTGCACGGCTGGCGTACTTTTGTGCACCATGCACTCTCACATAGGTGGGACCTATGGTGATTATTCTGACAGATCTACTCCGATCATCTGCTTTGTCACCTCATAAAATGGGGTGATACCAACTTTGAAGCATATCCATATCTCAGTTGGGCCCAAAATCACAGATTCATGGGCTGTTCTGTTCATTGGGCTAGTTGCACAAAGATTCAATGGATGAAATTTGATGTGTACGGTTAATTTGTGGTCCCTTGGCCATGTATGAATTTTCGAGCCGAGTGGATGGTAGGAACCCTTTGATCTTGTATTCTGGACATCCTGCAGGCCACTTGAACTTCAGTTTCTCAGATTTCTGACTTGTAAATCCATCAATCTTGGTCCCCTGGGTTCCATCCCTTGCCTTGGTGCCTTCAGATCATTAAATTCATGCTTTTAACACCATTTTTAGTTCATGCTCCTAAATACATCCTGCAGCATAAACACGATTAAATTGTTCATTAGACAGCATTATATTCATAAATTCAGGTAATAACTGGGGTCTGATATGCAATATTTGACCCTCAACACCATTATGCTGTAGTGTCCCTGGAATCATTTTCTGATGTCTGATTCCACTTGCTACATAATACTCCTCAAACCTCTTGTCACAATACTCTCCCCCATTATCAGATCTGAGACACTTTACTGTTTTACTTGTCTCGTTTTCTACCATAACTTTTCACTTCTTAAATGCATCAAATACATCAGATTTATGCTTTAAGAAATAAACCCACAGTTTTCTACTAGCATCATCAATAAAGGAAACAAAATAACGTAAGCCACCAAGAGATGATACATGTGCCGGTCTCTACACGTCAGTGTGTATAAGCTCCAATAGATGCGTCTTTGGAGCGCGTCCCATCTTCTTGTAGCTTATCCTCTTCTGCTTTCCATATACGCAGTCCTCGCAGAATTCTAAGTTAAGAGACTTCAGCCATGGTAGCTTTCCTTTTTATAACAGCACTTTCATCCCATTCTCACTCATATGTCCCAACCTCTGATGCCATAACTGCCCATTCACTCCAGTTGATGTAACTGCGAGTGAACTATACGACCCTGAAGTCACATACAAAGAATCTTCCTTTTTGCCTCGAGATATCACCAAAGCACCTTTTGTGATCTTCTAGGAATCACTGGTGAATGTCGTCACATAACCGGTGTCGGCTAACTGCCCCACTGAGATCAGATTCCTTCTCAAACTCAGTACATGTCTGACATCCTTCAATTTCAAAACCGTTCCGTCTTTCTGATTGACCTGAACGTCTCCCTTTCCAACAATACTACACGGCTCATCATCACCCACGTAGACTCTCCCAAAGTCACCTGACACATAATCACGCAGAACTTCCTTACATGAAGTGGCATGAAACGAAGCACCCGAGTCTATAACCTAAGACTCATTCTTCACATCAAGAGATAAGATCAACACCTCTGTATTGCTCTCCTCAGACAGATTCACTGAATCCTTCCCGCCTTGAGAGCTTCCATCTTGTTTCTTGAGCGTCTTGCAATCACATTTTATGTGCCCCTTCTTGCCGCAATGCCAACACCCGTCTTTGTCTTTCGGTCCCTTGAACTTCTTTCTCAACTTAGAATGCCCGTGTTTATTTCTTCTTTTGTTCAGCGATCTTCCTCATCCTTCAACGTTTAAAGCATTCTCTGAATTCTCTGAAACTCCTGATGCTTTCCTTCTAGATTCTTTGCTAAGAATTAGACCGGGCACATTATCAAATTTTAGCTTTGTCGACCCTGAAGAATTGCTCACAGCAATCACCAAACCATCCCAACTGTCTGGCAGACTGAATAAGATCAATAGCGTCCTGACCTCATCGTAAAAAATGATGTCAACGGATTCCAACTGGCTCATGACTGTATTGAACTCGTTTAGATGTTCAGCCACACTCCCACCATCTGACATCTTCATGTTGAATAGCTGTTTCATAAGATAAACCTTGTTGGATGCTGAGAATTTTTCATACATGGTGGCTAGGGCTTCCATTAATTCTTTTGTCATTTTCGTCTTGGATATATTAAAGGCGACGCTCTTTGACAAAGAGAGTTGGATCGTTCCTAAAGCCTTCCTATCCAGTAAAAACCATTCACCATCTGTCATCTTTTCTGGTTTCTTCTCTTTTCCTTCTAGAGGAATGTAGAAGTCCTTCTGATACAAATAATCTTCCATTTGCATCTTCTAGAAAGCAAAGTTTGAACCATCAAACTTCTTAATTTTAGTTTTTCCATCTTCCGCCATCGCTCCCAATATAACTAAACCAATAGCTCTGATACCAGTTGCTGTGCAGCACACCAACAATGCAGTGAGTCGAGATCCAATCTCAGGCCTCACTCACAAACGATAAACAGGAAGAAATATAAACTAGAAACAGATTAAAGTAATCCAAACAAACCACAAGACAAGATATACGTGAAAAAATCTCAAATTAGGGTAAAAAATCATGGATGCAAACTTTCACTATGAAAAAAAATAAAGATTATAAAGCAAAATACTAACCTCTCCCTTGGAAGAATATAAAAAACCCTTAGCCCACACCTTATAATAACTCCTATTACTTTTCAATTCACCTAGAAAAACTCTAAGAACACCTATATATAATTTAGACAACTTTCCTTCCACACCCTTGCGAAAGGCGACACCAAAATTCGCAATCCGCATCAGATTCGGAAACGAATCTGCGTAACTTATGACTAGTCGAACAGCTCCTACGACTGATCGAAGGATCCAAAATATGAAAAACAGGACTCGCTGGACTTTGAGTCGACGGTCCACGACTGGTCGAACAGGCCCCTACGACCGGTCGAAGACGTCCTACGACCGGTCGAAGGCGGCCCAGATGTGGCTCCACATTCTCAACATACCAATGGCTACATACTAAAACATTCTTTCACTATGGATTTAGTCGGTAGCCTTTGCTCCATTTTGGTAGTGAATGCATGCCAACCTCAACCCTTAACACATGATAACCTCGATCCTAAAAAAAGTAATAACTACAGACTAAAATTATAAGTATTTTCTTTTTTACTACGAATCTAATTTGTAGTCTTTGGTCCATTTTTGGTAGTGAGTGCATGATAACCTCGACCCTTAACACATGACAACATCGATTCTTAACACATAATAACCTTGACCCTTAATATGTGATAACCTCGACCCTTAACACATAACAACCTCAGTGTTTAACATATGACAACCTTGACCTTGACCTTTAACACTATGAGGACGCCATCTGTAGGGCCCACTAACGAGTATGTGTTAAGGGTTGAGATTATCATGTGTTAAGGGTCTAGGTTGTTATGTGTTAAGGGTTGTAGGGCCCACCATAAAATATGTGTTGAAGATCTATTCTGCCCATTGGATTCATAATTTAATTTAATGTCATGATAGGTTTTCAATTTCACTGCTTTCTATGGCCAAAGAATGGGTTACATCCATAGGTAAGCTGGACCCCACCACAAGAAAATAGTTATGAGTGAGCGGCTACCGGACACTATTATTGGTTGTTATGTGCCATCATGATGCATATAATTTATCCGTGTCGTCTATATATCTTAACAGAACAATTTAGGAGGTGTTTGATTTTCTATTTATTTATGTAAATAGAGGTAAATAAATGTAAATAAATCATCATTATTTACAACATGAAATACAGCTCGCCGTCCTTGTCACATTCACACTTGATTGACTTGATGGTGATATTAAGGTGAATTTTTTTTAAAAAGATGAGCCCATTGTGATGTTTATGTCTGATTCATGTCGTTCATCTATTGTAACGGCTCATTTTAGTGCATGAGCCCAAATTGAGGTACATCAAAAGTGCAAGTGGACCACATCACAAGAAATATGGGGAGTTAAATGGCTACCATTGAAAACTTCTTGCGGGCCATAAAAGTTTTGGATCAAGTTGATATTTGTGTTCTCCCTTCATCCATGTCTGTGTAACCATATTAACAAGTTGGATCATAGATACACATCAAATGCTAGACCCACAAATGGTCTCCCTTTTAACGGTGGACGTCTTTATCCCCTCTTTCCTATTATGTGGTCCATTTGAACTTACAATCTACCAAATTATTTTTAGTTCATACCCTAAATGATATAATAAAATGGATGAATGGTGTGGATTAGACACATACATTACGATGGGACCCATGGATTTCATCCATTCATGCTTATTAGTTTTTTTAAAAGGCAACTTAAAAATCAAGATGCAATTGTGAGAAGGATTTACTCTTTTTCAAACAGAATGAAATGATGATTATTACCTATTTACTACCATTTATAGTGGTAAATAAGAAAACAAACACCTCCTTAGAGCATGAGCCCCAGAAAGAGGCAGACCAAAGGCTTAAATGGACTACACCATAAGAAACAATGGTGATTGAACTCCTATTGTCAAAAACTTCTTAAATGGACTACACCATAAGAAAACTTCTAAGGACGTGTACACCATCAGTGGAGTCCACCATTGCATATGTGTGAAATCCACTCTATCCACTAACTTTGAAATTTCATAGAAGACCATGGTTGGAAGTATGATCAACATCCGCTAGTCACATTGACCACGTCATAAGAAAATAGTTTGCATCGAATGGATACCATTATAAGTTATCAGATTTTGTGGGCTACATATAAATTATATCAATAAGAAGTTAGCATGTTCCCATATAAATAGAAGGTTACAAAGAAAATAAATGAATTGGATCTAAGTTCCAGTAGACCCAATAACTAATCTCATTGACATCGCTTATTTGAGATTGGATACTACGTAACTTCTTCTTCACTCGAAATTCATATCGTTGTTGATGCAAGGACAGAGGCAATTTAGTCTAAAAATATTTTTAAAACCTGTCAAATGACTAGTTTAAGAATATTTGAACCATCCATTCCTTTTAGGTATTTTAACCATACTACAATGCTAGTATGGTCAAAATTCATAATCCTTATTTACTGATACTCCACAATATAAAAAAAAGTTATTACTTTCGGGTCGATTTTGCTACCTACACACTTCCCCTCCAACCCGAAGCCAGCTTGAACAGTACAATAAACATCTTTGAATTTAGCTTAGAACCAATAGCTTTTATTATTTAATCTCATGTCCTCCTCATCTCAGCTTACTGGATTATTCTTCGAATGGCCTGTTTAGATACCACCAAATAAGTTACTTTCTACTTACAATAGTAGATAAATAACTTATTTTAGAAAAGTAAGTTTGATTTATGATTAATTATAAGTAACTTTTTTACTTAAAAGGACTTTATCACTTTAATTAATTTTTTTTAGCTTTTCTATTATTTGTAAGTTGTTGAAAAAAGGTATCATAAGAGAGAGAGAAGAGAAGGTAATAAGTATATGCTTTGCCAAATATAATTATCTTCTTACTAAATAGAAACCAAGACAAGCTACTTGTGGCATAACAACTTATGATCCAAACACCCCCTAAATAAGTTACTTTTTCTACTTATAACAGTAGATAAGTAACTTATTTCTGATAAGTAAGTTTGGTTTATGATTATCTATAAGTAACTTTTTTTTTACTTAAAAGTGTTTAATCACTTTAATTAAAAATTTTAATTTTTTTACTTTTTGTAAGTTGTTAAAGAGAGACATAAGAGACATGAAAGAAAGAAGAAGTTAATAAGTATATAGTTTTCCAAACATAATTATCTTTTTAATAAGTAGAAATTAAGATAAGTTACTTGTGGCATAATTAACTTATCATATGCAACTTAAAATCCAAATGCCCCTTTCTTTCTCCTTATAGGTCATTTCCTCGTCCAAGCTTCTACCAACAACAGTTTAAAGAAAAAATAATATGTTCTTTTAATTAATCTAGTTGCTCATAAAAATGATACTTGGGTGAAGTCATTTCGAGTAAATTTTGTGGAATCTATCGATGACTTATTGAATAACCATCTAAACTCATGTCGAATGAGGGTTATGTGAAACAAACTCATTTCAATTGTAATATCAATGTCTCACTTATCTCGATCAATTGATATGATGCATCAATGTGTGTTGTTGACTTGAATTCTTTGTTATTCATTATTATAAGTGTGTTAGTGATCGCTTGTTGTAGTTGTAACTTTACTCTTATCACCATCTGATCAATAACAAATGGTTGTTGAAGATAGGCTCCACATGATTTTTCCAATCATCTTAAAAACTATTGTCATTACTAGTTTTTCATATATCTTTGGATATTATTTTAAATATTATAAAATGTAAATATTGAAAATTAAGAAAAAATAACCATAACATTAGGTGGAATAAGCTTATTCTATAGCATAGTGTGTGGGCTCCATCGTGATGGGTTAACAAAATCCACTCTGTTTATCATGTGCACCCCTCATAGTTCTCTTGAGATCTCCAAAATTAGGATAATCAAATTGGATTATTGCAAGTACATCCCCTATGTTAGAGACAATAGAGAAATATGTATCAAATGACTATAATGTCTAAAGTTTATTTTGTCTGCATGTAGAGCCACCATTATATATAAATGTTTCTGACTTGTTAGTGCATGTCCAAAAATTTATACTACTCAATCATATACACCATACTATAATAAACAATAAACAACTCAAATTAATCCTCCAAATTTATGTCCTATACATCACAAGGTTAGATCAACGTGATTTTTAGGGTGTTCCGTTTTCATGAAAAAGTAACATGTTTAATAGGATCGAATGACATGTGGGTTCACACATCTGTAACTAGTTACTAATAAGAGGAAGAAAATGATGAATTACTAAAAGATGACCCTATGCTAATAGATTGTTTGGGAGCAATTTATAATGAAATTGTAAATCATAAGGAAGTTTTTATATATATTAAAGAAAAAAGTAAAGACAACTGTCATAAATTGTAATCTTGTGAGCCCACCATGTATAAATGGTATCCAACTCATCCAGTGAGGTCACTTCATCGTAAACGTTAGATGCCCTAAAATTCAAGCTAATATGATTATCATAGGTGTCACATTATATAAAACACAGTACAATCACCCAAATCTTAAGATTTGCATGGTGGGTGATCTGATGACCGGATACAATTGATTTTTGATGTCTCATTTTTTTTGCATAGCGACAATGATGAATGAGTTGGATAAGAAAAGCTTACTATGAAAGACCCATACATCTACAATTAACTAATAAAGTAGGGATAATATGTTCAGATGTCATGCTAATAAATAACTATACTAGTTAACCATGTAGGGAAATTTATAACCAATATGTATAACAAAGGAGGGATATTGAAGCCGTCTTAAAATTGTCAACCCTCTTTCTTTTCTGATGTAAAATTAAGCATTTTTTTATTGTACTCTATTTGGACTTCTTTTTCTCTTTACCTTAAATTGTATTGTTTTAATTAATTTTATTTTTGTTAAGAATCATTGCTAAGTCCTAATCTAATTAGGTTACTTAATAGGCATGTTTTGATTAAGTTAATTAGAAAAATAGTTATAATTTTTTTCTAAAGAATCTCACACACACACCCACGCACACACACACACATACAAAAACTTTTAAATAAAGTAAGTTTATCTTCTTCTTCATTTTTTCTTTTTTTTCAGTTTCTTTTTCTTCTCTACTCATCTTTTCTTTCTTCCTTTTCTTCTTCCCTATGAATGCCAACTTTTTCTATAGCCTTATTTATTTTTCTACATAATATCAAAGTCTTATTAGTAAAGGGGTTAGTAATTTTTTAAAATATTTTTTAGTCATTTTAAAAAATATATTTTTGCTTCCGGTTTGTGTTAGTTTTCCTATTTCATAAGGGTTTTTTTTTAAATTTTTGTGACTCGATTATGTCGACATCAAGTATTATTATTCCTTAAGTGCTTATAATAAAGAACTGTGAAAATTAAAAAAATCTAGTTACAAAGCTACTTTTGGGCAGGGGTTTTTGGGATATTATAAACAATAGTAATCTTAAATCGACAGATGGTCGTCAAGTAAGACTTGCAAGTTCCAAGAAGAATAATGAAAATGATTCACATGCAATCTAAATCTTGTATAGATTAAATATATTTTTATATCTTAAAGAATTATATTTAGTAAAAAAGTGTTAAATCACTTGGCTATTGTACACAAGAAAGTAAGTGACACTAGAAAAACTTTTTTAGAAGTAAAATTAAGAACAATTCAATAAGAAATGACTCCTTGGTGGAGACTTCTTGAAAATGGAAGGATTTATGCCATTAGGTAGAGAAAATTAACATCACATTTGAAAATGATTCTCATGTAGCAATCATCTTGAAAAATCTATACAAATTAAGTTTGAATATATGAGAATGCTAATTCAACAAAATAAGTGTCTTATGAAATAGGCTGTGAATATATTATTACAAGAAGAGACTTTAAAAATAAGTAAATTAGATCTCAAAATGGTTCTAAAAATGTAAAGATTAGTAGTTTAGATATTTAACGTGTTGAATCACATGATATAGAGAAAATCTCTTCATTAAAAAAGAGTCAAAACGAGTGCATTAAGTGTTACCGTTAAGGACAACACTAAGATTCTAATATAAATATCAAACATATTTCTAATGTCTTGCATATGCCAAAGATATGTAATAATCTTATGTTTGTGGGACTTTGTATATCAAGTTGACAATATTATATTTGATACTAGGAAATATGAAATTCTATTAAGAAATGATGGTAAGACTATCTCTCGTAGAAGAAAAGTTAACCAATTATTTACACTCATGATAGAATTCTTCTATTTTTTTTATTTTTTATTTTTTATCTAAAGTTGCTAATTTATAGCTTATGAGATTGAGTCACTACAACTTTAAAGAATCAGAGACATTTTACGAAAGAGACTTATTACGGGAATGCCGACTATAAAATACAATGAAAATTAGACATGTGAATTTACAAAGGCGATAAGACATCCTTTCATGTCGTCCATGACTACTTATTATTTGTTTGAAGTTATCCACAATGATGTTTGGGAGCTAAGCTCGGTGGAATCACATACATACTTAAGATACGATATATATCATTCATTAAAGAACTTTTAGTTATATTTGAATTTATTTTCTACGTTAAATATCCAAAGTATTTAAATACTTTAAAGAATTTAAAGCACTATTAAAAAATTAATTCAATACAAAATACAAATTTTACAAACTATTGATAATTTCAATGATTTTGTTTTAAAAGATTATATGGAATCAAATGACAAATCACTTATCCAAGAAAACCTCAATAAAATATGATTATTGAGATGAAGAACTTTCACATACTATAGTTCACTCGAGATATTATAGATTAAAAAAAATATACTTAAAATTTATTAGTTTGAAGTTGTACATGCTGCAATATTTAATCAATTAGATATTATTAAGATCCAAGTATAAATGTTCTAGATCAAATTCTCTATAAGAAGAATGAAACTTGACGCGGCTGCAAGTGTTTAGATATATAATTTATGTGAAGTACAATAATGAAAACTACGACAAACTTGATGAGAATATTATAAAATGTGTTTTTCTTAAATACTTATTTGAGAGAAAAGTATTCAGATGTTATAATTTAGTATATTGTCTAATTTATGAGAGCATAAAAGTTAATTTTGACGTAAATTCACAATGAATTTAAACTTTAAATAGTAAAATAGAGTCTTTATTGTCTTTAATAGATATAAAATTAAATATAAGATCGTTCACTTTATAATCATATAAGTTTGTAAAATATTTTAATCCAGATAATTAAAAGAAATAAAAAAAACTATATCATCATTAAGTAGTGATGTAAAAAAGAAGATTATCATTTTTATAAAAGATTTACGTATTATTATGTCTTAAATATATACTATGCGTACATATGTAAGACATGGATTCATATGTATTGAATACCTTCAAAAGAAATGGTTAATGATCCTCAATTACAACATGTCATGGAGGATAAAATGAGTACATTGAAAAAAATAAAAATAAAAAAAGTTATTAGTTGCAAGTAGATATATAAAATAAGGTAAAATAATATAAGTGAAATGGAGCATTAAAATGCATTTTTGGTGGCTAAATATTTCTCTCAAAGCTATGAAGAAGGCCATGATAAAATAAATAGTTTCATGACTAAAATCTTAAGTGTGTGTTTTTATAGCGTTGACAGTTGCAAAAGGTTAAGTGCTTTAATAAATGAATGTGAAGAATGTATTTTTTGAAAGAATTTTTTTTTACAGTAATAATAGATAAAAGAATAATATTGATTCTTAAAAAAATATGTCCAAACTTAATAATAAAATTTGATTTGTTGCATTTAAAATTAATTATAATGTCACTTGAAGTTAATCATAAGCTGCAAAGGATAAATGAGAACTACTCACATATGCACAAGCTTATCGAGAGATGGTTGGTACCTAATATGCTTAACCATTACTTGTTCAGATTTGGCATATCCGGTTGACGTTATTAGACAATTTATACAGGAGCATAAAAAAACCATATATAGATTAATGAAGTATATCTTGTGATATGTGAAGGCGACCATCAACGAATGTATTTTGTATAAGCTCGATGTACCAATAAAGCTTAAAGGCTAATGATGAAGATTGGGTCAGGGATACATGTATACTCCATTCAACATTGAATTTTTATATCAATCTTGATTCGAGAAGCATGTCATGGAAAAGCAAGAAGAAACTCATTGTTGAATTATTTACTATAAAGTTTATATATTAGGCTACGATGGTGCTATACATAAAAGGATATTACACAATTATTAAAAGAATTTAAAAAAAAAAAAAAAAAAAAGTCGACTATCTTGTTCCTATTATGAATGAGTGTTAGCCTAATAATGTTAGCATCAAATTAAAATTTTTATGCTTGAATAATGCATGTGAAAGTCTAGTATTGCTTTATTTTTAAAAGAAAAAATATCATGAACAAAGAGGTTTAGTTAATATACATCTCTTTAAGTGATGAAGTAACGAATTTTTAACTAACGTACTAAGCACAAATAAGTTCAGTCTCTTCAAAATAAGTCCGGAAAAGGATTGATGCGAGTGTGACTTTATAACGAGGGAAGTATTGAAAATTATTAACAAATCCTACTCTAATTAAATTACGTAGTTATTAAGCATAATTTGGTTGTGTTAACTTATGAAAGTGGCTAGTTATGAAATTTCATTTTTAAAAGTTATTGTGTTAATAAGAATATAAAGTAAAGAGCACCTCTTTTTATATAAAGGGCCTAGATTAATATGTACATAAAATATTTAATCTCTACCCTCTACATTATATATATATATATATATATATATATATATATATATATATATATATATATATATATATATAGTCTTTTTCTTTCCCATGGATACTAAGACTCTTCTTTTTATAACCTTACTTTTGTAATTTTATATGTATTCCAACTTAGTGTCTTTGTTAGGTAAAAAAATATTCACTTACCCTATAAAAGATAATTGGAGATGTATTCATAAAAAGTGAAAACAAAAAAGATGTGTTTATAACTGTCATCAAATGGAAGATAGGTGTTTGCAATTAAGATAAACTAGCCAATCAAGGTTGATATAATAATTTCTCGATTTCTTAAGCGTAGAGAGGTGATTCTCTAGGGCATGGTTGGAAAGTGTAAAAAGATAAGAAAAAGATGATTTTTTTCACAATAAAATATTTTACCATGTTTGAAAAGAAATTGAAATATTAGAATTTAAAATGTTATTATTAACTAAATATAATAATCAAATTCTTATATAAAAAATATAATGTATTTTTTGTGAGAGTTTTATTTTGATTTTCACTTGTTATCTAAAAAAGTCCTCTGAAATGAAATTTACAGGAATATATATCTTAAGAAATCATCATTAGATCATAGTTTTTCCTTTCTTTCTTTTCTTTTTTTACCATCTAAACACGTCCTTAACTTGAGTAGAGTAAATTTAACCTTAGATTTCTTTATACGCAATTCTCTACTTCCAACTTATGCAATAAGCTTAGTGTACATGGGGTATATGGCTCCCACTATGGTATGCGAATTGTACCCAACCTATCCAACAGTCTCTCTAACATGAAATTTGGATGACTAAAAACTTAGGCCAACCCACTAATGATATAAGACACCACATGAATTTGGAAGTTTTGAGTTGGTTCCCATTAGTTTAGCCCACTTAATGATTAGATGTTTTTAATTATTTGAGAAATTTCTATATAAGGATCACATAATTCATAGGTTAGATGGCATAAACGGACTATGTTGCGCAGCATGCACCCAATAAAAGGAAAAGTGCAAAAGCAAGCAATAAGTAGGTGAATCAAGCGAATGACTCAGGGAACCAGCTCATTCTGTCCTTCCAATAGAGCCCTCATAAGTGCACTCATGGGAATGCAACAATATCAAAGTGGCACGCTTGTGAAACATTAGCTTTTTTTCCCAATGACTTAGTACACATTTAAAATCCTTGGTAAAGGAAACGGGTCGATTCATCCATCAGGTGGGCTACATGTATACAAAAAGATCTGGATGGTCAAAAAAAAATTGGTGAAGTCAAGGCCATCAATGAGCCAGGTTGGGCAGGCTTTGTTCCAGCTCCAAATCCTCTAGGCTACCTGTGCACGACTCATGTCTAAAAGAAATACGAAGCATTGCCTATGCCTAACCCATTTCACAATTCATATGCCTATTCACACACACACACACACATGTTGTGAGAAGCATTGGGACATTTTTATCCTTATAATTAATTTTTATTTTTACAAAATTTAAAGAATGTGAGGATGGGAATTTTAGGATCTTGAAAATGTGATGGTTGTCCAATAAATTTATTTAAACATTTAAATACTCATATTACCTGAACCATATGAATTTTAAAAAATTAAAAAAAAAATAGAAATTATTTTTTATTTCTTGATGAAATGTAATGGCACGGTAATGAATGGGTAGATCTGATACATGTTTGTCTCATGGAGTGATTAGTTGACACAAGTTACACTCTTCATGTGCCCTTACAGTATAGAGTTGATGTGGAAGCTGTGGCCCACCTGTTGAGTGTACAGGATCTCGCACCTCGACACGAGTGGCAGCGAGTAGGCTAGCAAGCACACTCGCAGTGCTCGTGGGGTCACTGCTAACGTACGCCTCGAGGCTACATGATGAAGCCCTCGCAGCCGCTAATATGAGCAGTCTGAGACGTCTGACTCTGGTGTACTACCGTGTGCCCGCTGGCGCAAGCTAGATAACCTTTCTATATTCAATGCATGTACTAATGTGGTAATAATTACCAATCGCAAACAATATGATAATATTACCATATCACGAAATATTGGGACGCGAGAATATATTTTCTTCCCTCGATCCAGTCCGTTGGTAGGTCTGGCGTACGATTCATTGAGACTAATGAAGGGCGCTGATTGCGCAGGGGAGTGGATTAGGTAAGACCCGGGATCCACCGAGGTGGGTGGGACTCCTGACTGTGGGACCACAGTGATGTATTTGCCTTAAATCCACACCGTCCAACCGTTTTGATAGCTCATTTTAGGTATGATCACAAAAAAGTTAGTATATCCAGAGCTTATGTGGACCCTACCACAAGAAAGAGTAGAGATTGAATCCCACTATTAAAAACTTCATGGGGGCGACTAGAATGTTTATTAGCCATCCAACCTGTTGATAAGGTCACGAGGATATGGATGAAGAGGCCATGCAGATATCAGCTTGATCCAAAACTTTTATGGCTCTCTATAAGTATTTTATAACTCAATTATCACTGTTTCTTGTATTATAGTCTACTTTAGATTTAGATCTACTTCATTTTTGGGATCATTTCTTAAAATGAGCTTTTCAATGCGGGATGGACGGCATGGATTTAATCACATACATCACAGTGGGCCCTAATCCGCTCCCAGTGCGCAGTGAGGCGGTCACCCCCCTTTAGTGGCAACTCGGTGGGTCCCACGGTATCATATCATATGTGTTTTATCGATGCCATCCATCTATTCATTTTCTCAAGACATTTTAGAAAATAAAATCAAAATTAAAGTATATCTAAAATTCAAGTGGACCACACCAAAGAGAATGATAGGAATGATAACATGAAACCCGACGGGTTGCATACTGACTCTGTGGGCCTCAACACGATGTATGTGTCCTATCCATGCTATCCATCCATTTTTTTTCAGATTATTTTATTTTATGATGTCGAAAATGAAGAAGATCCAGATCTCATACCGACCACACCAAAGGAAAGAGTGGTGATTGAACACTCACCATTCAAAGTTTCCTAAGCCACAAAAGTTTTGGATTAAGCTGATATTTGTGCTTTATCTACATCCAGGTGTATGTGACTCAATCAATAGGCTGGATGACAAATAAACATTACATGAGCCCTATAAATTTTTTAATGATAGGCATTCAATCTACACTTTTTTCGTGTGGTGTGGTCCGTTGGAGATTTTGATCTCTCTAATTTTTGGTCTCATGCTTTATAATGATCTAGAAAAATAGATGGACAACTTAGATGAAACACACACACACACATATATATATATATATCACGAGGGCTCACGGTGTTGTTTATTTGCCATCCAACCTATTGGGCCCATGAACAATTTGCAACGTCCATTTTTGTGTGGGCCGTCATGGATTGGTTATGGCAGTAAAAAATCGATTTGGGCATAAGATTCTGATGATGCAATCGTGGTTTGGAAAATGAATGGATATAGAAGAGGCGGTCCACTTTTGGCTGGATAGTGTCGTACAAAATGGATAAGCTCTCTTTTTTTGTTAGTTTTGACTTAGGGTACATGGGTGCTGTACGTAAGATACAAATAACGTCCCTCCCCTATGTACACATGTCATTTGTCCATAATCCAAGCTACCCACTAATCAAATTGATCAGGTAATCCTGGCCGTTGATTAATGGACACTTTTTTCCTTGACTGAATTAGGAGCGTATAATGTTTGGTTTTTTCTTATTGGATTAGATGTCATCAATGTATTCATAATTTCAATGTGGTCTTTGGGTTATAAACCATATACAATGGGTCCAACCATTTGGACGGTTTGGATTTAAGGTACATGCTACACGCATGCAGGGAACCACATATGTAACTTGGCTAAAGCTGGCTCATGTTTAGAGGTGAGCATTGCATCAAGTCGGACCGAGTAAGGCCCAACTGAACTCGACCGGTGTTGTGAAAAGCTTGACACGAATTTGATCCGACTCGGGATTGAGTTTAGCCGACTTGACTCGATCCAAATCGATTCTTTGCTAGGTTGACCCGAACCGAGTTCGACTTAGTTAGAGAAACCGAATCGGATTGAGTTGGATAGGATTCGGATTGGCTTAGTATGCAACACAGTGGGCCGGGCCAATCAGAGCCATCCATTTTAATTAAAATAATAATAAATAAATAAATACCTCAAAAATCGTGCTCGAGAATGGGCTGGGTGGCCGAATTGGTGCTGTTGTGCGGACAAGTGGAGGAGAGAGAGAGAGAGAGAGAGAGAGAGAGAGAGAGAGAGAGAGAGAGAGAGAGAGATGCAGAAGAGGAGCAGCTTGAAGCGGGATGGTTGCTGCTGTGCGGACGAGTGGAGGAGACATACAGGAGGAGGAGGAGGAGCTTGAAGTAGGATGGATGCTGCTGTGCGGATGAGTGGAAGAGAGAGAGAGAGAGAGAGAGAGAGAGAGAGAGAGAGGCGGAAGAGGAGGATCTTGAAGCGGGATGGGTGCTGCCGTGCGAACAAGTGAAGGAGATAGACAGAGGAGGAGGGGGAGGAGCTTGAAGTAGGAGGGATGCTGCTGTGCGGATGAGTAGAGGAGAGAGAGAGAGAGAGAGCTCGAAGTCGGATGAGTGCCGGAGTAGGGGACATTGAGATCAGGCTAGGTGCAACAGTCAGCATAGGTTAGAGAGGGGAATATATATATATATATATATATATATATATATATATATATATATATATATATATATATATATATATATATATTACACAATTCCTATTCGAGCCGGGTTTTCGAATCGAATTTAGGATTAGGCCGGATCAGATTACTACAAAACCTGGACTCAACTCGGTCGAGATTTAGACTAGAGTGGGTCTACTCAATTCAAACCCGACCCTAACATTCTACTCGAGTTAAGTCGGATCCATTGAATCGGAGTCAGGTCCTGCCCAGGTCTTCTTGTTTTTGTACCGTGTAAAGAAAGAGTAGTGCTAAGGGATCCAATCGCAGGTGATTCGCCGAGTTACCGTGTTACCGCGACACTTGTCCTGTCCTCCTTCACCAAGCAGCATGAAGCTCAGTGGGGCCCACTATGTATATCTGACATCCAATCCGTCCATCATCTGAGCCAGCCCATTTTAGGAGGTAAGCCCAAAATCATGTTTGATACAAAACTCCAATGGGCCATACCGTAGGCAAATGTGTGTATAGAGACGTCCACCATTAAAATATGGAGTCCACTGTAATGTTTATATTACATCCTACCCGTTCATAAGGTGATTAAATAGTGTATGAAGCGAAAAACCAGATATAAGCTTTATCGAAGACTTTCGTGGATACAGGTAGATTTCAATTGTGTGCATCCCATCCCCTGTTCTCCTGTGGTGTGGCCCACTGATGTTTTGGATGGGCCTGATTTCTGGGATCGAGTCTCGTACTGATCTGTCTGAAATGATGAACGGAGTAGATTTCATTCATACACTGTATTTCTGTCCCACCGTTTGCCTCATAATATGTATGGTACAAATGTAACATGCGGCTTCGTTTGATGCATGCATTTAATGCTGATGTGAAAGAAATTACATGAAAAATACATGTAATTACATCAAACAAAATAAGCTATAAAACCTCCAAATAATGATAATATGACAGGTCTCACTTAAGTCTTGAAATACTATAATTTTTTATTTTTTTTTTTGGATGAAACGCATCTAATCAATGAATTGTATGACATATTAATATACTAGTGTGCCTAATACAAAACTAATGGTAGATATCCTATAATTTTTTTTTTTTTTTGGATGAAACGCATCTAATCAATGAATTGTATGACATATTAATATACTAGTGTGCCTAATACAAAACTAATGGTAGACATCCTACAGGTTATGAGTTAAAAATCATCATGATTTTTGGATTTCATGATAATGGATAGGAAAGATCTCACGAAAGTTCCACCCATGAAGCGCTAGGCTATTATAGTACCAAAAAAGGTTGAGTCAGTACCTACACCAGGTACACTAGCACAGTTCACCTTGTAAGTTTAAACCCAGGGTACGGTTATTAGGTGCGAAAGGTAATTGAAAAGTAATGGAGGTGATCTACTCCTCAGACAGCTGTTTAGCTCAAAGAGGCCTGATTTACTTTCACAAATCACGGCTCTGAAAGCGATGTGAAATTATCATTTCAACAATGAATATATTTAGCAAAGATCAATGTCTTTTTTTTTTCCCCAACTTTTCTTGATTATATTCTTATTTAACTCTATTATGCATGATATCAAAAGTAGTGGGCATTTTTATCATTGCAATTTGTCTTCATAGCATTGATTAGCATAAGATAATTTTGTCATAAAATTAAAACTACTTGATAATGAATGGTTAAGATTATATTGATAAAGAATTATATATGCAAATTATATGTATTATTCACTTTTTTTAATGCATATTATCTCACCATTGCACCATTTATCACATGAGACTCGTTCTATTAATATTACATGACATCTACTTTACATACCTCGTTGGCATTTGTTAGGCAGTCAATGTAAAACTTAGGCATGCTGAGGACTGAAGTGGGCCACCACAAGGCCTAATGGGGATGGGTTAACCACCATTCATTCTCTCTTTCTCATTATAAAAATCACCTGAGACCGAAATGAAGATGGTCTACATCTCATGTGTTAATATTAAAGAAACCAATGTATATCCAAAGGTCTGACTTATTGTATGGGTGTAGCTCACCTGATATTGCCGATTATTTCAAAATTTCCAGCACTTGTTCTTCATGTCACGACTTCACACTTGGCCCAAATGTTGGATTGAAGCAACAAATAAATGAAAAATAAAAGTGTTGTTCCTTGTCATGAAAGGCTAATATAGTTCTTGAGAAATAAAGATTTTTTTTTTTTAAATTATTTTATTTCATGTAATGAAATTGGTCCATCTTATTACTAAGGACATTCCAATGTAGTAGTATCGATGCCACTAGTGATGATGTAGTCCAATAAAAATACAAAATGAGAAATTATTATACAAAAGAAAAAGTGAAATGAAACTCTTAATCCTCCGATGCTTGTTTAATTTTTCATTTCATTGATAAATACCTATAAATGGGTAATAATTATTTCCTTGGTATTTATAACACTTCTGAATAGTTTATTCGACCGATTATAGAAAAACCAAAAATGTCACAAAATATTTATGTATCCCACTATGATTCATGTCACTTATCCACACTATTCATTCATTATTTCATTTTAATTTATGGCATGAGCTAAAAAATGAGGCATATCCAAAGCTTAATTGGACCATGCTATGAGAAAATGGGTATCAAACACTTACCATTAAAAACCTCTTAGGGCTAGTGTTTCTTTTGGTGTGGATCATGTAAGTGTTGGATCTCCTTCGTTTTTCGGCTTATGCCTTAAAATATTGTGGTAAAATGGATAGACAGAACGGATGTATAATATACACTTACTTTTGGGTTTACAAATTTAAACTAGTTCTTTTAAATCAATTTTCAAGACAGAAAGTCGGATGAATTTTCAAAGGGAGTGAAATGGTTAACCACCCATTTATTGGGTAATTACACGTGAAAAATAAAACATGCTCCTATTTTCTTTTTAAGCTGACCCAAAAAAATTCAATAAATGAAGTTTTTATGATTTCATATTTTTATTAATTTTATTATTCATTTTAGAAACTGTGGTAACTCTTACCAGTGCCATGGAGGCAAACCAATCTAGACCATCCACGTTATGGAATCAAAACCGTTGATGCTACCAATCGGATAACTAGAATGTCTAATCAATGTGTTGGAACATGCTCTATGCAAAAAGAATGACCGGTTAAAAAATCCTTTACTCCGTTCCAGATTCAACCCACGAGTGGCCCACCAGATGAGTGGATCTTATCTTCACATGATCATCCTCATAGTGAGGGCCACCGGCTACCCGATGCTCCGGTAGATTTCCCACACGCTTACCAGAGTAACACTTGTGCTGCGTGTAAAACTGCTGGAATATAACCGATACGAAAATTTAACTTGTCGCGAGATGAAAAAAACGTAAGTACCCCACATCCGCTGTTACCGCCGCTAGCCGGTGAATAGGTATCAGTTACCGGCCCGCGCGAGATCCTCTTTCAAGATATTTACCTCTAAATGCACGAGATCGCAATTCCTTCATTTCCGAACCACCAGATTTCGTTGCTGAGATTAATACCCACCATTTTCCGCCCTAAAACCGCCCATTAACAGTTAAAACTACTCATTAGCATCCCAAAACTGCTATTCGGACTGTAAGAAACTGCTTTTCATTTCCCTCCGCCGCGGCAACAAAATCGCCGTTTTCTCGCCGTAGAATCTTTTCCTGCCTCTTTATAGAGCTGAAGACGTGCAGCAACCGACGTTTTTACGGTTGGAGACTCTTACAAGCTTGAAGACAGTTGAAGTCGCCGACTTTTTACAGAAAACCGCCGGTTTTTACTGGAAAACCTGCTCCTGTGCCGCTGAAAACCGATTTTTGTAGCTGGATGCTTACTACTGAGTGGAGAAAACCGTCAAATCCTGTTTACATTCAAACATGCAGCGAGAGAACCGGCTTTGGTTTGCCTGATAACCGCTTTCTCTGTCAAAACAGCTCTGGAAAACCGCTTTTCATCAGAGCCGCTTGAAAAGTGGTTCGATTTCTTCATCTTTCTCTTTGAGTGTAGAAAATATCGCTTTGAGCTGTTGGAGAGTGGTTTCGGCTATTCATTTAATCGGATCTTGCATTTTCAGCTCGGGGATCTCTTCATTCATGGAAAGATACGATCCGTTGCTCTGGATTGCTGAGCCAGAGAGGAAACGGAACGGAGATCTGCGACGGACACAAGCAGGGCGGGGATCTTGCCGTGGAAGTTAGAACGGGATCGAAGTCTCTGTTTTGATTGGAACAGGTTTCTGTTTTTCCCCTTTTGTGAAGGAAAGATGGGTTTGCAGATAAGAGAGTCTCTTCGGAGTCTCTGTTGCAGCAATGGATGGTCTTATGGGGTTGTGTGGCGGGCCAAATGCCATGATTCGATGTAAGATTAAGCTGCATTTGTGGTTTTCCCTTTTCATGCATGTCATCTGTTTGATTGAATGCTTTAGCTCAATCCCCCTCCCCCCCCACCCCCACTTTTTTCGGTGGGTTTCAGCATTATGTTTTGTTGTTTGTTGTCATTTTTGTTTCAGATTTGCTTTTTTTTTTTAAAAAATAAATAAAAATAAATAAATAAATATATATATTTTTTTATTATTATTTTAAAATCCTGATTCTTTTTGTTATTTTCATTTTCTTCAGTTCATTATTTATTTATTTATGTTGTTGGTATTGTTATTGTTGGTGTTGCCTTTGTTGTTGTTGTTGTTGTTTTGCAATGGCGTGGTTTAGCTAGAAAGCTGTAACTTTGTTTTTTCTTTTTTCTTTTTTAGCAGTTCTTCTTTGTAGTGTTCTGTTGAGGGAAGTGGAGTGCCTGGTGATCCTGCCACCATATCCCTGGTGGCAGGCGCTGTGGGGTACTATGTGTTTTATCCATGCCGACCATCTGTTTTCGTAGCTCATTTTTGGGCATGATGCAGATCTAAAGCTCTAGTGGACCACGCCACAGGAAACAGTGGTGATTGAACGCCCCCTTTAAAAACTTCTTGGGGGCCACAAGAGTTTTGGATCAAGCTGATATTTGTGTTTTCCCTTCATCCAGGTCTGGGTGACCTTACGAACATGTTGGATGGGAAGTAAACATCACGGTGGGCCCTAAGAAGGTTTCAACGGTCTGTTTTATTATCCCCACTCTTTCCGTTGGTGTGGTCCTCATGAGCTTTGGATCTGCTTCATTTCTGGGCTCTTGATCTAAAATGAGCGGGTGAAACGGATGGAAGGCATGCATATAAAACACATACATCACAGTGGGACCCACAATGCCTACCGCCAAGGAATCTACTTCCTCCGATGGGAGGGGCAAACTGGAGATGCTTTCTGCAATTTGTGTGTTCTATTTTAAAAAAGAAAACAAAAAGGAAATATGATGTGGGAGTAATTCCCCTAGGCGATAAGGTTAGAGAAAAGCTTGGCAATCAGAATGGTTGATTTGGTTTATCAATGTGTGAATGGACCATACCCCAAAAAGAAAGTAATTGGGAAATCCTAGCGGTCCAATTGGTGATGTTTTTGTCCTATTGCTCTTTTTTTTTTTTGATATACTTTTTTCAGCTCTACTTTTCTACTTTTCTTGACCATCCATTGCAGGCTACTAATGCAATGTCTAAGATAGTCCATTCGGTTTAATTTTTGTGCTGTATCCCTTTCTTCTAGTGGGCAGTTAAGGAACAACATTTTCATAGGATGAGTGTACTGAAATGTGGTGTTGAGATGGATGAGTGGCAAGGTGAAGGAGGATAGAATTAAAAATGGATGCATTGGAGAGAACATAGTAGCACTGATAGCTAATAAGATGAGGAAAAGTTGACTTAGATGATTTGGTCATGTGCAATATAGACTAAGAACTGTGCTGGTTAGGAGTGAGTTTGTGCGAGTTGAAGGCTCTAAAAGGGGAAGGGGAAGGCCCAAAAGGACATGGGTTGAGGCAGTAAGAGAAAGACTTGATGACGTATGGTCTAACTGAAGTCTTGGTTCTTAATAGAGTGGTATGGTAGAACAAGATTCAAGCTGTTGACCCCAGTTAGTTGGGATAAGGATTAGCTGATGATGATGATCCTCTTTTTTTTTTTTTTTCTCTGGTGATTCTCCATATCGACAGACGTGATTACCCTAAAAGTGTGCCACTGTAGGCTGGAGATGTTGAAGACGAGCAAGCCTCCCTAGAAAACTTCATCTGACAATAACTTAACAGACATAAGAAGAAAAGCTCAGGAAATGACGAGTTCATACTCCTAACATCCCGTATCACTTTTAAACTTGAAACTTTTTTGTTAATCGCCATTGTGTGTTTGCATTTTTATTTTTATTTTTCCCTTTCTACTTTTGATAAATAACAACTTTCTATTACAAAGGAAGCAGCCATTGTCCACTAATCATAAGTTCTTCATTCCATCATAATGATAAAGTTGTTACACATTACAGAACTGTTGAAGAGATGAAATATAACAAAGGCAATCTTTTTGGATCAGGGGTTGTAACCAGATTTGAGGATTCTCTTTCTTCTCCAAATGCATTAATTCCCTAGGATAGAAAATACTGAATTTTGT
Source organism: Magnolia kwangsiensis (assembly GCA_037074715.1). Lineage (NCBI taxonomy): Eukaryota > Viridiplantae > Streptophyta > Magnoliopsida > Magnoliales > Magnoliaceae > Magnolia > Magnolia kwangsiensis. Next base: position 33,286,440 of record CM073576.1, on the reverse strand, counting down.
TTACGAGAGTTTAGCCAATCAATCATGAGAAAATTTTGGCCTCAAATTAGGATAACTCCTAGGAAATGAAAATTTGGAATTTTTGTTACATTGGCTGTTGGGTAGATGGCCGTGATAGCAATTTGGGATCTTTTTATTTTTTTAAATTTTTTTTTGGGTCAGTGGATATCGAAAGCTAGTGCTATTAGCTACCTAATGCCTTTTTATATGTATGTTGTATATGCGTCCCCATAGTATTCATGAGTATTTCTGATGCACCTCTCATTTTCATTTTCTGTCCTTGGTTATAATGGGAACGTCACATTTTATGGTGACTTCCCTAACTACATTTTATTGCATAAGATTGCTCCAGTTTCTTTTGCGTTGGCTTTGAAAACTCAGCTTAGCAGCTTAGAAGGTCCCTGCTTTATTTCTAGTGTTGGCACTTGTTCGTTAATGGTTTACAGTCTTGAGGCTAGTAATTGGTGGGACTTATGCATTATAAATTCCAGTTTCTGAAGATTTCTTTTTTTGATATTGGATGATGTTCTGTATACAAGGTTGTTGATTTCGGGAGATGCTTATCATGAGGAGCACATTGCGATGCTGGCCAACAAGATGCTTCATCAGGTTCATGTTGTGGGAGAGGGGTATGCTTGCCATTTTGTTGGTTTTTATTGGATTTAGTTCTTTCATTACACATTGTTTTCTTTTAGAGGTTATGGTTTGTCATTCTCTGGGGTTTTGATTGGAATTTCTTCTACAAACTGATACTACCTAGTGTTGTATGATCAGTCATGCAAGCCATTTAAGACTGTCCAACCATGTCTTTGCTCCACACATCACGTCAATGGCTTAGGCTCCCTGTGGCTGTATCTGTTATTTTATTAGTATTATTATTATTTCTTTTGTGGTCATGAAATTGATTTTCAAATCTTGGCCTACATTTATACTCTCTAGATCATTCTTCTCGTCCATTCTAATTACCCATTTAGCAGATCCTATGCCTCCTGAGTCTTGATAATAGTGCCTGTTTCTCTGTTACTGAGCTCTGGGTATCTGTGTTTTCTGCCCATTACTCCTTGACAATCATGCATGTGCCTCTTTCTTTAGTTTGGCGATGTCTGCAAATACATGCATTTTTTGTGTCACTGAATGATATTAGAGGGAGTTGCTTTATAGAGCTAATTTTGTGAATGTCATTTTTCTTAGGATCATTGGACAAGTTGCTTCTACTGGGAAGCACCGCTGGATTTTCTCAGATACATATTTTGGTGTATCCAGTCCAGAAGGCCTTGTTGACAATCAAGCTGCATTCCAGGTACAGGTGGCTATCTGATTCATCTTATTTTCCCCCCTTGTTCCCTTCTCCTACACACAAATCAACCAATGGTTGGGCAGAGGTTTAAATCGTAGATCTGGTACTGGCTGCTCAAAGTTCTTCAAGTGTAATCTTAGATAGGCTATGATGCAATTTAATAGGCAAATGTATGCATGTTTAGCCAAGAAAAAAGAAAAAGAAACAAAAAAAGAGCCAAGTTTTCATACTTACATTAGGGTTAAATTAATGGGCAAATTTCCTCTTGAAAATAATGGACAAATTTCCTTGTGAAAATCTCAATTCATTTCATTTCCAGCTATTCATGTGCTTTCTATTGGTCTTTTTTCCTTTTCCAGAACTACTTTCTGTTCCTGGTGAAGGCAGTTGGATGTAGATAGATGGATATTGAGTTGGTTTTATGCACTGATTTGGACCTGTTTATCGTTTTACAGGACACTGCTGAGTGGTACCATCAGTTTATGGCTGGAATAAAGGTCTGTGCCTATTCCTTGTTAGTTATGCCAGCTTTGAGGCATATAGACTCTTTCAGTATATCTTTGAGCCTGAAATAATTGGCTCCCTGCCAGGGGGCTGGCAATGAGTTGGCTCAGCTGAGTAGGCCCAGCCTGTTAGTCCTGATACCTTAGTTCAAAAATCGGGCCTGAGACCTTTTTAGGTCCACAATTGCCTCTCCTATTCCCACAACTCTATATGGTGCATGCCATATTAGTTTCTGCATGTTTGATTGAATGACATGGCTCCTGACGATTGGTTTCTGTTTTGTAGACAATTGCTGTAATTTCTGTATCACCACAAACCGTAGTTCAGTTTGGTTCCACCCAGAAGGTTAGGACATGGAAAAGCATACTTTAGTTCCTTTTTTTTTTTTTTTTTTGTGCCAATTTGGAAAAATAAACTTCTGCAATTGAAAGTTTCTTTGAATAGCTGATTCCAGTTAGCTGGGATGAGGCTTAGATGATGATGATGATTGAAATTTTCTTCAGATCATTCATCCAAATTTTTATAGTTCTTGAAATTAATTGAAGTTGAAGATAAAGTCATCTCAAGAACATGGCTCATTTCACCATAACTTACTGTTAGGATTATATATCAAGTTAAAAAGTTAGTCTCCATGGGCTAATGTAACATTCTGGAACTGACCATTTTTTCCACTGCTGTTACAGATTCCTGAGAAGTTAGGGTTTGTTGATCATGTCAAAAGTTTGTTTCAGCAGCTGCAAAGTGTACCGGGACCTTCTCTATCTGGAAATGCATGGAAGCCTGTTAATCGTCAAACTAATGATCTAAATGGGACTTTTGCTTCTCTACTTCTATCTAGCAACTCCTATTTCAGTCATGCAAACATCAAACCCTTGCATGACAGCATATGCAAAGAGATGATGGCAAAAGCACGAAGTTCATCAAATCATTCCCAATCCCTCGATCATTTGACTTCAGGGTTGCACCATGGTTGCCAGCAGCCTCATGCATTAGCTGTACCGGAAATCTCCAGTTCAATATGTGCAAAAAATGATTCCAATGGCTTGCATCAGAAGACAGCCACCTTCATGAACAATTCTTCATTTCACCTCAAAAATGGCTTCCAAACAGAAGGTGCAGAAGCCCAAGTCATATTCTCATCACCTAACATGCAGTTACCACAAGTCCTCCAATCTAATTCAAGTTCTGCTAACAGTTCTCTTCTCAACAACACCAGTATGAGTACATGGGGTAATGAAGCTTCTGCTTTGACGTCAACAACCCAACAGCTACCACCTGCAACTGGCATAGGGTCTCGAAACACATTTCTTACAAATTTACGTGCCAATGTCACTTGTGGGAATACATTTCCAAATTTTCACAGGAACCCATCCTCGCCTCCACTATACAGCACAAACAGATCAGCTGATGGCATAACTGATACCATGGTTAACAAAAGATATGGAATGCAGGAATTGGTGGATAGTCAGCATCATTCTCCATTGTTTCATGCTGCTGAAGGCAAACAATCTACTTCGAAATCATATTCTAGTGCAACTCCTCTTGTTCCACAACTTCCGAAGGAACCAGCAAGCATACAAGCATTTCTGGGGAACTTCAGACCCACGAATCCTACATCTGTCCCTTCTAAACCAAATACAGTAAGCAATCTAAACCAGTGGACGGTTCCAGTGCTAGAGCCTGTGAGAAATGGCTTGTCCACACCACTGAGAGGGGGACTATTACAAGCTGTTGGTGGTGCCCCTATTTCATCTGGGTTTATTGAGGGTGATGTGTTGAGGGGCATCCCGATCAGTGATGTACTTAGACCTGTTCAGAATCCCACTGCATGTGATATAAATTCTCTTGGTGCAGTTTCTGATGGGAAAGAGAACTCTTTGAGTGGGCCCATGCAACTGGACAACGACTTGTTTGATTGTTTGGGATTGGATCTCAAGCAAAACCAGGGGCTGGAATGTTGGGAGGATTTTATGCTGCCAGAACAGTGTGGTAATCACTCAGATCTGATGACTGGTGTGTCAGAGTGCATATCTGAATTGGATGCTCGATCTATGAATGGCTCTGGTAAAGGACTCTTCTCGGATCTTGGACTTGAACAGCTATTAGATGCTGTTGTTGGAAATGCAGGCTCCATTACTAATAATTCAGATGACCGATCATCTACAACCACGATCACAAGAGCAGGAAGTATGTCGGTGTACAGTAATCAAGTTCCATTAGCAGGTCTTTCTTGCTTGAGTGAAGGTATGGGCTTGCTGCCCAAAAATAATTCAGAGAAGATAACACACGGATGTCAGAAAGAAGCGCCTTCTGCATCTCTGATCAGTTCATGGATCGACAGCAGTTACAATATCAACGCCGAGAGTGCAGTGGTCTCTCAGCCTAAGAGGGTTGATGAACCTCCAAAAGTCACAAGGAAAAGGGCTCGACCTGGAGAAAGTACTCGACCGAGGCCAAAGGACCGTCAGCAGATCCAAGACCGAGTGAAGGAGTTGCGGGAGATTGTGCCTAATGGTGCAAAGGTACTTTTAGCTCTTGTTATGGATATGTGCTTGAATCATTGCATGTGGAATTAATAATGTTGAACTTATGGAATGCAACAGTGTAGCATCGATTCTCTGTTGGACCGGACCATCAAGCACATGCTCTTCTTGCAAAGTGTGACTAAATATGCAAAGAAACTTAAAGAAGTCGATGAGCCGAAGGTGAGAAAAATTTCAGGAGTATGGTTTTATATCTTTTGAAAACAGTGTTCATCCATATTTAACCACTCAAAGTTGGGAGGATTATGAGTTCATGGTGACTCATATAGATATTATTTTGTACTTCATGGTTTTGCAGATGATTGGCAAGGAGAGTGGTGTAGTCTTAAAAGACAACTCGAGTGGCAGTGGTGGTGGTGCTACGTGGGCATTTGAAGTAGGGGGTCAAACCATGGTCTGCCCTATTGTAGTTGAGGACCTTAACCCCCCGGGCCAGATGCTTGTGGAGGTGAAATTTGTTTCCATACAATTTAAATTCTCTCAAAAAGAAACCTAAACGACCATGTTTTCCACCATACCTTGAACAGTGGCAATTCATCCACCACACACATGATATGTCAATCCAGACCTTCCATTCATGGTTGCTGTTGTGGATGGAGCATGCCCCAAAATTCTCTGTTCAGATCCTGACCATCCAATTGCTGGCTATCAAATGGATGTTTAAGGAAGGAAGTGGCAGGGTTTCAAATTCAAAGGGCCAATAGCAAGTCATTAAGATTGGTCTAATCAGTTTGATTTTGTTCTATGATCCATCAATAATGGGGCCAATGATTTAGGCTGTCTGGATTGACGTGCATGTATGCTTTGTATGTGCTGATTAGTGACCACCATTTAAGAAATGGTGGAACACGCCCATAGTGGTCCAGCCCACCATATCATCCCTATACTCAATTGATTGTTGCTTGGATAACTCCAATGGTCACTCACTTGAAATCTCCTGTTACAGATGCTCTGTGAGGAACGGGGTTTCTTTCTCGAAATAGCAGACATAATTCGAGGATTTGGCCTGACTATCTTGAAGGGAGTGATGGAAGTTAGAGACAGCAAGATCTGGGCACGGTTTGTGGTTGAGGTGAAAACAGAAAACCCAAAAGCCTTCCATTTACGCAGAAGATCAGTCCTTGTTTCTTCCATCTTTTTTCCCCTCAAAATCTCAATCACTTGTTCTTAATTATGCTGCAGGCAAACCGTGAGATTACTAGGATGGATATATTTCTCTCTCTTGTTCAACTTCTACAAGAAACAACAATGGGCGGCATCAGTTCTGGTGGTCAGTCGACTGCTGCTCCCGATGGTGGAGTTCCAGTATTTTCCAACTATCAGAAATCTCCCATGCCACTCCCAATCAGCTTAGCGGACAGAATGCAGTAATTTTGGCATGTGGGTCTGGTCTGGAATTATTGTGAGTAGGCAACTCATGAGTGCCTACAATGACTGGTATTCCAGATTCCAAACTCAACCCACTGCGGTCAGCATTTTGGATACTGTAAGTTCTTTATAACAGAGTGGGAATGTACATGAATATTTGAGTTTTTTTTTTTCTTTTTTTTTTCTTTTTTTTTCTTATTCTTCTACTTTTTTCAGTTTTGAAAAGTATTGATATATATGATGTTTAACAGGTGGTGGAGATGATGAATATGGCTGGGAAGGGTTTGTTTGTTTGTTTGTTTGTTTTTTTTTATTCTTCCAAAGACTGGCCATGGCTTCTGTTTTCAGACAGCCTTGCAAGAAAGGGAAATGACAATCGAATATCTATGTGAATGCACTTCAGGAGTGGAAGGACGGGATGGGATCTTAGGAAGGTCTAGTCGAAATGGTGGGCCCTATGTTGGTCATGTTAAGGTAGAAAGAAAGGAAAGAAAGAAAGAAAGGGGAAGAGATGAATGGATGAGATTTAGCTGGTTGTTTTGGGTTCTTTTGATAAACTGTTTATATGATGTTAACCTAGTTATAGACTGACTTGTCATTGGTTCTTGGGATTTGTTAGATATAAGTTTCAGTTTAATAAAATGGGCACTCTCTCTCTCTCTCTCTCTCTCTCTCTCTCTCAACCGTTGATATTCTAGGAATTACATTAGCTGTATTAAGATAAAGTGTCCTGCGTATGGAAACCTTTCCATGAACCCAGGATTCTTGGTATCCACGTCTCCTATCCAAACAGTCCATTAGGTTTACTTCACTCTTCCACCACTGCTGTGCAAATATCACAGCAATCTGATGGTCCTAAAAAGTTGTGACTGGACGTACTACTGCGAATGATTTTTATCCATCCATTTTTGCATGCCATTGGATTTATGGTTTAGATCCTATTGAGTATTGGGTTTTCAAGAGGGCACTGGATTTAATGAATGGTTTAGATAGGTGATGAGGATGCCAAATCAAGTCCAAATGCAACTAGGTGCATGGAGAGAGATTTTGCACACACAGCACACTAGAACATGAGAAGGTAGGAAGAAACAGTTGACAAGGTTGCTTACAGGATGATGTGACATGCCTGCCTTTACACGTGGGAATTTATTCTAACAAGTGGGGTCCATGGTTCAGCAATCAAGATCATTGTCCATTTTCATAGACGGACCCTGCCCCAGAAAGTTTCCAGATTGGCTAAACCCGGCGAGTTAAGATTGATCCGCTGAAGGGACTTTCTGAGCCTGATCCATTTGCAAGGAAGCGGATTGCGTCCGACCAGAACTCCGTGGGCCCCACTGTCATGTATCTGTTTATCCACGCCGTCCATCCATTTTCTCATATCATTTTAAGGTATGACACCAAAAATATAGCAGATCCAACGCTCAAGTGGACCCCAACAAATAGTGAGCTTGGGTTGCATTAAATGGAAGAGTCATCTCTGGTGTGGTCCACTTGAGCATTGGATCTGCTTCATTATTGGGCTCATGCATTAAAACGACATGAGAAAATGGATCACCACTTTTTTCCTATGGTACGGTATATCTGATAATTGGATCTATTTCATTTTTCGGATAATTTGATAAAATGATCTGGAAAAACGGATGGACAGCGTGGATGCATAATACATACATCAAGATGGGCCCCACGGTAAGGGCTGCACCGTCTTAAGTGAGGCTGGGGTGTCTCACCTAATCCCCTCTCATGGAAAGGGGAATATCATCATACTAGTTATCGCAACGGGGAGTGTTTTCCCGGACCCTAGGTGATTTTCTTTGTAATGTTTTCATTTTTTCTCCAGCTTATATTTCAATGGGATCTCTAATCTTTTTTTATAGACATCCGATCGATTATCTCAATGGTCGGATCATCCACACTCCTAAAATGGAATATGCTTCTCATTTAGGAAAAGCTAATCCCTTCTTAATCTTAATTTTTAACGGTTCAAAATGATTTTATAAAATAAATAATGTTAATATCAATATTAATACAAAACGGAAACCGATTAAAAGCTTGATTACCAAAGCCATTTGGAAATTACTCAGAATCTCTACCACGAACAGCTAGGATCAAAAGGGAATCAGATCCAACACCAGTGGCCACTCCATGGAGGGGGTCCACTAGATGAATTACAAGTTAACGGTGACGTTGCAAGGTCTTAGTGGCCTGAAAGGATCGGAGTTGCAAGACAGCTGCCCCATGTATGTCATGCTGATCATCATGCCACATGTTCACCATCACAGACGTTGATCTGGTGTCACATCATCAACCCCACATGGATCTTGTCCCACATGCAATTTGAGCCATCGGATGACATGTTTACAAAATAAAAATAAAAATTCAATAATGGGTTCATAGTCACGCTTACGGGCCATACCACTAAAAAGCCTAGAAGAAATAAGAAATGAATAGCCACCGCACGAAGACATGACCACATTCCTAATCATCTAAAGTAGCTTTCCTTCGTATCTATTTCCTTCGTGTGCCTTAGTGGGTACCTACTGGATTACCCACTTATATGCATGAAATCCACCCATCCATCCGTTCCATCTCCCCTTGTTTAAACTTGATCATATAAATAAGGATGATTCAACACTTAGGTGGGCCACACTATAAAATTAGAGTAAAAACCTCTAAATTCATATGATATGGAATATTGTGATTTTTGGGTAATTTTCCATCCTCATGAGACACATCAAATGAATGGTTTGGATCGCTTTGGTGTATTGGGTCCTTACTCATGTCTTTGTGGTAGACTAAGAGTTTCAACACCAAGTCACACACCTGAAAAAAACCTATGGCACTCACATCACAATAGGTGCTTGAGCCCATGACTCATGTTGAAACTCCTGTGAGACGTCTACCACTAAGCCATAGGGTCAAAATCTAATTAAGATATGATGACATTTCTATTCCACCTTGTTATTTCCACGTGCGTGGTACTAAGGTCTGAAGAATTATTCAAAAACCAATCCATATATGTGTAAGTAGGAGTGAGTATTTTGTTAATAATATAGAAATAGGTGGGGCATGGCTTTGGTGGATCCCAGGATCCACTGAGGTGTGTGAGGCCCTTGACTATGAGGCCCACCTTTTTGTATGTGAGTACATCCACGTTGTCCATCTGTATTGAAAACTCATTTTAGGGCATGATCCAAAAACTAAAGCATATCCAAATGGACCATAGTATAGGAAACAATAGTTATTGACCATTAAAAACTTCTTGTGGGCCACAAAAGATTTGGATCAAAATAATATTTGTGTGGTCTCTCCATATAAGTCTTTGTGACCTTATCAATAGGTTGGATGGCAAATAAACATCCTGGTGGATTTCACGAAGTTTTTAATGGCAGGGATTCAATCACAATTGTTTCCTCTAGTGTTGTGGGGATAATATTTGTGTAGATTTCACGAAGTTTTTAATGGTGGGGATAATATTTGTGTAGATTTAAGGCACATACACCATTGTGATCCCCACAGTCAGGTGTCCCACCCACCTCCGTGGATCCAAGTCTCAACTAATCCACTCCCACATAGGCGGTGGTAGTAAGAAGTGCCTCACCCCAGTACTTATAGGGAATGGCTATGTTAATAATTATTACTCTTGAGTTACTTTCAAAGGCTATTGATTTTCATGCTAAGCTACCCCATTTTGTTGAGGATTGTATATATGATTAGTTAAAGATACCACATTTTTTAATCCAAACTTAACCCACTACTCATTTAGCTTAACTCAAACCCACTACATAAGCAGCTCAGGCTAACCCAACCCATTTCCACCCCTACTTACAAAAGATAAATCAAACAATTAAGATCAGGGACAATAATAATAATATATTTGTATGCTTGTACGATGCATGAATGATATGGTTGAATTGGCCTGTAAATGGTTCAATATAGGCTATAAAATCTGTATTGGTGGTGAACAATAAAATACACCAGAAACTGATTTTTGTTTCTTGCATGGCATACATGGATAGGATTTGATCTTCAAAAGCAAATGTAGTTCTTGGTTTAAAAACCCCAATGTTTGGATAATCCTGACCTTTTAATTAGTAGCATGCAAATAAACATTAAAGGACAAAAATTATTCATTATGATTTTATTTTATTATATTATTATTATTATTATTATTATTTGGGGGTTTGGCTGGTTGTTTTTTGTTGTTTCTTTCTGTATTCTTTGTTACCTGTGGGTGCCTTCTTAATAAAGTCCATGACTTCTAAAAAATATATTTTAAAGACAAAAATTAGAAACCATTTGATGAGAGAAAGCTCATTAATCAAATGCATGGTTTTAAAACTCAGTTACTCAAGACTTAAAATTGGCACAAGTCAACTCATCTTGATGATGATAGGGATTTTTTCCTAATTGCTGGGTTCGATGAAATCGAACTAGTTTTGATATCATCAAGTATTTTTAAAATTTTTCAACCCGGGTCGCTAGACAGTTTTGGTTTGTTTTCGATATCATTGAAGAACCTTGATGATATCGAAGGTTGTCATCGAAGGACCTTCGATATCATCGAAGAGTTACACAAATGCAATTGCGGAAACGCAGGTTCTACGATTTTTGTTTCCTCTTCCGATTCTACCTCTTTTTAAATCTATATAAAAGTGTGTATGTGAGATTGAGGCGTATTCTAGGGTACTCTAAGGTTTCCTAAAGGTTTTCTAGGAGGACTAAGGATTATCAAAGGTTAGAGAGAGAGAGAGAGGAAGAGAGAGGAAGCTTGTGGAAGGGAGATTCTGCTCGTAGAGGTGATCTACTTCGCAGTCCACGTCTTAGCGCTTCTACGTCCTCGTGATTGGTGAGATCTCTCTGTTTTTTTTTTGTTCTCTTTTATTTATCCACTCTTGTGTGAGTGAAGAAGGTCTGATCCAAGCGGTATGTGCTTGTGATCAGTTGTAACGTTCTGCTTTATAGTGGATTGTTGATCTTGATGAGGTCCCGTAGTTTTTACCTCTTTGAGGGTTTTTCACGTAAAATTTTTTGGTGTCATGTGGTTTATGTTTTAATTTATTTCATTACTTTATTATCCATAATTTTGATGTTTTGGGAGGCTAGATCCTAAGGTTTTGTGCAACGGCCCCCAACAAAGTGGTATCAAAGCTAGGTTCATTAAACGGAGTGGGATTGGTACTGAATTATGGAAGGTGGCTCATTAAGGATGATCAGCCTCAATGGTTCTAACTGTACCATATGGAAGGCTAAGATGGAGGACTTACTTTATTGCAAAGACTTATATTCTTCAATTTTAGGTATATCAGCAAAATCCAAGGATATATTTGATGATGATTAGAAGAAGATGGACTGGAAGGCGGTGGGGTTCATTAGACAATGGTTGAATGATTTCGTATTTCACCATGTGTCTACGGAGACCTCAGCCGCTAGCCTATGACTGAAACTGCAAGGGTTGTATAAGAGGAAGACAGCCGACAATAAAATTTTCTTGATACAACAACTTGTGAATCTCAAGTTTAAAGATGGTAGTTCTGTAGCCGAGCACATGAATGAGGTCAACAATATAGTGAACCAGTTCTCTGCTATGAAGATGTTCATGAATGATAAATTATAGGCTTTAATATTGCTTAGCTTATTGCCTGAGAGTTGAGAGACATTGATGGTGTCTCTAAGTAATTCCGCACCAGATTGAAAGATATCCATGAAACATGTAACTAGTTGTCTCTTCAATGAGGAGACAAGGAGGAAGTCTCAAGGGTCTACTCAGCAAGACGCCCTTGTGACAAAGGAACGGGGGAGAGGAAAGAATAGGAAGGGCGAGAAAGCTCGAGATAAATCAAGAGGCAAGTTGAGTACCAGGAAGGATGTTGAATGTTGGAATTGTGGAAAGAAGGGCCATTACAAGCATGGATGTCGTAGTAAGAAGAATGATAAGAAAGAAAAAAGAAAGGAGAAGGAAGATGAATCGGATTCCACTGCGGTCGTTTCAGATGACGACGTTGTAGTTATTCTTTCTGTAGATCATGATGTGTGTCTCATGGCTACGAGTCAGGACATCGACTAGGTGATAGACTCGAGAGCATCTTTTCATGTGACTCCATGTAAGGACTTCTTCACAAGATACAAGTCAGGTGACTTTGGGACATTGAAGATGGGAAATTCTAGCGTATTGAAGATCGTATGGGTCGGTAATATTTGTGTGAAGACCGATGTAGGCTGCACATTGGTTCTCAGGGATGTGAGGCATATCTCAAACCTTCGCATCAACTTGATGTTGACGGAAAGACTGCATGATGATGGCTATGAAAGTCAGTTTGCTGGTGGGCGCTAGAAGCTCTTCAAGGGTTCGTTGATCGCAGTTAGAGAAAAGAAGTGTTGCACCCTTTACAAGATAAGTGTCAGTGTGTGCAAGGGTGGGTTGAACGCAGTGAAATATTCAGCTATTGACATGTGGCACAGGCGTCTAGGCCACGTGAGTGAAAAAGAGCTTCAGGTATTAGCGAGGAAGTGACTCATTCCAGACGTGACAGGTACACCTCTTAAAACATGTATTGATTGTTTATTAGGGAAATAACTTAGAGTTTCATTTATTAAAACTACTTCTCATGTTAATAAAGTGCATGCATTAGATTTGGTTTATTCTGATGTTTGTGGTCTTATGAGAAAAAAAACCCTTAGGTGGGGCATTGTATTTTGTCACTTTTATAGATGATGCATCTAGGAGGGTTTGGGTTTATGCTTTGAAATCCAAGGACGAGGTCTTTGGTGTGTTTAAATTGTTTCATGTTATGGTCGAGAGAAAGACAGGTAGATCATTGAAGTGCATCCGCACTGATAATGGTGGTGAATACTGTAAGACTCGTATCTTAGCCCGTACCGTTCCATATGCCTCCGCAGTCCTCCTGGTCAAATTTTGGCGACCCGCGATCTGCTATCGACATTTGCGCACGATCCCGAGTCATATCTTGTATTCCAGAGTCGGCTCAACTCGAGACTTATACCCTGAGGATCGCACCATCGCCGCTGCGTCTCGCGCGCCGAATTGGTACCTGGGCCAGGAGATGTGGGCCCGTGTTCAGTTTGAGAAAAATGCCGCGCGTTACAAATTTCAAGGGAATCTCTACGACCCATCACATCAATCAATCAATATACAAGTCAAGTACATATCCCATCACACCCATCCCTCTCTCACTCACAAGTCAACAACACCCATACCTATCCCATCTCATTCTTATCAAAAAGTCAAAAGAATCCATCCCTTTCCACTCCATCACCACTCCTCTCTCTCATTTCTCACTCTCCCAAGCAACTCTCAAGGAGAGAAAACGTCCAAGCTCTCCATGAGAAGAGCCATGTGTGGCCCACTCCCTACCATCCTATCTCCCATCTCCACCATCCTAAGTCGATCTCAACCGTTGAAGTGCATCCATTGGATCTGTAGCATACATTGATGGAAGAAAAAGTCCAAGAAAATCAAAGGTGGTGCCTCTCTCTCTCTTTTTCTCTTTCTCTCTCCCTCTCTTTTTCATTTTCTATTGTATTTGAAGATGTGGCCATGTGGCCCACCCGGATGGACCCCACCATGAAGCATATATTTTAGCCAAGCCATCTATAGGTGGGGCCCACTTCACTTATGTGTTGTACCCACACCATCCATCGGTGGCCCACCTGAGTAGGGCCCACCTTACATTATGCATGTCATGCCAAGCCGTCCAGCGTTTAGAGACGCTGGACGTGAATTGTTAAAAAAAAAGTAAAAAAGAAAGATTTCTTTTGGTTTTGGGGTGGACCGCTCACATAGGCCCCACCTTGATGTATGTATTCAATCCATGCCGTCCATCTCACTCCTTGGCTCATTTTAGACGTTGAGCCAAAATATGAAGTTAATCCGTTCATTGGGCAGGCCATACCTTTCACAACAGTATTTTTCATCGTTTAAATTCATTTTTTTATCCTGCTACAGGCCGTAATGTATTCAATATTGGATTCATTGGGTTTGTCTTGAGTCACAGAATGTAATGGACGGGTTGGATTTAATTGATGAGGACCTCACCTGTGAAAAACCACAGGAATTAAGATTTTAAAAAAATAAAAATAAAAATGCAAGGGGCAGCAGGCGCTGTCCCCTCTGACACAACAACAGCAGTACGTTTGCTGCATTTGGGCGGACGGGCCAGGGGCCACGGTCCTATACGTGGGCCCTACCATGATGTATATCTTACATTCACACCGTTCATGAGGTGCGCCACTCCCAGTAGTGGGCCCCCTCCAAATTTCAGCCCCATCCATATCTTAGGTGGCCCACACTACAGGGAATAGTGGGATTTAACTCCTACCATTGAAACACCTTTTATGGGCCACAGAAGTTTTGGATCAACATGAAATTTGCCTTTCCTCCTCATCCAGGTCCGTGCGACCTTATCAACAGCTTGGATGGAAAATAAACATTAGGGTGGGCCCTACGTGGGACCCATAGTGATACATGTATTTTACTCCACCGTCCAGGCGGACGGTGGAGCCCACCCAAACGTATGTGTTTTATTAACGTCGTCCAACAACTGGACGACGGCCAGTGGATCCCACCATGATTACGTATTTAATCCGCACCGTCCACTGATTGGACGGTGGGACCCACCGTGATGTACGTGTTCTATCCACTCCATCCAGCCACTAATCGGGTGGCCGTTGGAACCCTTTTGGGTTGACAGACGTTTTGGATCAATATGATATTTGTTTTTACTCTCCCTCCGGGTCTGTGTGACCTCGTCAAACAGGTTGGATGATATATAAACATTAGGGTGGGCCCCACGTGGGACCCACATACATCAGGTATGTGTTGTATCCAAATCGACCATACATGTGGGACCCACTATCAGCTGCCCATCCAGCGTCTCTGGACACTGGGCGCTGACAGCATTGACTCTCACACTCCTCACATACACACACATGCTTACATGTATTATAATACAGCGATATATATTATTGTATAATAAAATATTTTATATTATTAAATAATATAATATAGTATTTTATGTAAATATCAAAAGGGTCTAGCGTACCAGGTACGACCCCACCATGATGTTATGTTAATATCCCTAACGTCCATCTGCGCTTGGACATGGGAACCCACCATAAGATATGTGTTTTAATCCCAGCCGTCCACTGTCTGGACGGTGGGCTAGTAGGCAGCAGCAACAGTTGCTGCATCGATGTCAGCAAGTTCTGTGGGTCCCATCTCGATCGTTGACCCACCGTGATGCATTTATCCACACTATCCAGATTACGCTGGACGGTGTTGGACAATGTTTGGATGGTGCTGATTTAACTGGGCCATGTTTGGACGGTGCTGATCATCATTAGTGGGCCATGTACCCCATGAAAAGGTAGTGTACGTTGATGCACTTGTTACACCTGTAACTGTTGAAATGATTTCTGGTGTGATCGAAGCCCACCTGAGGCCCATTGGTGCGGCCCATCCATAAGGCCCATCATGATGTATATTCAAGTCTCATGTGATAGGACCCACTTGCCTCGTATATTAGGCCCATATGATGGGGCCCAACTACTCGCACCTGAGGCCTATGTGCAAGGCCCACTGTGATATGAATTAGACCCATGATACGTGGCCCATTTAATGCATATGAGGCCCATGTGTAGGCCCACATGTTTGTATTCTTGGCCCATGTGCAAGGTCCACCTATGATGTATATTAGGCCCATGTGTAGGGCCCACCCATTGTGTATTAGGGCCCATGGGTTGTGGCCCATTGTGATGTATTTCCAGCCCAGATAGCAAGGTCTGATATTATGTATGAGAGGCCCATGGGATGTGGCCCATTACGAAGTGTTTGGGGTCCATGGGATGTGGTCCACACCGGGGGGAAATAGTGGGCTGACACCCACTGTTGAAACCTTTGAGGCCCACCTTGTTGTATATATACACGCCACCCATCCATTTTACCAAAACATGGGCTGACTCGTGAGGCCCACTATGATGTATAAATGGGTTGTCCATTCGTTTTTTGGGCCATGGGCTACCCTATGAGGGCCTGTTATGATGTATGTGTTGCACATGTTGACCCACCATGATGTAGATGTTTTATCCCCGCCACCCATCTGTGAGACCCATGTGGATGTACTTGTGGCCCACATCAGGTGGCCCAATGTAATGTATGTGGGGTCCATGTGATAAGGCCAATGCGATGTATGTATGACCCTTGAGATGTGGCCTGCTTTAATGTACCTGAGGCCCAAGTTTGAGGCTCACTTTTAGGCCCATATGATGAGGCCCGATTTGATGTATTCAAGACCCTGTTACGTGGCCCATTAGATATATATGAGACCCATGTGTAGGGCCCACATACTGTATATTTGAGGCCCATGTGCAGGGCCCACCTGTCATGTATATGAGACCTATTAATGCGGTCCACTTGATGTATATTGAAGCCCATGGGTCGTAGCCCATTATGATGTATATGAGGACCATGGGTCGTGGCCCATGGAGATGTATATTAGGCCCATGTATTCGGCCCATTATGATGTATATTAAACCCTTGTAAGAGGCCACGAACCCACCATATGTTTAGCCCTGTGTGGGCTACTTCTTGGAAGCAATGTTGGTTAAATGTCCACATTGATGGACAATGATGATTAGATGTTCACATTGTGACCTTCCCTTAGGTCGATTGTCGATCCCAATTGTCATAGACCGATTACCGATTATGATTGCCATGACCGATTATCGTGACCGATTACCGATCGTGGCTGATTGTCGATTGACGTGGCCGATTGCCGATTCTGTTTGTCATGGCCGATTGACTGATTTTGATTATCGAGGCCGATTATCGATCGAGGCCAATTATCGTAGCTGATCGCCGATTCTGATTGTCGAGGCCCAATTTGATGTATATGCGAGCCGTATTTGAGGCCCGTTGTGATGTGTAGCCAGCCCGTGTTTAAGGCCCAACATGATGTATATGAGGCTTATGTGATGAGGCCCACTGTGATGCATTTGAGGGCTAGGCGATGGAAACCATTTTAATGTATGTTAGGCCCATGTAAAAGGCCCATTGTGATGTATATTAAACTCTTGAGTGAGGCCCATGGCGTTGTATATTTCGCCCTTGTGTGCGGCTATGAGTCCACTATATGTTAGGCTTTATGTGGGCCGTTCCTTGGGGGACAATGTTGGTTAAATGTCCATGTTGTCGATGTCGATTGTCAATGCTTGCTGTTGATACCGATTATGAGTATGTGACTGTATAGCATCATGATACATGCTCATACGCATCATCTGCATGTCTATTATAAGATATGATTGACCATTGCATATATCATAGTGCTGGTTGTTATGAGACTCCCTGATAGGTAGAGATTGTCTCACATGAGCGCACGATATGCGCAGGATTGATGCATGATTGGATTGTATGACTCATGCATCTTGTATTGCATGTTGTGATTACTATATGCCCCAGCGATATCAGGGCCGTAGCCTCCACACACATATCGTGGATGGCCAGATGGGATACCGAAAACTGTTCTACATGGGGTGCTATAGATATCCTTGGGTGAAAGTTTCAGAACCCTCTTGGTTCTAGAGGTTGCTCCAACGTCTAGACCGAGTGGGTAGATGAGCGCCGAGTGCCGATTACCAGATGGCTGCGCTCTCCACTGTGTCGTGGTCGGTTGGAAGGGGGTGCGGCCTTACCTGCTCGAGAGGAGGGAGCAATGCTAAGCTGAGTCTGACCAGCTCGAGAAATGGGTCCGTTATTGACGAGCCGGGCCCGATATTGGCAGGCGAATAATGAGGTCTCTTCCACTCACCTTGTTGCGCGCGATGAGGCGCCAATCTGGTTTGGAGTGTAATAGACCCCGGTGATTTCTCAGAGAGAAATCGTACTGATATGTGGACTTATTGAGTAGGAGTTGTATGCTCATTCATTCATTCATTCACTATCCACTTGGGCTGGTGGTGCGCAACTAATTGTTGTGTACTTTCGTTATGGCAAGGATTTCGGTTGGGCGCGCTACTAACCTGAGATCAGGAGTTTAACACGTTGAGTCTGACTATCCAAATTTAGGTATGGGACTGGTTTGGATAGAAGTCCCTTGTGGTGAACCCCGTAGCCTGCGATACTACGTACTATCATCCCGACTTCACACTCCAGCATGATTATTTCATTCGCATCGCATATTGTATTACATCCGCAGGCATATGACATCTTGGGTTGCTATGTTTCTGCACTTATATGGTCTAGATAGACTTAGCATGATTTGTATATTGCATTGCATCCTCGGTATATGATATTTAACTCTTTATAACTCCTTATCACATAACTGTTCTATATTACGTATTCTGATATTGATTGACTTATGGACTTGCCCATACTTCCGCTTACTCTGTTATCGCATGATCTTATCAGTGTTTCTACTTATTCAGACATTGTATGGTTTATGGATTATCAGTTTTCCGGTATTGTATGATTATGGCATTGTATTAAATACTTGACACTTACCTTATGCACACACTTACACCCCCTCTAAGCTTTCTATAAGCTTATGCACGATAGATGCGTGCAGGTGATGTTAGGTTGTAGCAGTGTTGAGCTTGGAGCGTGCAGTGGTCTTTTGGAGCTTAATTTTTTATTTATGTTTTTTCCCTTCAGTGCTGTACTCAAATGATTATATTAGTGGATATATGATGATGATGTTGCCTTTGTGAATTGGGTAATCTTATGGTTATGCTTATTACTAGTTAAATGTACATTTAAAAAAAAATAAAAAATCCTCCTTGTAGGATCTCATGATCGGAATCTGGCATATGAATGTTAGGAGCCGAGAATGGGGTACTACGGAGGCTGTCGGTACTGGATTCGGCGATCGGGATTCCTGTGAATCCGATTTTCGAGTTTAGGGCGTGACAAATGCATTGGAAAATTTCATGAGTATTGTAAGTCCCTGGGTATACGGCATGAACAGACAGTTCCTAAGACTCCCTAGCATAATGGTGTAGCTGAGTGAATGAATCACATAATTGTTGAGAGAATCAGATGCATGTTATCCCATGCGAAATTACTCAAGATGTTCTATGGAGAAGCAATGCACCCGACAGTGTATTTGATAAATAGGTCTCCATCTGCCCTGTTGAATGAAGAAGTGCCTGAGAAGGTGTGGACTAGACATGATCTATCATACAGTCATTTCAGGGTGTTTGGATGCAAGACATCAGTTCACGTACCAAAGAATGAGAGGTCCAAGCTTGATATGAAGATTAGGCAATGTGCGTTCTTGGGGTATGATGATAAAAAGTTTGGTTACAGATTTTAGGATTTGACAGAGAAGAAACTCGTCAGGAGTAGAGATGTGGCTTTCTTTGAAGATCATTGTATAGAAGACATTGGTAAGCCAGAGAAAAACCAGCCTAGTTCAAGTGAGCTAGAGGACATGGATGTGATTATTTCTCCGTGGTGCCTGATGACGGGGGAGTACAAGAAGGTACAGAGGATGAGGGAGTTCCTTTAGAAGATGGATTAGGGGAGTAGCCCTCACTTGATCCACTTATTGAGCTACAGGTGAGGAGGTCATCTAGGGACAGACAACTGTTTAAGAGGTACTCGCCGCATGAGTGAATTATGCTCACTGATGGGAGAGAGTCGGAAGATTATTCTGAGGCCTTAGCCGACGAGCATAAGAGAGAGTGGTTGAAAGCTATGTAAGAGGAGATGAAATCCTTTCATAAGAACCACACCTATGATATGGTGAAATTGTCTAAGGACAAGAAAGTTTTGAACAACAAGTGAGTTTTCTGAAAGAAGATTGAGCAGAAGAATTTACAGACGAGGTTCAAGGCCAGACTTGTGGTGAAAGGGTTTGGTCAGAGGAAAGGTAAAGACTTCGAGAAAATATTCTCACCAGTAGTAAAGATGACATCCATACGGGTGTTGTTTAGTTTGGCGGCTAGCATGGATCTAGAAATAGAGAAGTTATATGTTAAAACTATCTTCCTTTATGGTGACTTAGAAGAAGACATCTACATGCACCAACCAGAGGGGTTCGAAGTCAAGGGCGAAGAGCATATGGTGTGTAGGCTAAGGAAGATCTTGTATAGACTGAAACAAGCTTCACGGCAATGGTACAAGAAGTTCGACTCGTTTATGTTGAAGCATGGGTATGACAGAACGAAGTCGGACCACTGTGTGTTCACGCATAAGTTCTCATATGGTGATTTTTTAGTTCTGTTGTTATACGTTGATGACATGATCATCATGAAAAAAAATATCAAGAAGATCGACAGGCTGAAACAGGAGTTGGACAAGTCGTTTGCGATGAAAGACTTGGGCCCGGCTAAACAGATCACAGGAATAGAGATAACCCGTGACAGAAGCAGCAGAAAGCTTTGGCTATCATAAGAGCGATATATTGAGAAAGCCGGTCAGTACTCTACTGGATGGTCACTTCAGATCAAGCGACAGGAGGTGTTCCAAGACGAAAGTAGAGGTGGATGAGATGTAGAAGATACCCTACGTGTCAGCTGTAAGAAGTTTGATGTATGCTATGGTGTGTACATGCCCAGACATAATATATGCAGTTGATGTTGTCAGCTGGTATCTTTCCAATCCTAGCAAAGAGCATTGGGCAAAGGTGAAGTGGATAGTACGGTATCTAATAGGCTTATTCAAGTTGAGCCTATGCTATGATGACGGAAAACTTGTGTTAGAGGGCTACACAGATGCAGATATGGCAAGTAACATAAACTTCAAGAAGTTTACGTCGGGGTTCATGTTCACGTTTGTAGGGGGAGTGGTCTCTGGGTAGAGCAAGCTATAGAAGGTTGTAGCATTGTTGATGATAAAGGTCGAGTACATTGCGGTCACAGATGCATATAAAGGGATGCTTTGGATGAAGAGGTTCCTACAAGAACTTAGCCTAAAGCAGGAACAACACGTGGTCTATTATGATAGTCAAAGTGCTATACACTTAAGTAAGAATTTAAGTCAGCACTCCAAGTTAAAGCACATAAAGATTCGGTATCACTGGATCAGGGATAGTTTGGAACAGAAGGTGTTACAGCTTGAGAAGGTCCACGCGGATGATAATGAGACAGACATGATGACCAAGGCATTGCTCAAGGACAAGTTTGAGGTTTGTAGAAACCTGATTGGCTTGAAGAAGACGAACTCTTCTTGAGTCCAAAAGGGGAGATTTGATGGGAATTTTCTCTTCAATGCTGGGTTCAATGAAATCGAACTAGTTTCGATATCATCGAGTATTTTCAGAATTTTTCATCCCCGATTGCTATACAGTTTTAGTCTGTTTTCGATATCATCGAAGGACCTTAGATAATATCGAAGGTTGTCATCGAAGGACCTTCGATATCATCGAAGAGTTATGCAGATGAGATTGCGAAAACGCAGATTCTGCAATTTTTGTTTCCTATTCCAATTCTACCTCTTTTTAAATCTATATAAAGGGGTGTATGTGGGATTTAGACGTATTCTAAGGTACTCTAAGGTTTCCTAAAGGTTTTTTAGGAGGACTTAGGGCTATCAAAGGTGAGAGAGAGCGAAAGAGAGAAGAAGAGTGAGAAGAAGCTTGTGAAAGAGAGATTCTGCTCGTAGAGGTGATCTACTTCGTAATCCACGTCTGAGCACTTCTACATCATCGTGATCGATGAGATCTCTCCATTTTCTTTTGTTCTCTTATTGTTTATCCACTCCTGCGTGAGTAAAGAAAGTTTGATCCAAGCGGTGTGTGCTTGTGATTGGTTGTAATGTTCTGCTTGATAGTGTATTGTTGATCTGGATAAGGTCCTATGGTTTTTACCTCTTTAAGGGTTTTCTACGTTAAATTCTCTGGTGTCGTGTGATTTATGTTTTGATTTATTTCATTAATTTATTATCCCATAATTCTGGTATTTTGGGAGGTTAGATCCTAAGGTTTTATGCAACGGCCCCCAATAGATGAGATCTTAAACTCAGTCACTGTGAAACTCACCGACATTGTGTTTTGTAACTTGTCTCTAACTTAGTGATAGTGAAATCATTGTGATTCTTAATTTTAAATATCTAATCAAAACATAAGGCATGGGCTCTATGGGGCCTACCATGATTTATTCATCCTTTTTCTTTATCCAAGTCGTTTTAGAGTATGAAGCCAAAAACGAGGTAAATCCAAGGCTCGAGTGGACTACACAGTGGGAATTAAAAGCCCCCATAATTAAAAACTTCTTGGGGGCCACAAAAGTTTTGAATTAAGTTGACATTTGTGCTTTCCCTTCATTCAGGTTCATGTGGCTTTATGAATATGTTGGATGGTATGTAAACATCACAATGGGCCCTAAGAAGGTTTTAACGGTGGGCATCATTATCATGGGTACAACTTGGGTGGATCCCTGACTATGGGATCCACATTGATCTATTTGTCTTATATCCATGCCATCCATCTGTTTCGACAAATCATTTTAGGGCATGATCCCAAGATGAAGTAGATCCAAATCTCAGGTGGACCACACCATCGGAAACAATTGTGATTAAAAGCCCATCATTAAACAATTCCCAGGGGCTACAAAAGTTTTGGATGTGTGGTCCCTTCATCTAGGTTTGTATGAACTTATCAATAGGGGTGGTAAATAAACATTACAAGGGCAATTTTTTATGGTGAGTGTTTAATCACCACTGTTTCCTGTGGTGTGGCCCAGCTGAGATTTGGATCTACTTCATTTTTTAGCTCATGTCCTAAAATGATTTGGCAAAATAGATGGATGGCATGGATAAAACTCATAAGTCATGGTGGACCCCACAAAGCCCTTTCCTAGATTGAGTCCATCTAGACAGGGTAGGACCCGATTTGCTTTCATTTTTATTATTATTTAAATGTTTAAGATATCACAATCAAAGCAATTTATGATAGGGGCCAATCCATGATGGAACCTACAAGATGCCTAGATCAGTTGATTAAACACATGACATTCCACGTTCTATGGTATCCAATCTAGAGGCACAAGGTAGCGTAAATTTAATTATAAATGGAACATTAATTGTACTAATCTTATTTGATTTAGTAGCCAACTCTCATTTAAGGAATTGAAATATGCACTTTCAATTCGAAAAAACAGGTGCATGCAAATGGCTCTACTTAAGACATTAATTCCATTAGTTATATTACTAGCTAGTACTACTGAGACTATCATATTCATTGCAGACTCTTAGGAGTTTCAACTCCTACGGCATTAATTCCATTCAGAGGGTCCTTACTCTTGCCCGGGTGGTAGACTCTTAGGAGTTTCAACTCCCGGTCAAGGGTTCGAGTACCCATAAGTGGTGAAATTCCACCAGCGTGAGTGTGTGGGGTGTGTGGTTAAAAAAAAAAAAGACTATCATATTCAGTGCGGCTGGAGAAGGAAATCTTTTTCAAATGATAGGAGAGAATTGAGAAAGAAAAATGTAGACTTGTTATGGTTGAGAAAAGACCATCTATTAGCTTAACATAACTTCACCTTAAAAGGTATACTGATCAAGAGACGAGCCTTTAATTTTTATTTTGATGGGTATCCCTTCCCACCTTTAATTGGACCCGGATCCTTGGGAACCATTGTTGCAGGGATGGCATGCAACAAAAGTTCTTTGGTGGGACCCAACATGATGCATGTCTGATATCCATTTCATCCATCGGTTGCCCCACAGCATTTTAAGATGAGAATGAGCATTCAATGAAAGCTTTATAAAGCCAACCATGATGCATGTATGACATCCATTCTATTCATCTATTGCACCATGTCATTATATGTTGGGAGCTTACAAATTAGGTGGATACAAAACACTAGTGGGACACGTAATGGGGAGCATGGGAATGGGGACGCCTACACCAAAATCTTCTTGGGCCCACGGTGACATTTATATACCACCCAACCTGTTCATAAGATAATTAAAATTAGGATGAAGAGAAAAAAAAAGTGAATCCAAAACTTTTGTGGGCCCAAGAAGGCTTCAATGGCATGTATATCCTCATCTTTGTTGTTCCTTTGTTTTGGGCTATTTTAGTTTGGCTCATTATACTTTTTGGGCTCTAAGTCCCAATATGATTTATCACAAATGATGAATAGTGTGGATGTCATACAGTCATCATGATGCAAACACATACTATTTCTTGAATGTGCCCCCTACACAAATTGTTGTTGGGAATTCCAATCCAAGGAGAAGGATTCATTGTAGCATCTCCTCTTTTGCATCTATCAGATATCCAAGCTATTTAGGATATCATCTAACCAAATTGACACCTGATCAGAATCATAAGGAATCCATCATGGACCCAATTAATGGATGGTTCATTTTGTTGATTGGGCCTATGAGTAGATAAGCAATCTTCACGTCCCATTTCATAGGCAATTGAGTTCATGGCTCAAATTGCTGATTGGTAAGTTTTATTCAACAGATGATGAAGTGTGGGATGGACCTAATAGACTGTCAAGATTAATCGATTAGACTGCCCACATGTTCCTATACAACTATGAGCACTATGAGTGTGCTCTCCAATCATTTCATACAAATTGACACATACCAATTAATTGTGAGAGGCCTTGGAAATGGTTTTAAATTATAGGCTTGCTCCAATACATCCTCACATATTACAATAAGACATATTACGACTCTAGCCGTTGGATTCCATCCTTTTTTATTGACAAAAACCCCTAATTTAATAAGGCTCTACTTGAATGTGAGATGTCCAAAAATAAAAACTCTCAAATTAAATATTTTAACAAATTGATGACACAAAGACTAGGCATGATCATTCGTGTTCAAAGCAAAAGAGTCAAAGTATCATATGGCCGAGATAATTCAATTGAGAGCTTATCATGTAAAAAAATTGGATTATTGGAATGATGCAGATTCAAAGGCAAAAGCCGAATGCGATAAGTCGGAATACATTTGCACAAACCTCTTCAGAGCATTTAGCTGAGGTTTTAAGCAACAC
This sequence comes from Magnolia kwangsiensis, assembly GCA_037074715.1. NCBI lineage: Eukaryota > Viridiplantae > Streptophyta > Magnoliopsida > Magnoliales > Magnoliaceae > Magnolia > Magnolia kwangsiensis. Next base: position 33,261,757 of record CM073576.1, on the reverse strand, counting down.
CCATTTTCTCTACAACAAAGCTCGATTCAGGCACTCTCCTTGAGTCACCAGCCAATGCCCAGTGCAATGCCACAGGCCTATGTGTTGCACGATAGGGCGTGCATATTGTGTGGTTTAAATTGAGAACCCTTGAACCCCATCTTGTACTGTGGCCCACTGCAATGAATTGTGGCACCATCTCAAAGTGCCACGTGCACGTAGACATCACGCCGAAAGAGTGTCTCTGTATGTATTTCTCACATAAAAAACAAGAAAAGAATGGCCTACTTGTGGATGGCACATCAAACCCTAATTTTAAATACTTCCAAGATTTTAAAAGTCAAAATAGGCTTTTGGTTTTGTTGTCAGCTTGGATTACTGATTTTTATTTTTTTATTTTTAAATTAATCTTTGATAAGATCTGTTTTAGAGATGGTGGTGATAAAAAGCAAGAGATCCGTTAGAATATAAGCCAACCATTTTGATGATACCATTTTTCAATATATGCAAAGGCCTCTTCATGAATGAGAAAAAAAAATACTAGATTAGTGATATCATGGGACCACGTAAGGTTGCATGGTTTTTGTTCATGAGAAAGGATCACAGCTAGTCCACTGCAGTGGGGCCCACGACCTGTGTTTTTGATATCCAATCCATCCAACAGGTCCACTCCAAGACGATCACCTGGCTAAAAAAAAAATTCAGGTCAATCCAACCATCAAGTGAGCCGCATGTAAATTTTAGGATTTTGGGTGGTTTCCATCGTCATTTGCAGTATGGACCACATGATGATTGGATTAGCCAGGTTTTTGCGCTGGATGATCTTCATGGTGGGGTGAACCTATTGAATGAGTTGGATGTCCTACAAACATGAAGTGGGCCCCACAATAATTCATGTACATTGTAATTTACCATGCGATTAACTAAATGTGATTACTTGTGTTTGTACATGACCTAATTTAGAATGGAAGAAAAGGATGAAATGCAGTGTAAAGGAGATTATATTATCATAATAAGTGATAAGTTGGATGGTGTCAGCAACAAAAGGGAAGGGTGAGACCACCTAATGGATGTCATTTTTCATTCGTTTGTAATTAGTATTAAATTGAGGTACCAAAACTATAATGGTTTTCCACTTAGACCACTATGGAAAGGTCTAAAATTAGGTCTTCCCACTGTAAGTCTTAGCTTTTAAGGTGCTTAATTTCTGTTTGTGCATTGCCCTGATCAACGGTTTTGATCAGTCGCCTCTCAAACATACATGTGGCTGTACGGTAGGTGGATCCTATCCTTCCATTTGGTTGGTCCTGCCTGGGATGGACCACAGTATAAATTGCATAAGCTAATTGGAGAATCTTAGCCATATAAGTAATAGTCTTTTCAATATGGACTACTGACTTTTTTCCTCTGGAATTGATTGGTGGGCCATGAAGGTGCTTTTTGTAGCAATGGCTATCAGTAAGTGTCAGATGATTTGGGCATGTGCAACAGAGACTAAAACTCTCCCAGTTAGGAGTGAGTTTATAGACAGAAAAGGAAGAAGCAGTAAGAAGAGACATGATGACCTATAATTTAATTAAGGATATGGTCTGAATAAAGTGGAATAATGGAACACCATTTATGTATAGAAAACATTAGTTGAGATAAGACTTAGATGATGATGAGGAGGAGCCATTTGTTGGTGGGGCCTGATGAAAGGATGGTAATTGAATGTTGGTGAAGTTTATACATGCATATTCAATTTATTATTCGTCAAAAGTGGATTTAAAATGGTGGAGCATGCACAATGGCCAAATTTGAATTTATTTGAAAGGGGTAGAACAATTTTTATTTTATTTTTACACACCCACACACTCACGGTGGTGGAATTTCACAACCTATGGGTACTCGAACCCTTGACTGGGAGTTGAAACTCCCGAGAGTCTACCACCCAGGCAAGAGTAAGGATCCATTGATCTAGGTTATTGAAATACACACACACGCACATGCCCTTAAAAGATTAATGAGATAGCTATTTAGCATTTCAACAGAGCGAATTGATATTTCTTCCATTTTTAGGCCACACATTAATTAATTTAATTGTAAAATCAGCTTGGGATTTATTTGTTATTTTTGAAAATTTATGTGTCACCATCATCATTATCATATTAAAGCCTTATCCAAACTAATTAGGATCAGCTACAAGAATCTTACTACACCATTCCACCCTTTCTTTTAATGGATTTGTTTATAAATATTTTGAGAAAAGGAGCAACTCAGCCCTACTCAGCCAAGTTTTGATTTTCTTCCGTTGGTTTTTTACTCACCGACAAGGAACTTTTAATTGCTTTGCTCAAAAGTTTTCTATTTGATCTTATTCATATACAATATTTACACATACACATAGCTACTTCAGTTTCAATTCCTTTTTCTTAGATGAATTTTTTTATTAAACCCAAACTTTTCATTGTTCCAAATGTGGGTTTTCTTGTTCCACGGGGGATTGGATTATACGGTACTTTAGATAAGCTTCCTATGCATTAAATAACTTTTCTTAATTTATATTATTAAGTAAATAAATTTGTTTAGTAAACAATTTGTCAACGAAAAAGTAGAAAATCTATGTTTTATTGCCAACATAACATGAGTATTTATCTCTCAAGTGTGTTTGGTCCACCCTCATATTCCCCTTCCAGCATGGGGGCCCAACCTTTGATGTGAATTGTTCATTGTGTGAGCCTCAAATTTGATGTGGGCCATCCATCATGCAAGGCTAACCTTGGATGTCATTATTAGGGGCCAACCATTAATGTGCATCATCATCCATTATGTAAGGTCCACCTTTGATGTTGGTCATTCATCATGTGGGGCGTACCATCAATGCTATTGTCCGTCATGTAGAGTTCACCTTCAATATGCACTACCATCATGTGGATCGTTCATCATTTGAGGTCGGGCTTGGATGTGGGCCACTCATCGTTAGGGCTGACCTTTGATGCGGATCATCCATCATGTAAGCCCCACCTTCAATGTGGATTGTCCATCACGCGGGCACACCTTCAATGTGGGTTGCCCATCATGTGGGACTTGCCTTTGATGCAGGCCATTCATTGTTAAGGGCCAACCTTCGATGTTGACCGCCCATCATTTGGGGCCCACCTCGATGTGGGCCATCCATCATGTGGGACCCGCTTCAATGTCCATTGCCCGTCATGTGGAGCCCGCCTTTGATATGAATTGTCCATCATGTAGGCCCCACCTTTGAAGGGTGATGTCTGCTATACATGCCTACTTTGGACCATCCATTATGTGGGCCCATATTAATATGGGGCCATCCATCATGTAGGGCCCATTTTTATGTGGATTGTCCATCGTGTGGGCCTCGCTTTAATGGGACAGTCTATCATCTGGGGCCTTTTTGCTAAGGACAGAGAGAGAGCCTCCTTTAACATGGTCGACGGCGATTGAAAGAGAAAAGTAGAAAAGTAATAAGTGAAAAAGCTATTTTAAATTATTATTTTTTTAAAAAAAAAAACTTCTTTGAATAAGTAGCTTTTAGTATTAAGTTATTTTTATAATGATTCTTACCTAAGTAAAGGCCTGTTTTGCCAAAATATGAAATCTGAATATGAAATTTGAATCAAAAGTCTGAAAACTATTTGATAACTTCACAGGAGAAGTGCTGAAGTCTGAAAATTAAGTACTCAAACAACTTATTTGTTTACAAATGTTGGAAATATCTGAAATATGTTAATTTGACACAACTGCCTCTGTCTCTTATTTGGAGATATTTTTACATTATGAAGAGTTGACCCGTAAGAAGTTTTTAATGATCAATCACCCTTGTTTCTTGTGGTACAATCCACTTGAGATTTGGATATGCTTTATTTGTTGGATCATGCACTAAAATGAGCTGTTAAAATAGATGAACGGCATGGATGTAAGGCGCGGTGGGCCCAACACTCAGGGATCCAACAATGTCAGTACCCAAACCCCCCCCCCCCCCCCCCCCCCTATTTTTCCCCTTTTTCCCTACTTAAAAGGTGTGTGGTTCTTGGGACCGGATTAGGTGTAACCGGTAACACCTTAAATGAGTGTTATCCTTACCATGGGGCCCAGCTTGATCTACTGTAAGACTCGTATCTTAGTCCGTACCTTTCCGTAGACTTCCGCGGTCTTACCGGTCGAATTCCGGCAACCTTTAACCCTTAACCGATATTGACGCGCGACCCTGATTCATCTGCCGACAACCCGAATCGACTCAACCCGAGACCAATACCATAGCGACCGCGCCGTCGTTGCGGTTCCGATGCCGCGACTCGCACGCCGAGGCGATACCCTGGTCAAGAGTTGTAGACCGACGTTCGGTGCGAGGAAACGCCGCGCGTTGCGAAATCCAAGAGAATCTTTACGATGTGTCACATCAATCACATCAATCCCATCAATCAATCAATCCATCAATCAAGTACATGTCAAGTACACATCACTTTCACCCCTTTTCCCAAGCAACCACAAAAGTCTTCACCTCCCATACCTCTCTTACACAAAAGTCACAAAAGTCTTCACCTCCCATACCTCTCTTACACAAAAGGGCCACAAAAGTCAAAGATTTCTTACACTCCCATCACCACATCCATCCATCACTCTCTCTCTCTCCCTTTACAACTCTCTCTCTTTCTCTCTTTCTCATTTCAAATCTCCAAGAAAAAATTCCAAGCTCCATACATATGGAATTTCTCCAAGCTTCCTAAACTCCAAGTGTGGCCCACCTCTTCATCCCAAGATCTCTCATCTCAACCCTCCATTCCTCATCTCATCCATTGAAGTTGAAGCTAAGGTGTCAAGGAACCCCTAGGAGCAAGAAGATCGGACGGTGGGTGCTAGATCATACTAGTTTTTTTTTTATTTTTATGATGGGCCAAGTGAGGCCCACCGATCAATGGTGTGGATCTCACTTGGGACCCTAAAATGTGGCCAATGGCCCACTTGGATCATCATGATCGTTCCATGATGGGGCCATTCTCCATGGACCCCATCATGATGTTTATTTCATTGCAAAAGGTCATCTAGACCGTCCATTTTGGTGGAGAGAGGATCTCCACCGTTGATTCTCGATCTTGGTGTCCCATGTGTTGAGGGACCCTTTTTATTGTATCATTTGCTTTTAAGGGAGGGCCCATAATGTCGGGGTCCCTCCATCACAAGGCGTGTCCCACTCTCCATGTCTCTCTCTCTCTTTTCTTTCTTTTTATTTTATTTTATTTTATCTTATTTTATGTGATAAGGTTGTGTGGCCCACTTGAATGAACCCCACCTTGAGATTTATTTTGTTCAAATTTTATTCAAGTGGGGCCCACCTTATATGTTGTATCCACGACAAACATCAGTGGTGGCCCACTTCATCAGGGCCCACCACAATATATTCTAAGAAGAGCCACACCGTCCAGCGTCTGGGACGCTGGACATCTCTATTCAAAAAAAAAAAAAGAGAAAAAGAGAAGGTTTTGGGTGGGCCGGCTTATGTAGGCCCCACCTTGGCGTATGTATGAAATCCAAGCCGTCCATTCTCTTACCCATTGCAGTTTAGGCGTTGAGCCAAAAGTTGAAGTTGATTGGAAGGTTTGGTGGGCCATAGCGTCGAAGACCGCGTCTTTACCATTCAATCTCATTTTCTTATTTTATTTTATTGTCTAAACATATAAAAATTCGAACTCTGGACTCGTTTTGCCTGTTGCGAGCCACAAAACGCAATGGCCGGAGCGGATTTCATTTTAGCGGGCCCCATGTGCGAAAAACTATCGGAAAACCATTTTTCCCAGTTTTTGGAAAGAGGCAGAGCCTCTGCCTTCTCTGTCAGCGAGCAGCGCCTGCACGCGCCTGCGTGCAGCCATTGGAAGGGGCGGACGGACGCAGGGGCCCACGGTCCTACGTGTGGGCCCCACCATAATGTTTATTTGTTATCCAACTTGCTCATGAGGTGGGCCACCCCAGTGGTGGGCCCCCCTCCAAAAATGAGAACGATCCAAGACTCAGGTGGCCCACACCACATGAAACAGTGGAATTGAAATCTACCATTGAAATCTGTTTGGGGCCCACAGAAGTGTTGGATCAAGCTGAAATTTATGTTTTTCCCTTCATCCAGGTCCGAGTGACCTTATGAACGAGTTGGATGGCACCTAAATATTACTGTGGGCCCCACATGGGACCCACCATGATGCATGTGTCTTAGTCCACCGTCCAGTGGACGGTGGCGCCCACCTTGCTGCTGCATTGCCTCCACCGTCCAGCGGACGGTGGAGCCCTCCTTGATGCGTGTGCCATTCCCACCGTTCAGCGATAGTGGGACCCACCATGATGCATGGGATGCATCCAGACCGTCCATTCGCTTGGTGAAACCCTTTTAAGGCATGAGTGACTGGTTGGGTGGGCCACTCATGTATGGGCTAGGCCCATTTGAATTGTAAAAGGCCTATGGGTTAGGCCCATTTGCTTTATTTAAGGCCTATAGGTGAGGCCCATTTGGATTGAAAAAGGCCTATGGGTTAGGCCCACTTGAAACACATAAGGCCTATGGGTATAGGCCCACTCGATATGTTCCAAGTCCATAGGACTAGGCCCTTTTGATGTATTCCAAGGCCCATGAAATTGGACCCATTTGATGTATTTTTAAGCCCATGGATGTAGACCCATTTGATATATGAAAGGCCTAGGGGTTTAGGCCCACTTTGATATGCATGCAAGGCCTAAGGGTTAGGGCCCATTTGGCGTACATATGGGGTTCAATTGGTGTGGCCCATTCGTTACCTTTAAGACCCATGAGTTAAGCTCATTTGATGCAGTCCAAGGCCCACGGGTTTTGACCCATTGCAATGCACATAAGACCCATTGGTGTGACTCATTTATGTGGCCCATCTGATGAATAAAAGGCCCATAAGATATGACCCATTTGATATATATGTAAGGCCAAATGGGATGAACCTACGGTCCATTGCAATGTGTAATCCCCATCCAGACTAACTAGCGATGTTTACAAAGATTGTGCCTTGGGAGCAATGTTGGTTTGACGTCCACATTGCGAGTGTAATGTTGGTTAGATGTCTACATTACGACTCTCCTTAGGGCCCATTACTGGGCCGTACTTGCTGTGTATAGGCCGTTCAGGCCCATCTGCGTTGTAAGAATGGATCATCACTCATTTACATGTTTAGTATAGTTTCATGACTCATGATCATACGCATCATATGCATGCTTGATATGAGGATTGACTGATCATAGCATATGCCTTCGGATAGGTTGTTTATGGGCTCCTAGTTAGGCAGTGTTGCCCTACATAAGCGCACGATATGCACAGAATTTGTTGCATGACTGGATAGCGTGCATCATACATTTCGCATTTGTGTGACATGGGTATTGTACGCCCTAGCGACATCAGGGCCGTAGCCTCCACAGACGTATCATGGTTGGCAGGATTGGATACCGAAAATCTTGTTCTACATGGGGTGCTATTGATATCCCTAGGTGAAAGTTCCTAAACCCTTATGGTACTAAGAGGTTGCTCCAACGTCTAGACCGAGTGGGTAGATGAGCGCTGAGTGCTGAATACCAGTTGGTTGTACTCTCTACTGTGTCGTGGTCGGTTGGAAGGGGGTGCGGCCTTACTCGCCCGAGAGTAGGGGGCAATGCTAGGCTGAGTCTGACCAGCTCGAGGAATGGGTCCGCTATCGACGAGTTGCGCCCGATATTGGCAGACGGATAGTGAGGTCTCTTCCACTTACCTTATTGCGCGTGATGTGGCGGCAATCTGGTTTAGAGTGTACTAGACCCCGGTGTATCCTATATTTGAGCTATATTGATGTGTGGACATAGATGAGGATCTGTATGCTTGAGTTGCATTGCATATCACATGGCCTTAGGGTGGTTGATACCATTCATGTCTTGCATCGCATAAGCCTTGGTACGACTCATGACATTACGGATTCATCTGCATATTCCGTATTACTCTGATATTGTATGTTCATATTACTACCTTGCGCACACACTTTCACCACCCTCTAAGCTTTCTATAAGCTTATGCACGACCGTTGCGTGCAGGTGACGTTGGTTCGCAGCAGCGCTGAGGCAGGAGCACGTCGCAGATCGTTTTGGAGTTTTATTCTTTACCATTGTATTTCCCTTTATGCTCATTATATTTGCAAAGTTTTTGATCATAGTAGAAATGTAATGGATTTCTTGGTTGTTGTTTGTGGGTTATGCCATTGGTTATGTTTATTACGAATCAAACTGACATTGAAAATTCTCCTCGTAGCATCCCAGGATCGGAACCTAGCGAATGGGAGCTAGGTGCCGAGAATGGGGTTCTACGGAGGCTGTCGGCGCCGGATTCAGCGATCGGAAATTTTGTGAGCCCGATTTCTGAGTTTGGGGCATGACATCTACACTACTCATCCATTTTTCCAGCCTATTTTAGGACGTGGTCCCAAATTTTAAGCAGATTCAAATCTCAAGTGGATCAGACCACATGAAACTACAATTATTGAACGCCTACCATTAAAAACTTGTCAAGGCCTACCATTCCAACCCCTTGATAAGGTCAACCAGACCTTGATTAAGGGAAAATACAAAGTCTCAAAATTTGTGGTCTACAAAAAGTTTTTAATAGTCATTTACAACTTTTTCAGTGATGTGGTCCACCTAAGATCTGGATCTGCTTAATTTTTAGCATAACATCCTAAATTGAGCTGAGAAAACAGATGGACAGATTTGATACATAACAGATTCATCAAGGTGGGCCCCACACGGTAGCATCTAAACCACTTCAGTCGTTCATATTCATATTCATGAGATTCCTATGTATGAGTTAAATCTTGTTGAGCAAATACATAAATAATATTTCCCATAAAATATAAAAACTGAAAATAATCTGAAATCATGACAGGCTGAAGCATATTATGAGAATGTTGTCCTTAAAGTGATATTTGCCCCAACTCAAATAGATTGAGTATGCTGAAAGGTTCTAGGTAAATAGCTCCTAGGATACAATGATCTTGGTGTGAATCTGCGTTCAACAAATATGACGATCTACCAAATGGAACTCTAGTCCATAAATGTCTAGCAAAAAATAAAAGAAAAAATTCGAAAAGGAGGAGAAGAAGAAAGATGTGTTAGACCACTGCACTAGTCTGATCTCATGCTAATGGTTCAGATGAACCATTCTAGACCACAACACTGGTCTGTTCTTCAAGCAATGGTTCAGATGGACCTTTCTGTTTTGCTGGAGTATCTTGCTTGCAGGAGAGGACTTAGTTCGTATGATTTTGTCGGAGTGTGTTTTTGATAGATTGTAAACCCATTCAAGCAATGGCAGACAGTTTTGGTCCAGGGAAATAAATAATCCATGTGACTGTTTTCTAATTGTTGGGAGAAACTAGTCGTTATTGGCAGTTTTTAACTGTTGTGTATATGGTGTAATGGCTATTACATGCAATTGTTTCTGACTGTTGTGAGACACTGGCTAGCCATTTCTAGCCCCCACCCAGCCATCCGCCTTGCCTGTAAGGTTGCAAAGGAGCGATGACGTGCGAAGTGCAAAGTGCGCCACTACAACCACACTGCCTCACATGCCTATGCTCTCGCACCGAGCCAGTGCCCGAGCGCACACTGGAACACGCAAGCTCCATACTCCTTGGACTAGGTGAGTAAATATTATAATACTCCACTTACCACATATATACTTAAAATCATCATTCTCTTTTTTCAACGTGGGACAATTTTCAAAACACAAGAAAAAATATATTTTACAAATCTTTTATATATAATATAATATTTTTTTATTTAAAATATATTAAAATCAATATATATCAATAGATCAAAACAATGGCAGATATTCAATGGAAACAATCGTTCATTTTACTCTCAATTCGTGTGTATGAACTTAGATGGCTGATCGGAGGTAGGGCAATATAACTGAATGGTCCGAATTTCGCAAGCGTATCTATAAGGCACTCAATACTTGCCATGAGATACCAATTGCCCACCGGGTACTTGCGTCAACCAAGATATATGTGTTTTATCCGTATGTCCATGTATTTTTCTATATTATTTTAGGGCATGACACCAAAAATAAAATAGATTAAGATCACAAGTGGACCACACTACAAGAAAATAGTGTTGATCGAACGCTCACCATTACAAACTTTATAAGGCCCACTGTAATATTTATTCCCCATCTAACCTGTTGTCTAGATCACACAGACTAAGAAAGAAAAATAGAAATATCATTTTCATCTAAAACTTTTGTGCCTACAAATTTTTCAATGGTAGCCCTTCAAACACTACTGTTTCCTTTGGTGTGCTCCAAAGGTAATTTGGATCAGCCTCATTTTTAGGCTAGCAATATAAGTTTCGATCGGAAGGCGTGGCTGAAACACATATATCAATGCCACATAGCACCGTCTAAGTAGCTCCTAGCTACTGACAGCGTCAGTACGCAATCCGCGTCCGTGAAAATGGGAAGCGTACTGCGCACTGAGTAAGCTAATCGCGGGAGTAAACTCTGCGGAGGCCACCGTGATTTATGTATTTTATCCATCCTATCCATCGATTTAACTAAATAATTTTATAGATTAATCGAAAGTTGAAGCATATAAAGAGCTCAAGTGGATGACACCATAGGAAATAGTGTGAATTAAACATCTACCGTGGAAAAATTCATGGGACTCATAGAAGTTTTGGATCAATATGATATTTAGTTTTTACCTTCGTCAATGTATTTTTGATCTTATGAACAGGTTAGATAATAAATAAATATCACTGTAAACCTTAAGAAGGTTTCAATGGGGAGATCATTATTCCCACTACTTCCTGAGGTATGGTTCACTTGGGCTTTTAATATCCTTCAATTTTGAGATCAACTCCTAAAATGAATTGAAAAAATGAATGGACGGTGTGTAAAATGAACTAGATAAATGAATGAACGGTGTGTAAAATGAACTGGAAAAATAGATGAACGGTATGGATAAACCACATACATTCACGATGGACCCAACAGAGTCCGATTTCGTGCTAATTTGGCTCCGTTGAGCCGGGGAAGCGGATTGCTTGGTAGCCGGAAGCGGATCGCGCAGTAACCCAGTTAGCTAAGCGTAGTGAGTAAACTCTGTGGGGTCTACTGAGATTTTTATATTTTATCCACTCCTTCCATCCATTTTACTAGATAGTTTTAGGGCCTGAGGAAAAAAATGAAGCATATCCAAATATTAAATGGACCACACCATGGGAAACCATGTGAATTGAACATCTACAGTTGAAAATTTCTTGAGGGCCACAAAAGTTTTGGATCAAGCTTATATTTGTGGATTCGCTTCATCCATGTTTTTGTAATCTTATTAACAGGTTGGATGACAAATAAACATCAATGTGGGGCCTAGCAAGGTTTCAACGGTGGAAATCATTATTCCCACTGTTTCCTGTGGTTGTAATCCACCTGAGCTTTGGATATGCTTCAATTTTGGACTCGACCACTTAAGTGAGCTGAAAAACAGATGGACGGTGTGGATAAACCATATACATTCAAGGTAGGCCCAAATGAGTTTACTCCATACAATAAGAGATAAGAGATCTCGTATGCCATACATCACCGACCTAGGTGGTGTGTCGACGTCACCAAGATATGTAGGGCCCTCCATTATGTATGCATTATATCACCACTGTACATCCATTTGGTGAGATCATTTTAGGGCACGAGTACAAACATAAAGTTAACATGAGGTAGATCCAAAGCTCAAATGGACCACACCATAGAAAGCATTAGGGACAATGACTCCCATGGTTGAAACCTTCTCAGGGCCACCGTGATGTTTATTTGCCATCCAACCGGTTGATAAGTTCACGCAAACCTGAAGCAAGGGAAGAACTAAATATCAATTGATCCAAAAATTCTGTGACTGTAAGAAGTTTTGGAAGGTTTGCGTTCAATCACCACTGTTTTCTTATGGTGCTGTCCACTTGAAATTTGGATCTGTCTCAAGCTCACCTCATAAAATGATCTGGAAAAATAGATAGACGGCGTGGATAAAACACGTACATCATGGTGGGGGCAAAGCATTGTTCAGTAGCCATACCGCTACTCGCACTCGCACTCGCACTCGCGGTGTGTGTAGTTAATATGTTTCTCGATCGCCGGTCCTAGCTGGCAGTCTAGTCCAGGAGCTCTATGGAGCTACTATTTTATTCACACCGTTCATCCATTTTTCTATACCATTTTAAGGTAAAAGACTAAAAATGAGATAGATCTAAGGCTCGTATGGCCACACCACAGTAAACAATGGGAATTGGGCGCTTCCAAAAGGCTCTGATCAAGTTAATAGTTTTGTTTTCCCTTCATTCAGGCCTCTATCACCTTAGGAAGAGGTTAGATGGCAAATAAACCTTACGGTAGACCATAGGAAGGTTTCAATAGTCGTCTTTCAATTCCTATTGCTTTCTCCTGTGTGTCCATTTGAGCTTTGGATGTGCCTCATTTTTTTAGTTTTGGGAACGCAGCCCATGGGACACCCTCAACCACCTCCCTGTCGTATCCTTGAGGATGGAGTGATAAAGAAGTTTGCGCACTTGTCACTGTTTAGGATACGGTTCCAAAGTGTATATGATCTATTTATCTTGGTTTGGCTTCCTTGGTTCTGCATTACCTTTTTAAGGTAATCAAAATGTTGTGTTAAAATGTTTGGAGTCGCCACTAGCTGATTTGATGAGGTGATGGTTCACAGTTCAATAAAGTCTTGCTTGGTGGTTTAAAGAGTGTTGAAACCCTTCAACCTAAAAGACTTATGTGATTGGCCTTCGACCCTGGAAGTTTAGGTAAGGGCATCAGTTACAGGGAATTAGGCACTCTCTTTTGTTTGCACTGAGTGCGGTTTCTACTTGAAGGGATGTGTCAATATAGGAAAAAATACAGCGCTTGTAAATACGTTAATCATATAGCCATACTTTGCATAACCCTACAAGAGGACTGAATATGTGAAGAAGAAGAAAATAAACATGGTATAGCCTTGCTTTGCATATTCAAAAGACAATGGGCAGGCAAATAAGATAAGATAAATGCAGCACAAAAGAATAAATATAGTAAAAGAATGAGTATACGGGTAAATTATGATGGAATTTACGAAATAAACCACATTCTATTATCAAGATGTGAGACACTCTTTTTTGGTTAAAAGATATAGTTGGACATCCCTAATCCTGATTCTACTATTAAATAGGCTGGTTTACCTTAACAAGTAGATTTCCTGTAATTGGCTTGAATGATATAGAATCTTGAATAGGTGTGGGCCTTGGAGAGTATCATAGGTGGCAAAACTTCCTTTTGGATAGGGACAGGGGCTAAACTAGGCTTCATAAACTTTCTCGCTGCCTTTGCGATATTCTTTATACCTTTGGCCTCTGTCTCTCCCCTTCTCTCCCCAGACTAAAGGATAGGGGGTTGAATTTATAGGCTTAGAAATTGTTGGTCATCCATTAGCTGGCAGGACACTTAGCATAATTTTAACATGCGGGATATGCCAAAGAGCATCTAAATCTTCTGGAGAGGAAAAGTGGAGGCCAGTGTTCATCGGCCAATGGTTGGCCAATGGTTTGCAACTGCTTGTTTTAGGGCAACACTCTGTTCTTTCTCCTTCTTTTTTGTTTTTTGAGGCTGTCTTGACTCCAGTGATTATGGATCAAGGGATCTAACCCATTCACCTTCTTCGGAAAGAAGTCCTTGGCCTGAGTGTCCGTTTTTATAGACTTAAAGGTTCTTTTGACAGATTGATGCAGTTATATCTAGAGATGCCAGGTCATCTAACTCTTGGGATGGCTACTTAAGTATCCTTGTTGAGGGTTCGGGAGTTAGTAATCTCTGGATCAAACCCGATAACCTCATTGGGGGGATGAGGTTGGGGTTCTACGTTTAAATTGGCTCGATTTTCCAACAGGGGTCAACGAGGTTACGTATAGTTCCATCAAGGGTTGTTCAAGAGTAGTGTTTTTGAGATTTAGGTGGGGTGTCTACAGGCTCATTCTTTAGAATGATCTGAAAAAGTTGATGGATGGTGTGGATCTAACACATAAATCATGATGGGGCTTAGAGAAGTTTCATACATTAAACGTTGGGTTGTGTATTGCACAATCTATTCGAGAGAAAGAAAATCCATGTGGCAACGTGTGCAAGGGCAATTTTGGAAGTAAATTCATCTAAGGGTTCGACATTAATGGGTCATTTGTAAGCTTGTAAGAGATAAATGAGAAATGGAATTGGAGGTAAATGAATTGAGACTAAATGACTTTCTCAGTTGTATTTGTATGGGAGTAAATGAAATGCATTTGAAATCCAAATATGTTGTTTGAATGAGATTAAATGGGAAGAATTGGAATGTATTTGAATTTTTGAATAGAATAATTGTAATAAGCCCATTGAAATATATACTTTAGCAAGAAATTGGAAATTTTGAGCCTTAGGTAAGCCACAAACATAAGGATTACATACAAGCAACTTGCCAACATTTTTAAATTGTGCATTTAGATGGCTAACCTTTGGATAGTTTGGATCATTCTATTGGTGTGATTTTAGTGATGTAATTGATAACTGGATTATTTCGAAGTATCATGAGCATGCCAAGTGTATGACGGACATATGTATAGAGGCACCTTTGTTCACTTATGCAACTCTCTAAGGGGGCTCAAAAAGGCATTTCATCCCATTTACTTCCAAATCCTCTCTCGCAAAGAGGATTTCATTTACATGCCTATTTACTCTCAGTCCATTTCATTTACATATATTTACTCCCACCTAAACGCTCATCAAATACTATTTACCTCCATTTACTCCCATCCAAATGGCCCTAACAAACAAAACTTAATGTAAAGCACTTTCTGAAATTGTGTGGATTATCGAGCACGATATCACGACATGTGAAAGCTTACAAAGCTTAGAATTATATCTAAGTCAAGGGGAGTGGAGTGAATAGGACCACTTTAAAATTATTTACCAATTAATTCAATTAAGTGGATCTAATATCATAGACTAAATAAGATACAACTATATGAGTATAATAGTTTATATGCGTGAGATATGAAATATCAATTATGTGTACTACAAATTAAGTGCTTAGCATACACTCTAATATACATCTATATAAATTAAACTAATTCAATTGCAAAAAAGAATAGAAATACATCCACATAAGTAATCACAAATACAATGATATACAGTAATTCGGCTAAGTACCTACTCAACTCCCGGTAGACGCACTCAAACTCAAGTGTATCAGATTCCACTATCTCAATGGTTTTCAATACATTCACCACAAACATTTACAATGGTTTTCATTAAGTTCAACAAAAATCTACACGTACGCACTCGTGTCCATAGTAGTCCTACATAAGGACCTAAAAGTACACACCTGTGTTGGTAGAACACGTATAGATCCATATTAGAGGCTCTCTTGGAGACTTAAATGGCTTTTTAATTGTAGGCTAATCAATAACCTTTTCGATCTTACATATGAACATACACATATGTACTCGTGTTGGTGGCTCCCATGGAGACTTCAAGGGTTTTATATTAGGTTAACCAATAATCTTCGATTAGTCCTACACAAGAACTAATATTACGATTACTCCCATCAGTGATGGTCTTACACAAGGACCTATTCAAGTTTAGTTTTAAATTGTATACTTAATCCTACACAAGAAAAGAGTATACAATGGACTACAAAATAAACCCTTAGTTGTTGGTGAAATGAGCCCCATTGTAGCACCTTTTTGGGATGATTCTTCAATGCTTGAATCAGCCTCTCTTGTGCTCCCTCAATCTTTGATGCAGATCTTCTTCAGTTTTGACGATTTACTACTTTTCCAAAGGATCTTCCTATATATTGAGAGGATGCTAAAGTAATGTGGTTGGGTTGGTTGAATCTCCTACAACTAATGTGTTAATTGGTTCTAATTTGGGGATTCACCTAAATGGGCATCCTAGAGGATGGAAAACATAAAGATTTACTTATGGGAATAGTGTCTAATCTCTAGAGAATACATGAGAACAAGTACATCTTCAAATGGAGATTAGAATGTTCATTAGAGTGACGAATCATAATGAAGATGTCTTGAATCTCTTTAGTTTAGATTCTAGAAGTTTGAGATATGAGTTGCAGTCATAAAGCCTCTAAAAACACTAAAAAACCATTCATCATGCTAAACTCCAAGTGCCCATTTTATAAGGAAAATGCCCCAATAGATCTCTAGTGGTTGTATATTTGGTGAGACCTAAAAAGGTTCAATCCGATCGAAAATACCCAAGGATAGACCAAATCGTTGTTGGATAGAATTAAACTAATGATTTATCAAATCAGACTGAATTAAACCAACGATTTATCAAGTCAGACCGGAAATTGTTGAATTTTCACATTTGCTTGTTGGACTCTTTTAGTCACTTTTGATCAAACCAAACTTAGTCCAAGTCAAACTGAGAATTCTTGAAATACTTTTAAAGCCTACATGATATTGTTCAAACAAAATCCTAAGGCTTGAGATGATAAAATAATGTTTTCCTATTAGGGTATTTCTTATAGAAGTAGGTTGTTTTAAAATTAAAAGGATTCTAGAGTTAGGATCACCAAGACACCTCAGTTTTACCTATGTCTTCAAGCCTTAATGCTGCAAGTCTTCGAGTCTTCGTTCTTCTAATGTCTTCTAATTGGGGCTCAACTGACTCAAGACACCCTAGCACACATTATTGACAAACTGAGGTACTTACACTTTCTAGGTTCCACATTCAATGATTTTTCAGTGTTAACAAACATGCCCTAACTTAAGTGAAAAAAAACTTAATAACTTTAAAAGCTAAAGGGAGGAAAATTCCCCAAATACCCTGGGGAGAGCTTCCCTATCGGATTGCCATGCTTGGACATATGGAGTGTGGGTATGTATATGATAGAGTAATAAATATATGACTACGCACATATGAATTTATGATATGATAAGATCCAAGATTCTGGTAAGTCATAGATCATACTCCAATGAATGTCTAGAATGCAGTGCATGATGAGATAGGCTACCATGGGCTTTTTGATGAGACAAGATTTAGGATTCTAACAAGTCACAGAGCTCGGGCTAGTGAAGTGTCAAGAATGCAGTGCATGGGCGCTTAGACTACTATGGGCTTTTTTATGAGATGGGATTAGGAATTCCGGTGAGTCACAGAGCTCGGGCCAGTGGAGTGTCTAGTGAAGAGAGGTCGATGATAGAAGTAATGATATCATGAATGTCACTCGTATCATATGCATCCTATTAATTTCCTTCGACGTAGAACCCTCAGGGTATGAACGATTTACTTGCCTCAATTTATTTTCCTTAGTTCTTTAATACATTTCTCAATGTTATCAGAACAACCTATCTAAGTAACATGAATACTTTGCAAATCAGCACTAGCCAGAATAATGTTTAAGAATCTACAGTTGGCTAGGGCCCGTAGAATCGCCTAGAGAGCAAGGAATTCAAAGAATCCATGCCTCGAGTAACTCCTAAATCGATATGCACCATACATTCTAGGTAAGAGCTTGATTACAAAAATTAAAGGGGGGGTACCCTTTTCCGTATGTGCATGGTACAGTCTCCACTTTGCCAGGCTATATGTTCTTAAAAGGAATTCAAAGATCTTCCAATGAGCTAAAGAAATCAAAAGTATTATATTAGCCTATAAGGCCTATATAAACATAAAAAGAAACTAAAACAAGAGAAAAGTTTGCATCAACGAAAAATAAACTAAAAATGACATAGCATTGAACTTTCGGTTGTCCATTTAAACCACTTTTTCTGATACAAAAGATCCCTAGAAGGAACAATTGTAGAGCATACTCAATGCAGCATCAATACAGCTTATTAATAAAAGTATACGCAAATAAAAAAGAAAACAAAATAAGATGCAAGTATGTGCAAGGACTTTTGATTTGTAGGGAATATGTGGAATGGAATGGGTATTAGCTCTTAGCTAGGTGTTGGCTTTCAACTTCTTTATTGAAGAAAACAGAGAAAGAAAAGAGACATGGAGTAGCTTGGAAAGGCTTAAAGAAGAGCAGAGAAAGGAAGTCTGTAGAAAGTTCTAGGGAGCTTTCTTTCTCTGGTATCGATTCTCTAGATTTCTCTTCCTATTTTCACTATGACTCTCTATTTTCGAAAAATCTTTGGCCTCAGTGCATCTGATGTTGTGTTATTTTGGATAATTATACTACTACTGTCTGTGGCAGTATATTTTTTGGGTACTGATTGAATATGGCTGCATTTAATTCTATTCTGTTTGCCATAGTGATATATGATGTCCCTTGGTTGGATAGAGTTTCTGCTATGAAATGCATATGATTTTCATGATTATCTCACCTGACCTGTTTAATATGCATTCCTATTTTCTCATGATGATGTATGATTTACAATGATCTCATCTTTATACATTATCTATCCTTTTGTAGTTCTCCCATATGCTTAAAGTCTTTAGTTAATATCACTTGTTATGCCTTTGCCAACGATTGACAAAAGGGGGTAGAAAAAGTTAGAAACACCCCGTGTGGAAAATTGGATATCTGTTCTTATATATTGCAGGCATAAGGGGGAGCAGCTGCACCAAAAAAGGGGTTTTTACAGTAAGGGGGAGTAAATTGTGGTTGTGTACATGAATGTGTTAGAATTTATAAAATTGTGTAATCACATGTACACACAATTTAGGATGTATCTGTCTAGATATTTTTCTAGGGTGTTTTGGGTATTTTGTCACGTAATTGACAAAGGGAGAGATTGAAAGTGCATCTACTAATGCCCTTGTTTGTCAATTACGATATAAGTTAAATCAGTCGGACTACAGCACCTAATAGGAAGATGAATTCAAGCGTCTGCCTCAACTGGATGTGTGGAAGCTCGCCATAGGTAAATCAAAACCTCACATCCCTTGTTCCAAAACACCAGGTGATTAAAATCCTAAAAAATAACTTAGAACATATGAGGATTTTTGGGTAAGTGAACTTTTTCAAACAGTAGAAAATCTCTAAGTTTGCATGCCCTGTCGATTGTATCAATACACCTTTCGATATGATCGACCTACTTTGTCGATGTCCTCGACACTTAATCGATACTATCGATAAGAGGACTAAAAGTGTCCAGCAACTGCATACCATCTGGACAGATTTATCGATATATCGATACATCTATCGATATCATCGATATTCAAATATCGAGTCCATCGGAAGTGGCTCAATAATATCGACAGTCAGAATTTCGACACCCCTATTTTTCTAAAGAAAACTACTATGAGCTTCAATATATCGATGACTGTTCCGATTCAATATGAATTCAAATATCGATCATATCGGAAGTCGATCATATCGATAGTGGGCGCGTATTTCTTCCAGCAAATATTTTAAGATGTTTTAAACCTTGATCAGGGGTCACTCGAGGAAATCGATATTCTTATGTCGATGCTATCGAGTCTTGGTCGATTGGATCGAGTCTGGGCACAAACTGTCCAACATACTTATAAGTAAATCTATACGATTTATCAATCTTATTGACACGGTCTCGATATCATCGACATTCAAATTTCGATGACATCGGTTGACCCTCTATCATATCCTATAAAACCTGAAATATTTCAACTAGTCTCTCTCATTCTTCAAGTGTCGACAGATTGATCCCACTATCGATGGAATCGGAGTTCGAAATTCGATGACATCGACACAAGTATCGATCCCATCGATCAGCTGACAATAGGTTTCAAAAGCGTATGACTTTTGAGTTTATGTTATCGAGCGGACAATCGATCCCATCGAGAGTATACGCTCAATGATATCGACCATGCTCGATGACTTCAAACTCAGTCATAAATATGACTGTTTTATATCCGTTGAAACCTTTTGCCTATTTAAAGAGAGACTTGTTCATATTGTTGGTAGAGAAAGAAGAGAGTGTTTTTGTGTGTCTTACCTTCAGATTATATACTCAAAGCCCTTTCTCTATGGGAGTTCATCTTCCAATCCACTCTCATTCATTGACATTCAATAGAGTGGATTGGAAAATGAACTTCCGCATTTAAGGATCCTTCAGGAACTATCTTAACAATATATCTTTTAGCTGGGATGCCTTGAATGAATAGATGACGGGAATCACTCTATTTTCCTTATAGAAAAATTCTAAAAGAGTGGATTTTTATCCTAACCTTGACCCAACCCGAAACTGAATACTGGTATATCTTTTGTATTGCAGATCAAGGAAGCTGAAGGCTCTTCAACAACAAGAAGGAGATCTTCATCACTGTGTAAAAAGGGACTTATCAACTTATCTGTAAGTACTTAGAGTCTAGAGGACACTTGTGATCATTCCTTTCTAGGATTGGGTCTTAAGTGTTGCTCACCCTTTGAAGTCCTCAAAGGAGGCCTTCGGCGAGAGTGTATGCTATGGGTGCGTTATGTGGACCCTTTCTCTGTGGAAAGCATAAACATCTAGGTGCGTTGTGTGGACCCTTGCTCTGTGTAGGGATAAACATCTGGTTAGGAGTACACCAGCAAAACTCTAGGGTTAGAGGTGAACCGAGTAAAAACCTCCATGTGAGGGTTGAAGGTGAACCTGATTTAAAACCTTAGGTTTGAGGTGAACCCTGGGAAACCTCCTTAGTGAAATTCGGTACACTCAAGAGATGAGTACGACAGTCGGGAGTGGAGTAGACAAGTAGTCGAACCACAATAAAAATGATTGTGTATGTGATTTTTATTATTTTTCATTGTGTGATATTTCTAACATGCTCTTATATCTGATTATTTAAGATCACACCTCATATACACACACAGTCATATCCATCACAACTTATATGCTACTTATTTATCTTTCAAGAAGTTTGTCATTGGATCCTCTACTAGGCTTGAAGCCAGTGGAGTTACATTCGAGTAATCCTGATAATTGTATAATTAGTGCAATAGGATTTTAAATATACCATAAAACTTTAAAAAATCCTATTCATCCCCCCCCCCCTCCCCCCCCTCTAGAACATATTGACATATTTCTACTTCAACTCAAGCGGTCTTCACTGCTATTTCAATTGGTATCAGTGCGGGTCTCTCGTTAAGGGCTTCACCACCTAGAGAGTGATCTTGACTGAAAAGGAATCATGCTCAAGAGGTCCCGGAGGATGTGATAGATCATAACAATTGCCTTATAATCCATACTGCTCTGAAAGCTGGCAATAATTTAAAGTGGTATCTTGATAGTGGATGCTCCAGGCACATGACTGGTGACCAAACTATAACGCCCTGAAAAAATTCGTACTTGGACTCGAGTACCAACTCGACCAGAAATCGCGCTTGATTAATTCCTTTAGAAAACAAGTGTGAGTTAGCTAGTGCAATGCTAGAGTAGCTGGGAAATAGTCCCTGATCACTTTAAATACGTTCTACAAGACCCAAAGCGAGTAGAACCAATGACGCTATAATACTCTAAAACCTCGGATCAAACTCTAAACCGGTTTGTTCTCAGGACCTCTTTGAAACTTTGTATTAGATCTAGACCGCGCGTCGAAAGTCCAATACCTCCAATCTTAGACCGTTATAACCGCCTAGCTGGACTTGACAATCATTTCGAAAATTAAGTCCAACCGACATTCAAAGGCTATTTCATTGAGCCTGGAGTGAAAAGAGTAAGAATAGGATAGATTTGGAATTTTAAAATTTAAATCTGGCACACGACTTGGCGCGTTATTATTAAGCGTTCTGACTGTCAGAATTCAGCCAAATTACACCATCAGATCAGAAAAAATTTCTTTTTCATATCATGAGACTTGTAGACCTGATCTACGTGCGATGACTGCTGAACTGAAACTGGACCGCCACGTGCGATCTACGAACACTACTGGTCTGAAAACGGGATGTGAGTGACATCCGACGTGCATGAGCTTAAGTCCGATCTCGTTCGGCCAGGGGACCTCCCGAAATGTCTTTTTAGACCGAAACAGTCCCGATTTGGTTAGGCATCAAGTAAACATTGTTCCCAAGCCTGTTTTGGGCATGTTTTGGGTTATAAAAGGGCCTTAAACCCTCACTTCTCTCACCCATTCGAATTTGCTAGAAACCCTAGCTGGTGTGAGAGAAAAGGTGAGAGATTGTGAGAGAGAGTGTGAGAGAATTTCCTGCTGCTTGCACTACCTGTTGCACGTGCTTAAGCAACGCACCTCAATCACTTTTTCGGTGATTTCGCTACATTTCTAGGTAAGAAAAGATTCCAAACACTTGCTGATTTAAGGTTCCGTCGGTTCCTTAGCATGGTAGCTTATACATCTTGTGAAATAGGTTGCCTGTTCGCCGTATACGAAGCGTATACGTTCCGTTCGAATCAATACACTTCTAGGATAAAAGGTGCGGATTCTAAACGCTTTGATTGACTGTTTTCAACACTTTCAATGTCGTTTAATAGTAGATTATCGACGGTAACGCCGTTTGACATGTAAAACATGCTGTCTGTTTCTTGTTTCGTAAGCAGACGAAAAATATGAGATTTAGGGCATTTTAGTCATTTGTAGGAAGTACTGTTTTCATCCATATTTTGCTGATATGATTGACATAGATTTTTGTCGCATTAGGATATTACGAATGCGTGCATAATCAGTTTGGCGAAGAGATTCGCCCAAATGCGCACTTTGAGTCGACATACTATATGTAGACTTAAGTGTGTAGACTAAGTGTTTGTATAAATGTTTGTATTAGTATGTATTGAATTAAATGGTGTTATGAATTAGTTTGAGATTGAATTCTTAAATAATATGATGATGTAAATGATTTTCTACATGTTGGCTATATGCATGATTTCATTATATGTATGAAATGCATGTGTTAGATGATTTACTTAAGTTGTATGTTATAACATGTGTTAACATGCTCACATTGTTGTATTTCATTTCCATTACTCTCATATGATTGCTGATGTGAATTCATAAATGTTTGGGACTATACCTAGTCCAGGCAGTCGGCAACCGAGTAAATTCGTGGTTGGCTTATCTTTGCCACAAACGACGCGTCGATGAACGCGAGTCGTGTTTTGGAGTTGGCGGCAGTGGTTAGGCCACACGAGGTGTTTTATGCACTTCATATCGTTCGACTTGAGATGCGCTAGTACTAGTCGAGCCCGTCAGGTAAACCGACTGACCATTGTATGTTCACCTTGTATGAGTCATAACTGCTTAAACCTAGGGTACTGAACTTACCATTGTAAACCCTATTAACCATGGTACCTTGATACATAAAGACTCATGAGTCGAGCATGGTGGTATGGGACACCGTGGTCGAGCTGTCGGCCTACGCTGGGGCCACAAATCTCCCCATAGTGACCAGTGAGCACTTATGACTCGTGAGCAGATTATGGTGGTATGGGACAGTATATTCATGCTGTCGGCCTACACTGATCAGGCGATGAGCCCTTTGTAGTGACCGCGAGCGTATTCTAAGTATACGGGAGGCGACGACCCTTTCGTAGCAATGAGAGTACAGTAGGCCTGTATTGATAAGGTGATGGGGGAGCGGTGCAACGAGTGCGAGCAACAGCCCTGACAGCCCTTGCAGTGACCTACAAAATATACATCGTATGAGATTACTAGGAGTGACGACCCTAGACAGGATCTGTGTTGGGATAGATATAAGGGAAGTACCTTAGTTTTCCAATCTTGCTGTATGAAAAAGACTAATAATAACTCGGTAATCATAGCACCATCACATTGCATGTGCTTGGAAGATGTGGAGCACTGTGGGAAGAAAGCATGTCGGGGGCGTAAGATGGTGTCGTATGAGGGAGATCGTCGGTGAGGGCATCCATCATGTCACGTCATATTGCATTAACAACAGTATTAGGAATGTTTGATTTACTGCTTTACTATTATCGCATGATTGATTTGAGAACATGCTAATCTTTACTCTATTATTCCACTGAGTTAGCTACTCACTCCCACGTTACGGGATGGTGTTTGCAACACCCACCAGACCCTGTCTTAGATGCAGGTGAGGCAGCGATTCAGGAGGCAAGCCGGATTATGATGAGGACCAGGACGAGTTCTCATATATATAGTACCACGATGGATTTTCTTAGGTGGCTTGGATTGATGGGACTTCTCAGTGGGACTATTTTTGACATTTTAGTTCTGTTTATTTACATGTATATGAGACTCAGAGATGTATTCATACTTTGGAGACAGTTGAGATCTATTTTATTTTTCATACAGTGATATGTATATCCTTTAGTCTTCCGCTTGCTTTTATCACTGAATCTGGAGTATGAATTGCATTTTTGGTATACTTTTACTCATGTGAATGCTTTAACTCAGACAACATTGAATCATAATCATTTTTTTTTGCATAAGTGACGATCTGAAACTCGGGAGTCGGGTTTATACACGACCCCCGATTTTCAGGGTGTTGCAAGTTGGTATCAGAGCATGAATGAGATTATACCGGGCCTGGGTTATGGTCACGTGACGTACGCTGTCGCTTCCTTTGACTTAGGTGGGTGTGAGGAAGGTCTAGAAACACTTATAGGATCGCAGTTTCACCAATAGGCGAAGTCCATTCGTATCGATCGTTTGATCGAGTTCGTAACGCATCTAGGGTCTCGTGAAGCGACCTAAGTAGCTCTTAGGTTATAAGTAGGTGGGTTGAGACATTTTTTGAAAGGTTCTAAATTCGTAAATGTGAATCCTTGGGCTGTGGGGCAACCACAACCCTTACTTTCAATCGCTAGGGCTTAAAAATTTCGTTTCACCTAATTCCTTCAAAATTCTTCCTCTCACCACTCCATTCTTCAATTCTTTCTCTGAATTTTCATGTTAGGCATTGATCCTAATGTGAAAATGATATAAAATCATACTTCGATAAAATTTTACAGTGAATAATAAAATTTCATGAAAACTGCACATTTGGCCATTCTAAATTTGTAATATTTAGTAACTAATGGGCTAGATGGATGTATTAGATCCTTCTACCCCAAAATCATATGATACATGGTAGGAAAATGTATTCAGGTTTAAAGATTAGCCATAAAATTTTCTGAATGGAGTTTTGGGCCTCCCTAGGCCAATCTATAATGAACTAAGGTGGGGCCCATACATATTTGAGGTCCTTAGGGCAGGGGGGACCCAACCCATGTGGTCCCACCAACCGAATTTGTGATCAGCCGGCGATGCCATCACCGATCAGTGGGCCCCACGTGGGCTGAAATTCGGGCGCGTGTGGTTTTTTGGGTAGGGCATCCCTCCTATGTGTGGTCCGTCCGTCGAAAATCCCTAAAAGGGGTACTCCTTCACAAACAGCCCCCTCCCAAGCTCCCTTTCACATTTTTCTTGCTGCCCATCTCAAATCGATGCTCCAAATCCCTCCCAATCCCATTTCTTGCTGAAACTGAATCCATTCCATCCCTCCATTACAGTTTGTAACTCCTCCTCTTGCAAATCTCATCCATTGGAGCTCCTACAACCTCCATTTGTGGCTGAAATCGGGTGGAGCTCCATTCTCCTTTATCCTTCTCTTTTCTTTTTAAAAATCCAGCCCTAGGGAGCTTGAAGCATCCCTCTACAATGCCTAGATTTCCTTCTGTCCGTTTGGGCAGCCATTTCTCCCAATTTTTCTCACTTTCCATGGCTATTGTTGTAGCCATTTTGGGTCTTTTCTCCTTCTCCACGATCCTCTCTTTGATGGGAAAGAGAAAGACCGCAGCAGATGAGGCTGGG
Organism: Magnolia kwangsiensis; assembly: GCA_037074715.1. Lineage (NCBI taxonomy): Eukaryota > Viridiplantae > Streptophyta > Magnoliopsida > Magnoliales > Magnoliaceae > Magnolia > Magnolia kwangsiensis. Next base: position 33,236,028 of record CM073576.1, on the reverse strand, counting down.
CCTAGTCACCCTGCGCAATCGAGAAGACCGAGGGGTGGCGCCGCTAGCTCAAGCGCCGCCACAAGTTCAAGCACAGCCCGAGAGTTTCATACAAAGCGGGATTTGGATCCCCATACTCAAATTGGGTGAGTGCTATTAGTAGAGATGCCTCATAGCGATTATACTGACCATAAGGTGTTGTTTGAGGCAGACATGGAAGGGCGACTCTTCGGTGAATTCCTATTGTTTGAGCGCATTGAATCTGCACATTGGGGTCCGCTCTTTGAAGCCCGTTCTCATGCTAATGTGAGCACCATTCGTGCCTTCTACGCTCGTATTCAGAATCCTACATTGGAGCCATTGCAGTTCAAGATTCCCTTTGGTAGAGACCGGATGGCTACGGTCGATGTTCGGTTGATAGCGTGACTTCTGAACGTACACCTTGGTGATGTTCATCCCAGTGCAAAGAATTTGAGGCGTAGGCGTGAGCGAGATCATCGTACCAAGTTCCTATACAGTAGTCTGGTTCCATGGCAGCCTAACAATAGCCTCAAGGTGTCTCATATGTCTGATGATTTGTACCTGTTGCACCACATTTGCACATTCAACGTGTATCCCAGGTCAACAAATCGCATTGAATGTACGCGCCTTATGGTTGATTTCTTGTATCAGGTGGCCTAGGGAGAATGTGTGTATGACCACTTTCGTATTGCGACAGATTATCCTCATAGCGAAATCAAGAAGATCGTCTGAGTCGCTTCCTTTTGGCCAGCTTATATGCAAGATCGCGCTTGAGTTTGTTTACAGACTTGGGCCGGAGTTACCAGTTCCGATTCACTGCATTGATGAGTCTACCATGGTCAAGATGAGGATCGGGTCTCAGTACCATGAGACTCAGCTTGATGAGGATAGCGAGGGCAATTTTGATGACGAATAGTATTCAAGTGAAGGAGAACGTGGAGCGGAGTAGAGGAAGAAGCCCAAGAAGAGGAAGAAGAGGAAGCTCAGGATACTGATGAGAGCCCTCCTCCTTCTACTCAGGCTACTCGTGATGCTCACATTGCCCGAATTGAGGAGAGTCAGGTCGTCTTGTGAAGGGAAGTTCAGGAACTTCGGGCTGAGGTTGAGGATACCAAGGCCGTTATGAAGAGGAAATTCGGTAAGGTGACTCACACCTTGAAGGCGATCCTGTGCTGCTTACAGGATAAGGGTGCTCCTCCTCCGTCACTCGACTCAGACTAGCGATGAGATTTTAGATATTGTTTGTAGTAGTTAGTCGTTTCCTACTTTATGTTGTGTAAGCCTGTTAAGGCTAGTAGTTTACTTCTGTTGCTGTTGTACCTTTAACTGTCTTAGTTCCCATGTACTTCTTGTCATGATGCCTATAAGGAGATATCCCTTGTATTGTGACAATTTTGATTAAATGAAATGCATGGAATGCTTTTGACTCTTTATATGAATGATTGCGGTGTGTTTGTGCTATTGAGACTGATAAGGTTGCGCCCTATTATGAATATAGGGAATGCCGCCTAAGGCTACACGGAGCACAGCTCGACTTATATTGGGTGAGCCTATGGATTAGGTTCCCCTCTGGTCTGATACTCATGCGGACCCTGCTGTGGGCCCGATTCGTAAGACAGCACGTGAGTCTCAGCCTCCTTCTGGTCCTGCAGTTGGACCACCGCCTTTCACACCGCCTGTCAGAGAGCAGTACCGTGCGTCTTCTTCGACACAGTACATGCCACAGCCTACTCCACCTACAGATAGATTTGAGCAGATGATGGCCATGATGTAGTAGCAGCAGCAGCTCCTGACTACTATAGTGGGGGCTCTAGCCCAGGGTGGGAGTGTGACTCCACCTGCACCACCTGCGCATCCAGCTGAGGATGCCAATACATATGCTCAGGATGAGGGCATGGCTCATCCTGCACCACCTGATTACCCTGCGGGGAATGCCGCAGACACACGGGGCTTACTAGAGCGATTCCAGAGCTTACGGCCTCCCACTTTTACGAGTTCTCATAGACCCGGAGAGGATGAGTATTGGCTCGACCGTGTGTCGAAGGTATTACGGATGCTGCATTGCTCAGAGCCCGAGCAGGTTGAGCTGGCTACGTTCTTATTCGAGCGGGAGGCCAGTTTATGGTGGGACAGTGTGTTGCGGACCGTTGCCTCTGATTACATTTGGACTTGGGCAGCGTTCGAGTTCTGCTTCCATGAGAAATACTATCCTCAGACATATAGGCATGAGAGAGAGAACGAGTTTCTACGCCTCAGACAGGGAGGCATGACGGTGACTGAGTATGAGCATCGGTTCACTGAGTTGGGCAGATACGTCCTGACTATACTGGTAGATGAGCAGATGCGCATACGGCACTTTTCAGAGGGTTTGTGACCGGATATTTGGTCGAAGATGTGTTGCGTGAGCATTCCCTCCTACGCAGAGCTGATTCACATGTCCATGCGGGTAGAGCAGGATGTGGATCGACTTACGTGATCTCATGGCCCTATTGCTCCTAGGCCACGACCAGAGTTGCAGGACAGGCCCTTTGAGGACAAGAGGTCTCGTGTCGACCCTCCTCCTAGGGCTACAGCGCCAGTACTCCCGATGCGGCGCCCTGATTTATCATGTGCTTATTGTGGGAGATCGGGCCATTTAGCACAGAGTTATTTCGCTCGGATGCGGGACAGTGGATTCTCACCGCCGCAAAAGATCGACCGTACACGCCCACATGCTATATCAGCACCGCCTTTACGGTTGGCTCCTGCGCACCCTTCCTTCAGACCTCCCGTATCTCAGTTCAGGCCGCCTCTACGGCCCATGGTACAGCGGCCGAACCAGCCACAGCAGGCGTGGATACATGCCTTGACAGCTGAGGCAGCCGAGACAAAGACTTCTCAGCATTCGGCCTTTGAGGTCACTGCCCATATTGGAGGTATTCCTATTCTCGTGATGGTGGATACTGGATCCACACTTTCTTTAATATCGCATTCCATAGTCAGGCATCTTGGACTGCCGACCATTCGTATGGATGGAGTGCGAGTTCTTTCAGCTCATGGGGATTTTTCTTATGCCACCCTGATGTGTGAGGGTTTCTTGGTGGATCTGGGAGGCAGGACGATGGCTCTTAATCTTATCGTCGACCCCTCCCTTGTTTATCTCGACGTCAATCTTGGCATGGACTGGTTGACTGCTGCGAGGGCCGAGATTGACTGCGAGACTCGTATAGTGACTATCTACGAGCCAGAAGGCGCGTCCTTTACATTCCCAGTACGGGTAAATCTCCTCTTCCGCATACTTAGCTACACTACTTTACTACGGGACACTGGTGCCCAGATACTTGAGCATACGCCAATCGTTTGTGATTTTGAAGATCTGTTCAGGAAGATCCCTGGGTTTCCGCCTTGACGAGAGATTGATTTCACTATCGACCTGTCTCACTGCCGACGTATCGCATGACACCGTGTGAGATGGAGGAGTTGAGGACACAGATTGATGGTCTATTGGAACTTGGCCTTATTTGACCCAGTGTGTCTCCTTGGGGAGCACCAGTCCTATTTGTAAGGAAGAAGGATGGTTCGATGCGATTGAGTATTAATTATCGCAGACTGAACCAGATCACGATGAAGAACAAATACCCTTTACCCAGGATCGATGACTTGTTTGATCAGTTGAGAGGAGCGCAGTACTTCTCGAAGATTGATCTTCAGTCAGGATATCATCAGTTGCGCTTCAGGGATGAGGACGTGCAGAAGACAGCATTCAAGACCAGCTTTGGCCACTACGAGTTCCTTGTGATGTCGTTCGGTCTCACGAACGCACCAGCCGTGTTCATGGATCTGATGAACAGAGTATTTCGGCCTTTCCTCTATCGATTCGTCATGGTGTTCATTGACGACATTTTGATATATTCCAGGAGTTGAGAGGAGCATGAGGAGCACTTGCGCTTGGTCCTGGATACACTCAGACAGCATCAGTTGTTCGCACAGTACAAGAAGTGCGACTTCTGGAAGCAAGAAGTGAAGTTCCTGGGACACGTGGTGTCCAAGGATGGCATGACAGTCGACCTGTCTAAGGTAGCTGCAGTTCAGGACTGGGAGCAGCCTGGTTCTGTCACTGAGGTGAGGAGTTTCTTGGGTCTCGCTGGCTACTATCGACGCTTCATTCGGAATTTCTCGAAGATCACGAGACCTTTATCTCAGTTGACACGGAAGGACGTGAAGTTCGCCTGAAATGACAAGGCAGAGTCAGCTTTTCAGGAGCTGAAGGACAGACTTACGTCCGCCCCTGTACTAGTATTTTCAGAGCAAGGGGTTAGATACACTATATACACTACGCGTCTAGCGTTGGTCTGGGTTGTGTCCTTATGCAGAAGGACAGGGTAAGTTCGTATGCATCGAGACAATTAAGGAAGCATGAGGAGAATTATCCTACACACGACCTGGAGTTGGCAGCCGTCATATTCACACTGAGACTCTGGAGACATTATCTCTATGGAGAGGAGTTCGAGATCTTTTGCGACCACAAGAGCCTCAAGTACATATTCACGCAGCGGGACTTGAATATGAGGCAGCGGCGATGGATGGAGACTTTGAAAGACTTCAACTTTGAAGTTTCCTACCATCCTGGGAAGGTGAATCTTGTGGCTGACGCGTTGAGCCGCAAGAAGGCGATAGAGTTTGTGGCTCCGCTGATGGTTGCTGAGTGGGACATGGTTGAGTTTTTGCGAGACTTTGAGCAGAAACTCACTGTGGAGGAGCCATATGAGTTTATCGCACATGTGCAGGTGCGATCTCAGATCGATGACAGAGTCATCGAGGCGCAGCGGGATGATGCGCGTCTTACTGAGCTTCGAGAGCAGGCCAGTGATGATGCAAATGTTGAGTGGCGCATTGGCGCAAATGGGGGCTTACGTTATCGTGGCCGCCTGTGCGTCTCAAATATCCCTGACTTGAGACGAGAGATTCTCGAGGCTGCGCATTGTACCAGACTCGCGATGCATGCAGGCAGTACGAAGATGTATCGCGATGTGAGGAGGACCTATTGGTGGGAAGGTATGAAGACCCACATAGCAGAGTTTGTGTCCCAATGTCTTACTTGCCAACAGGTGAAGGCAGAGCATCGCCGACCACCTGGACTCTTGCAGCCTATGCCGATCGTAGAGTGGAAGTGGGACTTCGTTTCCATGGATTTCGTTTCAGGGCTGCCAAAGAAGAGGAAGGGACATGATTCCATATGAGTGATCGTCGACCGTCTGACGAAGTCGGCGTACTTCCTACCGATCAGAGTTAAGAACTCTGCAGATGAGCTGGCTAGACTATACATCAGAGAGATCGTGCGTCTGCATGGAGTTCCGTTGGAGATCGTGTCGGACAGAGACATGCGGTTCACTTCTATTTTCTGGACTCGCATTCAGGAGGCTATGGGTGTGAAGTTGAAGTTCGGTACTGCCTTCCACCCACAGACAGACGGATAGACAGCGGGTGAACCAGATCTTAGAGGACATGTTGCGAGCTTACGCATTGGACTTCAAGGACAGTTGGGATGACTGTCTTGCATATGCGAAGTTTGCATACAACAACAGTTTCCAGGCGTGTATCGGTATGGCACCTTACGAGGCGTTGTATGGGCGACCTTGTCGAGCACCGCATTGCTGGGCAGAGGTCGGTGAGCGCAGATTGATTGGCCCAGAGTTAGTGCAGGCGACGTCGGAGAAGATTGATATTATTAGACGTCGGCTTCTCACAGCGCAGAGCAGACAGAAGAGTTATGCAGATACGAGACGGCGGCCGCTAGAGTTCATGGTTGAGGATCATGTATTTTTACGAGTTTCCCCTATGAAGGGATTCCTTCGGTTCGGGAAGAACGGGAAGCTGACACCGCGATTCATTGGTCCATTCCAGATCCTCGATCGTGTGGGAGCAGTGGCATACCGTTTGGCTTTACCCACGCCTCTCGTGAGCGTTCACAACGTATTTCATATTTCTATACTGAAGAAATACGTTTCTGATCCTTCCCATATCATCAGGTGGGAGCAGGTGCAGTTAGGAGAGGATGTTACATATATCCTGCGACCGACGCGTATCCTAGACAGGAAAGAGCAGGTACTGCGTAGCAAGGTGATTCCCCTTGTGAAGGTATTGTGGACGCATCACTCTGAGGAAGAGGCTACCTGGGAGACAGAAGCTGAGATCAGAAAGAACAACCCACAGCTTCTCGAGGAGTACGAAAAGGTACAAATTTCGATGATAAAATTTTTTGTTAAGGGAGGTAGATTGTAATACCCTGAAAAAATCTGTACTTGGACTCGAGTACCAACTCGACCAGAAATCGCGCAGGATTAATTCCTTTGGAAAACAAGTGTAAGTTAGCTAGCGCAACGCTAGAGTAGCTGGAAAATAGTCCCTGATCACTTTAAATACATTCTATAAGACCCAAATTGAGTAGAACCAATGACGCTATGATACTCTAAAACCTCAGATCAAACTCTAAACCGGTTTGTTCTCAAGACCTCTTTAAAACTTTGTATTGGATCTAGACCGCACGTCGAAAGTCCGATACCTACAATTTTAGACCGTTATAACCGCCTAGCTGGACTTGACAATCATTTCGAAAATCAAGTCCAACCGACATTCAGAGGCTATTTCATTGAGCCTAGAGTGAAGAGAGTGAGAATAGGATAGATTTGAAATTTTGAAATTCAAATCTGGCACACGACTTGGCGCGTTATTATTAAGCGTTCTGACCGTCAGAATTCAGCCAAATTACACCCTCGGATCAGGAAAAATTTCTTTTTCATATCATGAGACTTGTAGACCTGATCTACGTGCGATGACCGCTGAACTGAAACTGGACTGCCACATGCGATCTACGAACACTACTGGTCTGAAAACGTGATGTGAGCGACATCCGACGTGTATGAGCTTAAGTCCGTTCGCGTTCGGCCAGGGGACCTCCCGAAATATCTTTTTGGACCGAAACAGCCCCGATTTGGTTAGGCATCAAGTAAATGGGATGGTGTTTGCAACACCCACCAGACCCTGTCTTAGATGCAGGTGAGGCAGCGATTCAGGAGGCAGAGCCGGATGATGATGAGGACCAGGACGAGTTCTCATATATGCAGTACCACGACGGCTTTACTTAGGTGGCTTGGATTGACGGGACTTCTCAGTGGGACTATTTTTGACATTTTGGTTCTGTTTATTTACATGTATATGAGACTCAGAGATGTATTCATACTTTGGAGACAATTGAGATCTATTTTGTTTTCTATACAGTGATATGTATATCCTTTAGTCTTCCGCTTGCTTTTATCACTGAATCTGGAGTATGAATTGCAGTTTTGGTATACTTTTACTCATGTGAATGCTTTAACTTAGACAACATTGCATCATAATCATTTTTGTTGCATAAGTGACGGTCTGGAACTCGGGAGTCGGGTTTATACATGACCCCCGATTTTCAGGGTGTTACACAAACTCATTTCTGTGAGTACTCAAACTTTGATGGAGGATCGGTCACATTTGGAGATGGTAGTTCAACAAAAATTATTGGACAAGGGATAATAGCTGTACCAGGTCTTCCAAAAATCAAATATGTTCTCTATGTAGAAGGTCTGAAATATAACCTCCTTAGCATTTCTCAAATCTGTGACAAAGAACATCTTGTCACCTTCTCGAAAGATGTGTGTAGAATTTTAGATCACATAGGGAAATCCCTCAAAAACGGATTGCGCACTAGTGATAATTGTTATATCATAGATAGTGTAAATGAGGATGTGATGAATACAAAGTGCAACATGGCGGTAAAAAATGAATCCAAATTATGGCATCAAAGGTTGGGACATGTTCATTACTGAAATTTAGCTAAGCTCAGCTCAAAAAATTTGGTTAGAGGTCTTCTCAATATTAGAAAAGAAGAAAAAGTTGTGTGTGGAGAATGTCTTAAAGGAAAACAGATAAAAACTGGACACAAAAAAATAACCATCATAGCAACAACAAAACCGTTAGATCTACTGCATATGGATCTGGTTGGCCCAACCAACGTGGAAAGCCATAGAAGGAAAAGGTACTTCCTTGTTATAATTGATGACCACACCAGATTCACTTAGGTCGCATTCCTTCGAAAAAAATTGGATGCTTTTGAAGAATTTGCAATCCTGGCCAAACGGCTTCAAAATGAAAGAGGATATGACATTAATCGTATTGGAAGTGATCATGGTGGAGAATTTGAAAATGAAAATTTTGAAAAGTACTACAATGAGAAAGGAATTCATCATGAATTCTCAGCCCCAAAAATCCCGCAGCAAAATGGAGTTATTGAAAGGAAAAATCGTGTGCTGCAAGAGATGGGGTCAATCATGCTAAATGGAAAAGATATGGCAAAAAGCTTCTAGGTAGAAGCTGTTAATACTGCCTGTTACACCATAAATAGAGTATATCTTAGAGCAGGTCTGAACAAAACTCTATACGAACTGTGGTATGGAAAGGCACTTAGTGTGAAATATTTCTGAGTTTTTGGGAGTAAATGTTATATTTTAAGAGACAGAGATCACCTAGGAAAATTTGAGCCTAAAAGTGATGAAGGTATCTTTCTGGGGTATGCCTTGAATAGTCATGCGTATAGAGTATACAATCTAAGAACACTGACTATTCAAGAGATAGTCAATGTGGTAATTGATGATCATCCTCATGATGAGGAGAACCCTGCAAATGAATTTGAAGATGATGTAGACTCATGCATTCTAGATAAATCGGAGAATAAAACCCCCAGCACCAAATGAACCTGGACCGTTCTCTAAAATACCCATCGTGAAGGATCACCCACGGGAACAAATCATTGGTGATCCAAATGATGGTGTAAGAACTTGACGACAGATAGAGAATATCTACAGTCATTTCTGCTTTACTTCAAAAATAGAACCTAAAAATGTTATGAAAGCTCTTCAAGATGAACACTGGATAAATGTCATGCAAGAAAATTTTCAACAATTTCAAAGAAATGAGGTATGGAAATTAGTTCCCAGACCAACCGACACAAACGTCATTGGAACCAAATGGGTTTTCAAGAATAAATCCGATGAGTCTGGAAATGTGATCAGAAATAAAGCAAGGTTAGTCGCCCAAGGATACTCACAGATAGAAGGGATTGATTTTGATGAAACATTTACCCCTGTTACTCGTCTCAAATCTATTAAAATTCTCATGGTCGTTGCTTGCGCATTATAATTTAAACTATTTCAAATGGATGTTAAAAGTGCATTTCTTAATGGGGATCTTGTTGAAGAAGTTTATGTAGAACAACCTAAAGAATTTTCAGATCACAAGCACCCTCATCATGTTTATCATCTGGATAAATCTCTGTATGGTCTCAAACAAGCACCCCGTGCATGGTATAAACGGCTGAAAAATTTTCAATTAGATCGTGATTTCTGCAGAGGAAGTGTAGATAAGACACTTTTTACTCAAAGAACAAAGAACTCTTTACTTATTGCGTAAATCTATGTGGATGACATAGTGTTTAGATCAACATGTGGAGATGAGGCACACAAATTCGCCAACCTCATGAAATCAGAGTTTGAAATGAGTATGGTTGGCGAATTAAACCTTTTTTTAGGGCTGCAAGTCAAGCAACTACCTGATGACATTATCATAAACCAGACCAAGTATGCAAGAGATTTGGTGAAAAGATTTGTGCTTAAGTCAGGTCGTACCTATCACACGCCTATGAGTACCACTCTTAAACTCTCCAAAGATATTAATAGCAAAAGTGTGGACCAACATCTTTATCAAAGCATAATTGAAAGTTTACTGTATCTCACAGCGAGTCATCTAGATATATCCTTTAGCGTGAGAGTATGTGCCCGATATCAAGCAGATCCTAAGGAATCCCACCTAACAGCTGTTAAAAGGATTATCAAATATGCAGCTGGGACTACCACCTTTGGTTTATGGTATCCATATGAAACATCCACCATCATTGCAGGTTATTCTGATGCAGATTGGGCTGAAAATTTAGACGATCAAAAATCAACAAGTGGAGGATATTTTTATATTGGTAACTGTTTGGTCTCCTGGCAGAGTAAAAAGAAAAATTCAATCTCGTTATCCACTGCAGAGGCTGAATATATAGCTGCAGGTAGCTATTGTGCGCAACTCCTGTGGATGAAACAAATGTTGTTAGACTATGGGATAGCACAGCCTACAACAAGTCTTTTCTGTGACAATACAAGTGCTATAAACATCTCGAAAAATCCTATTCAGCACTCTCGGACCAAGCATATTGACATCCGTCATCATTTTATCCGAGAACTTGTTGAAAAAAAGATCATTGCATTGGATTATATAGCTACCGAAAAACAGCTTGTTGATATTCTCACAAAGCCTCTTGACACCAACCGATTCTGTGATCTTCAAAAATCCATTGGCATATGCTCTCATTGATAAGTATCTCAAGAACAATGGCTTACATTGATACATTTAAAGTCTGAGATATTCCTGGCCACACCGCTAAGTGAGTAAATGTCAAAATTTTCATAGCAGCAATACTATCCATACTACCTTCGATTTCATCATCGATGCCATCGAAATAGTATATCGATCCAATCGACAGTTGTTGGAAATACGATGCTTCAACCATAAATTCCTTCCCACAGTCAAATTGCATTCAATTGTCTTCCTGATCTCCAACGACCATTCGCACAACTCTTGATGGAAGACAAAACAATGCTATCGATAACTGATCGATATGATCGATAAGGGTGCTATATTAAGCGAAGAATTCATGAGGATTCCTAATACTTCCTTTTCAGCCTTTCATCTCTTCACCGTGACCAAGGGAAAAGGAAAGTCGTCTCTCCATCCTCTAAAATCTAAGAATGTACCATCGGAAACTAGCAGGCATCAACCTATGGAAGGACATCCATCTGCTATCGTTCAACGTATTGTGCTTAATAGTGTCATAGAATCGTTTGATGTGGATCTACTTCTAGAAGTAATCGGTTGGCAGAATATCCTCAATCTTGGAGGATCATATTAGCTAGGGGTGATTTGTAATTTTTTCAATCACTTTCATATCATTAGCAATGATCCTCCTAGCATTTGGATTAACCTCACGCACCACTCAAAACTGATCACTCGAATCACCTTAGCTCATCTTCTTGATCTAGAGGTCACTCAAATTCCAGTGACTAACAGAAATCTCAACAGTTTATGTGTATGGGGAGAAGTAACTCGTGCATTCTGTCAAGGCACGACCGTTCCGCGGAACGATGAAAATTTGCTTCATGTCAACTATCTAGGTCCCACGTTCAAAATTCTTCATAACATTCTTAGGTCTAATGTATATCCCTGCGATATTAAAGGGGATCATCTTCCTCCTTTTGTGATCAATATACTCTATGATATATAGCAAGAAAATCAAGTCTGTCTGTCAACTCTTCTCCTCAAGCAAATCATTCGTATAATCCAAGAAAATCATCGGGAAACACTGTTCTTCCCTGTGCTCATATGCAAACTGGCACATCATGCGGGCCTACCTGCCACTTCTGATATAGTATATTCTGAAGAATGGTTTGACGATGATGCAGCACTGGCAGCACAACAGTTGTATCCTCCTTTATCTAGGCCAAGTGCTTCCATTCCAAGGGCTGTTCCAAATGCTTCACTGTCCAATCGGCCTATACATACAGGGTCAAATCTCACGCTATTACTAAGTCCTGAATCAATTACAAATCGTCAATCTTATCATCTCGAATGTCATCTGCTAAACAGGATGGCAGGGCTGGAAGACCGATTGCACCCTGTAAACGGCGTCTTACTGCAATTGAAGATAAAGTCAACATTCTCCAGCAAACCACTCAGTAAGTGGTGGATTTGCTCATGGATCATCCTTCTCAGAGACATTAAGCAAATGCAGTACTTCTCTGATTATCTAGTGCATCTGATGTTGTGTTATTTTGGATAATTATACTACTGCTATCTGTGGCAGTATATTTTTTGGATATTGATTGAATATGGATGCATATAATTCTATTCTGTTTGCCATAGTGATATATGATGTCCCCTGGTTGGATAGAATTTCTGCTATGAAATGCATGTGATTTTCATGATTATCTCACCCGACCTGTTTAATATGCATTCCTATTTTCTTACGATAATGTATGATTTACAATGATCTCATCTTTATACATCATGTATCTGTCTGTGGTTCTCCCATATGCTTAAAATCTTCAGTTAATATCACTTATTATGCCTTTGCCAATGACTGACAAAAGGGGAGAAAAAAAGTTAGAAACACCCCGTGTGGAAAATTGGATATCTGTTCTTATATATTACAGGTGTAAGGGGGAGCAGTTGCACCAAAAAAGGGGTTTTTACAGTAAGAGGGAGTAAATTGTGGTTGTGTACATGAATGTGTTAGAATTTGTAAAATTGTGTAATCACATGTACACACAATTTAGGATGTATCTGTCTAGATATTTTTCTAGGGTGTTTTGGGTATTTTGTCACGTAATTGACAAAGGGGGAGATTGAAAGTGCACCAACTAGTGCCCTTGTTTGTCAATTATGATGTAAGTTGAGTTAGTTGGACTACAGCGCCTAACAGGAAGATCAATTCAAGCGTCTGCCTTAACTAAATGTGTGGAAGCTCGCCATAGGTAAATCATAACCTCACATCCCTTGTCCCAAAACACCAGGTGATTAAAACTCTTAAAAATAACTTAGAACATATGAGGGTTTTTGGGTAAGTGAACTATTTCAAATAGCAGAAAATCTCTAAGTTTGCTTGCCCTGTCGATTGTATCGATACACCTTTCGATATGATCGACCTTCTCTGTCGATGTCCTCAACACTTAATCGATACTATCAATAAGAGGACTAAAAGTGTCCAGCAACTGCATACCATCTAGACAGATTTATCGATACATCGATCGATATCATCGATATTCAAACATCGAGTCCATCGGAAGTGGCTCGATAATATCGATAGGAAGAATTTTGGTGCCCCTATTTTTCTAAAGAAAATTACTATGAGCTTCGATATATCGATGACTGTTTCGATTCGATATGAATTCAAATATTGATCATATCGGAAGTCATTCGATCATATAGACAGTGGACACGAATTTCTTCCAACAAATATTTCAGGATGTTCTAAACCTTGATCGGGGGCCACTCGAGGAAATCAATATTCTTATGTTGATGCTATCGAGTCTTGGTCGATTGGATCAAGTCTGGGCACAAACTGTCCAGCATGCTTATTGGTAAATCTATATGATTTATCAATCCTATCGACATGGTCTCGATATCATCGACATTTAAATTCGGATGACATCGGTTGACCCTCGATCATATCCTATAAAACCTGAAATATTTCTTATAGTCTCTCTCATTTGTCAAGTGTCGATAGATCGATCCCAGTATCGATGGAATTGGAGTTTGAAATTCGATGACATCGACACAAGTATCAATCCCATCGATCAGCTGGCAATAGGTTTCAAAAGCGTATGACTTTTGAGTTTATGTTATGGAGCGGACAGTCGATCCCATCGAGAATATACGCTTGATGATATCGACCATGCTTGATGACATCGAACTCAATCATAAATATGACCATTTTATATCCGTTGAAACCTTTTGTCTATTTAAAGAGAGTCTTGTTCATATTACTGGTAGAGAAAGAAGAGAGTGCTTTTGTGTGTCTTACCTTCAGATTATATACCCAAAGCCCTTTCTCTTACAGGAGTTCATCTTCTAATCCACTCTCATTCATTGATTCAATAGAGTGGATTGAAAAATGAACTTTCGCATTCAAGGATCCTTCAGCAACTATCTTAATAGTATATCTTTTAGCTGGGATGCCGTGAATGAATAGATGACGGGAATCACTCTATCTTCCTTATAGGAAAATTCTAAGAGAGTGGATTTCTGTCCTAACCTTAACCTAACCCGAAACCGAATACTGGTATATCTTTTGTGTTGCGGATCAAGGGAGCTGAAGACTCTTCAACAACATGAAGGAGATCTTCATCACTATGCAAAAAGGGACTCATCAACTTATCTGTAAGTACTTAGAGTTCAAAGGACACTTGTGATCATTCCTTTCTAGGATTAGGTCTTAAGTGTTGCTCACCCTTTGAAGTCCTCAAAGGAGGCCTCCGGTGGGACTGTATGTTGTGGGTGCATTGTGTGGACCCTTGCTCTGTGGAGAGCATAAACATCCGGGTGCATTGTGTGGACCCTTGCTCTGTGTGGGCATAAACATCTGGTTAGGAGTGCACCAACAAAACTTCAGGGTTAAAGGTGAGTTGAGTAGAAACCTCCGTGTGAAGGTTGAAGGTGAACCTGGTGATTTAAAACCTTAGGTTTGAGGTGAACCCTGGGAAACCTCCTTAGTGAAATTCGGTACATTCAAGGGATGAGTGCGACAGCCGGGAGTGGAGTAGACAAGTAGTCGAACCACTATAAAAATGATTGTGTTTGTGATTGTTATTATTTTTCATTGTGTGATATTTCTAACATGCTCTTAAATTTGATTATTTAAGATCACACCTCATATACACAGACAGTCATATCCATCACAACTTATATGTAACTTATTTATCTTTCAAGAAGTTTGTGATTGGATCCTCCATTAGGCTTGGAAGCCAGTGGAGTTACATTCAAGTAATCCTGATAATTGTATATCTTATAGGATTAGTGCAATAGGATTTTAAATATACCATAAAACTTTAAAAAATCCTATTCACCCCCCTCTAAGACATATTGGCATATTTCTACTTCAACTCAAGCGGTGTTCACAGCATTACCTATAAAAGCCCTAAGCACCCTTATTTATAGTTTAGGAAACTTCCTTCCACACTATGGCGAAAACCGTCTTAAATTTTCACAGTGCGCACAAGATCTGGACTCAAATATGCGTAAGCTTGACTGGTCGAGCAGAGTCTTCGACCTGTCGAGTAACTCACTCGACCGGTCGAGTACCTCCCTCGACTGGTCAAGTACCACGAAAAAAATAAACCTAAAGTCGTTGGACTTTGAGTCGAGTCAGCGCTCGACTGGTCGAGCACCACTCTCGATCGGTTGAGTGAGGCTCACGACAGGTCGAGCATGGGAGGAAATCCCATCAAATATCTTCCTTTTCAACCTAGGAGGGATTCCCCTTCTTCAAGCCAGCCCAGTTTCTACAAACCTCAAACTTTCCATTGAGCAAAGCCTTGGTCATCACGTCTGACCCATTATCGTCTGTGTAGACTTTCTCAAGTTGTAACACCTTCTGTTCCAAAGTATCCCTGATCCAGTGATACCGAATCTTTATGTGCTTCGACTTGGAATGCTGACTTGGATTCTTGCTCAAGTGTATAGCACTTTGACTATCGCAATAGACCACGTGCTCCTCCTGCTTCATGCTAAGTTCCTATATGAACTTTTTCATCCAAAACATCTCCTTACATGCCTCTATGACTGTAATGTACTCGGCCTCTGTCGTCGAAAATGTTGTGACCTTCTGTAGCTTGCTCTGTCAAGAGACCATTCTCCCTGCAAACTTGAACATGAACCCCGATGTAGACTTCATGGAGTGTATGTCACCTGCCATATCTGCATCTGTGTAGCCCTCTAACACAGGTTTTTCGTCACCATAGCATAGGCTCAACCTGGATGAGCCTCTTAGATACCACAGTATCCATTTCACTGCTGCCCAATGCTCTTTGCTAGGATTGGCAAGATATCGGCTAACAACACCAACCGCATATGCTATGTCTGGACACGTACATACCATAGCATAAATCAAACTTTCTACTACTGACGTGTAGGGTATCTTCTACATCAGTAGTACATACCATAGCATAAATCAAACCTCTGCCTTCGTCTTGAGATACTACCTGTCGCTCAATCTGAAGTGACCATTCAATGGAGTACTGACCAGCTTTGCTACATTCATATTAAACCGCTTTAGAACTTTCTCAATATACCGCTCTTGTGATAACTAAAGCTTCCTAATACTTCTGTCACGAGTTATCTCCATTCCCATGATCTGCTTAGCTGGGCCCAAGTCTTTCATCGTGAACGACTTGCCCAACTCCTGTTTCAGCCTCTCAATCTTCTTAATGTCTTTTCCCATGATAAGCATGTCATCAACGTATAACAGGAGAACTAAAAAATCATAATCTGAGACTTGCATGTAAACATACAGTGGTCCAACTCCGTTTTGTCATATCCATGCTTTAACATGAATGAGTCAAACTTCTTGTACTATTGCTGTTGAGTTCGTTTCAGCCCATACAAGCTCTTCCTCATCCTACACACCATATGTTCTTTACCTTTGACTTCGAACCCCTCTGGTTGATGCATGTAGATCTCTTCTTCCAAGTCACCATGGATCAAGGCAGTTTTAACATCTAATTACTCTATCTCCAGAACCAATACCCGTATGGATGTTATCTTCACCACTGGTGAAAATATCTTCTCGAAGTCTACACCTTTTCTCTGACCAAACCCTTTCACCACAAGTCTAGCCTTGAACCTCATCTATGAATTCTTTTACTCAACCTTCTTTCTAAACACCCACTTGTTGCTCAAAGCTTTTTTAACCTTAGGCAATTTTACCATATCGTAGGTGTGGTTCTTATGTAAGGATTTCATCTCCTCTTGCATAGCTTTCAACCACTTCCCCTTATGCTCGTCGGCTAGGGCCTCGGAATAATCTTCTGGCTCTCCCCCATCAGTGAGCATAATGTACTCATACAGCGGGTACCTCTTAAACGACTATCTGTCCCTAAATGATCTCCTCACATATGGCTCAATAGGTGGCTCAGGTGGGGACTGCTCCCCAATTTCAGCTTTTATAGGAACTCCCTCGTCCTCTGCACCTTGCTGTACTCCCCCGTCATCAGGTACCATGGGAGGAATAATCGAATCTATGTCCTCTAACTCACCTAACTAGGCTGCTTCTTTTCTGACTTACCAATATCTTTTATACACTAATCTTCAAAGAAAACTACATCTCTGCTCCTGACGAGCTTTTTCTTGGTCGAATCCCACAATCTGTAAGTAATTTTTTATCATCGTACCCCAAGAACACACACTGTCTGATCTTCATATCGAGCCTGGATCTCTCATCCTTTGGTACGTGAATGGATGCCCTGCATCCAAACACCCTGAGATGACTGTACGATGGATCCTGTCCAGTCTACACCTTCTCAGGTACTTCTCCATTTAACGGGGCTGATAAATACATATTTATTAAATACACTGCCGTGTGCATTACTTTTTCCCATAACGTCTTGGACAACTTCGCATGGGATAACATGCATCTGATTCTCTCTACAATGGTGCGATTCATTCGCTCAATCACGCTATTATGCTTGGGGGTCTTAGGAACCGTCTGTTCATGCAGTATACCGAGGGACTTATAATACTCATGGAAGTCACCAATGTATTCACTACCATTGTCAATGCGGATGCACTTTAATGATTTAACTGTCTCTCTCTCTTGACCATAACATGAAATAATTTAAACACACCAAAGACCTCATCCTTGAATTCAAAAGCATAAACACAAACCCTCCTAGATGCATCATCTATAAAAGTAACAAAATACATTGCCTCACCCAAGATTTTTTATCTTCATAGGACTACAAACATCAGAATAATCCAAATCTAATACATGTACTTTATTAACATGAGAAGCAGTCACTACCAAAAAATCAAGCAAAGGCTATGGACATTGGAAGTTTTTAGCTATGGATATAAACTGTAGTTAAAGTGCTATAAATTTAATCCGTAGCTAAAACCTCCTTAATCTGTAGCTAAAACTTACCTTCCACCAGTATCTTATTAGAGATTGATGGTGCTTAAGGGGCTCCATGGGGCCCATTGGAATATATGTGCTTTATCTAAGCTGTCCATAAATTATGATATATAATTTCAGTAGATGAGCATAAAAATTAAGTAGATTGAAGATCTAAGTAGACCACACCATAAGAAAGAATAAAAATAAATTTTTATGGTTAATATTTTATGTGGTCCACTTACAGCTTTGATCTGACTTATTTTTTGGATTAACCCTTAAAATGATATTTTAAAATGAATGGACGGAGTAGATAAATAATATATATCAGGGAGGGCCCCACAAGACCTGAAGCTAAGCACTTACAAGTGTCGTCCGTCACCCACCCCCAAAACATAATCCCGCACGCACCCCATCTCCCAAATCCCTCAATCTCTCTCGCGCTCCTGCTCCTCTCCCAAAACCCAAACCTAAACCCTCTTTCTTTCTCGAGCCCGCCCCTCTCCCCTCTCCCAAACCCTCTCACTCTCAGTCACCCGCCCCTGTTTCCCAACCTCTCTCTCTCTCTCTCACGCGCGCGCGCGCGTGTGCTAGGGTTTTGAAAACTCCCTTTCGCCGCAAACCCACCTTAGATCTATGAGAGACTTGGAGAGCACTCAAAAGGAGGAGGAGAAGAAGAAGGAGAAGAAAGAAAGGAAATCCAGACATCTCAGACATTTATCTTGCGAAGCATCTACGATCTCTAGATCCTCAAAACAACGGTTAGTCTCCCTTTCTCTCTCTGTTTCTAAAATTTGTGGAGTGGATTTTGAATATTGAAAGGAGATGTTCTTTCTTGTGGTATAGCCAACACAAGTTTTGGAATACTTCGATTTTCAGGAGGTAGATGAACGGATTGGCCACTCCCTCTGCCACCAGTCTGGTGGCTGATGGTCGGTGCTCTATGAGCCCCACCATGATGTATGTGTTCCACCCATTCCGTTCATCTATTTTTACAGATAATTTTAGGACTTGATTCCAAAAATGAGAGGGATTTAAATCTCAGGTGGACCACACCATAGGAAAATAATAGTGATAGGATATCCACCATTAAAATCCTCTTAAGGCCCTCCATACTATTTATTTGACGTCCAATCTGTTAATTAAGTCATACGGACCCAGATGAAGGGAAAAAACAAAGATCATCTTGATCTAAAACTTTTATGCCCCCTAAAAAGTTTTTAATGATAGACGTTCGTTTAAAAATATTTCCTGTAATGTGGTCCACTTGAGATTGGGATATACCTCATTATTGGTCTCATGAATATTGAAAGACGAGGCAGTGGACTGATCGATTGTTGGATCTCATGAAAGTTTCACACACAAGACGCTTGTCTAGCTGTACTTAGTTCATTTCACAAATAGTGTATTTAAATTCTACTTGGATAATATGATAGTGCAACTTATACTAATTTATGAATTATAAGGGAGAAGCATGCCTAACAGGGTGGGTGTAATTTTATTTATTTATTTTGAAAATGATTTACTTTTATGTGAAAAAAAAGTTCGATGGTGTGTATTAGTGATGATCGTTATTGTTTATTCTCTTTGAGCCACATGTCGGCTCAAGTTCTCTTTCAAACCAGCTCTTTTAGGTCTTTCTCATACTTTTCAATGTTAGTGTCGAGGTGGTATATGGCCTATATCAGGTCCATTTGTTTAATCACATTTGATGGGTGGTTGTTTTTCTATATTTGAGTTCTTTATATGGGGAGTTGGGAGTTCTCCCAAGGTTCTACCTGTGAAGTTATTTTTGGGTGTTGGTTGTTTTTCTATCAATTGATTGGGTTTGCATGTATTTTCTGTTTTACCATGAAAGCAATAGTAAAGTAATGATGATTCAAGTATACAGATGGAAATTTAATAAGGGAAAGTTTGTGGTTGGTCTTTGGTTCATGTCTCTGTCACATACTACATCACTTAATTATTTTCCAATTTGTCATAACTATGGCATGGATGACAGGATTTAACCGTGACATGATTGTAATTCTTCTCATTATTTTCAACTTTGATCGTGACTGGAAGAAAATCGAGGCATTTGTCGGCTCAAAGACAGCTATTCAAGTAATTCAATACATCTTTATTTCTTGCTAAAGAATTAAGTTGCAACTAAACTGTAATCTGCAACTCATGAACTGCAACAAAATCATCATTGTACTAATAATGCAAAGGTTGTAGCTTCAATACTAGCATGGGTCAAACTTATAGTTACCTCTTCTTTGGTAGATATACAGGTATTGTAAGTTATACCTGTTAATTGATGGCTCTTGCATTTTCTTTTACTGACTGGTCTTTGTATTTTGTAGAAATCTTTGAAGAAGTTTTCACATGGGACTATTTTAGTAGGCCACAGTTTACATAATGATCTACAAGGTATGCAAAGGACCTTGTCACTCTTGAAGATGTTCTATTTAATCAATTTGTTGAAAATTCTGATTAGTAGTTCTTTTTTTTTTTTCTTTTTTTTTAATGAGTAGTTCTCTTTCAGCCATCTTAATTGACATTCTTACGTTGTTGTGGGAGTGTTCTTTTATAATGCTTCATGCTTGTGGTTTGTTCTCCTCTTTTACTTATTTTAATTTGTTTTTCATAATTTCTACAGTTGCATGTACTACAGAATTCAGAACTATTAGTGATCCTTCAAAGTATGATACTTGAGGATTAACTTTTGTTTCCTGATTTGATACTTAAAGAAAAGAAATCTTAGCATCTAATGATTGTTTACCCTGCATGCATTTGTTGGTATCAGATCCATTGTTTATGGAAACATCTCAAGTAGTTAGGGTGCCCTGGGCCATGCAAAATCAATATCTTGTGTAGACCCACCCAACCTAACAAGCCCAGCCAATCAGTTCCACCCAAATATTCAAGGGTGTGTCGTTTGGAAAATGCAGCAATCACATTCTGCATTGGGTGGAATGGACTTCCTCTGTTGAACCAGCCTGCAATGGCAGAGTGAGCTAGTTTCTCTATTTAAAGGATCAGGAACAATGGTAATTGAGGCAAGTGGGCATTCTACTCACTGGGAATTTATTTACATCTAAATTCATCTCTACTGAGCATTTGGGGTTGCACGAAATTCAATATAAAACTAGCAGGCTATCATTTTCCGCTTTAAAGAATTTTGCCTTTGATTGGCTTTGTGAGGTAATTTTAAGACCTGTGAGCATTGGAAACTATGACAGCAATCCAGATTCAGTTATCTAATCCAGTATGTGCTTTTTTCTTAGATTGCATTTTCTTTTTCCAATCAAATTTCCTAAGAAAGTGAAAACATCAATTAGAAAAGAAAAAGAGCATGAAGGTCTCTCGTTGGCATTCAACGTGGCAAGGATACTTCAATTGGAAAAGGTGACGAGGATACCCAAAGATTAGTTGGTTATACTACCACCACCACTAGGATCATGGTTCAATTTAATTTGTTTATGGACTTATTTGCTAATGCAAATTTTAGAGATGTGGAGGAATCGTTTATTTGAAACTTTTGGACCTTGCTAGCTTGTGGTTTTGGTTTCTTTAATAAATTTCTCCTGTTGAAAAATTGGAATTCCTATTTTTATTTTTTCTTTCTTGCAGTGTATATCTGCTGATGAAGACAACTAGGATGGGTAACTATAAAAACTGATAAATATATTTTTTATTCGGGGTTCTTGTAGTATTTTATTTGTTTTCCTTTCCTCTGATTGTTTGTTATGATTCCTCTGAGTACCTGTTTTCTGCTGACACTTGCTAGCTAAGGAGCACCTTCTTAAAATCCTAGCTAGCCATCCATCAATCAGGTCCCACCATGAACATTACGTGGTTCCAATGCAAGTGTCAATGCTTGGGTATTGCGTCATTTTGAATGAAATTCTCACCAAATGCTTTAGTTAATCGGGTCTATCATGACTAAAATTCAGTCCTCATGCATCAATCAAAATGAACTATTCCTGGGATCTATTATGCTCTTTATATCTTGGGTATTGCGTCATTTATTTTTATATCTTTTCCTGTTATCTTGTGTCACTATTATGCTCTTTATATCTTTAAAAAAAAAAGCTCTTTAACTGATTTAATGCATGCCTTTATTTTGTACCAATTTATGCTACTATGAACTGATACAATATACAGCTAGTAAAGAAAATACAGCAAAGATCCACATTCAGGATACATGTATCTTTCAACATGGTGGGTTTTTGGTGCATGTGTAACCCATGGTTGAGACCATCATGTCAATGGTTTGGATTGTTGAACCATCAGTCTCACTTGTATTGATAGGGGTAAGATCACTTCATATAAATGCTCCATGTGGGATCTTAATATAAAACATTCACATTACAACTATAGACAGCACTAAACCATTCATGTAGTTGCATCTTTAATATCAATCACCATGGGACACCATATATTGATTTTTCTGTATTGCTTGTCAAAACCAGTTTTGAAATAATCATTGTAATTCTTAGGTGGGCAACTTCTTCTTCTACCCCAAAACTCTAGAACAAGTATGCAAAATTCCCTCCAGAAAATATTAATTGGTTGGAAATATGTATTGGAATTGATATCAAAATTGAAATCCTTAAGGTCTGTTTGGATAGGGTGAATCTAAAAGGTGGAAATGAAAAAGAAAAGTGGAATCTAAGAGCATGTGAAAAATATGCAATTCATAGCAAATATTGGAGAAGCCAAAACCACTGAATTTTCATTTCCTTCCCACCTGTTTGTAATGCTACAAGAGTTGCTGTGGAAAATATACAATTCCATTCCCTTTCATCTGTTTGGATTGGCATGCAAAAGTGAGGAATTCTGGCTGAAATTTATATGGTGCTCCACTTTTTGTTTTTCCATCTGGGTAGATTTTTTTATTTTTTTATTTTTAATGTGTGTGGTGTCATGTTTTGTACAGGTTGGTTTGAAAGAAGAAGCCATGAATCTTGACTCTCCAAATTGGTATAGATTTATTTTATTTTTTTTGAATTTTTTAATTTTGAACAGGTTGGGCTATTGATTCTAGATGGGTACTACAACAGCTTGCTTGCTCTGTTTCACCACTAATGTAAGAAAATGGAAATGACTAAATTGTAATCACTTTCCTTAACATTCAAAAATTGAGGGATTGGGCATATGAAAACCATAAAAAATTGTAAAAATTTCAAAATCATAATTTATTTTTCTCTGCTCCTGAAATTTCCATGAACCAAACAGCCTAAAGAAATCTATCTGTACTCGATGCATATGAAAACCATACTCCATTTGATATATCTTCCTTTATTCAACCGTTATAAATTTGTAGAACCCATTAAGATTAGCCACTGTTACCATTATGTAAAGGCTGTTATGGCACACCATGCCTGTAGCTAAAGCTAATGTGGTTGTCATTAGCTGAAGGATAATTGGGTTTCTACCTGCCTATAATTTGTACGTTGGAATCAACTACCCTTGGTAAGGTGGCTAAAAACAGAGGCTACTCTATGCAGTGGCCTTTTGGAGTGGTTACATAAACTCATAGACAACCAATTAATTGAGGAGAAAATGTGGTACTTGATTATTATTTTTTAATGCAATGATAATGATTGGACATTTTTTTTTCCCCAGATTCATGGGGCGACCCCTTTCCAACAACTGATCCATATTTGGACTTGGTCATTGCCAGTGATATCCTATTATATAAGGTTTGTTGCTATATCTTATATCAGTGCTCAATAATATGAACGAGTACTTAAAGGCAAAACTTTTTTTTTTTTGTTTTTTTCTTGAAAGGTGAAACTTTATTCTTTGAAATCATTGGAAAAATCAATCAAGTGGTTACAATAGTTATAGTGCATTCACAATAGTTATCATTGTGGTTACAGTTATTCATTATGTAAAAAGTTTTCAGGTGAGATGAACGAGTTTCAAAACAAAATAGTCTGCCGTTTTGAGAAGCGATTCCCAGGATGTATTTGTGTTTCAGGGGCCATTTGCACCTTAGAAGCATACAATGGAAGGTAAGGAAAACCCTTGAGTTCCCTTCTTTGAATCATGAAAAGGTATTGAAGAGGCCTGGCCATTTAGACAGGCCATGTTTATGTATTTGCTCGAAATTAATGGAGCAGACCCGGATATGCGTCAGAGCTATCCGGATGAGAGGGGGTCCCTAGAAGGTGGGAACCGCTGTTATGACTATGATGAAGCTGTCCAATTCCTATGGATAGCATTGGAGGGGCCTAGCCATTTGGACAGGCCGTGTTTATGTATTTGATTGAAATTAATGGAGCAGACCCGGATGTGCGTCGGAGCTATCCAGATGAGTGGGGGTCCCTGGAAGGTGGGAACCGCTGTTATGACCATGATGAAGCTGTCCATTTCCTATAGACAGCATTAGAGAGGCCTGGCCATTTAGACAGGCTGTGTTTATATCTGTATTTGCAGGTACCATACCCTTAACCTAAACCACACCCTACACCTACAAGATAAACCTATTCTCAATTCCCTAAAGCTATAACCTATAACCTATAACCCAAACCTAAACCAGATCCCAAACTCAAACCATATAACCTATACCTATACCTTAACCTAAACCTATACTTATAACCTATAACCTATAACCTAAACCTTAACCTATAACTCAAACCTTAACCTATAACCTAAACCTTAACCTATAACCTATAACCTAACCTAAACCTTAACCTATAACCCAAACCTAAACCTATAACCTATAACCTATAACCTAATCCCAAACCTAAACCCGATCCCGAACCCAAACCTGATTTCCTAAACCTAAACCTTAACCTATAACCTATACTTATAACCTTAACCTAAACCTATTCTCAAATCCCAAAACCTATACCTATAACTTAAACCTAGACCTTAACCTAAACATAAACCTATACTTATAACCTATATGTAACCTAAACCTAAACCTATAACCTATACTTATAACCTTAACCTAAACTATGACCTTAACCTGTAACCTATACTTATAACCTATAACCTAAACCTAAACCTAAACCTAAACCTTAACCTATAAACCAACCTAAACCTATACTTATAACCTAAACCTATTTCCAAATCCCAAAACTCATAACCTAAACAAAAACCTATAACCTAAACCAAAACCTATAACCTAAATCAAAACCAAAACCTATAACCTAAACCAAAACCTATAACCTAAACCAAAACCAAAACCTATAACCTAAACCCGAATCCATTCTCAAATCTCAAAACCTATAACCTAAACCTAAACCTAAACCTTAACCTAAACCTATAACCTATAACCTAAACCAAAACCAAAACCTATAACCTAAACCCGAACTCATTATCAAATCCCAAAACCTAAACCAAAACCAAAACATAACCTAAACCCGAATCCATTCTCAAATCCAAAAACCTATAACCTAAATCAAAACCTATAACCTAAACCTAAACCAAAACCAAAACCTATAACCTAGACCCGAAACCATTCTCAAATCCCAAAACCTATAACCTAAACCTAAACCTTAACCTAATCATATAACCTAAACTCAAATCCCTAAACCTTAACCTATAACCTAACCTAAACCTATACTTATAACCTAAAATTATTCCCAAATCCCAAAGCCTATAACCTAAACCTAACCTTTCCCTAAACCTATAACCTAAACTTAATTCCCTAAAGCTAAACCTTCACCTAAGCCTAATCTCAACTCCCTAACTTAAACTTAAACCTAAACTTGAAAACCTAAACTTAAACCCAATCCCGATTTCCTAAACCTAAACCATAACCCATTCTCAAATCCAAAAACCTATAACCTAAACCTAAACCAAAACCAAAACCTATAACCTAAACTCGAACCCATTCTCAAATCCCCAAAACCTATAACTAAAACCTATAACCTAAACCCGAACCCATTCTTAAATCTCAAAACCTATAACCTAAACCTAAACCTTAACCTAAACTTATAACCTATAACCTAAACCAAAACCTATAACCTAAACCCGAACCCATTCTCAAATCCCAAAACCTATAACCGTAACCTAAACCTATAACCTATAACCAAAACCAAAACCAAAACCAAAACCTATAACCTAAACCCAAACTCATTCTCAAATCCCAAAACCTATAACATAAACCTAAACCTTAACATAAACCTATAACCTAAATCAAAACCTATAACCAAAAGCAAAATCAAAACCTATAACCTACACCCGAACCCATTCTCAAATCCAAAAACCTATAACCTATAACCTAAAACCTAATTCCAAACCTAAACCCGATCCCGAATCCAAACTCGATTTCCTAAACCTAAACCTTAACCTATAACCTATACTTATAACCTTAACCTAAACTTATTCTCAAATCTCAAAACCTATACCTATAACATAAACCTAGACCTTAACCTAAACATAAACCTATACTTATAACCTATATATAACCTAAACCTAAACCTATAACCTATACTTATAACCTTAACCTAAACTATAACCTTAACCTATAACCTGTACTTATAACTCATAACCTATACCTAAACCTAAACCTAAACCTTAACCTATAACCCAACCTAAACCTATACTTATAACCTATACCTATTCTCAAATCCCAAAACCCATAACCTAACCTATAACCAAAACCTATAACCAAAACCAAAACCTATAACCTAAACCAAAACCAAAACCTATAACCTAAACCCGAACCCATTTTCAAATCCCAAAACCTATAACCTAATCCTATAACCTAAACTCAAATCCCTAAACCTTAACCTATAACCTAACCTAAACCTATACTTATAACCTAAAACTATTCCCATATCCCAAAAACCTATAACCTAAACCTAACCTTTCTCTAAACCTATAACCTAAACTCATTTCCCTAAAGTTAAACCTACACCTAATCCTAATCTCAACTCCCTAACCTAAACCTAAACCTAAACTTAAAAACCCAAACTTAAACCCAATCCCAAGCCTGAACCCAATTTCCTAAACCTAAACCATAACCCATTCTCAAATCCAAAAACCTATAACCTAAACCTGAATCCATTCTCAAATCCCAAAACCTATAACCTAAACCAAAACCAAAACCTATAACCTAAACTTGAACCCATTCTCAAATCCCAAACCTATAACCTAAACCAAAACCAAAAACTATAACCTAAACCCGAACCCATTCTCAAATCCCAAAACCGTTAACCTAAACCTAAACCTTAACCTAATCCTATAACCTAAACTCAAATCCCTAAACCTTAACCTATAACCTAACTTAAACCTATACTTATAACCTAAAACTATTCCCAAATCCCAAAACTTATAACATAAATCTAACCTCTTCCTAAACCTATAACCTAAACTCAATTCTCTAAACTTAAACTACACCTAATCATAATCTCAACTCACTAACCTTAACCTAAACCTAAACTTGAAAACCCAAACTTAAACCCAATCCCGAACCTGAACCTGATTTCCTAAACCTAAACCATAACCCATTCTAAATTCCCTAAAGCTATAACCTATAACCTAAACCTATAACCTTTCCCTAAACCTTTAACCTAAACCTAAACTTAAAACCTAAATGTATTCTCAAATCCTTAAACTCAAACCTACACCTAATCGTAATCTCAACTCCTTAACGTAAACCTAAACTTGAAAACCCAAACCTAAACCCAATCCCGAACCCGAACCCGATTTCTTAAACCTAAACCTTAACCTATAATCAAGTTCCCAAAAGCTATAACCTATAACCTAAACCTAAACCTAAACCTTAACCTAAACCTAAACCAAAACCTATAACCTAAAGTTAATTATAACCTATAGTCTAACCTTAACCTAAACTGTAACACCCTGAAAATCGGGGGTCGTGTATAAACTCAACTCCCGAGTTCCAGACCGTCACTTATGCAACAAAAATGGTTATGATTCAATGTTGTCTGATTTAAAGCATTCACATGAGTAAAAGTATACCAAAACTGCAATTCATACTTCAGATCCAGTGATAAAAGCAAGCGGAAGACTAAACAATATATATATCACTGTATGGAAAAACAAAGTAATCTCAACTGTCTCCAAAGTATGACTACATCTCTGAGTCTCATATACATGTAAATAGACAAAAGAATAAGTTCAAAATAGTCCCACTGAAGTCCCCCTCGATCCAGGTCACCTACGGGAAGCCGTCGTGATACTGCATATACGAGAACTCATCCTGGTCCTCGTCAATCTCCGGCTCCACCTCCTGGATCTCGTCGTCACCTGCAACTACAACAGGGTCTGGTGGGTGTTGCAAACACCATCCCGTAACGTGGGAATGAGTGATCAACTCAGTGGAATCATAGAGCAAAGATTAGCATGTTCACAATTCAATCACGCGATAATAGTAAAGCAGTAAATCAGACAAATCCTCATACTGTTGTTAATGCAAGATGATATGACGTGATGTATGCCCTCACCGACGATCACCCTCATACGGCAACATCTTACGACCGCGGCATGCCACACTCCCTAGAGTGCTCCACATCTTCCAGGCACATGCAATGCTATGGTGATATGATTACCAAGTTGTTATTAGTCCATTCAAACAGCAGGATTGGGAAACTAAGGTACCTCCCTTGTATCAATCCCAACACGGATCCTGTCTAGGGTCGTCACTCCTAGTAATCTCATACGATGTACATTTCGTAGGTCACTGCAAGGGCTGCCAGGGCTGTTGCTCGCACTCGTTGCACCGCTCCCCCATCACCTTATCAATATAGGCCTACTGTACTCTACTGCACGGAAGGGTCGTCGCCTCCCGTGAACTCAGAATACGCTCGCGGTCACTACAAAGGGCTCGTCGCCTGATCAGTGTAGGCCGACAGCTAGAATATAGTGTCCCATACCACCATAATCTGCTCACGAGTCAAGGTGCTCATTGGTCACTACGGGGAGGTTTGTGGCCCCAGCGTAGGCCGACAGCTCGACCACGGTGTCCCATACCACCATGCCCGGCTCATGAGTCTTCGTGGATCAAGGTACCACGGTTAATAGGGTTTACAATGGTAAGTTCAGTACCTTAGGTTCAAGCAGTTATGATACATACAAGGTGAACAAACATCGGCCAGTCGGGTTACTTGACGGGCTCGACTAGCGCGATCGCATCTCGAATTGAACGACATGAAGTGCGTAAAACACTTCGCGTGGCCTAACCACTGCCGCCAACTCTCAACACGAATCACATTCATCGACGCGTCGTTCGTGGCTATGACCAGTCAGCCACGAATTCGCTCGGTTACCGACTGCCTGGACTAAGTCAAGTCCCACACATCTATGGAATTACATTAACACTATAAAAAGGTATTAGAATTGAAATACATCATGTGAGCATGTTAGCACATGTTATGACATTCAACTTAAGCAAATCTTCAAGGCATACTTCCCATGCATATTCAACTTAAGCAAATCCTCAAGCACATACATTCCATGCATGTAATGAAATCATGCATTTTGTCAACATGTAGAAAATCATTTAGGTCGGCATAATAATTGAAAAATCAATCACAAAGTATCAAATAACATCATTTAATTCAATACATACTAATACAAGCATTTATACAAACACATACACTACACACTTAAGTCTACATATAGTATGTCGACCCAAAGTGTGCAACTAGGCGAATCTCTTCGCCAAACTAATTATGCACGCATTCCTAACTTCCTAATGCGACAACAAACCATGTCAATCACATCAGCAAAATATGAATGTAAACAGTACTTCCTACAAATGACTAAAATGCCCTAAATCTCATATTCTTCGTTAGCTTACGAAACGGGAAACGGAGAGCATTTTGTACATGTCAAATGGCGATGCCGTCAAGAATCTACTATTAAACGACATTGAAAGCATTGGGAACCGTCAATCAAAGCGTCTAAAATCCTCACCTAGTGTCTTGTAGACTCGGGAATTGAAGCGGAGTGTATATGGTTCGTCTACGGCGAGTAAGGAGCCTAATACATAAGATCCATAAGCTACATCGCTATGGAAACAAGGAAAACTCAAATCACCAACTATTTAGGGTTTTTACTTACCTAGGATTGCGGTGGAATCGCCGGGAAAGCGGTAGAGGAGTGTTGCTTAAGCACGTGCAACATGTAGCACAAGTGGCGGGAAGAACTCTCCCACTCTCTCACAATCTCTCACTCTTTTTCTCTCTCCCAAGCTAGGGCTTCTCTCAAATTCGGATGGGAGAGAGGAGTGAGGGTTTCAACCCCTTTTATAGCCTAAAACATTCCCAAAATAGGCTTGGGAACAATGTTTACTTGGTGCCTAACCAAATCGGGGCCGTTTCGGTCCAAAAGAGCATTTCTGGAGGTCCCCAGGCCATATGCGGTCGGACTTAAGCTCATGCATACTGGATCTAGCACGCATCCAGTTTTCAGACCGGTTGGGTTCCCAGATCGCACGTGGCGGCCCAGTTTCAGTTTAACGGTCACCGCACCAAGATCAGGCCTATAAGTCTCGTGATATATAATAGATATTTTTCCTGATCCAAGGGTGTAATTTGGCTGTATTCTGACGGTCAGAATGCTTAATACTGATGCGTCAAATTTGTGTGCCAGATTTGAATTTGAAATTCCAACTATGTCCCTATTCACACTCTCTTCGGTCCGGGCTCAATGAAATAGCCTGTGATCGTCAGTTGGACTTGATATTCGAAACGATTGCCAAGCCCAGCTAAGTGGTCATAACGGTCTAAGATGGTAGGCATCTGACTTACGACGCGCGATCTAGATCCAATACAAAGTTTCAAGGAGGTCCCGAGAACAAACCGGCTTAGAGTTTGATCCGAGGCTTTAGAGCATTATAGCACCCTTGGTTCCACTCGCTTCGGGCCTCGTAGAACGTATTTAAAGTGATCAGGGACCATTTCCCAGCTATTCCAACGTTGCACTAGCTAACCTAGTCACATTTTCTAAAGGAATGAATTCTACGCAATTTCGGGTCGAGTTAGTACTCGAGCCCAAGTATGGATTTTTCACGGGCGTTACAATCTACCCCCCTTAACAAATAATTTTGTCCTCGAAATTTTGTACCTTTTCGTACTCCTCGAGAAGCTGTGGGTAGTTCTTTCTGATCTCGATTTCTGTCTCCTAAGTAGCCTCCTCCTCAGTATGATGCGTCCATAGTACCTTCACAAGGGGAATCACCTTGCTACGCAGTACCTGCTCCTTCCGGTCTAAGATGGGTGTCGGTCGCAGGATATAAGTAACATCCTCTCCTAACTGCACCTGCTCCCATCTGATGATATGAGAAGGATCAGCGACGTACTTCTTCAGCATAGAAACATGAAATACGTTGTGGACGCTCGCGAGGGGCGTGGGTAAAGCCAATCGGTAAGCCACTGCTCCCACACGATCGAGGATCTGAAATGGACCAATGAATCGCGGTGCCAGCTTCCCCTTCTTCCCGAACCGAAGGACTCCCTTCATAGGGGAAACTCGCAAAAACACATGATCCCCGACTGTGAACTCTAGTGGCCGTCGTCTCGTATCGGCGTAGCTCTTCTGTCTGCTCTGCGCTGTAAGAAGCCGACGTCGAATAATATCAATCTTCTCTGACGTCGCCTACACCAACTCTGGGCCAATCAAGCTGCGCTCACCGACCTCTAACCAGCAATGCGGTGCGCGACAAGGTCGCCCATACAACGCCTCATAAGGTGCCATGCCGATACTCGCCTGGAAGCTATTGTTGTACGCAAACTCCGCATATGCAAGACAGTCATCCCAACTGTCCTTGAAGTCCAATGTGCAAGCTCGCAACATGTCCTCCAGGATCTGGTTCACTCGCTCCGTCTGTCCGTCCGTCTGTGGGTGGAAGGCAGTACTGAACTTCAACTTCACACCCATAGCCTCCTGAATGCGAGTCCAGAAAATAGAAGTGAACCGCGTGTCTCTGTCCGACACGATCTCCAACGGAACTCCATGCAGACGCACAATCTCTCGAATATACAATCTAGCCAGCTCGTCTGCAGAGTTCGTAACTCTGATCGGTAGGAAGTGCGCCGACTTCGTCAATCGGTCGACGATCACCCAAATGGAATCGTGCCCCTTCCTCGTCTTTGCCAACCCAGAAACGAAGTCCATGGAAATGAAATCCCACTTCCACTCTGCAATCGGCATAGGCTGCAAAAGTCCAGGTGGTCGGCGATGCTCTGCCTTCACCTGCTGACAAGTGAGACAACGGGACACGAACTCAGCTATGTGGGTCTTCATACCTTCCCACCAATACGTCCTCTTCACGTCACGATACATCTTCGTGCTGCCTGGATGCATCGCGAGTCTAGTAGAATGCGCAGCCTCGAGAATCTCTCGTCTCAAGTCAGGGACATCAGGAACGCATAGGCGGCCACGGTAACGTAAGCCCCCATCCATACCAACTCGCCAGTCGGCGTCAGCATCATCACTGGCCTGCTCTCGAAGCTCAGTAAGATGCGCGTCGTCCCTCTGCGCCTCGATGACACGGTCATCGATCTGGGATCGCACCTGTACGTGTGCGATGAACTCAAATGGCTCCTCTACGGTGAGTTTCTGCTCAAAGTCTCGCAAAAACTCAACCATATCCCACTCGGCAACCATCAGCGGAGCCGCAAACTCTATCGTCTTCTTGCGGCTCAACGCATCAGCCACAAGGTTCGCCTTCCCAGGATGGTAAGAGACTTCAAACTTGAAGTCCTTCAGCGTCTCCATCCATCGCCGCTGCCTCATATTCAAGTCCCGCTGCGTGAATATGTACTTGAGGCTCTTGTGGTCGCAAAAGAGCTCGAACTCCTCTCCGTAGAGGTAATGTCTCCAGAGTCTCAGTGCGAATATAACGGCTGCCAACTCCAGGTCGTGTGTAGGGTAATTCTCCTCGTGCTTCCTTAATTGTCTCGAGGCATACGAAATTACCCTGTCCCTCTGCATAAGGACACAACCCAAACCAACGCTAGACGCGTCAGTGTATATAGTGTATTTAACCCCTTGCTCTGGCAATACTAGCACAGGGGTGGACGTAAGTCTGTCCTTCAGCTCCTGAAAAGCTGACTCCGCCTTATCATTCCAGGCGAACTTCACGTCCTTCCGTGTCAACTGAGATAAGGGTCTCGCGATCTTCGAGAAATCCTGAATGAAGCGCCGATAGTAGCCAGCGAGACCCAAGAAACTCCTCACCTCAGTGACAGAACCAGGCTGCTCCCAGTCCTGCACCGCAGCTACCTTAGACAGGTCAACTGCCATGCCATCCTTGGACACCACGTGTCCCAGAAACTTCACCTCCTGCTTCCAGAAGTCGCACTTCTTATACTGTGCGAACAACTGATGCTGTCTGAGCGTATCAAGGACCAAACGCAAGTGCTCCTCATGCTCCTCTCGACTCCTAGAGTATACCAAAATGTCGTCGATGAAGACAACGACGAATCGATAGAGGAAAGGCCGCAATACCCTGTTCATCAGATCCATGAACACGGCCGGTGCATTCGTGAGACCGAACGACATCACAAGGAACTTGTAATGACCAAAACTGGTCCTGAATGCTGTCTTCTGCACGTCCTCATCTCTGACGCGCAGCTGATGATATCCTGACTGAAGATCAATCTTCGAGAAGTACTGCGCTCCTCTCAACTGATCAAACAAGTCATCGATCCTGGGCAAAGGGTACTTGTTCTTCACCGTGAGCTGGTTCAGCCTGCGATAATCAATACACAATCGCAGCGAACCATCCTTCTTCTTTACGAACAAGACCGGTGCTCCCCAAGGAGACACGCTAGGCCGTATAAAGCCAAGCTCTAGCAGGCCATCAATCTGCGTCCTCAACTCCTCCATCTCACATGGTGCCATGCGATACGTCGGCAGTGAGACGGGTGTAGAACCAGGAGTCAGATCGATAGTGAAATCGATCTCACGTCGGGGCGGCAAACCAGGGATCTTCCTGAACAGATCCCTGAACTCAGAAACAACTGGCGTCTGCTCAAGTACCTGGGCACCAGCGTCGCGCAATAGAGTGGCGTAGCTAAGAATGCGAAAAGGAAGATTTACCCGCACTGAAAATGTGAAAGGCGTGCCCTCAGGCTCGTACACCGTCACCACACGAGCCTCGCAGTCAATCTCGGCTCTCGCTGCAGTCAACCAGTCCATGCCAAGAATGACGTCGAGATATACGAGCGAGGGATCGACGACCAGATCAAGAGTCATCGTCCTGCCTCCCAGATCAACTAAACAACCCTCACACATCTGGGTGACATCCGAATAATCTCCATGAGCTGCAAGGACTCGCACGCTATCCATAGTGATAGTCTGCAACCCAAGACGTCTGACTACGGCACGCGATATCAAAGAAATCGTGGAACCAGTGTCCACCATGACAAGAACGGGAGTACCTCCGATATGGCCCGTGACCTCGAAGGCTGAATGCTGGAAAGTCGGCGTCGTAGCTGCCTCAGCGGTCAGTGCATGAACTCGAGCTTGCTGTGGCCGGTTCGGCCGCTGTGTCAAGGGCCGTGGGGGCTGTCGAATCTGCGATACTGTGGGTCTGAAAGAGGAATGCGCAGGAGCTGACCGTATAGGCGGTGCTGATATCGCCTGTGAACGTACACGATCAATCTTCTGCGGCGGCGAGAACCCACTGTCCCGCATACTCGAAAAGCAACTCTGCGCTAGGTGGCCCGTCCTCCCACAGTATGTGCATGATAAATCAGGGCGCTGAAACGGTCCTACTGGCGTCGTGGTCCTGGTAGGAGGATCAATGCGAGGCCTCTTGCCCGCGAAGGGCCTATCTGGCAACTCCGGTCGCAGCCTGGAAGTAGTCGGGCCTCGTGATCGCGCAAGTCGATCCACGTCCTGCTCTGCCCGCATGGACATGTGAACCAACTCCGCATAGGAGGGAAAACTGATACAGCACATCTTCGACCGAATATCCGGTCGCAAGCCCTCCAAAAAGCGCCGTATGCGCATCTGCTCATCAGCTAGAATCGTCGGGACGTACCTGCCCAACTCTGTGAACCGATGCTCATACTCAGTAACCGTCATCGCTGCCTGCCTGAGACGGAGAAACTCATTCTCCCTCTCGTGCCTGTAGGTCTGAGGATAATACTTCTCATGGAAGTGAAACTCGAATGCTGCCCATGTCCATACGTAATCTGCGGTAACAGTCCGCAATATACTATCCCACCACATACTGGCCTCTCTCTCAAACTGGAAGGTAGCCAGCTCTACCTGCTCTGCTTCAGTACAGTGCAACATGCGCAGAATCTTCGACACTCGGTCGAGCCAAAACTCAGCCTCCTCGGGTCTGTGAGAACCCGTGAAAGTAGGAGGCCGCAAGCGCTGAAATCGCTCCAGAAGGCCCCGCGTGTCGGCAGGATTCCCCGCAGGGAAAGCAGGCTGTGCAGGATGTGCTATGTCCTCATCCTGGGCGTAAGTATAGGCATCCTCAGCTGGATGCGCAGGTGGTGCAGGCGGAGTAGATGTAGTCGCACCCCCACCCTGGGCTAAAGTCCCGACTATAGTGGTCAATAGCTGCTGCTGCTGTAGCATCATAGCCATCATCTGCTCGAATCTATCAGGTGGTGGAGTAGGCTGTGGCGGATGAGGTGCGGAAGTAGATGCGCGCTGTGGCTCTCTAACTGATGGTGTAAATGGCGGTGGTCCATCTGTAGGACCAACAGTAGGCTGAGACGACCGAACCGTCTCAGGAATCGGGCCCACAGCAGGGTCCGGACGAGTGCCAGACTGAGAGGGAGCCTGATCCATCTGCTCTGACAATGAAAGCCGAACCGCGCTCCTCGTAGTCTTAGGTGGCATTCCCTATATTCAAAATAGGGCGCAACCTTGTCAGTCTCAATTTCTCAAATACACCACAATCATTCACCAAAGAGTCAAAGGCATTCCATGCATTTCAATTAATCAAAATTGTCACAATACAAGGGATATATCCTTACAAGCATCATGACTAGAATGACATGGAAATTAAGACAGTTAAGCAACAGCAACATAAGCAAAGCACTAGCCCTAATAGGCTTTACACACATAAAACAGAAAATGGCTAACTACTCATAACAACATCAAAGATCGCGTCGCTAGTCGGAGTCTGGCGACGGAGGAGGAGCACCCTTATCCTGTAAGCAACACAGGATTGCCTTCAAGGTGCGAGTCACCTTGCCAAACTTCTTCTTCGTAACGGCCTTGGCATCAGCGACCTCTGCTCGAAGTTCTTGGACTTCCCTTCGCAAAGCGGTCTGGCTCTCCTCCATCCGAGCAATGCGATCATCGATAGTAGCCTGCGCAGAAGGAGGAGGGCTCTCATCAGTATCCTGAGCCTCCTCTTCTGCTTCTTCCTGAATCTCTTCCTGAACCTCTGCACTAGGTTCTTCTTCGCTTTGATCTTCCTCTTCATCAAAGTCGTCCCCACTATCCCTTTCAAGTTGATTTTCACGATATTGCGACCCAATCTTCATCTTAACCATTGTCGACTCATCGATGGTGTGAATCGATACCGGCAATTCGGGTCCAAGTCTATAGGCAAACTCAAGCGCAATCTTGCAAATGAGTCGGCCAAAGGGAAGGGATTCGGATGTTCTCCTCGACCTGGCTATGAGAACTATCTGCCGTAAGATGAAAGTGGCCATACATACGTTCTCTCCCTGGGCCACCAGAAATAAGAAATCGACCATAAGACGTGTACATTCAATGCGGTTCGTCGACCTAGGATAAACATTGAACATGCAGATGTGATGCAGCAGACGCAAATCCTCAGACATGTACGTCGCCTTGAGGCTATTATTAGGCTGCCATGGAACCAACTTACCGCACAGAAACCTGGTGCGGCGATCTCGTTCACGTCTAGTCCTCAAACTCTTCTCACTTGGATGCACATCACCTAGTGACACGTTGAGAAGTCGCGCAATCAACCGGACGTCGATCGTAGCCATCCGATCTCTACCAAAAGGGATTTTGAACTGCAAGGGCTCCAAGGTAGGACTCTGGATGCTAGCATAGAAGGCACGAACGGTGCTCACATTAGCACGAGTGCGAGCTTCAAAGATCGGTCCTCAGTGCGCAGCTTCAATGCGTTCGAACAACAGATACTCGCCGAACAATCGCCCATCTACGTCCGCCTCAAATAACACTCTACGATCAGTGTATTCACCATGAGGCATCTCTGATAGGATGGTTCATCCAAGATGTGCATGGGGATCCAAATCCCGCTTTGTACGGCACTCCAGGACTGCAGCTGGACCTGCGGCGGTGCTTGAACTTGCGGCACCACCCCGCGGTCTTCTCGATCGAGCAGGGCGGCTCGGCCCAGCCTCGTCTGACGCAGTTTTCCTCTTACCCATCAAAGATATGATGGATGAGAGCGACAAAAGACCCAAAATGGCTTCCACGAAGGCCATGGAAAACGCCGAAAATGCGGAGAAATGGCTGCCCAATCTGACAAAAGGAAATCTAGTCGTCGTAGAGGGATGCTTCAAGCTTCCCAAGGCTGTACTTTCAGGGAAAAATAAGAACAAAAAGATGGAATGGAGCTGCTCACGATTTCAGCACTATTTGGGAGATTTTGGAGCTCCAAATGGGGAAATCTTCAAGGAAAGGGGCTGCCAACACCCAATAATTGATGGGTGGTGGTCGGTTTTGGCCAAGGAAGGGTTTAGGAGGGGTTTGGGTCGCCGGGGTTTGGAATGGAGTGCTGAAAATCAAATCTAGGGTATGCAAGGGGGCTGTTTGTGAAGGAGAGGGGGGTTTTAGGGGTTTTCGTGGGATGGGAGGTAGCTAGGGGTGATGTGGACCCTGTTTAAGGGAGTGCGCCCGAAGGACAGCACCCCCGGAGCTCGCCGGCCGGCGATGGCATCGCCGGTCAACTTGCAAGTTGACCGGTGGGACCCCATGGGTCTGGTCCCCCATAGTCCCAGGGTCCCAAAAAAGTTGGTCTCACCCCTTGGTTCATAGCATTTTGGCCTCTATGAGTCCAAACATATGTTCGGGGCTTTCCGGGTCCACATCGCAATCTCGAATACCAAACCATATGATGCAGCATATGAATTTGGGGTAGAAGGAGCCAGTACATCTTTCTAGCTCCTTAGTTGCTAAAGAAAGTGAAGTTAGAATGGCCTTATGGCCATTTTTCATGAAATTTTACTATTCAGTATAAAATTTGGTGAATGTGCTAATTTGTGTTATCTTCACATTAGGTTTGATGCCTAATATGAAATGGATAAGAAATAACTGAAGGTTGAAGTGTTTAGAGAAGGAATTTTGAAGATTTTTGGTGAAACGGGGTTTTTAAGCCCTGGCGATTGATTACTGGAGTCGTGGTCATCCCACGGCCCAAAGATTCACTTTTGCGGTTTAAAACCGCTTATAGGACGTCTCCACCCGACTTCCTACAGCTCAGAAGTGATTCGGGTCACTTTACGCGACCCGAGATACGTTACAGACTCGATCTTGCGATCGATCCTTATAGACTTCGCCTATCGGCGAATCTGTGATCCTAGAAGTGTTTCTAGACCCTTCTCGCACCCACCTAAGTCAAAGGAAGCGACAGCGTACGTCGCAAGACCATAACCCAGGCCCAGTATACTCTCATTCATGCTCTGATACCAACTTGTAACACCCTGAAAATCGGGGGTCGTGTATAAACTCAACTCCCGAGTTCCAGACCGTCACTTATGCAACAAAAATGGTTATGATTCAATGTTGTCTGATTTAAAGCATTCACATGAGTAAAAGTATACCAAAACTGCAATTCATACTTCAGATCCAGTGATAAAAGCAAGCGGAAGACTAAACAATATATATATCACTGTATGGAAAAACAAAGTAATCTCAACTGTCTCCAAAGTATGACTACATCTCTGAGTCTCATATACATGTAAATAGACAAAAGAATAAGTTCAAAATAGTCCCACTGAAGTCCCCCTCGATCCAGGTCACCTACGGGAAGCCGTCGTGATACTGCATATACGAGAACTCATCCTGGTCCTCGTCAATCTCCGGCTCCACCTCCTGGATCTCGTCGTCACCTGCAACTACAACAGGGTCTGGTGGGTGTTGCAAACACCATCCCGTAACGTGGGAATGAGTGATCAACTCAGTGGAATCATAGAGCAAAGATTAGCATGTTCACAATTCAATCACGCGATAATAGTAAAGCAGTAAATCAGCCAAATCCTCATACTGTTGTTAATGCAAGATGATATGACGTGATGTATGCCCTCACCGACGATCACCCTCATACGGCAACATCTTACGACCGCGGCATGCCACACTCCCTAGAGTGCTCCACATCTTCCAGGCACATGCAATGCTATGGTGATATGATTACCAAGTTGTTATTAGTCCATTCAAACAGCAGGATTGGGAAACTAAGGTACCTCCCTTGTATCAATCCCAACACGGATCCTGTCTAGGGTCGTCACTCCTAGTAATCTCATACGATGTACATTTCGTAGGTCACTGCAAGGGCTGCCAGGGCTGTTGCTCGCACTCGTTGCACCGCTCCCCCATCACCTTATCAATACAGGCCTACTGTACTCTACTGCACGGAAGGGTCGTCGCCTCCCGTGAACTCAGAATACGCTCGCGGTCACTACAAAGGGCTCGTCGCCTGATCAGTGTAGGCCGACAGCTAGAATATAGTGTCCCATACCACCATAATCTGCTCACGAGTCAAGGTGCTCATTGGTCACTACGGGGAGGTTTGTGGCCCCAGCGTAGGCCGACAGCTCGACCACGGTGTCCCATACCACCATGCCCGGCTCATGAGTCTTCGTGGATCAAGGTACCACGGTTAATAGGGTTTACAATGGTAAGTTCAGTACCTTAGGTTCAAGCAGTTATGATACATACAAGGTGAACAAACATCGGCCAGTCGGGTTACTTGACGGGCTCGACTAGCGCGATCGCATCTCGAATTGAACGACATGAAGTGCGTAAAACACTTCGCGTGGCCTAACCACTGCCGCCAACTCTCAACACGAATCACATTCATCGACGCGTCGTTCGTGGCTATGACCAGTCAGCCACGAATTCGCTCGGTTACCGACTGCCTGGACTAAGTCAAGTCCCACACATCTATGGAATTACATTAACACTATAAAAAGGTATTAGAATTGAAATACATCATGTGAGCATGTTAGCACATGTTATGACATTCAACTTAAGCAAATCTTCAAGGCATACTTCCCATGCATATTCAACTTAAGCAAATCCTCAAGCACATACATTCCATGCATGTAATGAAATCATGCATTTTGTCAACATGTAGAAAATCATTTAGGTCGGCATAATAATTGAAAAATCAATCACAAAGTATCAAATAACATCATTTAATTCAATACATACTAATACAAGCATTTATACAAACACATACACTACACACTTAAGTCTACATATAGTATGTCGACCCAAAGTGTGCAACTAGGCGAATCTCTTCGCCAAACTAATTATGCACGCATTCCTAACTTCCTAATGCGACAACAAACCATGTCAATCACATCAGCAAAATATGAATGTAAACAGTACTTCCTACAAATGACTAAAATGCCCTAAATCTCATATTCTTCGTTAGCTTACGAAACGGGAAACGGAGAGCATTTTGTACATGTCAAATGGCGATGCCGTCAAGAATCTACTATTAAACGACATTGAAAGCATTGGGAACCGTCAATCAAAGCGTCTAAAATCCTCACCTAGTGTCTTGTAGACTCGGGAATTGAAGCGGAGTGTATATGGTTCGTCTACGGCGAGTAAGGAGCCTAATACATAAGATCCATAAGCTACATCGCTATGGAAACAAGGAAAACTCAAATCACCAACTATTTAGGGTTTTTACTTACCTAGGATTGCGGTGGAATCGCCGGGAAAGCGGTAGAGGAGTGTTGCTTAAGCACGTGCAACATGTAGCACAAGTGGCGGGAAGAACTCTCCCACTCTCTCACAATCTCTCACTCTTTTTCTCTCTCCCAAGCTAGGGCTTCTCTCAAATTCGGATGGGAGAGAGGAGTGAGGGTTTCAACCCCTTTTATAGCCTAAAACATTCCCAAAATAGGCTTGGGAACAATGTTTACTTGGTGCCTAACCAAATCGGGGCCGTTTCGGTCCAAAAGAGCATTTCTGGAGGTCCCCAGGCCATATGCGGTCGGACTTAAGCTCATGCATACTGGATCTAGCACGCATCCAGTTTTCAGACCGGTTGGGTTCCCAGATCGCACGTGGCGGCCCAGTTTCAGTTTAACGGTCACCGCACCAAGATCAGGCCTATAAGTCTCGTGATATATAATAGATATTTTTCCTGATCCAAGGGTGTAATTTGGCTGTATTCTGACGGTCAGAATGCTTAATACTGATGCGTCAAATTTGTGTGCCAGATTTGAATTTGAAATTCCAACTATGTCCCTATTCACACTCTCTTCGGTCCGGGCTCAATGAAATAGCCTGTGATCGTCAGTTGGACTTGATATTCGAAACGATTGCCAAGCCCAGCTAAGTGGTCATAACGGTCTAAGATGGTAGGCATCTGACTTACGACGCGCGATCTAGATCCAATACAAAGTTTCAAGGAGGTCCCGAGAACAAACCGGCTTAGAGTTTGATCCGAGGCTTTAGAGCATTATAGCACCCTTGGTTCCACTCGCTTCGGGCCTCGTAGAACGTATTTAAAGTGATCAGGGACCATTTCCCAGCTATTCCAACGTTGCACTAGCTAACCTAGTCACATTTTCTAAAGGAATGAATTCTACGCAATTTCGGGTCGAGTTAGTACTCGAGCCCAAGTATGGATTTTTCACGGGCGTTACATAAACCTATAACCTAAACCAAAACCAAAACTTATAATCATATGGTGAGACCATTTCTTTTGTGTCAATTTCATTCTTCTTTAAGTTTTTTTTTAATTCATTAAGAAAAAGAAAGTGGTTATACATGATGCACTTCTTTCACTTTGTCTTTTTTTTCCCCAATGGGCATTATAATTTATAAATGACATGACTGTTTGTAGGATGATGGAATATACGAAATTGTTGAAATATCAGGGTGAAGTCGAGCACATTTCTCTAATGAAGTCAAAGATTTGTATTTTCAGCATTATTGTAATCATAATTGTAATTGATTGAATGAATTGGATTGTAATTGATTGTAATTGTAATTGTAACTGATTGAAGAAGGATTGTAATTGTAATTGATTGAATGAAGGATTATAATTTATTGTAATTGAATGAATGAATGATTGTAATTGAATGAATGAATGATTGTACAGGTGGTAATTGAATGAACAAATGATTATATATAATTTTTTAATGTACGAAATAGCTGTGAATATTGACCGTAGCCACTAATCTGACAGGTATAGCCTTTTCAAATTTGGCATATTACTACGGACTTTTAGCTAAAAATAATATCTGTAGCTGTACGAAGTTTTCGCTATATAGATATAATTGTTACGGATTATATCTGTAACTATTATAGCCTATAGCTACGGATTAAGTTCGTTGCCATAGGTTCCAGACCTATTGTTATGGCACATACGACTACGGTCGTGCTATGGACTAAAACCGTAGCCATAGGTCTATGCTTACGGATTTTATCTGTAGCCTTTGCCCCTTTTTTTGGTAGTGAGTTTTAACAAATGAAACTCTATAATGCTTCCTTGATAAACAATCAATACAGGTTTGAGAGGTATACCTATCACGTCTAAAAGGAGCCACTTCCTCGCTAGTACTTGAAGCTATTTTTCACTCATGTGGCCTAGACGCCTGTGCCACATGTCAATAGCTAAATCTTTCACTGCATTCAACCCGTTCTTGCACACATTGACACTTGCCTTATAAAGGATGCAACACTTCTTTTCTCTGACTACGATCAACAAACCCTTGATGAGCTTCCAGCACCCATCAGCAAACCGGCTGTCATGCCTCAAACCCGAAAATCGGATTCATAGGAATTCCGGTCGCTGAATTCAATGCCGACAACCTCCATAGTACTCCATTCTCAGCTCCCAGCGCCCATATGCCAGATTTCGATCCTAGGATCCTACAAGGAGGATTTTTCAATATATATTTTTCTCATAAGAAGCATAACCACAAGTTTACCCAAAACACAAAGGCAACATCATCATCACATATCCACTAATATAAAAATTTAAATACAATGTTAAGGAAAATACATATGTCAAAATCAAAACTCTAGAAGTCAGCTACATGCTCCAAGCTCCATGCTGTTGCAACCTAACATCACCTAAATGCATCTATCGTGCATAAGCTTATAGAAAGCTTAGAGGGTGGTGTAAGTGTGTGCGCAAGATAAGTGTCAAGCACACAAATACAACATCATAATCATACAATATCAGAAATGCTGGTAAGATCATGAATCATACGATATCAAAGTAAGCAAAAATACTGACAAGTCCATGAGTCAATCAATATCAGAATATGCAATACAGATCAACTATGTAAACGAGGAGTTATAAAGAGCTAAATATCAGATGTCGATGATGCAATGTAATATACAATTCCTGATGAGTTCACGTATAGCGTCAGTTGTACCTATATCATATAAATGCAGAAATATAGTAATCTAAAATGTCATATACCGCGGATGTAATGCAATATGCGATGCGAATGGAATGACCATACCGAAGTGTGAAGTCAGGATGATAGCATGTGGTATCGCAGGATATGGGGTCCATCACAATGGACTTTTACCTAAACCAATCTCATATCTAATTTGGATAGTTAGACTCAATGTGGTAAACTCCTGATCTCAGGTTAGTCGCGTGCCCTAACCAAAATCCTGGCTATTACAAAGGTACACATAACAAATAGTTACACACTACCAGCCCGAGTGGATAATGAATGAATGAATGCATATGGAATGCCAACTCCACAAATCCGTACTATACATCTCTGAGATCATCACCGGGGTCTAGTATACTCTACATGCAAATCGTCGCCCACTTACGCGCGACCATACAAGTGGAAGAGACCTCACCATCTGCCTAACCAGTAGTTAACTAATATCTACCCAGCACGTCAATAGCGGACCCATTCATGAGCTGGTCAAACTCAACCTAGCTATACCCCCTACTCTCGGGTAGATAAGGCCACACCCCCTCACAACCGATCATGACATAGTGGGAGACGTGGCCTCCTGGTATTCGACACTCGGACAGTCATGTATTCATTCGGTCTCAACGTTGTGACGTCTCCTGGCCACGGAGGTTTTGGGATTCACCCACGGACATCCAAAGTACCCAGATACTCAAATTAAACATTTTCGGTGTCCCATCAAGCTATCCACGACATGCCTGTGGTGGCTACGGCCCTAACATCGCAAGGGTATATAGTAATCACAACACACAATGCAAGATACATGAGTTATACAACCCAGTCATGCATTTATCCTGCGCATACTGTGCGTTCATGTGAGATAACCACCACCTATCAGGGAGTCTCATAACAACCTGTCCAATGAAATATGTAATGGTCAACCACATCTAATAACAAACATGCAGATGATGCGTATGTGCATGTATCATGATGTTATGCTGTCACATACTCATAATCGGTACCAATAACCGGCCTTGATAATCGGCATCGACAGTAAGCCTCGACAATGTGGACATTTAATCAACATTGCCCCTA
The DNA here is from genome assembly GCA_037074715.1 of Magnolia kwangsiensis. Lineage (NCBI taxonomy): Eukaryota > Viridiplantae > Streptophyta > Magnoliopsida > Magnoliales > Magnoliaceae > Magnolia > Magnolia kwangsiensis. The sequence goes on along the minus strand of CM073576.1, from coordinate 33,191,643 downwards.
AAGAGTAGCCTACATAGAGTCTAACGTATAGTGGACCCATGGCCTCACACAAGCGTTAGATATACAACACCATGGGCCTCACTCAAGAGCTTAATACACATCATGATGTGCCTTTCACATGGGCCTAACATACATCACAATGGACTCCTTCGCCTGACCCTCAAATGTATCACGATGGGCCTAACATACATCACAATGGACTCCTTCACCTGGCCCTCAAATGCATCACGATGGGCCTCGTCACATGGGCTCATATAGATCACATTAGGCCTTAAACGCAGACTGAATACACCTCACAACGGGCCTTAAATACGAGCCGTATATACATCACATTGGGCCTCAACAATCAGAATCGGCAATCAGTCACGATAATCGGCCTGGCAAATCGGCCTCGATAATCAAAATCGGCAATCGGTCATGATAATCGACCTTGATTGCTAATCGACAATCGGCCATGACAATCAGAATCGGCAATCGACCACGACAATTAGAATTAATTGATAATCGACCTCAATAATTGAAATCAACAAATCGGCCACGTCAATCGGAATCGGCAATCGGTCATGATAATAGGCATCGATCGCTAATCGACAATCGGCCACAACAAATCAGAATCGACAATCGGCCACAACAATCAGCCACGACAATCGGCTAGGATTCTAACTCTCGTAAAATATGTTTTGATTTAAACCAATCTGATTTAAATGATTTTAACTCGCAAGTATACGAATCAGATGTAGATATAGTACATATTACGAGATCATTCCCACGAGGACTGGTTGTCACAATTTAAAATTTACGACTCTTCTAAACTAATCTAACGAATGGTTTAACAAACTATTAAGTAAACTATCACAAATCTATGAAAAATAACCACGAGCAATAATGAGGAAGATCTAATCAAGGAGGAGACTAGGACTTTCGAATTCACCCCTAATTATCATAACCCTTGTCTTACCTATTGATTCACCCTAATTCAGATTGATATAAATTTAATAAACAAAGCACACCCTATGTCCTTGGTCAGGCACACAGAATGTATAATCCTTTAAAGCATATGGATCACATCTTTCCATCCATGTTTAGGCATGGAGAGATTTAGATTCCTGTTTCTTCCTCTATAGGAAACTTGTTCATGGTCAGACACAAGCACCTAGAATAATATTCCAAATAACATCCATATCTAGACTTTGGTCGAGCTCATAGAATGGAGAAGTACAGAAATCTCAGGAAAACACACTAGAAAAAGAAACAAATCAATCAAATCAAAATGAATTCAACAATAAACAAGAGTCAATCAAATTAAGGGCTTCATCTCAGCCCTAGCTAAGAAGTCTAGCAATTCATAAAATTAATTAGGAAAAGAAAAATATAAAATAAAAACATTATAAACATCTCCTTTATCTCTCTTCTTCCTTCTTCTCTCTCTCTTCTCTTTCTTCACCTTGGCTCTGGATCTTGACTCCTCCCGCTCTCTCCTTTGCTGCCTCCTTTTATAACTTGCTCCAGGCGGTGGGAGAGTTGCTGAAGTCGGTTTCGCAACAACAATTTCTGGAGGAATTCTTTACGTAGAAGAAGGTGCGCAGCTACACTTACGCACCTAGAAAACGGAGGCTGTTTTCCCCCTTTACTCTTGCATATTTCTAAGAAAACAACGCCCCTTGGGACGTTTTTGAATAATATTTATGATGGACAGATCAGATCTTCCATATGATCATCGTCGAGACCACGCCACAGCCCGCAAAAGTCGGGCTGCGTCCAGACGCGAAACAGGGACGCAAAACATTCCACTGTGGTACTTGTGGGGCCCATTTCGTCAAACACTTGAGAAATCCAATCCGTCCACTGAATTTCTCTCAGAATTTTGGTTGGAAATATGTAATTTTTACCTTCTTTTGATGAGGCCCACATGATATTTTTCTCTGCCGTTCAACCTGCTTTTGAACGGTCTAGAACGAATCCTAGCTTGTCTTTTGAAATTCTTCCATATAGGTCTTGGTGATATGGACTGTAGAATCCTGATGGACGGTCCGGATTAGACATTTGCGACACGGTGGTGGGCCACAAGAATCATCCGCAACCCTCTGTTCGCGGACGCAAAACACGGCAGTTGCCATTTTTGTTTTTGTTTTAAAATCAGTCAGTGGGGTGCACGTTGCTTTGGTATTAATAAATCCACCCCGTCCATTAGATCCGTGACGAGATTTCGGTGCCGGATGGGTGGTTTTGGTCGATCGTTGAAGCGGCCCAAAGAAGAAAACATGTTGTAATGCCAATAGACAGTCCTTTTGTGCTGCTGTGATCCGCACATGTTCGTGCATGGCTGACAAAGGTCAGCATAGTTTTGACCAGATCGAGGCCCTTTACAATATGGACGGTTCAGATCGATCATTTGGACCGTGATGGTGGGTCATCTACACCACCCGCGATCAGCCCTGCATAACGTGAAACAGAGGCTCGTTTCTCTATTTTTTAGAAAGTCGGTCAAGAGTCGGTTTGACTGACTCTATGGTGCCATGCACGGCGACTGAAATGGTGCACTATGCACACTCATGCATAAATAGGGTCTAATATGATTCTTGTGAGGAATCCGTACCGTCCATCTGTTTTTTCGCCTTATTTAAGGCGTTGACTCCACATTTGAGACAGTTCCAAATATCAGGTGGGCCCCAGTTAATGAATTAAGGGGCTGATCTAACTATTAGGATACTTCCTCAGTGATCCAATGGTTGAAATTTAATATGTACGTTTAATTTGTGATCCCCAGATGATGTATGAAGTTTCAAGTCAATCGGATGGCGGGAACCCTGTGATCTTGCATTTTGCACCAATTTCGAGCCCGTTTAATGCAAATGGCTCGATTCTCTCGGATCCCTGGCATGTAAATCTGTTGATATTGGTCCCCTGGGGTCCGTCCCTTGCTCTGGTATCCTCAAAGCATCAAATCCATGCTTTTAATACTCTTTTTCAGTCCATGGTCCTGATTACACACTGCAACAAAAATACGATTAAAGTATTCCATTAAGCATTATCATGTCCATATAATCAGGTAATAAATGGGGTCTGATATGCAATATTTGACCTTCATCATAGAGCATACAAAAATGAATCATATCCAAAAGATCATCTGGACCATACCACAAATGACAATGGTGGTAATGATTTCCACAATTAAATTTCTAGTGGGTCTACCATAGTATTTATTTTCCATCCATAATATTTATAAGGTTACAAGGACCTAAACAAGGAAGGAAAATAGATATTATATTGAAGCAAAACTTCTTTAACCCAAAGGGGTTTCAAGGGTGGCGTTCAACACCACTGTTTTCAGTAGGGTGGTCCACTTGATATTAGATTTGCCTTATTTTTAGTCTCAAGTCATGAGACGAGGTGGCCCTAAATTGATGGATAGTTCGGATGTAATACAAATATCAAGGGTGGGGTCCACGTACGTGGCCCACCAGAAGACTAAATTTGCTTCATTTTCATCTTGAGCCAAAGATGAGCTCGCCAAATGAATGGACAGCGTGGATACAAACATACATCATGGTGGACTCCATCTGTCCAACTAATGAATGGACAGCGTGAATATAAACATACATCATGGTGGTCTCCACCCGTCCAGATCACTAGACGGCGTGGATACAAATATACATCAGTGGTGGGTCCCACGCACGTGACCCACCTTACATATATATATATATATATATATATATATATATATATATATATATATATATATATATATATATATATATATATATATATATATATATATATTACAAAGAGCCACCGTCCAGACCGCTAGATGTTCTGGACGGTGGAGATCTCATACATATTTACATGGTGGGTCCACACGTGTGGCCTACCTCATACCATAATACTATATATATGTAACATATATCATATATATAAAATATATGTCTAGTGTCCAGGAGGTCTGGATGCTCTAGACGGCGTGAATTAATTCACATCAACATGAGGGTGGGCCTCACCGTCCTGATCCCTGAACGGTGTGGAGCTAATGCATATACCATGGTAGTTCCACATGTGTGGTCCACATCGGCCTCAGATCAAACAGATACTTGTGTTTTCCTTTGATCAGGCCCATCCAAACGGATTGCCATGTGGGCCACTCGGTGGACAGCATGGATGAAATTCTTACTTCATGATATTCCACACACACATCATTCCATACAAGAGAGAGAGAGAGAGAGAAACGGTGAGATAGAGGGACCCCGCCACTATGGGCCCCTCTTTACATTACACACATCAATGTGGGTCCCACAACAAGTGGGCCATTAAATTGAAAACCAACGGTGGATCACCCACCCATCACACTCTTCCTTGATCCCTTGGACTTGTATACTCCTTGCCTTCACTTTTGATGGATGATGATGGTGATTGGAAGGTTGAGATGGGAGATGAGAAGGTGGGCCACACTTAGTTTTTGGGAGGGAGCTTGGTTGTTGGATATTTCTCATGAGATTTTAGAAATTGCTAGAAAATGAGAGAGAGGAGGAATGATGGATTAATATAGGATGGGTGTTGTAAGGAAAGGGGATGGAGAGGTATGGGTGTGTTTGAAATTTTAAAAAAAGGGGATGGGTAGGGAGAGAGAGAGTTGACTTGGGAAAAATGAAGGATGGGTTGCTTATACGTATGGTATGGTGTGTACTTGACTTGATTTGATGTGACATATTGTAGAGATTCTCTCAAAATTTATAACATGCGGCATTTCTTCTGAATGAACGCGAGCCTACATCTTCTGCCCCTTGTATTGGTTCGGTGCGTGAGTCGCAGCGACGGCGCGGTCGCTAAGATACAAGTTTCAGGTCGAGCGGACTTTGGTATCCAAGACTTGGCTTAGGATCGTGTGCAAACACCGGATACAGGTCGAGGGTTACCGGAATTCGATCGGGAGGACCGCGAAAGCCTATGAAATGGTACGGTCTAGGATACGGATCTTACACCAGCTTTCATAGCCATCATCATCTAACCTTCCCGTCGACATCAAGTTAAGGCAAAGGTCTGGAATATGCCTCACATCCCTAATAACCAATGTATAGCTCACATCTGTCTTCATACAAATATCACCGACTCCTACGATCTTTGATACGCCAGAATTTCACATCTTCACAGTCTCATAGTCACTTGACTTATAGCTTATGAAGAGTCTCTGCATGGAGTCGCATGAAAAGAGGCTCCCAATTAAATCATTCAGTTGGTGTCCTGACTCGTAGTCATGAGACAAACATCACGATCCGCTGAAAGAATAACTACAACGTCGCCATCTGAAGCGACCGTAGTGAAATCTGATTCATCTTCCTTCTCCTTTCCTTTTCTTTTCTTGTCGTTCTTATTCTTACGACATTCATACTTATAATGTCTCTTCTTGTCATAATTTCAGCATTCAACATCCTTCCTTGTACTCAACTTGTCTTTTGATTTATCTCGAGCCTTCCTGCCCTTTCTGTTCTTTCCTCTCTCCCGTTCCTGTGTCATAAGGGCGTCTTTCTGAGTAGACCCCTAAGACTTCCTCCTTGTCTCTTCATTGAAAAGACAGCTAGTTACCTATTCCATGGATACCTTTTTGTCTGGTGCGGAGTTACTTAGAGACACCACCAATGTCTCTCAACTATCAGGCAATGAGCTAAGCAATAGAAAAGCCTATAATTTATCATCCAGGACCATCTTTATAGCGGAAAGCTGGTTCAATATATTGCTGACCTCATTCATGTGCTCGGCCACTGAACCACTATTTTTGAACTTGAAATTCACAAGTCATCGTATCAAGAAAATCTTATTACCGGCTGTCTTCCTCTCATACAACCCTTGTAATTTTAATCATATGTTAGCGGTTGAGGTCTCCGTAGACACATGATGGAATACAAAATCATCTAACCATTGTCTAATAAATCCCACCGCATTCCGGTCTAATTTCTTCCAATCATTATCTGACATATCCTTTAACTTTGTTGATATGCATTGAATTAGAGAATATAAGTCCTTGCAATAAAGTAAGTCCTCCATCTTAGCCTTCCATATAGTCTAATTAGAACCATTTAGACTAATCATCCTTGATGAGCTACCTTACATAATTTAAAACCGACTCATTCCGTTCAATGAACTTAGCTCTGATACCACTTTGTTGAGGGCCTTGCATAAAACTTTAGGATCTAGCCTCCCAAAACAAACTGAAATTATGGGATAATAAAACAATGAAATAAATCAAAGCACAAACCACACGACATAAGAGATCTTTACGTCGAAAACCCTCAAAGAGGTAAAAACCATGGGACCTTGTCCAGATCAACAATCTACTATGAAGTAGAATGTTACAACCTTCTTCACTTATGCAAGAGTGGATAAACAATAAGAGAATAAAAGAAAAATGGAGAGATCTTATCGATCACGAGGATGTAGAAGTGCTGAGATGTTGATTGCACAGTAGATCACCTCCACAAGCATAACATCTCTTCTACAAGCTTCCTTTCTCTCTTTCACACCTTTGATAGCCCTAAACCCTTTAGTAAACCCTTGCAAAGCTTTAGGCAACCCTCTTGCATTACCTAGAAAAGGCCTGGGCACCCTTATTCATGATTTAGACAACTTCCTTCCGCACTATGGCGAAAATCGCCTCAAATTTTCGCAGTCTGCATAAGATCCGAACTCAAATTTGCGTAAGCTCGACCGGTTAAGCAGAGTCTTCGACCAGTCGAGCGACCCACTCGACCTGTCGAGCACCACAAAAAAATAAACCCAAATTCGCTAGACTTTAAGTCGAGCCAGGGCTCGACTGGTCAAGCACCACTCTCGACCGATTGAGTGAGGCTCACGACCAGTTGAGCCTGAGAGGAAATCCCATCAAAATTGACCATAGAATGGGTTGGTTTTTAGATGAGTTGGGGTATGGGCCAATCTGAGGCAAAGGTTTTAAGCCGTAGATGTTCTCTATCTAGGCCAATGGTGAAGTCAATAGTTAATATTTAGCTTTGCATTTCAAAGGGGGGGTGTCTACAATGACTTCAAATAAGTTAAAAAGTAACTTATTTGGTGGTATCCAAATAGGCCCTTAGGGCAGCTTCAATACCACCCAATAAGTAACTTATGTTAATAAATTACTTTTTCAACTTAAGTTTGTTTGATTATTAAATTTAAATAAGTAACTTATAGCACTAAGTAGCTAATTTTGATATATATATATATATATATATATATATATATATATATATATATATATATATATATATATATAAAGAAAAGGTTCTTTTCAACTTAAATAAATAAATAAATAAATTACTTAGAGTGGGTCACGGGGAGCAAAGTAATTTATACCGGTTCATTGTGAGTTGATGAATGAACGTCCCATGTTGGGAAATGCGTCCCAAGATGTTTCTGAGAAATCCATCCCGTCAGCCATTTTATTCATCATTTTATGGATGTGCAGAAGTAGATCCCATACTCAAGCGGGCCATACAAGTTGCAACAATGGGTAATACTCAAGTGGGCCATTCAAGTTGCAACAATGGTATTTAATACCCACTGTTGAAACCACACCCATTGTCGTGTGGCCCACCATGATGTTTCTGAGCAATCCACTATGTCCACCACCTTTTCCAACTCATTGTAAACGGTATGTCCAAATATAATGAAGATCCCAAAGGTGGCCACACAGCTTGAAAATTTATTATTAAAACCCACTTAGGATGGAAGAGCACATAAAATTTAAAGCGTCCTGCCATAATGTTTGAGAAATTCACCTGGTCCACCATTTTTATTAGCTCATTTTAGATTGTGGACCCAAATATGAGTAAGATATAACACTCAAGTGGACCACACTACTTAAAACAGTGGTATTGAACCTCCACTTTTGAAATAGTCATGAGGCCCACATGTATTTTCTTGAAATATTCACCTATTTCTTCGTGTGATTATTGGGTAAGAATGACCTTATGACCTGGTTGGATGGCACATAATCATCGTAATGGTCCTTGGAAAGATGTCAATGGTGGTTGTTCAATCTCCATTTTTTCCATCAATGTGGCCCATTTAAGCTTTGGATCTACCTCATTTGTTGGTCCACCTCCTAACATAATTCAGAAAAATGGATGGACAGGGTGGATGGACAGGGTGGATTTCAGAAAATGGATCTACCTAATTTGTTGTTCTACCTCAATTGTTGGTCCACCTCCTAACATGATTCAGAAAAATGGATGGACAGGGTGGATTTCTAATAAACATCATGGTGGGCCCTAAGCACGTGGAGTTGGGTTCACCCAACAATCCACTTCCCCCAAACATCCCGATCAGTCAAGCAGTGACAATGGACCTACTTTGATGTGTGTTGTATGTAAATACATGCCATCCATCCATGCATTTTTCCAGCTTATTTTAGGGCATGAGCCCAAAAATGAAGCAGTTTGAAATCTCAGGTTGACCACACTATAGGGAACATGATGATTGAATGTCCGCCATTAAAAACTTCCCAAGGCCACAAAAGTTTTGGATCAATATGATATTTGTGTTTTCCCTTTATCCCAATCTTATGTGACCTTATCAAAGTTGGATGGCAAACAAATGTTACAGTGGGTCCTAGAAAGTTTTTAATGGTGGATGTGCAATGAACATTGTTTCATGTGGTGTAGTCCACTTGAGATTTGGATCTGGCAAATAACCTAAAATGAGCTAGCAAAATAGATGGATAAATTTGAATCCGGCCAATAACTTAAAATGAGCTAGCAAAATAGATGGATATATAACACATGCATTAAGGTTGACATGGCATTACCAGATTGGGTGTTTGAATAATCCAATGTGCTTTTTGAATGAGGTGTTTAAAAAACATACTAACCAAATATGCTTATACACTAATTAAGTAGAAACCAAGATAAGATACTTTAGGTATATGTAATTTATATAAAGAAAATTATCATCCAAACGCACCCTTAGGATCATAATCATTTTCAAGGCGAACTTCTTTTGCCTATTTTTTGAGTATGACTGTAACCCAATTTTAATGAACTTTCTTCCTTAACCATGTTGTACTAAATTCCATCAAAGCTTAATTTATTTGTATTGGTTGTAATCATAGCCATTTATGGGTGCAATACAAGTGTGTCATATCAACTTGAGAAATTCATGGATCCAATCTGATGTTACCACATTAAGATTATAAATAGGTTTGGATTTGATCATTTGGACCAGTCATTTTGGGTTAAGATTCAACAAAATGCCAAATAATCACATGGACCAGATCTAAAACCTTACAAAGTTAAGTCAGCCCACCCAAGCCTTGGACTTTTTTAAGTTGGTTAGGTTTGGTTAACCAAAAATAGAATCCGCCCATAACCACCAAAGATGGATCACAGCCCAAATACCAAAGTTGGTTGGGTTTAATTTCTTTAGTACTTTCCAAGTAGGAATTAGAACTAAAAAAGAATAGCATAAAGAAGACTTTTGATGGATGCTTAATGGAAAACCTATATAGGGAAATACAAATTAGTCAAATAAACATGCACCTGCTCCAAACTTGGAAGTAGATCATACCTAAGGGTGGGTCTGGTTCATCTTTGTCTAGTCCTTACCTAAGCCTGACCCAATCTACCTAATCTCTACTTAGACCTGACCCATACTAAAACCCAATATTAATAGGTTGGCCACGGGATAATCCTATATTTAGCCATTAAGTGGATTGGGGGAAAACTCCACTCACCCAACATAAAATCACCAAAAATTTCAGGGTCCATTTGAATATGCAATTAAATTAGTCGTCTAGAGACAGAATGGTTTGGGAGGGTTTTCTGACCTATTTAGAAACCCACCCAAAATCAACCACCCAACAAAATAGGCACTAAAAAGCCTAATCATACAAGTGAGATAAATATCATCATTTTGGCAAGAAAATCTAGTGTTGCATCTAAACAACTCATGGGCCATTTGGGAGCTTGTATTTTGAATGCATTGGATTATAAACCACAAATTAAGGTAGTTCCTAATTCTCAAACATTTTTGGCAGCATGTAATTGAAATGCATGGAATTTAAAAATAGAAATGCATTGAAATTTTATGATATTTTTATAGAAATTTGAATTCAATTATTAAATCATCTTAAGTAGTGTATATTTATATATATATATATATATATATATAATGATTGTAATAAGTTCATTAAAATATATACTCTAATAACAAATGATAAAATTATACGCCTCGAGTGGGCCATAAGCATACGATCACGAATGAACGACCTCACAATGTTTCTTAACTGTTGATTTACATGGCCAATATTCTTAGTGATGCGTCCAATAATTTAATTGTTTTATGTATTATCAGTATGCCATGTGTATAATAGATAGTAGCCTAGCACCACCTCTATTACACATACAACTCTTTTGCATTTAAAAAAATAAATAAATAAATAAATCCTCTAGGTAGGATCATAACAAATAGTGATTTCAAAACACATTAAAATTTTGTATTCCAAATACTTCCTATTTTGCTGCTGAACAGCTTTTGAATTCTGAATGCACTCAAATCCATGTATACCGTTGGATCATCGATTAGATGTCCATGATACTAATTGGTGGAAATAATGGACACTTTAATGAGAGGTGGGGCCAACCATGTATTATATGCCATCTTGGGTCCCACCACTAAACCAACCATTTTTTGTGCTTTCAACTGAAATGTCACCTCCTGCGTCCCTGCTTTGTTACAAAATGTTCTATTGTGTCATTTCTCATCCCTGGCCGTATCTTTAAAGTCACAACAAAAATCTTGATTACCTTGGATGTATGTTTGATTATCTTCTCTCATGCTTAAATGGGTCACATGGCACATATTTAAAATGATACAAGCCGTTCATTAATCATAAGCCTCCACAACCAAACCATTGATGAAGGTTAAGTACTATGGCACAATCCTAGCCATATGAAATTTAGTTAAAAATAAATAAAATATTCACTGCAGTAGCCTGATCACTGCTAGCTAGTAGGACCTTGCGGAGGGTACCTACCACCCGTAGATCAAACTTTCATTAGATCCGATCTGTTCATCAGGTATCTTATCACCGGTTAGGTTGCGCCATTGGAAATAATTGATGTGAAGAGCCCACCATTGGCTTGTGAAGGGCCCACAGTGTGATCTATATTTCATCCAATCCATTTATCAAATATCTCTAATCAAGATGAAAGCATTTCTCAGAACCATGCTATCATTCTAAAACTCAGGTGGACCAAGACACATTAACTTAGAGGTTTAGGTATAATTCCCTATGGGGTGGCCCACATGAGTGTTGAATCAGCATGATTTTTGCCATAGAGGACAAACAAGGTGTTTTACACCTGATGGACAGCGTGGATCTCATGCACGTGCCCTCACAGAAGCTGAGACGCTCTAGCGTGCCTACTAGGTCAGAGGATTAGGTGAGACCCAGAACCACCAAGGTGTGTGGGACCCCTGACTGTGGGGCTCACAGTGATGTATATGAACCAAATCTACACCGTCCAACCATTATGAAAGCTCATTTTAGGACATGATCCAAAAAATGAAGTAGTTCCAAATCCCAGATGGACCATAGTACAGGAAACAGTGTTGATTAACCATTAAAAAAATTCTTGTGGACCTCCAAAGACTTGGATTGAGATGATAATTATGTGGTATCTTCATCTAGGTGTTTGTGACCTTATCAACAGGGTTGGATGGAAGATAAACATTCCGGCGGAATTCATAAAGTTTTTAATGGTAGGGATTCAATCACAACCGTTTCCTTTGGTGTGGTCCACCTAAGATTTGAATCAGCTTCATTTTTGGGTTCACATCCTAAATTGAGCTTCCAAAATGGATGCACCGTGTGGATTTAAGGCAAATGCATCACTGTAAGCCCCACAGTCAGGGGTCCCACATGAGGATTAGCTTCTACAATCATCAACCCCATCCACTCATCAAATGGACCATAATATAAAAAACAATTATAGCCGTTGATAAATAACAAAAGGAACATGTGGTCCACCCGATGAGTGGATGTGGTTGAATTTTGCATAATCCTCACTATAGGCCCAACCTATTGAATAGGTTGGAAGTTATCTCCACTGGGTGGACTGTAACTTGTGGTCGAATTGGTTGGACGTGTGACTTGAGTCATTACCTATTCATGGGTGTATATGCTTGTATATATAATACGACATAAGTCCACGTACAAAATATATAAAATGAGAGGGCAGTTTCCACCTACGAGCAAGTAGTTCTTTTTTAATCCCAGTGTTAGAAATTGTAGGAAATTTTTTTAAAACGGAGCCCATATGATGTGTGTCTGACATCTATTACATCCATCATGTGTTCCACTACTTATCATCATGATGCCCAAAATTGAGGCCCATCAAAGCTCGTAGAGAGCAGAAAACAGATGGCATTTCATAAAAATCCCTACTTCAAAAGCTATAATGGTTTTTGGTTCTTGCATTCCATATATATGATAGTGTCGCAACAAACATGGTGGAAGTGATTGTCATCACGAAGGCTGGAAATAAATAAACTAGTACCTTTTTTCAGTCTTCATAGGTTTTCTCCTCTTTTGTGATACAAGCTTTTTCCTCGTAATGTCTGGATTGGTCTTTCACATAGCTATTGTGGACATGGATTTCATCTGCACGCATGTGGCATGCCAGCCAATGAAAACGTGTCATTTGTGGGTGTCAGATGTAGGACCCAAGATGAAAATTAAAGAATATCTTACATGTGCACTTTTCACGTGCAGGGCAAACGGAGCCATAGGGAAAAGTTAGGATTGAGACACCCATCATGCCATTAAAAACCTTCCAAGGAGTGTGTGGTGCATGCCGCGTTCTGTATATGCCATCCAATACATTCAGAAGATGGGCCCCACTAGGATGAATGGACACCCACAAATCAGACTTACAAATCTCAGGTGGGCTAGATTTTAAGCATGACTTTATAGGCTGGTTTGGATACTATCAAATATATATATATATATATATATATATATATATATATATATATATATATATATATATATATATATATATATATATATAAAAGTAGTTTTTTTAACTTAAGAAGTTACTTTTCTTAAATAAGTTAATTTGTTTATTAAACTTAAATAAGTAATTTTTTAGAAAAGATAACTTGTTTTTATTGGCTTTTTTCTTCTTTTTGCTTTTGAACTTTAAAAAATAACTTATTTTATTCATTTTTATTAGTGACGCAGCAACATATATAATTATTTAAAAGAATATGCTCTTGGTGGTCATGAACCCCTTTAAAGGTCATAAGATTGGAAAATTATCTAATGAATAAGTAGATGATCTAGTGGGCTCCACATGATGATGGCCCATATTAAGGTGCCCCCACATGATGGAGGATCCACATTAAATGTCCGCCCCTAACGATGAATGGTCCACATCCAAGGTAAGCCCCACATGATGGGCAACCCACATCAAGGGTAGGCTTCACATGATGGGCAAATAATAATTGTGGGCCCCACATGGTTGATGATCTACATCAAAGTGGACCCCACATGATGGACAATCCGCATAGAAGGTTGGTCTAATGATGAGTGGCCCATATCCAAGGCATGTCTCACATGATGGATGACCCACATTGGAGGTGGGCCCACATGATGGATGGTCCACATCAAAGGTGGGTTCCACATGATGGGGCAATAGATATTAAAGATTGGCCCCATGTGATGGACAATAACATTGATGGTGGGCCCCACATTATGGACGACTAACATCAAAGGTACCTAATGAGTTGTGCACATTAAAGGTCAACCTCTAATGATGAATGATCCACAACCAAGGTAGGCCTTACATGTTGGATAACCCACATCAAAGGTGGGCCTAGACAATGAACGATCCACATCAAAGGTTGGCTCCAGATGATGAACCGTGGATGTGAGGGGGACCAAACAAACTTTCGGTATATTTTCATATAATGTTAGAAACCAAATATGCTTTTCTACTTTTTATATGATAAATATATTATTTACCGAAGATACTTATGTACCAATTAAGTAGAAATCAAAATAAGCTACTTATGGCATAAGTAACTTTTCTAATGTAACTTGTGATCCAATTGCCTCTACTACATGTTATGGCCCGACTAAGTTTCCCATCTTAATCATGAGCACCAAGGAAAACATGAGGGGGTGGACATGGTGTACAGGTTAGATGTCATGAATACATCACAATAGTACACGTGTTGTAGATTAAGGACGTGGATTGTGTAATGAGTAACTCAACACGTTATGGTGTGTTAGTTAAACTTTGTGGAGCCCACCATGATGTATTTGTCTTATCCACACTGTCCATCCATTGTTCCACCTCATCTTAGGGCATGAGCCCAAAATTGAAGCATATCTAAAGCTCAAGTGGACCACACAAGGAAACATTAGTAATTGAATGCCTATTGTTGAAAATCTCTTGGGGTCACGGAACTTTTGGATCAAACTGATATTTGTGTTTTCCTTTCATCCATGTTTGTGTGATCTTATGAATAGGTTGTGAGCCCCATGAAGGTTTCAACGGTGGACATCATTATCCCTATTATTTCCTATAGCGTGGTCCACATGAGCTTTGTATATGCTTCAATTTTTGAATCGTGCCCTAAAAAGAGTGGGAAAAAAAAAAAAAATGGATGGATGGTGTGTATAAGACACATACATCACGGAGAGCCCCACAGAGTGTACTTAGCACGCCTCACAGAGTGTACTTAGCACGCTGTAGAGATTTATTGGATCCGGCCTCAAAATCAAAATGGTGGGATAATCCTAGCCACTGATTACATGCTTTTTGAGATTACAATTGAATGGTTGTTAAAATAAAAAATAAAAATAACAGAGAGAGAGAGGAGGGAAAAGAATTTATAAGAAAGTCGAATGAACCGTCAATATTCAATTTGCAAATTGGACGCTAGATTCATTAGACCGGCCCATGAGATTTTTTTAGCATGTTGACCAATTTCATAGAAGAGCCTAAGAGATGAAAGGTCCAAATTTTGTGCATGCATACCATGCATAAAAGATTAAGTGCTTCATAACTAAGGCATTACCCTTTCTATAACATTTGATACTTACACACACAATCTCTCACGTTGTCTTTTTCACCAGCCAAACTCTCTTATCAATCTCTATCCTTGTTTTCTTTCCTAAAACCTCTCCACATGTCCTCCCTTTCACTTCGTTTCTTTGACCAGAATAGAGATAAAGGCTCATATAAGTAATTTGGTTGTCTATGCTTATTTTAGTAG
This sequence comes from Magnolia kwangsiensis, assembly GCA_037074715.1. Lineage (NCBI taxonomy): Eukaryota > Viridiplantae > Streptophyta > Magnoliopsida > Magnoliales > Magnoliaceae > Magnolia > Magnolia kwangsiensis. The sequence continues at coordinate 33,176,373 of CM073576.1, read as the reverse complement.
CCCAAATATATTAGGCTACAGTCATAGCTTTGAAAGGATTCTTCTATGGAATACTGACCGTGCATGATAATCAAGACCCATCGAAGAAATAGAAATTTGGTCTAACAACGACATTAGATTGAAAATAAAAAAAATCATGGTTTTTTTTATTGATTTTCATTTAAAAAGAGAGTGAATCATGTGAGAGTATACATATAAGATTTCCAGTGTCTTTTTGGTAGAGAGAAGAGGAGAAGAAAAGAAAGCTAGCTTAGCTAAAGGTATGTTAGTGTTTTTTTTTTTTTCTCTCTTTTTTCTATTTTGTGTCTACGAATAATACTAGATGAAGTAAAAAAATCCTTCGTTTTAAAAGAAGGATTTATCTCTTTTCTTTTGTTAAAAAACCCTAATTTCTCAATGGTAGATGTTTATGTTGGAAGTGGAGATCACCACCAAGATCTTCATGACAATGCTCATTTTTGTTTTTAACCCAAACGATTGAACGCTTTTCAGACTTTATGCTTTAGTTCATAAGCATTCCTCTAAAACTTCCTCACTTTTAAAGATTCGATACTCTCTTATAAGTTTAAATATATAATTAAAGAGAAATGATACGTGCAACATATATTTTTAGGGAGATAGGCTCATGTCCAACCAGTGGACCGTTAATTGACTGTCCAACTAGATCACCTTTTGATAAAAATATTAGCCCAATTCATTCATCAAGTGGGTCGCTCTTATATTACGACAAACCGGTCAATCTGAGAGGAAGGTGATAAGGTATATTCCCCATGAATCTGAATATGGTGGAGTTATCTCTCTACCAGGATACTGAGCAAATCGGGTCCATCTATCTACTGGGACCTAGCATGGGTGACTTATGTTTCAAAATTCAAACCTATTAAGCAGTTCCATCCATCACCTTTCTTGCTTTCCTAGGATTAGATAGAAAGGGTTTTAAATCATTGTTTGGACATTAACCGTCCATATTTTTTGACCAGTTTATGGATGGAACAGATGGGTAGTTCGTCTTGCCAATGTGTATATTCCAGAGAGATGGCTCTAGTTCCTTGAGCTCTACCGGGTGGATATGGACCGGAATAGTTTGAAACACCTACTTCACACCGGGAACATAACACATGTTATGTGGGATCCACCACAGATTTAAATAAATAAATAAATAAAAAAATACAAGATCCACTCCGTTCATCAGGTTCTATCCTCATGACTCTAGGTTGTATCTAAAATTCAGTCAAGTACATAACTCATTAGAGCCACAACATGGGGAACAATGAAGATGGACTCATGTAAAACAAGTGTTGTATTGATAGGACAATATCAATGTGGTTTTATATATCTTGAATGGAAGGTAGCTCTTTGGGAAGTTCATCGAGCATAATCACCTTTGACTCGTGCAACCTGTTTTAAATCTCTTGAAATGTTCACCCGCTCCACATCTTTTTTCCATTCCAACTAATGCATTTATCTCTCTATTCTTCTTAGACCGTTTGAAGAAATCATGATCAGTCACCGGAAACCATCCCTCCACTTTCAAAAGTCTTAGGTTAGTTCTTCATTCATGTAGGGGTGAGGATTATATTTTTACCATTTTTAACATATATATATATATATATATAGGGAAAAGGTATTATGCGCTCGACCTCACGATAAGCTCCAGTGAGGTCGAGCTGTATGGGCCCCGTCGTGATGCATGTCGACCATCAACACCGTGCATTTGATAGGTACCCTTTAAATTATGGGATATCCCAAAAATCAGCCATATACGGAACTCATGTGGGCCATACCATCTAAAATCATGTGAAACATCATTAAAACATATAAAACCACTTGGTGGGGCCCACCTGATTTTTGAATGCTGCTAAAACTTGGTCTGAACCCTCATACAAGTGGGACACACATAATGGATGGGCTGGATTTGTATACCACATCTTTTGTGGGCTCCAAAAATGATTATGAATGTTTTAATGGTGCACGGTTCCTCTCCACTTCTGTATGTGGTGTGGCCCACATAAGTAACAGATTGACTTGATTTTTGAGACCTGGGGCCACGATGGAATGCTGCATCTGACTGATGGGGTAGATGTTCAAAACGCATTCACGGTGGGGCCCACACAGCTCGACCTCATGGGATGGACTCGTGAGGTCAAGTGCATAGTACCCTTTCCCATATATATATTATCCCGACCTCTATGTATAGTATCATGATCATATTGCTTTAGCCGATCAAGTAATATGTGACAAGCTTCCATATCAATTACATCATATATTAGTTTTTTTTTTAATTTTTTACAAATGAAAAAAAGAAATTCAATATCTGTTGGTTACCTTTATTTCACTTACCTCTTTGATCCATCCAATTATAAATGGAGAAGGGTGTTTTTCTGTTTTTATTTACAACTTCTCAACTGTATATTTTGACACCATATTCTCACTGCTCTCACCATTTATGATCACATCACAAACTCTTTGGTTAACGGTGCACTTTGTTCGAATGATGTTGTGTCATTGTACATCTATCTCCTCCTTTAATGTGTACAATAACTTCCTCATGAACAAGGTGGTAGCCTGCGATTCACCATTATCAAATGGTAGTCTGCGATTCATCACCTATGTCACACCATGAACATCATAACCATGAGCTCCGTCATCAGTCTCATATTGCTCATTATTATGAATACATGTCTGTCCTAAAACTTTTGTCATGTTGTCAATCGCGACGTGCAATCCTTTCATGGCTTGTTGATTCTCTGGTTGCGTTGCCTCAAACACTGCCATTCTCAAAGGATAATTCTCTAGAGTAACATACATGAGATTGTTGTCCAATCCCGTTTTGTCTTTTTTACATCAAAACTAACCAGTTGGAAATCGAATTGAAACCCAGTGCATTTTTTTCGACCATTTTTGAAAAGCTCATAGTTTCTCCTCAAATAAAAAAATGATCTGGGAAACACATGAGATATATACCTAAACCAATAGGCCCCAAGACGTTGGTCTCTAATTAGAAAAGTTAATGCGTTGAGCTTGAGAAGCTTCTGGGCTAGTTGGCCCGTCAAACTCACTGGGATAAGCGGTATTATTGAACCAGAGGAAACAACAAGCAATGAAACCAAAGATAGATAAAGCCTTTGAACTATAAGACAAGTGACGCTTCTCCAGACCTTACAAATGCGCAGGGACCCCATGTAAATAGATGGGTTTGGTTAAGATATATGTCAGGTTCCACCAAGTATACAAATGGAACCTAACCATAGATGTCCTCAAATTATATCTTATAATAATTTTATCTTATAAATCGTCCACACTAACAATCCATCGTTCTCCCCCAAGGGAAAGGGGGATTTTAGTGAATGACCAAATATAACACATCGGGTTGATGGGTCGACATTGGTCATTTTTCTGACATCTCCCCCCACGGGAGCCCAGGTATCTTATACGCCTCCAAAATCCAAAGCCTTGAGCACTAGGAGAAAAGCACCTATACCTAACAAGATTAAGTGAATACAAAAAATGTTGGTCATTTTCTTTCTTCCATACATAACTGCAGAATACAAAAGATTCTTCAAGAGTCTCAGGTCCGAGAAGTGCTTGATAAATACCGCCAAAGTGTAAGACTGCAAAGGAAATAAAGTGAAGTACTCCAGATATAAAGTATGGAAAGGTGTCTATAACTTCCTCACCCTGACCTACCCCCAACCTAGAGTAGCTAGATGGGGAAGTCAAATCAATCCTTGTTCATATATAGATAGGCTTCTCTAGCACCCGAAATGAGCCTCTTCAAATGGGTTCATTGCCTCGACCCAGAATACGATTAATCCGGCATGGGCTACGTGAGCCCCGAGTAGTTTTCCGGACAAATTGATAAGTCGGACATTCCTGACCCACCAAGCAAAACAGATGGTTTCTTGGTCACGACTAGCTAAAGAGAAAGTTTCATTAAAGAGCGTTTCCACAGGGCCTCAGGGAATATAATAAAAAAACGGGGGCAATGAGGTTGTTTCTAAGCCACCATCCAAGCACGAATACCTTCATTCAAGAGAAGATTTTTGGTGTATAAAATAAAGTCTGAAATTCAGGATCTTTCGCTGCACGGATTTCTTGAGAAACGAAGCCATATGCACGTAGGTTCAAAGCTAGACCGACTACTCCAAGAGCACTCATCCATAAACCGGTCACCGACACAAATATAAGAGATGTAAACCAACGAAAATAGCTAGCTCAAATCTTTGGAACCAGAAGCAGTTAGCGGTGACCAATAGGACTCTTCAGTGGTTATACACCATCATTAAATGACAACAAACCAAAGAAAAAATATATATGCAATTAAATTATGTAATATATTTACATGAGTTTGAAATTAATGTCTAAATTAACTTTAATATTCCTAGTTAGTATGTATATGTGTGTGTGTGTGTGATGTTTAATATAATAATTATAAAATTCTAATTTAAGTATATACTTTAGTAAAAAATAATGAAATTTCAAGCCTCATATAGTCTGCAAGCATAAGATAACGATTAATGAGCCACTAATCAATATTTTTTAACCATTGATTTATACGATTAAATTTTGATGTGATTATTTTGAGATAGATTGAGTGGGCAAAGTGTATAATATATTAATAGCCTAGTAATACATTTGACCCTACCACCTTTAAAAATGAGTAAAAAAGAAAGAGGATTTAATATTCCATGAAATTAAATTACCCTTTAATCTAAGCTACCAAAACACTGGTGCATTAAGAATTGCTGTTATGCACGAGCAAATCCTTTTTTTTCTTTCTTTTTTTTTCTTCTTTTTTTTTTTTTTTTGCTGTCTTTGAAATAAAATTCAACCACTCATGCTTTGGATTTCCTGATCTTCTGTTTGGAAGCTGCCATTGCAGCGGTGGGGATGCGAGGTTATTGCGATTTTGTACAATGGGGTGGGCCCATCAGGTGTACGGTTCCATTCTATATTGGCGACATGAGGCACCATAGGACGGCTTCTGTGCACCAGGATACATACGACGAGGCTCCTCTCTGTAGGGTTCGCATGTGGACGGACGCGGATTAGATGCTGACAGCTTCAGTAGATATCTAGCCACTGAAGTTGCATCACTAAGTTCTGTGGGCCCCACCATGATGTATATGTTGTATCCACACTGTCCATCCATTTGAAAAGATCATTTTATGGAAGAGCCAAAGAATGCAGAAGATCCAAAGCTCAAGTGGACCCCACCAAAGAAAACAGTGGGTATTGAACGCTTACCATTCAAAACTTCTTGGGGGCCACATAAGTTTTCGATGAAGCTGATATTTGTGTTTCCCCTTCTTCCATGTCTGTTTGAACTTATGAACAGGTTGGATTTCAAATAAACATCATGCTGGGCCCTAGAAAAGTTTCAACGGTAAGTTTTATGTGACAGGTCTACTTGAGATTTGTATCTAATTCATTTTTTAGCTCGTGCCGTGAAACGATCTATCCAACTGGATGAACGGTGTGGATACAACACATACATCGCGGGACCCACAGAACTTGGTGACTTTACTTCAGAATCGAGAGAGCTACTGAAGCCGTCAGCTAATCCGCGTCCAATGTGGACATCATGTAGATTGGTGATTGAGTGGATAATCATGACTCTGATCAATTGGACTTTTTTCTGCTAAATCTAGACCGTTTAGTGCTCTCATTTTTACAATCATTTGACGTCCATAATGAGATCTATTTTTACCATCAGTCTAGATCGGAGCGATTATGTGAGACCCCGGATCCGCCGAGGTGAGCGGTACCCCTGCCTGTAGGGCCCACTGTGATGTACGTAACTACATCTACGCCGTCCATACATATTGAAATCTAATTTTAGGGCATGATCCAAAAAAAATGAAGCAGTTCCAAATCTCAGGTGGACCATAATACAGGAGACTGGTAATCGATCGTTAAAAACTTCTCATGAGAGGCACAAAAGTTTTAGATCAATCTGATATTTGTGTGGTCTCTTCATCCAGAGCTTTGTGACCTTACCAAGATTGGATGGAAAATAAACATTCAGCTGGTCCACATGAGATTTGGATATGCTTCATTTCATTTACGGGATCATGCCCTAAAATGAGCTTTCAAAACGGTTGGACGGTGTGGATTTAAGGCACATACATCACTGGGTCCGGGGTCTCACCGAATCTGCTCCCCTATCTAGCGGTTCCGATCAGGCTGCTGGACGGTGTGGACCTGTTTCATTTATGGGATCAAGCCCTAAAATGTGCTTTCAAACAGTTCGACGGTGTGGATTTAAGGCACATACATCACTGTGAGCCCCATAGGCAGGGGTCCCACCCACCTCAGTGGATCCCCGGTCTCACCCAATCCGCTCCCTGGTCTAGCGGTTCCGATCAGGCAGATTGGACTGTGGGCGGGCCCACCTTAATGTATTTGTACATCGAAGCCGTCAATCACTTTTCTCATAATATTTTAAGGCAAGAGCACAAAAATGCAAGAGTCATCTGTATATAGGGCCGTTGGATATACTTCATTTTTGGTCAAATGGACCACGCTCAAGTGGAACACACCAAATAATAAGCTATGTTGCATTAAAATGCACCAACCATTCAATGTCGGTTGCATTAAATGCAAGAGTCATCTGTGGTGGATATACTTCATTTTTGATTTGATCCCTTAAAATAATATAAGAAAAGGGATAGACGGATTGGATTTACAGATAAATCACGGTGGGCCCGCCCACAGAACTACCCGTTCGGAGCTAGGGACGGGCGGGGTAGTACGCAATCCGGTTGCTTAAGCTACACGCCACGTGGATGTGGGAGAGCCCCACGTATATCCCAGCTGCAACGCACTCACGTATAGGCTGCGTCAAAGACCGGGGCGATGATACGGTAGAGCTGGAAGAACCCTAATATAGTAGACCCATCTCTCCATAGGACACGACACGTGGCAGGGTGATGTATGGATCTGCTCCAGCCATATACTTGCATCCGGAGAAATGCATTCCGTTTTAAAAATAAAACCCATGAGTCAATCCCATCCGTTACTTGTTCTACTGTTTATCCAACCGCATACCATCACTTTAACGTCCACGATCAGATGCATAAATTTGTCTATTATGATTGATTTTTGACAAAATAAATCACCCATGTTAAGGCCCTGTATATGGACGTGTACATCAACATGACACGTGTCCTGTGGAGGGATGGAGATAACATACTTCAGTTCTTCCATTTCTACCCTATCATCTCCCCACCTGGAAGTGCGTTAGATACTCCAACATGTGGCTACGGTCATCTAAACATTGTGGTTTCAACATGTGTCCATCCACAGCAGCGGCCAGCATATGATCGGTTTGAATCCGTTACACGTGTGCCACGTGTAGCCTATTTATCATTAGATAGCGTCTAGCAGTGTAGCACTGGTTCATTTCCAATATCAGGAATGTGCCATGGGCCCTACGTGATAGCGAATTAGACTCATTCATCTGGTGCACCACGGCTAGGGAATAGCACCCATCAGATGATCCCAACCATCCAATCAGTGTCCTGCTGAGAATCACTAAAAACCCAGAAATAACCATTGGTTCATTTCTCAACGCATATCTGATCGGTCCAATTTCTGGGAAGTGGACCATTCGATGTGGGACCATCAAGATGAATTGCTAAAATTGCTAAAGAGAGGACACGTGTAATATCACAATGACGTGGACCACAAATCGGTTTGATGTGTTATAAAATACATGTCCCACGATGGTAAATGTCTCCATCGTTTCGTTATCAGAGTCATGGGCAGAGTCATGGGCCATGGCAAACGTCCACCTTCAAAGTGGAAATAAAGTACGAAATGCACGGAAAATACTGTACTGACGTTGGCTGATGAAAGAGAATCTTGTTTTTTAGGTCATAAAGAAAGTATCTCTCACGTGCCACTATCACACATGTGTGCAGTATCTGAGCATGCCTATTTTTAAGCAAGAAGAGAACTAGCAAGTGTGACCCACTTGATGGAAAGCTCGGATCCTCACCTATGTGTGGTATTGGTGTGTGTATATTGCAGCTATGGATCTAAAGGGAACAGACTACACAGGTTTAGCAAACTTCAACACTTTTGTCTTCTATGACCATTTGTCAATAAGCTTATATAAACTAGTCTGTGACCCACTTGATGGAAAGCTCGGATCCACACACGTGTGCCATTTTGGCGTGTGTGATTCTATCTAGACCGAAAGAGGTCCACACAGGCTAAGAAAACTTCAATTACATTGTCATTAATGATCATGGCCCTCCATGGTCAATAAAATTATGCAAGATCTTGATATTTTCCAGAGGTAAACAGCCTGATTTTTCAGCCAGGAGACCTTATATGTGTGACCCACTTGATGAAAAACTCAGATCCACACACATGCCATATTGGCCGGTGTGATCACCTTTAGACTTAAAGGGATCCACACACGTGGGCCTAGCAAACTTAAGTCACATTGTCATGGATGATCATGACCATCCATTGGCCAGTAAGATTTTATATATATATATATATATATATATATATATATATATATATATATATATATATATTCCAAAGTCCAAAGTAATTTGTTCTTGTACATTGGTGGAGACAAATACACAAAAAAGCAGGCACGATAGAATGAAAAGCAATGCAAATTTAGGTCAGGATATTCCACGTTCCCTACCTTTGGATGAAAGTTTATTTTAAGCAATCTACTCTTCCATTCCCTCCTTATATAAGCTTCCATATGCCACACATACAGAGCAAGGTCAGTCCGTCCTTGTATGGTACATGAGATTGGACCTTCAAGGATCCATTTCTTCCACCATTCCAATAGCCTTGATCTAGTGGGCCCACACCCACATCCTAGAACAACATCATCTACACATTTGTTTCAGGTTCCCCAGCGCAATCCACAGCCATTCATCACAAATTCATCTACGATGGCCGGTATATTGGAGTGGAGATTGACCGTATCGGATGGATCATCCCAGGAACTCACACCGGAATCGAAGTGGACGCATCGAGCGTGGACGAGCGTGGTGAGATTGATTGTAGGGTTAAGATTAAGAATTTTGAAATTCATGGAGAAGATATGGAAATTGGGAGTTGATGATCCTAGAAGGGTGGCCCACTGTCTAAAGGTTGCGACGGCTCTGACTGTGGTGTCGCTCTTTTACTATGTGAGGCCTTTGTATGATGGTGTTGGAGGAACGGCTATGTGGGCAGTCATGACTGTTGTGGTGGTCTTTGAGTACACTGTAGGTAAGAGCTTTGTATCATACTACTTTTACTATACTTCCATATTCGATTTATAGACTAATGGTATCATCCGACGGTCCATGTACCATTGGAGTGGCCATCCAATTGATGGGCCACCTATTCAATGGACCAATCTGATGATCTTATCTGGCCGTTCGATCAGTTATTTTTGTTCTGTGGCCCACCCAAAAGCGTATCACCATTGGATGTGCGGCAATAAGATGGTAGATATAAGGTTTATATACCATGTTTTGCTGTACGTTGATGTACGTACCAGATACTGGGAAATTATAATTAACGGCTGGTTCCTCTGCAACTCCTTGTAGAATAAGTTTTGTCTACAAGTGCAGCGTGTAGGGCCCACCAAGGTGTGCGGATGGCATCTAACCTGTCCAAGACGATCTCCCCACCATAAAGGTTAGAAGTTGAAAAATCAGGTCAATCAACTATGACCTGGACCATCACTTGAATTTTAAGGTTTTTGGATGGTTGTCCTTTGTTTTCTAGGTAGGGTCCACCATGTTGGGTACTTGCTTCAAACCTGTGTATTATATGAGCCCTAATGGGATGAAAAATCAAAGTCATTAGCACTATAGAAAACAATAGGCAACTATTTAAAAAAACTTCTAAATCGATATGGTGGACCGCATGGTTGGATCTCACGTGCCCCGCGCCATGGTTGGGTGCATAGGTGGCGTTGTGGGGCCCACGTTGATGTATATGTTTATATCCATGCTGTCCATCCGTTTTTTCTGACTCATTTTAAGTAGTTCGTATGAAGATCAAGTGGATCACACCATGGGAAACAGCAGGGCTAATGACACCCACCGTTGACTCCTTCCTAGGGGCCCCTGAATGTTTATTTTTCATCCAATCTGTTGATAAGGTCACAAAGATCTGGATGAAAGAACAATACAAATATCCGGTTGATCCATAACTTTTGTCAGCCCCAAGATGATTGTAATGGTGGACGTTCAATCAACACTGTTTCCCTGTGATGTGATCCAATTAAGCCTCAGATCTTATTCATTTTCGGATCTATTTACTAAATTGATCTGGAAAAACGGATGAACGGAGTGGATATAAAACATATACATCAAGATGGGCCCCACAGCCCCAACACCTCCTAACTACCTAGCTGGGTGGTGTTCGGGTTACCACCCAATCCGTTTTCATGTCGGGTCCTTCCCGTTCAAAATGGACTTCTAAAAAAATCATATTCTGAAATGCTTATGGATTACCGTCGATTTGGGATTTCTGATCATGAAGGTCTGTATTGACCGTTATCTTGAAAAAAATGACGAAAATACCCTTAAACACTCTATTGCAGGTGCAACACTATCCAAAGGCTTAAATAGAGGAATAGCAACACTACTGGCCGGAGCTCTTGCCATTGGAGTTCATGAGCTTGCACATCGGTCAGGCGACAAAGCCGAGCCCATCATCCTCAGTGCCTCTCTCTTCCTTTTTGGTAAAATCCTATTTCCAATACAAACACTCCACTGCAATGTTTGGATGCACAATTGTAATAGATTAAATGTTTTTTGGACTAATCAAATTGCAATTTGATTTGATGGTGTATACAAAAACGCCCCACTACTCCATAGTTCTCATTCTTAGCCTTGTTTCACCGCAGCTTCGGCCGCGACCTTCTCTCGATTTATTCCGACGGTGAAGACCCGGTTCGATTATGGTGTATCAATCTTCATCCTCACCTTCAGCTTGGTTACAGTCTCGGGCTATCGGGTCGATCAGTTGGTTGAGTTGGCGCATCAGCGGCTGTCGACCATCGCCATTGGCGGCGCCCTGTGCATGCTCATCAGCATGCTTGTGTGTCCCGTTTGGGCCGGCAGCGATCTCCACCTCCTCATCGTCCGAAACATGGAAAAACTAGCCATGTCCTTAGATGGTATGGGATTTTTCAGCTTACGTCCAGTAATGCATGCATGCATGCATGCATTCACGTATATGGCTGGGCGAAGTTTGGTGGGCCATAGTAATTGGGCCCACTTGTTAACAATAAGCCCCAAGCACAACAGATTTCATGCATACATGTAATAATATGTTTCATCTCTTAGGATTATGTATTTAATTATTTATTTATTTATTTGAAATTTAGGATGTGTAGAACAGTACTTCAATGACAACGGAAATGCATCCGGTGACGAAGAAGCCTGCCAAAAGCTGAATGGTTACAAATGCGTGCTTAATTCGAAGGCGGCAGAAGAATCGCTTGTGAGTAATTGAAACTAATCAAAATAAGATTAGAAATGCAATAGGGAGACTCCATCTGTTGTAATTTCTTTATTACATGACATTAATTGAAATTGCTTTCGGTTCAACCATACAGGCCAATTTCGCAAGATGGGAGCCAGCCCACGGCCATTTCGGATTCCAGCATCCATGGAAGCAGTATCTCAAGATCGGAACCGCGTTGCGCTTCTGTGCTTATTGTGTAGAGGCACTCAATTGTTCTATCAATCTAGATATTAAGGTAAGATCAATAGTTCATTTTGGGCCAATGCCGATCGAAAGGCCCATCTGGCTCATATCAGATATGGGCCAAATTTGGGCTTCAAACAGGCCTATTAAGCTAGGATGGGACTGATTTAGGGTTATAGATGAAATAGGCAAGGTCGATCTTCAGTCACCTAAGCCCATGTACTCACTTTTCTGGCTGTAGGTAGATTTATTTACAGGCCTACAAGTGGGGCCCATCTATAATGTACTATCCCTAGGTGGGCCCACCTGAACCCAGTCCAGTTACATCTTAATATTATGGTACACTCCTTAACATCAGAACTATGACTGAATTACAGGCACCTGAGTTCATAAAGAACCATCTATGTGGTCCATGCATGAGACTGAGCCTTCACTCTTCCAACGTACTGAAAGAACTTTCACTCACAACCAGAACCATGAGGAAATCTTCCACCATAGACTTTTCCATTGGAGAGATGAACGGTGCCGTAGAAGATCTCCAGAATGCCTTGAGATCTCTTCCTCACCAGCTTCCACCACCACCCACATCATCAACAGAAGAACATGAGGTGGACAAAAGCCTGCACAACTCAGTACCACCCATCGTATCGATCATGGAAGTCATGCCGCTCATCACGGCCGCATCATTGCTGATCGAGATCGCGGGAAGGATTGAAAGCGTGGTCAACGCAGTCGAAAAGCTGGCGGGCCTAGCAAGCTTCAAGCAGGCTGTTGACTACCTGCCTGATAAGCCCAAGCAGATTGAGGCCCACAACAAGCCTACATTGGAAGAACAAGGACAAGAAGGCATGAAAGCCCTTGAAGTGGCCTGAGTTCCACTTACAAAGTCCATAAATGTAGCGACACTGTAAAATAATTTTAAAAAAAAAAAAAAAAAAAGTTGAATAGTGTATGCTTCCCTATGACTTTGACTTAATATAATGTATATCGAAAAGTAATTGCCGTAAGACGCATTAATACCCTCGTCGTCGTCCATGGATGATTGTCCATCAGCTCAGAGCTTCTTAATAAGATAGGGCAAGTTGGTCAAGCTCTGTGGTCACTGAGTACTTAGGCAAGACTTGCAGCTTTTCTGCACTTGTGGGAGCAAAAATATTACCTTTCAAAAGCGAAGTTTCAGTTTGGTTGCATCTTTTTAAAATTAAGGAATTTTTACTAAAATTGTATCAAATTATGTTGTTTTACGTGTTTATTCTCCTTTTATATATATATATATATATATATATATATATATATATATATATATATATATATAAAAGCTTTGTGCTCACTGAATTACCGATTGCGACAGCTTAGCACTCGAATTAGCTCTCGTATACTTGATTCATTCGATAGAAAGGGTTATATATATATATATATATATATATATATAAAGCTTTTTGACAATTTTTTTTGTAAATTGAAGTGATGAAAATGCCCTTGCTTTGAGCCCATTGCGATTTTACAATTCCGAGGCACATGATATGATCGGCCCATGGTGATTGTGCTCATTGAATTACCGATAGCGAAAGCTTAGCACTCAAATTAGCTCTCGTATACTTGATTCATTCGTTAGAAAGGGTTGGTCTCACTCGTACTGCTAGAATATACGGCCTTGCATATCTATCACCCACTTGTTTCCAATGGCTCGCTTACCCTCTTGTAAAGGAACTCACTCTTAGGTATGATTGATTTCTCTCGAGAATCCTTTATTAAAATGCTTAGCCAAGAAGAATCAGTCTGGGAAAGAACAGTAGTTTTGAAGAACTAAAAAACCAATATACCTGCCCCGCTTGTCGAAAAGCAAATCCAATTCGTTTATTCTATTTATGGTCCACAATTTCTTTAGGAAGATGCTAACCTTGTACTGATATGAGCTCTCCGTGGCCCACGAATGTTGACAACCGAAAATAGTACATATTCATTGCCAACTGTTTCCTAATGGTGTGGTCTACCCAATCAACAAATGTGGTTTATTCTTTGGTCGTGGCCTTCCATGAAATTCTAACGAGAATAAACTGAGTAGATTTAACACATACCCCATGGTGGTCCCACAAACAATGTCCGAAGGCCCTTTGGGTAGGGCTAGAGCGGGACACCTAGCTGAACCGAGTCAAGCTTGGCATAGCTCGACTTGGTTTGGCCGGTAGCCTACCTTAGCTCGAGTTTGGCTCGGCTCAATCCTTGAGCCTGACTATACAACTCAGCTCGGTCTGGTCAATAGCTCAAGCCACGTTCGAGTTTGAGCTGAGTTTGAGTTCGAGCGCCCAAATAGAGAGAGAGGGGGGGGGGAGCTTAAGTGCACAATCGAGTGCTCATACAGGAACGACTGAGTGCTTAAACAGGGATAGATGGTCGAGCAAGGATAGTCGAGCGCTCGAACAAGGATGGACAGCTGGACAAGGATGACCGACTACTCGAACAGGGAAGGACGGCCGGAGAGAGATACAGAGAGAGTCGATCAGGTTGGCCAAGGCGAAAAAAAAAAGGAAAGAGGATTTAGGGCGATATATATTCATATATGCGTGTGCGTGTCTGGGCGATATATATTTATATGTGTGTGTGTGTACACACACACACATGTACACATATATATATAAGTCGAGTCGAGTCGAGTCGAGTCGAGTCAAGTCGAGTCGAGTCGAGTCGAACCGAGCCGAGTCAATTTCAAGTCGAGTTGAGCCGACCTCGGGTCAACTCAAAAATATTTTGAACTAAAAAAAAGAGGCTCAACTTGGCTCAAACCCAGCATTCGACCCGAGTTGAGTCAAGTGAGTTAACTGAGCTAGCTTGGTTTGTGTCTAGCTCTAGGTAGGGCTCAAGGCCATTCGAGGACAACCTTTCTACCCTTTACACTTTCTTTCTTACAGAGTCCTTTCTTGGAAACTTTCGATGTTGGACCTGTCACTACTCTTCTTCTAATGTTCGATTTTCTGGCATCGAAGTCTCCGGCGTGACATTTTGCAACGTTGTTTAGTCTGAAAGTCATCCTCTTTAAAACTTCCTCCACCAGATCTATCACCATGATCATATGTTCTATTTTCTAACAAGCTATTCTCTAAGGATCCATTTTTTGTACGTACTGTTTTAGATATAACTTTAAATCTTCTTGCTATCGGCTTTGAACCAACTACAACCCTTAACACATGACAACATAGACCCTTAACACTCAACAACCTGGACCTTTAATACATGACAACCTTGACCCTATTTTTGTTAGCATAATAATCTCCCCTCCCTTTTTTTAGGTACACCCATATTAGAAGATCATGGCACTCCAACACATCCTATGCTATTATTATGGATAGTGTATATGAAAATGAGAGATTCTCATACAAGGGTAGAGACTCGAAATGTGTTGTCATGAGCAATGAAATTACACACCAGGAGTTTGTAGGTAAAATGAATAAGATTACAAAGACAAATAAATGAATATAACTTGAGAACGAAGGTTTTGTACGCTAGAAAAGTTCATGAATTACTCCTTATACATACCATCAAACACAACATAGATGTCTTAGCATATATCCTCTTCTCCGAATAGAATCCATATTGTCAGATATCATTGTATATAGAGAAAGTGAAGTGTATACCTTTTGTCCAAGTAAGGATCACACACCTTCATAGACATTCGAATATACTATATCATGATATTCAACCTGTTGTTCAAAGTACCCTTGAACTTATTCCCATTAGTGAATCTACACTTATATCTTTGAATGAGCAACACCTAACAGTGGATCTTAAATTGAGTGTGAGATTTCTCTACGCACCGAGATATGTTATAACAACAAAAAGTTGTGAGCGGCCATCATTTCTCTTGTTGAATAGTGAAGACTGTACAGATATCCATTGGCCATCAACAAATGCACTGAAACATGTTTCAACAAGTCGACACTTATAAGTAGTCATCTTTTCGCTTGTTAGATAGTGAAGATGTCACACCTCAAATTCGAAAATCAGATTTATAGGAATTTCGATCGCCGAATCCGGTCCCGACAACCTCCGTAGTACCCCATTCTCAGCTCCTAGCATCCATACGCCAGATTCTGATCTAGGGATCTTATAAGGAGGATTTTTCAATGTTCATTTACTCATAATAAGCATAACCATAAGTATACCCAAATCACAAAGGCAACATCAACATCACATATCCACTAATATAATCATTAGAGTACAATACTGAAAGGGAAATACATAAAATAAAAATCAAGCTCTAGAAGACCACTGCACACTCCAAACTCCACACTACTGCAACCTAGCATCACCTGCACGCATCTATCATGTATAAGCTTATAAAAAGCTTAAAGGGTGGTGTAAGTGTGTGCACAAGGTAAGTGTCAAGTATTCAATACAATGTCATAATCATACAATACCGAAAATACTGGTAAACCATAAATCATACAATATCGAAATAAGTAGAAATACTAACAAGATCATGAATTATCAGAGTAGACAAAAATACTGACAAGAACATAAATCATACAATAACAGAGTAAGCAAAAATACTGACAAGTCCATGAATCAATCAATATCAGAATACGCAATATAGATTAACTATACAAATAAGGAACAATATCAGAATACGTGATACAGATCAACTATACAAATGAGGAGTCATAAAGAGTCAAATATCAGATGTCGTATCTAAACCATGTAACCCATAATGCTATATGCTACAGATGTAATGCAATATGCGGTGTGAATGGAATGACTATGCTGGAGTGTGAAGTCGGGATAATAGTACGTAGTATCGCAAGCTATGAAGTCCATCACAAGGGACTTCTATTTAAACCATTCTCATACCTAAATTTGGATAATCAGACTTAATGTGGTAAACTCCTGATATCAAGTTAGTCGAGCACCCCAACCGAAATCCTGGCCATTGTGAAGGTACACGTATAAATAGTTACATACCAGCAGCCCGAGTGGATAGTGAATGAATGAATGAATGAGTATGCAACTTCTACTCAATAAGTCCACATATCAGTACAGTTCATCTCTGGGATCATCACCGCGGTCTATTATACTCTACGCCAGCTTGTCGCCCCTATCTAAGCGCACAACTGGGTAAGTGGAAAAGACCTCACTATCCGCCTGCCAATATCGGGCCCGGCTCGTAGATAGCAGACCCATTCTTCAAGCTGGTCAAACTCAACCTAGATATTACTCCCTCACTCAAGCGGATAAGGTCACACCCCTTTTCAACCGACCACGACATAGTGGGAGACACGGCCTACTGGTATACGACCCTCATGCGCTCATATATCCACTCGGTCTCGACGTTGGGGCGTCTCCTGGCCATGGAGGTTTAGGAATTTTCACCCAGGGACATCTATAGCACCCATATGCTAGAACCAAATATTTTTGGTGTCCCATCTGGCCATCCACGATATGCCTGTGAAGGCTACGACCCTGATGTCGCTAGAGTGTACAATAATCATAATGCAGGATGCATGAGTTATACAATCTAGTCATGCATCAGTGTTGCACATACCATGCACTCATATGAGATAACCTCCGCCTATTCAGGAGTCTCATAACAACATACTCAATGATATATGCAATGATCAACTACATCTCATAACAAACATGCAGATGATGCGTATGGGTATATATCATGATGTTATGCTGTCACATACTCATAATCAGTATCAATAACTGACATCGACAATCGACCTCGACAATGTGGACATTTAACTAGCACTGCCCCCAAGGAATGGCCCACATAGAGCCTAATATATAATGGACCCATGGCCTCACACGAGGGCCAAATATATGACACCATGGGCCTCACTCAAGAGCTTAATACACACTACGATGGGTCTTTCACATGGGCCTAACATACATCACAATGGACTCCATCGCTTGGCCCTTAAATGCATCACAATGGGCCTCATCACATAGGCCCCATATACATCACATTGGGCCTCGACAATCAGAATCAGCAATCGGCCACGATAATAGGTCACGATAATTGTCCTCGATCGATAATCGGCTCCGATCGATAATTGGCAATCGACCATGACAAATCAGAATCGGTAATCGGCCTCAATAATCAGTTACGATAATCGACCTCGATCGATAATCGGTAATCGACTATGACAAATCAAAATCGATAATCGACCTCGATCAATAATCAGCAATCGACCACGATAAATCAGAATCGGTAATCGGCCTTGATCGGTAATCGACCTCGATCAATAATCGACAATTGGCCACGACAAATCAGAATCGATAATCGGTAATCGGCCACGATAATCGGTACCGATAATCAGCATCGATAATCAGCACCGATGATAAGCATCGATAATTAGCCACGACAACCAGCATATATAGACAAGGCAGGGTCCATAGATGGACAACCAATCAACCATAATGTAAAGATCGGCTTTCGACCGTAGTTATATCAAATCCGATAGCACGGAGCCATCCGTCTATGGCGAATGGGGCCTACTTATTTGGGTTAACCCACGAAGAGGATGGGCCTAACAAGGCCTAAGGAAAGGTCACAATGAGAACATCTAACAATCATTATCCATCAATGTGAACATTTAACCAACATTGCTCCCAAGGAGTGGCCCACATAGGGTCAAACATACAATGGGCCCATGACCTCATATAAGGGTTTGATATACATCACAATGAGCTGAATACATGGGCCTAATATACATCACCATGAGCCACGACCCATGGTCCTCCGATACATCATAATGGGCTACGACCCATAGACCTCAATATACATCAAATAGACTGCATTAATGGGTCTCATATATATGTCAAGTGGGCCCTACACATGTGCCTCAAACATACAGTATGTGGTCCTTATGCATGGGTCTTGAATACATCAAATGGGTCACATACCTAGGCCTCAAATACGTCAAGTGGTTACACATCATGGGCCTAGTACATATCATAATGGGTCTTGCCCATAGGCCACAAATACAACTTATTGGGCCTCTTAAATACAATGAGTAGGCCGCACAAATGGACGGTATGGGTGAAACACGCACAGCATGGTGGGCCTGTATAGTGTAGGCGGGCCCAGTACATGCAGGAAGAGGGCCCTATTGTCACGCCCCAAACTCGAAAACTGGGCTCACAAAATTTTTGATCCCCGAATCCGGCGCCGACAGCCTCCGTAGAACCCCATTCTCGGATCCTAGCTCCCATTCGCCAGGTTTCGATCCTGGAATGCTACGAGGAGGATTTTCAATGTCAGTTTGATTCGTAATAAGCATAACCAAAGGCATAACCCACAAACAACAACCAAGAACTCCATTACATTTTCACTATGATCAAAAACTTTACAAGTACAATGAGCATAAAGAGAAATACAATGGTAAAGATCAAAAACTCCAAAACGCTCAGCAACGTGCTCCTGTCTCAATGCTGCTGCGATCCAACGTCACCTGCACGCAACGATCGTGTATAAGCTTACAGAAAGCTTAGAGGGTGGTGAAAGTGTGTGCGCAAGGTAGAAATATGAACATGCAATATCAGAGTAAAGCGGAATATGTATATGGATCTATAATATCATGAGCCGTACCAAGGCTTATGCGATGCAAGACATGAATGATATCGGCCATCACAAGGCCATGCGATGTGCAATACAACTCAAGCATACAGATCCTCATCTATGTCCACACATCAATACAGCTCAAAATATGGGATATCATCGGGGTCTAGTACACTCTAAACCATATTGCCGCCACATTGGGTGCAATAAGGTAAGTGGAAGAGACCACACTATCCGTCTGCCAATATCGGGCGCGACTCGTCGATAGCGGACCCATTCCTCGAGCTGGTCAGACTCAGCCTAGCATTATCCCCTACACTCGGGCGGGCAAGGCCGCACCCCCTTCCAACCGACCACGACACAGTGGAGAGCGTAACCGACTGGTAATCGGCACTCAACGCTCATCTACCCACTTGGTCTAGACATTGGAGTAACCTCTTGGTACCATAAGGGTTTAGGGACTTTCACCCAGGGATATCTATAGTACTCCATGTAGAATAAGATTTTCGGTATCCAATCCTGCCAACCACGATCTATCTGTGGAGGCTACAGCCCCGATGTCGCTAGAGCGTACAATAACTATGTCACACAAATGTGGAATGCATGAATCACGCTATCCAGTCATGCAACCTATCCTGCGCATACCGTGCGCTCATGTAAGGCAACACCGCCTAACCGGGAGCCCATAAACAACCCGTCCGAAGGTAAATGCTATGATCAGACAACTCTCATGTCAAGCATACATATGATGCGTATGATCATGAGTCATGAAACTGTACTAAACATCTTATAATAAAATGAACTATCTTACAATGCAGATGGACCTGGACGGCCTATACACGATAAGTACGGCCCAGTAATGGGCCCTAAGGAGAGTCGTAATGTGGACATCCAACCAACATTACACTTGCAATGTGGACGTCAAACCAACATTGCATCCCAGGTACGATCTTCTTAAATATTGCTACATAATCGGTATTGGGATTACACATTGCAATGGACCTTAGGTTCGTCCCATTGGGCTTTTCATATATATGTCAAATGGGCCATATCCTATGGGCCTTTTAATCATCAGATGGGCCACATAAAGGGCCACACCAATGGGTCTTATATGCATTGCAATGGGTCAAATCCCGTGGGTCTTGGATTGCATCAAATGAGCATAGTCTCATGAGTCTAATATGTGACCAATGGGCCACACCAATTGGGCCCCACATGAAGATCAAGTGGGCCTCAACCCATAGACCTAACATGAGTCAAATGGGCCTAAACCCCTAGGCCTTAATCAAATAAAATGGGCCTAACGTATGGGTCTCAATTAAATCCAATGGGCCTAATCCCATGGACCCTTTTTATAATCAAATGGGTTTAGTCCCATGGGCCTTACAATATATCAAATAGCCTAGTCTCATGGCCTTTAAATATATCAAATGGATCCCGACTCATGGGCCTTACAAAATATTTATTTCCATCCAAACCATTCATAGGGACACATGGCCTTGGGCCCACTACAATTCTGTTTGTTTGCAATCCATTATGTTCAAAAGGTCATACGGACCTTGGGCCCACATATATAATATATATAGCAATATACATACATTATAACTATAACAGCAATTCATACATTAAGGGCTATTGCACCAGTTCTTTAATCATTAAAATGGAACTAAGGTGGGTCCCATGTAGGGCCCACCACTATATTCATAATATAAAATAAACATTATAAACTATATGTATAAATATATATAATGGTGGGTCCCACAGAAATCACTATGGCAGCTGGCAGCGGGCCACATCATCAGAATCAGATGGACGGCGTGTGTAAATCCCATGCAACAGGGCCCCACCGCCCGCTGGTGGGTGAAACAATACATCCTGGCGAGTCTCACCGTCCACGGGCTGTGGACGGTGCGAATGAAATACATACTTTACCATGGGTCCCACAAATGTGGCCCACCGTAATATTTATTTGAAATCCAACCCGTTCATAAGGTCACTCAGACCTGTATGAAGTGAGATTATAAATTTCAGATTTATCCGAAACTTCTGTGGGCCCAAAAATCGATTTCAATGGTAGACTTCAATTCCACTGTTTCAAGTGGTGTGGGCCACCTGAGTTTTGGATCTGTTTCATTTTTGGAGGGGGGCCCACCACTGGGGTGGCCCACCTCATGAGCAGGTCGGATGACCAATAAACATTACAGTGGGGCCCACGTGCAGAGCCGTGGGTGGCCAGCGGCCGTCCGCCCGCCCGTCAACTCGGCTGCACGCAGCAGCGTGCAGCGCTGCCGCTGACAATGGCAGAGGCTGAGGCTCTGCCTCCTTCCAAAAATCGGGAAAAATGGTTTTCCCGAGGTTTTTCGCACAAGGGACCCGCTAAAATGAAATTCGCCCCGGCCATTGCGTTCAGTGGCGTGAGGCCGACCAAATGAGTCTAAAGTTTGAATTTTTTTGATGCTTGGAAGTGAAATAAAATAAGAAATTAGTGTTTGAATGGTGGGAATGCAATATTTGGCGCTATGGCCCACCAGGAGATTGGATCAGCTCCAAACTTCTACCCAACGGCTAAAATACTGTGGGTAAGAGGATGGACGGCTTGGATCGAACATAAACATCAGGGTGGGACCTATGCAAGGGGACCACCCAAGTCCCTCTTTTTTTCTTTCTTTCCTTTAAAACGTCCAGCGTCCCAGACGCTGGACGGTTTATATTTTTCTTTTTTAAAAAAAATGGTGGGCCCTGATGAAGTGGGCCACCACTGATGGGGGACATGGGTTCAATGTCTAAGGTGGGCCCCACTTGAATACATCTAAAAAAAATATAATGTGAAGGCGGGATCCATTCAAGTGGGCCACACAATCATATAGTATAAAAATAAAATAAAATAAAATAAAATAAAATAAAAGAAGTAAAAGAGAGAGAGAGATAGAGAGTGGGACACGCCTTGTGATGGAGGGACCCCGACATTATGGGCCCTCCCTTGCAATGAATCATACAATAAACGGATCCCGTTGAACATGGGACCATCAAAAAATATAAATCAACGGTGGAGATCCATTCCCCACCGATATGGACGGTCTAGATGACCTTTTACAATGAAATAAACATCATGATGGGGTCCATGGAGAATGGCCCCAGCATGGAACGATCATGATGATCCACGTGGTCCATCGGCCACATTTTAGGGTCCCAAGTGAGACCACACCATTGATCGGTGGGCCTCACTTGGGCCACCATAAAAATAAGAAAAACTACCCTATAGAGGCACCCACCGTCCGATCTTCTCGCTCTTAGGGGTTCCTTGGCACCTTAGCTTCAACTTCAATGGTTAAGATGAAGAATTGAGGGTTGAGATGGGAGATTTTGGGATGAAGAGGTGGGCCACTTGGAGCTTAGGAGGCTTTGTAAAACTCCATACGTTTGGAGCTTGGAAGTTGCTTGGAGTTTTGAAATGAGAAAGAGAGAAAGAGAGAGAGTGATGTAAGGGAGAGAGAGAGAGTGATGGATGGATGTGGTGAGTGATGGTTGTGTAAGAAAAGCTTGACTTTTGAGGCTTTTGTGTCAGAGAGGTATGGGTGGTGTAAGAAAAGCTTGATTTTTATGGCTTTTTGTGTAAGAGAGGTATGGTTTGGGGAGACTTTTGTGGTTGCTTGGGAAAATGGAATAAAGTGATGTGTACTTGACATGTGATGGATTGATGGGTTGATTGATTGATGGGATTGATGTGATTGATGTGACACATCGTAGAGATTCCCTTAGTTTTCACAACGCGCGGCGTTTTCTCGCACTGAACGTTGGCCCACATCTCTTGATCAGGGTATCGCCTCGGCGCGCGAGTCGCGGCATCGGAACCGTAACGACGGCGCGGTCGCTATGGTATTGGTCTCTGGTTGAGTCGACTCGGGTTGTCGGCATATGAATCAGGGTCGCGCGTCGATATCGGCTAAGGGTCGAAGGTCGCCGGAATTCGACCGGTAAGACCGCAGAAGTGTACGGAAAGGTACGGACCAAGATACGGGTCTTACACCTGTGCCATCAAGACGAGTAGATAGTGCGGATATAAAATACATACATCGGGGTGAGTCCCACAATTCAGCGGCTAACTGGTGCGGATATACAATACACTTATCATGGTTGGATCACACATTGAAATGGGCCTTATGTACATCCCATTGGGCCCTGACCCATGGGCCTCAAATACCAAGGCGGGCCTCATAACATTAGCCTCATATATATATTAAGGTGGGCCTCAACAACGAGCCTTGTATACAGCAAGGTTGGCCTCAACAATGGGCCTCATAAACATATCAAAGGTAGGCCTCACACATGGGCCATAACATATTAAAGGTAGGCCTCACACATGGGCCATAAACATATTAAAGGTAGGCCTCACAGATGGACCTCAAATGCATTTCAATGGGTTGGGCCCTACTTATTCTAAATGAGCCCATCTATGAACAACTTGGATAAAACACGTATATCACGTGGGGGCCACGTGAATGGACGGTGTGAATACAAAATACATACATCTAGGTGGGCTCCCACCAATTTGTAGTTCACAAATCCATCCCATTCATAAGTTAACATATTAATAGATGAAGTGACGACAAATATCAGCTTACTAAAAATTTGTTGTGGCCCTTAACAATTTTGAATGGTGGATGTCACTGTCTCCACTATTTACAATGGTGGGGTCTACTTGAACTTTAGATCTGACTCGTTCTTTAGCTCTTGCCATAAAATGAGCTTTCAAATTGGTTGGACGGCTTGGATGCAACACATGGATCATGGTGGATCCCATAGGGATGGGAAAGATGGACGGCATATACGAGGTACATACCTCATGGTGGGGCCCACACTAATGGTAAGGCATGAATCATAATACATACATCAGTGGGTCCCATGTGGGGCCTACCATAATGTTTATTTTCCACCCGGCCCACTATAATGTCTATTTTTCTCCCAACTTGTTGATGAGATCAAGTGAACCTGGGGCCCATCATAATCCTGTCCAGGGGTCACACGGACCCAGGTGAAGTGGAAAGACAAATTTCATATTTCCGTCACCCAGAAAGGGTCTCAATGGTAGACGTTTAATCATCATTGTTTCCTTACCATGTGGGCCACCTGAGCCGCTTATACGACTGATTTTTGGGGCGACCCGCTGCCATGAGAGGGCCTTTAAAATTCACGATGTGGATGTTTCACACACATCACGGTGGAACCTGTAGTGGGGCCCACAGTCCAAGCGTCCAAGCAACGGACGCTGCTTGCTACAGCGTCTTGGACGCTAACAGTAACAGGACGCTGCTTGCTGCAGCGTCTTGGACGCTAACAGCAACAACGTCCTGTTTGCAGATTTTTTTTTATTTTTTTTTTTGAAAATCTGATTTTATAAGGAATTTCCTAGTTGGGGCCAGAATCAGGCAGATCCACTCCAGCCATTGGATCATACGGCTCATTACAAGTTAAATGAGTCCAATCTTCAAGGTATTTTAGCATATAGGAGACTTTATAGTGCGTTTTAACAGTAAAAACTACTATTTTCTATACTATGGCCCGCAGATATTTGAATTGGCTTCATTTTTCGATTCAATGCCTAAAATGAGCTCAAGAATGGGATGGACGGTGTGGATCAATATCATACGTCAAGGTATGGCCTGCATGAGCATCCCACCCCAAAAGCTCAAATACATATATATATATATATATATATATATATATATATAATTTTTTTTTTGCTAGCCTAGGAGTACATACACGCACTCCATGTTAGCCACCCCTGCTGCCTCACGTCCAGCGTCCAGGGACGCTGGACGGCATTGGTATAACATAGGCATCATGGTGGGTCCCACACGGACGTGGCCCACATTTCATCGAGGTGGGTCCCACATGAGTTGGCCCACCTGATTTAAATCAATCTGCTATTTGTGGGTTTCTACCACCATAAGGTAGGGTCCACATGACTTGGACGGTTTGGATAAGACATACATCAAAGTGGGGTCCGTCCAAGTGGACCACACATCACACAAAAAAAATGAGGAGAGAGAAAGATGCACCCACCTTTTATCTTCCTGGATTTCTTCTTCCATCAACGTATCTTAGAGCTCCAAGGAGATAATTTCGACGGTTGAGATGATGATCTAAGGGTTGGATGGGTGGTAGGAAGGTGGGCCACACAAGCTCTCTCCTATGGAAGCTTGCTTGGACGTGGGATGCTTGCTTGGAGAGTGAGAGGGATGAGAGAGAGAGGTGTAAGAGAGAGATATGGGTGTGATGGGTGTGATGTGTACTTGTGTAAGAAAGAGTTGACTTTAGGGGACAGGTAATTGTACTTGGGGATGGATGAGTGATGGAGTGTGATGTGTACTTTGATTGATGGGATTGATGTGATGGATTCTATCAAGATTGCAACGCGCAGCGTTTTCCTTGAACTGAATGCGGGCCCACATCTCCTGCCCCGGGAATCGCCTTGGGGCGTGAGACGCGGCGTTGGAAACACGGCGATAACGCGGTCGTAATGATAAAAGTCTTGGGTCGATCCAATTCTAATATACAGGACACGACTCAAGATTGCACGCAAACATCGATAACAGATCGCGGGTCGCTGAAATTTGACTAGGAGGATCGCGGGAGCCTACGGAACGGTACGGTTTAGGATATGGGCCTGACAGAAGACTGTATAGATATTTTCAGACCATCAATCAATGCATCGAGATATGATCCAGGGGTCGACAGTTGGAGCAACCATCTTTTCGCTTGATGCATAGCAAAGACTATATAGATATCCCTACACCATCAACCAATGCACCGAGACATGATCCAATGGTTGACATTTATGAGCGACCATCTTTTCGGTTGCTAAATAATGAAGATTGTACAAATATCCATAGGTCATCAACCAATGCGTTGAGACATGATTCAAGGGTCGACAGTTATGAACGGCCATCGTTTCACTTACTAGATAGTGAGGATTGTACAAATATCATTAGCCATTCAAGCAATACTCCATGTCTTGATTCTTTGGTTTACTTTGATTTGTCATGATTTAACCTGAATTGAAGCTTACCAATCAACAAAGAATATGGAGATATTCTTGAATCATCAACTCAAACAAGACATACTCCAATGGATATCGTGTTGTGCAATCCAATATCATGTCATTAGATATATGCCTAGTCGATGTTGTCACGCCCCACAATTCGAATATAGAGTGCGCACACTCATACCCAAGTTATGGTCCATGACTCATACATTGAGTGTACTTAAACCAGTAGTCCGTGACTGATACACTGAGTGTACTTAAACCAGTGAGTCATACTATTAATTAGAGATAAAAATATATGTACCTTAAGTTTCATTTAAAATTCATCATTCACACACATAACATTTAACACTCATATCCACACATATGAAACATTCACACACTTACATCTCCAATGTTCACAAATAACCCAACTCATTCATACAATGTCATTCATTATTTTCGAATAGGTCCACTCACTTGGAACCATATTAATAATTATTGTCCACAACCACCATATAGTTCATATCTAACTAAGAAATTTAAGACACCCACAATAATGAATTCTAAGTAAACAAATAATTTAAATAGCAATTAAGACCCTAAGTAGTTCATGTTCCAAATAAACAATCTAATTATTTCAGTGCAGCAACTTCATCATTAGTTACATAGGGTCATATTTCCTATGGATCATTCACTAGCCTAGCCCCATTCTCTTGTGCTTATGCCAAGGATTCATCATCAATCACATATGTACAGTTATTCATCGACAAACATAAGCTAGCCAAACCTAATTTGAGAACCCAGCATGGTTCATATACACAAAATTAAAATAGCACCATACAGCAGAATACAGGATAACCAACAAAGTACAGAAATTCTTTAATGAGTATGAATGATATCATGCAATGCAATCATGAATGTTGCATATGATGTATCAAGTGGGTAAACCGTCCACTTGGTTAGGTTGGAAAACTATCAACCCGCATGCATCTGCACATGGCATGCTTCTACCATATTGGGTAAGCATGGGTAAGGCCCACATTTGCCCCTTAGGTAAGATTTTACATATCATAGGCATCTAGGGATGGCTCCCTAGGAACTCGGTACAAAGTGTGCATGTAAATCATCTAGAGTAGGCCTCTAAGAATTAGTATGAAGTGTGTTATGCAATTAATGAATGCTCAATGCACTAGTAAAAATAATTTTGTTACATGCATCTCTTCATATTACATATTAGATGCAATATTGATTTCATGAATTAAACAATATAACTAGTTAATACAAGATAATTTTTAATGGTAACAATTAAAATCATCGATCATGAATCATTAAATCAACTAAAATCAACAATAACATATCAAGCATATTAATCACATCAAATCTATTTTAATTCTAAGAAAAAGGAAACATAATAGGATTACTCACCTGTAATTTAGTGACGATGATGCCAAGATGCTACCCGACAAAATTAACATATAAATCTGCTAATTACATGGCAAAATCAAATCATACTTCCATCTAAGTTCAGATAGTAGGCCTACCATTGATTCATCTAGTTCCAATTTGAGATCCCCATGAAGGATTGCACACATATCCAAATTGGATTCCTTTAGATCTCACCCTTAACACATGGTTTGTGATCATTAGTCCTCAATGTGGGGCCCACTTAATTAAGTTAAGGCGGTCTAAGCATTTCAGTGTCATTATGATGATTTAAGGTTATTTAATACATTGAAACTTATAATTCAACAATATAAGGAGATCATATTTCAATTTTAAAAAATTGATAGAACTGTATAGATGCTTATCGATTGAATCGACTCGCATCGATGATCAAATTGAGGTTCAATCGAAGGTCACTCGATCGATTGAATCTTGAATTATTACCATTGGTCTCTGGATATTTTTTTACATTGTCAATCGAATCGACATCAATTGTCGATTTCGACTCGATTTTGAAAATCCAACTCAAAAGTTTTATTTTTTCTTTATTTATTTGAATTTAAGAATTAATTGCTCATATGGATCATATCCAAATTGTTCATTAGCTTCCACGAAATCGATTTAGGGATTAGCTAATAGATCGATTAATCTGGAAAATCCAAGATTTATATTCAATTCATGACATATTTTAATAATATCCATTCTCTCGAATATCATCGGCCCACTAGATGATTAGATCCATCTAAGATTTTAGATGTTATTATACTTTAATCCCAAAATCAATATAAATGGTATAGATCGAATCTGATGCATCCGATGATCCATTATAAAATCAAATATACAAATTAACATCTAAGATTAAATATGATCATTGTGGCCCATTTCATGGTCAGATCGAACTGAAAATTCGAGACCTAGTATGTTTTCGCTTCAAGGATCATATGATCTATACAAATCAGACTTGCTGCATCCAGATGTACCCAAACCCAATATCTACGATAAGGAGATTTCTCATAAAATTGGAGTCTTTTCATCGTGTAATTTCATAGACCAATGTGATGAACATGCGTCTGATCCACCCTGTTCATTACATAGATCTGGTGAAAGTAGATTAAATGCATAAGAATCAATAAAAGAAAGTTTATGAAACCTACCAATTTAAGACTTTTCTCCAAAACATTTCTTCCTCTCTCTCTCTCTCTCTCTCTCTCTCTCTCTCTCTCTCTCTCTCTCATCTCCTTCCTTAATAAGGAGAACTCATTGGAGAAATAGATACATTCATGGGAGAGATAAGGGGGATCGATTCTCTCTCAAATTTAAATTTGATTTTAAAAAAAAAAAATCTATAACCATTATATTCTACTCCCTTAAAAGAAAATTTTTGTACTCGAATTTTATCTGAAATTATTCTTTAAAATATGTGAGAATACTTCTCATGAATCTCTGCTTCTTACTCATGAGTTCAAAAAACCTTAACTAGTGGCACGGTCTTGGTTCACAACACATGTTTTTTACATTCTAAGATATGAATTAGCTTCTTGACATAAAACGTATCTTCTTTTACCTCAAGATATTGCCAATTTATGATATGTGAAGCATCTCTTTCATACTTCCGTATCATTGACAAATGAAAAATGTTGTAAACACTTACAACTTGTGATGCACTGTGACTCGATAGGCTACAACTTCAATTTTCTCTAATACTTCAAAGGCCCAATAAAATGAGGAGTAAACTTTCCTATTGTACCGAATCATATCAGTCATTTTATTGGCGAGACCTTCAAAATTACATGGTCTCCTATTGTGAACTCCAAATCACGTTTACGACTCTAAGCTGTCTGCATATGTTTTCTAATAAGATCTACCTTTTTAGTAGCCTCCTAGATAATATCTAGCCCAATGATACCATTTTCACCTACTTCAATCCAATAATTTGGTGCATTGCATAAACGTCCAATAATGCTTCATATGAAGTCATTCCAATGCTTGCTTGATAATTGTTGTTGTAGAAAAAGTTAGCAAAATTTAGATTAGCGTCTCAACTTCCTTTAAAATCGAGAGCGCACGCACACAATAGATCTTCAAGCATCCAATTCATATACTTTGTATGTTCATTGGACTACGGATGATAAGTTGTATTGTAGTCTAAGGTAAAGCCTACGGCTTCCTTCAAACTTGTCTAGAATTGCGAAGTAAAATAAGGGTCATGATCCAACATAATAGAACTAGGCACACGGTGTAAGCTCACTACTTTCTTAATGTATGTCTTAGCGAGCTTGTCCTTCGAATATATAATGCGAATGAGAATAAAATGTTCTAACTTTGACAGTTGCTCAATGATCACCTATATTGAATCATGCTTCTTTTACATCCTGAAAAATCCTATATTGAAATTCATAGAAATGCAATCTTACTTTCATTCAAGTATTTTCAAATGTTGTAATAAACCCAATGGGTTCTGATGATCCACATTTACCTATTGACAAGTAAAACAATGAGAAATATAGTCAGTGATATCCCTCTTCATGTTCTGTCACCAAAATAAATGCTTCACATTTTTGTACATCTTATTACCTACAGGATGAATTGTGAACTTTATTCGATGCACTTCCTTTAAAATATCTTCTTTCAATTCAAAATATTAGGCACACAAAGATAACTGCAATACCAAATTCCTTTATTATCTCATACCTTTCATTTTGAGATATCATTATCTTGATGCTTAATTATCATTTCTAATAATCATTTGGCATTCCCTTAGGCTACTATAATCCTCTCCTTCAAAGTTTATTTTACCATTATATTATATAAATGAATGCACTATTCTCAAAACTGTAACTTAACTTCAAAATCCTTTACGTAATTCATGCTGAGAGCATCTACCACAAGATTTACCTTACCAAGATGATAAGACAATTCAAAATTATAGTCTTTCAGGAATTTAACCCATCTTCTCTGCCTTGTATTTAGGTCCTTTTAAGAAAATAGGTATTAAAGGCTCTTGTGATCGGTGGAGAGATCAAACTGCTCGTCATACAGATAATGTTGATAAATCTTTGAAGCATATACAATGGCGGCTAACTCCAATTTGTGACTTGGATATTGTGCTCATGATTCTTCAACTGCCTTGATGCATATGCAACCACTTTATCTTCTTGCATAAGTACACAACTATTGGGGAGCCTTGCACAAAACCTTAAGATCTAGCCCTCCAGAATAAATCAGAATTATGGAATAACAAAGCAATAAAATAAATCAAAGCATCAATCACACACCACACAAGAGATTTTTATATGAAAAATCCTCAAAGAGGTAAAAATCACGGGACCACGTCCAGATCAACAATCCACTATGAAGTACAACGTTACAACCGATCACAAGCATACCTTACTATGATCAAACCTTCATCACTCATGCAGGAGTGGATAAAAACAGTAAGAGAAATAAAGAAAACTGAGAGATCTCACCGATTATGAAGACGTAGAAGCACTGAGATATGGTAGATCACCTCCACAAGCATAACCTCCCTTCTACAAGCTTCCTCTTTTTCTCTTTCTCTCTCTCTCTCTCCCACACCTTTGGTATCCCTCTTATATTTTTCTATCACCATCATACCCTAGAAAAATTCTAGAGACCCCTTTTTATAGTTTTAGAAAACTCCTTTCCACATCCCAGTTCCGAAAGGACTTGCGATACGAAATCTGCATGAAATCGCTGAACGAATCTACGTAACCACGAATAGTCGTGCGTCACTCATAACTGGTCAAGTGTCACCTACAACCGGTTGTGAACCTCCTACGACTGGTCGAGCACCCCAGAGAAAATCGTCCAAACTCGCTGGACTTTGAGTCGTGTCACGACTCGAACCTATGACTAGTCGAACACCAGTCCACGACCGGTCATGCAAGGCTCACGACCAGTCGAGCATGGGATAAAAATTTCATCAAATCTCTCCCTTTTTGACCCGGGAGGAATTCACCTTCTTCAAGCCAGTCTGGTTTATACAAACCTCAAACTTACCCTTGAGTAAAGCCTTGGTCATCATGTCTGACCTATTATTGTTGTGTGGACCTTCTCAAACTATAACACCTTCTGTTCCAAAGTATCCCTGATCCAGTGATACCGAATCTCTATGTGCTTCGACTTGGAATGCTAGCTTGGATTCTTGCTCAAGTGTATAGCATTCTGACTATCGCAATAGACCACGTGATGTTCCTCCTTTAGGCTAAGTTCCTGTTAGAACCTCTTCCTCCAAAGCATCTCTTTACATACTTTTGTGACTGTAATGTACTCGGCCTCTGTCGTCGACAATACTACGACCCTCTGTAGCTTGCTCTGCGAAGAAATCGCTCCCCCTGTAAATGTAAACATGAACCCCAATGTAGACTTCCTAGAGTCTATGTCACTTGTCATATATGTATCTGTGTAGCCCTCTAGCACAGGTTTACCGTCACAATAGCATAGGCTTAACCTGTATGAGCCTCTTAGATACCGTAGTATCCATTTTACCGCTGTCTAATGCTCTTTTTCAGGATTGGTAAGATACCGGCTGACAACACCAACCGCATATGCTATGTCTGGGTGTGTACACACCATAGCATACATCAAACTTCCTACGGCTGACACATAGGGTATCTTCTGCATCTCTTTCACCTCTGCCTTCATCTTAGGACACTGTTTGTCGCTCAATCTAAAGTGACCATTAAATGGAGTACTAACCGGATTCGCTGCATTTATATTGAACCGCTCTAGGACTTTCTCAATATACAGCTCTTGTGACAGTCAAAACTTCCTGTTACTTCTGTCACGAGTTATCTCCATTCATAGAATCTGTTTAACCGGGCTCAAGTCTTTCATCACAAATGACTTGCCCAACTCCTGTTTCAGCCTATCGATCTTCTTGATGTCATTTCCCATGATGAGCATGTCATCAACGTATAACAGCAGAATTAAAAATTACCATCTGAGAACTTGCGCGTAAGCACATAGTGGTCCGACTCCATTCTGTCATACACATGCTATAACATGAACAAATCAAACTTCTTGTATCATTGTCGTGGAGTTTGTTTCAGCCCATATAAGCTCTTCCTCAGCCTACACACCATATACTCCATGCCCTTGACATTGAACTCCTCTAGTTGGTGCATGTAGATCTCTTCTTCCAGGTCATCATGAAGAAAGGCAGTTTTAACATGTAACTGTTCTATCTTCAAATCCATGCTAGCCGCCAACCCAAGCAACACCCGTACGGATGTCATCTTCATCACTGGTGAGAATATCTCCTCGAAGTCTATGCTTTTCTTTTGACCAAACCCTTTCACCACAAGTCTGGCCTTGAACCTCGTCTGTGAATTCTTCTGCTCAACCTTCTTTCTGAACACTCACTTATTGCTGAAAGCTTTCTTGCCCTTATGCAGTTTCACCATATTATAGGTGTGGTTTTTATATAAGAATTTCATCTCCTCTTGCATAGCTTTCAACCACTCCTTCTTATATTCGTCGGCTAGGGCCTCAGAATAGTCTTCTGGCTCTCCCCCATCAGTCAATATAATGTACTCATGCGGCGAGTACCTCTTGAACGGCTGTCTGTCCCTAAATGACCTCCTCACCTATGGTTCAACAAGTGGATCAAGTGGGGGCTACTCCTCCAGTCCATCTTCTTTAAGAACTCCCTCGTCCTCTGCACCTTTCTGCACTCCCCCATCATCAGGCACCACGTGAGGAATAATCAGATCTATGTCCTTTAGCTCACTTGAACTAGACTGGTTCTTCTCTGGCTTACCAATGTCTTCTATACACTGATCTTCAAAGAAAATCACATCTCTACTCCTGACGAGCTTCCTCTCGGTTGGATCCCACAATCTGTAACCAAACTTTTCATCATCGTACCCCAAGAACACAAATTGTCTGATCTTCATATCTAGCTTGGACCTCTCGTTCTTTGATACGTGAACGGATGCCCTGCATCCAAACACCCTGAGATGACTATACGATGGATCTTGTCGAGTCTATACCTTCTCAAGTACTTCTCTATTCAACGGGGCTGATGGAGACCTGTTTATTAGATACACTGCTGTATGCATTGCTTCTCTCTAGAATGTCTTGCACAACTTCGCATGGGATAACATGCATCTAATTCTCTCAATAACGGTGCGATTCATTCGCTTAGCTACACCATTACGTTAGGGGGTCTAAGGAACCATCTGTTCATGCTGTATACCCAGGGACTTGCAGTACTCATGAAAGTCGCCAATGTATTCACCACCATTGTTAGTATGGATGTACTTCAATGATCTACCTGTCTCTCTCTCAATCATAGCATGAAATAATTTAAACACACCAAAAACCTCGTCCTTGGATTTCAATGCATAAACCCAAACCCTCCTAGATGCATCATCTATTAAAGTAATAAAATACAATGCCCCACCCAAGGTTTTTGTACTCATAGGACCACAAACATCATAATAAACTAAATCTAATGTATGCACTTTATTAACATGAGAAGTAGTTTTAACGAATGAAACTCTATGTTGTTTCCCTGATAAACAATCAAGACAGGTTTTGAGAAGCGTACCTGTCATGTCTGGAAGGAGTCGCTTACTCACTAGTAGATGAAGCCCTTTTTCACTTATGTGGCCTAGACGCCTGTGCCACATGTCAATAGTTGAATCTTCCATTGCATTCAACTCACCCTTGTATACATTAACACTTGCGTTGTATAGGGTGTAACACTTCTTTCCTCTGGCTGCGATCAACAAACCCTTGATGAGCTTTCAGTGCCCACCAGCAAACCGGCTTTCATAGCCATCATCATCCAACCTTCCCATCGACATCAAGTTGAGGTGAAGGTCTGGGATATGCCTCACATCCCT
Organism: Magnolia kwangsiensis; assembly: GCA_037074715.1. Lineage (NCBI taxonomy): Eukaryota > Viridiplantae > Streptophyta > Magnoliopsida > Magnoliales > Magnoliaceae > Magnolia > Magnolia kwangsiensis. The sequence goes on along the minus strand of CM073576.1, from coordinate 33,141,785 downwards.
GAGAACCAATGTGCAGCCCACATCTGTCTTCACACAAATATCACTGATCTCTGCGATCTTTGATACGCAAGAATTCTCCATCTTCATGATCCCATAGTCACCTAATTGTATCTTATGATGAAATCCCTACGTGGAGTCACATGAAAAGAGACTCCTGAGTCTATCACCCAGTCGGTGTCCTACTCGTAGCCGTAAAACATACATTATGATCTGCAGAAAGAATAACTACAACGTCGCCATCTGAAGCAACCGCAGTAGAATCTGATTCATCTTCTTTCTCCTTTCCTTTTCCTTTCTTGTCGTTCTTAGCCTTACAACATTCATATTTATGGTGGCCCTTCTTGCTACAATTTCAGCATTCAACATCTTTTCTATTACTCGGGCCTTGATTTATCTCGGGCCTTCCCGCCCTTCCTGTTTTTTCCTCTCCCCCGTTCCTGTGTCACAAGGGCCTCTTGCTAAGTAGACTCCTGAGACTTCCTCCTTGTCTCCTCATTGAAGAGACAGTTCATTTCCTGTTCCATGAATATCTTTCCGTCTAGCGTGGAGTTACTTAGAAACACTACCAGTGTCTCCCAACTGTCAGGCAACGAACTAAGCAATAGCAAAGCCTACAATTCATCATCCAGGACCATTTTCATAGTGGAGAGCTGGTTCACTATATTGCTAACCTCATTCATGTGCTCGGCCATAGAACCACCATCCTTAAACTTGAGATTCACAAGTCACCTTATCAGAAAAATTTTATTACCAATTGTCTTCCTCTCATATAGCCCTTTTAGTTTTAGTCATAGGCTAGCGGCTGAGGTTTCCATAGACACATGGTAGAATATAGAATCATTCAGCCATTGTCTAATAAACCCCACCGCCTTTTGGTCCATCTTCTTCCAATCATCATCAGACATATCCTTGGATTTTACTGATATACCTAAAATTGGAGAATATAGGTCCTTACAATAAAGCAATCCTCCATCTTAGCCTTTCATATGGTCTAGTTAGAACCATTGAGGCTGATCAACCTTGATAAGCCACCTTCTATAATTCTAAACCGATCCTACACGTCTAATGAACTTAGCTCTGATACCACTTTATTAGGGGCCTTGCACAAAACCTTAAGATCTAGCCCTCCAGAACAAACTAGAATTATGGAATAACAAAGCAATGAAATAAATTAAAGCATCAATCACACACCACACAAAAGATTTTTACGTGAAAATCCCTCAAAGAGATAAAAACTACGGGACCTCGTCCAGATCAACAATTCACTATGAAGTAAAACGTTGCAACCAATCACAAGCACAGCTTGTTATAATCAAACCTTTATCACTCACGCAGGAGTAGATAAAAAATAAGAGAAACAAAGAAAACTAAGAGATCTCACCGATTATGAGGATGTAGAGGTGCTAAGATATGGTAGATCACCTCCACGAGCATAACCTCTCTTCTATAAGGTTTTCTCTCTCTCTTTCTCTCTCTCTCACACCTTTAATATCTCTCTTATATTTTTCTATCACCATCATACCCTAAAAAAACTCTAGAGACACATTTTTATAATTTTAGAAAACTCCCTTTCGCATCCCAATCGCGAAAGGACTTGCGACACGAAATCTGCGCAAAATCACGGAACGAATCTACGTAACCATGACTAGTCATGCGCCACCCACGACCAGTCGAGTGCCACCTACGATCAGTAATGAACCTCCTACGACTGGTCGAATACCAATCCACGACCGGTCGTACAGGGCTCACGACTGGTCGAGCACGGGACAAAAATCCCATCAGCAACTGAGGCCTATAATCAACGCATTGGTATACAGTACAAATTTCACTCTCTTTTGTGAAAGAGTGAGAATAGGAATCGTAGTCAAAAGTCACTTCAACTCGGTAAATATTTCTTCGTATTTCTCAATCCACTTGAAAAGCACACCCTTCCCAGTCAAACTTGTCAACAGGCTAGAAATATTCAAGAACTCCTTGATAAATCTCTTGTAATATCTAGCAAGTCCAAGGAAACGTATAACCACAGCTTCAATCTTCATAAGTCTACTACAACACCATCCTTTGTTACATGCCCGAGGAACTTAACACTCTTCTTTCAAAATTCGTATTTTAAAAAAAAATTACAAGACATATGATTGTCCTTTAAAGTCTACAGCCATGTTGTTAAGTATGACTCATGATCTTCACTAATTTTGGAGTAAATCAGTATATCATTAATAAATACAAAGACAAATTGGTCAAGATGTTGTTGAAATACTCTATTCATTAAGTCCATGAACTCATCTAAGACATTGGTTAATCCAAAGGAAAATTTGTAGTGCCCATAGTGTGTCCTTAAAGTTATCTTATAAATGTCTTTTTCTTTTATCCACAACTAATGATATCATGACCTTAGATCGATCTTAGAAAAGTAGCAGTCTTCCTTCGAATGATCGAATAAGTCGTCAATATGTGGCACTAGATATTTGTTTTTAATCATCACCCCATTCAACCAATGATAATTTATGCACAATCACATACTACCATCTTTTTTCTTCACGAAGAGTACTGGTGTACCCCATCGTGAAGTACTTGGTTTAATAAAATCCTAAGTCTTCAATTCTTCTAATTGTTCCTTAAGTTACTTCAATTCGACTGGTGGCATCTGATATGGTTGCATTGATATCAGAGTGGTACTTGATAAAAAAATCAATGCTAATTAACATTCACTTCTTGACAAGGTGGCAGTCCATGTATATCTTAAAAAACCTCAGGGTATTCTTTCACTCTCAAAATTTAATTCAAAGCTAACTCTTAGGACTTTATGTCTTTTAGCACCATAATACATTCTACCTTTGTCCTTCTTCAACCTTTGAATTTGTAAGGACTCTCTCCCTAGAATAGATAAGGTAACTATCTTTACATGGCATTCAATCTTGGAGTGATTACAAGTAAGTTAGTCCATCCCTTGGATAACATCATACCTTTTATGTTTATCACTACTAAATCTACTAGCATGACGATACCTTCTAATCTGACTTCAAAGGATTTGTATATCTTCTTCAAGGTGACAATTTTCCCCACTAGTGATTCCATCGAAATTGTTTTACTGAGGATTACTGATTTTCACCGGAGGCATTTCACAATAACACTTCAATTTGATTTATCTTTAAAAGTGCTTAATGGTTTTACCGTCAAGCACAACATGTTCCATGATCATAGTCCATCATTGTTCAACAATAACCCGAACCATAAGATCAAGGGATCTCAAGAATACCCTCATCCTAGCCTTCCAATGGGCATAGCTCGACCCATCAAAATAAGGTGGTTGTGTGACGATGCTCCCCTCATTGGTAGACATGATTCTAAAGCTCTTACAGATCTTAATCTAGATGGTTAAGTCCTTGAAGAGCACCCCGCTCTGATACCAATTGATATTGTATAGATTTTTTACCATGACACACGAAAGTTTTGCAAAGCTTAGAATTACAGAGTCCTAAAGGGGGGGGGGGGGGGGGGGGGGGGGTAAATAGGACCGGTTAAAAATTATGCCAATTAAAATAATTTACACTTAGGCTTTCAAGCCAAGTAGGTCCAAGTACATAGAGTATAATAGATATAACTAATTGAGCAACTAGTCCATGTGGGTGAGATATCAATATTGATTATATGTGTACTCAATCGAGTGCTTACCATTCAATCTATTCATGCATACATATGAATTAAACAAATTCAATCACAAGCATAATAGAATTGCAAACATCAATAATCACAAACACATTGATGTATAATGGTTCGGCTAATTACCTAGTCCACTCTCAGTGGACGCACTCTCCTCGATTGTATCAGATTTCACTATCTTTAGAGTTTTCAATAGGTTCATCCTTAACCTCTTCAAGCATACACTCCCGTCGGAGGCTCCCACAAAAATTTACATACTTACACTCCGTCAAAGGACAACAAAAAAACTTAACGAACATATACTCCCATCGGAGGCCCACACTAGGATTTACCACATGTACACTCCCATTAAAGGACTACACAAGGAATTAACAAACGTATACTCCCGTCGGAGGCTTATAAAATGACTTAATTGAGTTTGATTCTTAATCTCCATACTCAATCATACATAAAGAAATAACATATAAACTCTAAATTAACAACCATATCGAATTTAGCCATGTTAATGCGCATTCTCGAGATACATCTTTGCTTCTTGAATTCGCTTCTCTTGTCTCCCCCGATCTTTGAAGTTGGTCTTCTTCTACTTCCTTAAATCAGTTACTTTGCACTTGATGTTCCAATAAAGCTACTAAGGTAATGGGAGAGAGGTTGAATCGCCTACAACTATGCGATACTTTATTCCAAATAGGGATTCACCTAAATGGATATTCTAGAGGATGTTTATATAAGGATTTACATATGAATGTGGAGTCTAAACTCTAGAGATTGCAAGATATCATGTTTTTCATCAAATTGAGCTTAGAATGCTCATTAGAGTGATTAATCATAATGAAGAAGGCATGGATCTCTTTGGATAATAGCCTAGGAGTGTTGGGAAAGGCTTGGAATGCTCTAGAGCTTATAAATCACCTAAAACCATCATTTGCACAAAGATCTAGTTTCTAGTTTTATAGAAAAAATACTTCAATGGATCTGTAATGGCTAATATCAATCGATTAAGCGACCCCTTTGATCAATTGAACTTAATTCGATTATAAGGTAGAAAACTTGTTAGACACTTTTGTGCACTTTCAGTCGATCAAACTTAATATATCGATCAATCGAGGTTTATACGAGATAGGGTAGAAAGCTCGTTAGACTATTTCGACCATCTTCAATCGATCGAGTGAAAGGCCTTCGATCGATTGAATCGATCGAAAGTTTGTTCAATTGATTTTTGATCAATCGAACTTGTACATTTGGGATATCTTTCTTGTGCACATGATCTAGTCGGCACAAATCTGATGACTAGCGCTTTTTCTTTTTAGAACAAGTCATATAGGGTGGGTTGTTTTGAAACTAAAGGGGTCTAAGGATAGGATTATCAAGGTACATCTTAATTTACCTATTGTCTTCAGCTTGGATGTTTCAAGTCTTTGAGTCTTCGGTCTTCAATGTCTTCCTATGGAGGCTCAACCGGCTCAAGACACACCAGCACACATCATTGAAAAAACCGATGTACTAACAAAACTTATAATTCAATAATGTAAAGAGATCATATTTCAGGTTTGGGAAATTGACAAAACTGTATAAATACTTATTGATCGAATTGATTCGCATCGATAACCCGTCGATCGAATCGAGGTTCGATCAAAGATTGCTCAATCAAATTGATTCGCATTGATGACACGTCAATCGAACCTCGGTTCGATTGAAGGTTGCTGGATCGATCAAGAAAATCTTGAATTATTACCATTGGTCTCTAGACACTTTTTGACATTGTCGATCAAATCGACATTAATTGTCAATCGATCGAAGATTGTCAATTTCGACTCAGTTTCGAAAATCCGACCCAAAAGTTTTAGGTTTTCTTTATTTATTTGAATTTGAGGATTAATTACTCCTATGGATCATATCAATTTAGGGATTAGCTAATAGATAGTTTAGATCTGGACTATCCAATATTCATATTCAATTCATGACATGTTTTAATAATATCTCTTCTCTTAATCATCGCGGCCCATCAGATGATCAGATCCATCTAAGATTCTAAATGTTGATGTAGTTTAATCTAACAATCAATATAGATGGTATAGATCGGATTTGATGCATTTGATGATCCATTGTAAAATCAAATATACAAATTAACATTTAAGATTAAATCCGATCGTTGTGGCCCATCTAATGGTCAGATTGAATTGAAAATTGGGGCTCTAACATGTTTTGGCCTCAAAGATCACATGATTCGTACAGATCAAACTTGATATATCCATATATGCCCAAACCAATCTCTACGACAAGGAGATTTCGCATAAGATTAGAGTCTTTTTATCATATGATTTCATAGACTGATGTGAAGAATGTGTGGCCGATCTGCGTCATTCATTATATAGATCCGGTGAAAATAGATTAAATGCATAAAAAATAAAAAATAAAAAAAGGTTCATGAAACCTACCGATTTAAGACTTTTCTATAAAACATCTCTCTCTCTCTCTCCCCTGCGATAAGTATATAGATTTAGCTTTAGCTGAATTAGAATTCTGTCTCTTACGTCTCCTTCCTTAAGAAGGAGAACCCATAGTGGAAAGAGAGATTCGAGGGAGAGATAAAGGGAATCGATTCTCTTTTAAATTTTAAATTCGAATTTATAAAAAAAAAAAAAAAAAATCTAGGGTCATTACAGATGCAACATTCATTAACATAGAACATGGAGATATCCATTTATTTTTTATGACTCCATTAAAATAGTCATTCGGATGGATGTTTAAGGATAAGAGCCAACTAAAAAAATGAGCAAGTATGCAATGCGAAACCGCTTCTAGTATAAGATATTAAAATCAAATAAGTAAAGATATACGGCTAAATATCTTGTAGAAAATTACAATTGAAGGATGCACGCATCAATAATGGATGGTGTCGAAGTTTTCAAAATAAAGACATGCATGTCTAAACACATATGTAGCATGCCCTCTAAGGCAATAAATCACTGCCAGGCAAGTATTAAGGAGAGTGGTTATCGTAGATAAACTTGTAAGGGAATGAGGACATATCATCACTAAGCAGTAAGTTTGGCTAGCATCAAGTCAAGTATACTTTGTAGGCCAAAAGATATTATGCATGGAATGTCTGAGAAATATAAAGTTAAAATTAGTTACGTGAAAGTATGGAAGGGCCGGTAAGGAGATTGCAACGAGATAGGCCTTGAGATCTTCCATGAATGTCATAATGGTATCATATGTATCAAAAGTCAAGCAACTAATATGCCTCTGCATGAGATAATGGAGTACTTAATCATGGACTTGCCACAATGAGACTAAGAAATCTAATAGATATCTGAAGCATGACTTCCTAAGCATCTCTCTCTGAGTAGGACAGTTGGCAAAATCATCTTTCAGCTCCCTTAAAAATTGACACAAGCACTTGGTTGATACTACCACATTCTTATATTAATCTAAGTAGTCCTCGGTGATCCTAAAGCTGCATTGCATAATAAATAAAGTATTAACATTTAAAATAAAATAGGAACAAAAAAATAATAATAATAATAATAATTAAAACACTAAGGGTCAAGGTTTTCATCTGTTAGGGGTTGAGGTCATCAATGTTAAGGGTCAAGGTTGGTCGAGGGATTAAGTTCTAAGGTTATCATGTGTTCAGGGTCGCGTAAAAACTCAAAAAATTTCATGCATGAGTGAGTGCACGAGTACCCATCCACCTGTAAATTGCATGTAAATTTTAGTGTAGTTCAATTTTTTTTAATTAGAGAAAGCGCTCGCAGATGTACGCACATATACACACACTCACACATATGCATGGAAATAAAATTCGAGCCCTCATATATCCTAGTATTGCTAACAGTTCACCAAGTCCATCCACTATATTAGTTACTCATCACCAAATAAAGATATTACACCTCGCTTTCGAACCATTTATTCACAGTAAACCATCCACAGATGCACCTAACCAAGATTTTGATTTGTTCATCTCATCTGGTATACTATCATAAGCTTAACCTACCATCAGAATCTCAACTTAATAATCTCGCTCTCAGCTACATATACTCATCGACCTTTCAACACATCCTGAGCCTTCGTATTATTTCACACTTGATCGTTTTTTCTTTTTCTTTTTTTTGTGGTTAGCTTGTTAGTACACACCCATGTCAGTACACACACTCCATGTTAGCCACCGCCGCTAGGGATCGATACCAAGACCTCAAGTGTTGAAACGAGGTATCTCCACTCAGTCTGCCAGTTGACCTATGGATCTATCATCAATTTGGACTATTGGAAATACTCTCCATAAGCTTATTAAGTCATCCAATCGTTCATCTCACTTTGAAATCATTTGGTCATGATAAACTGACTTCAATCCACTCATATGCATATCCATTCATAAATATGATCAGTTCAAATTACTCACCACCTATACACATGCTTAATCTACCGTCAAGATTGTTATCTAACAACCCCACTCTCAGGTACTTATATGTACATACACACCCTACTTGTTATCCTGAGCTTATGCATCATCACACTTGTCCAATTGTCAATTCAAAAGTTGAGAATGCCCTTTTAGATCAATCTAAGTTATCCTAGTGTCCTCTTTCATCGGGACCTTGCATCAACGTAATTTTGGTAGTAGGCCATCAATTAACCTCATTAAGATATTCATGGGCCCACAGAAGATCTAGATTTGATTAATAATCTTGTGTTTTCCATTCATCCCATGAGGAATAACATTGTGAAGGGTATTGATGGCATATAAACATCCCAATGGGCCCGGAGAAGTCCCCCCCCCCCCCCCCCCAACCTTTCTTCCATCGTAGCCCACTCAACCCACGAATCTATCTTATTTTCAAACCCGCACCCCAACATCACCGTCTAAATCAAATTAACGATAAGGATCATTCGTAGTCTGTCTAAGTAGGGACCGCACATATCTCAGGTTATAAAAGGGGGGAATCATCAAGGCAACGTGCAGGCTACATCTTTCATTGAAGTGGAATTCTCTCCCCTCTCCCCTTCCATCACCATCCATCATCAGTGGGACCCACTTGCGTAAGATCCCAACCGTTCAGCAGCTACCCAGGGAGATTTCAACGGCCTGCATCAAGTCCTCACTGTTTTATGCCTTATGACCCACCTAAGTATTAGATTTACCTCATTTTTTTAGCCCATATTGTAACATGATCTAACAAAACAGACGAACAGGGTGGATTTCTCATAAACATTTCGGTGGACCCCGCCTGCTTCCGTAGCAGAAGAGTTGTTTAAAGCTTCCGTAGGTAATCCATATTCCACGGGACCGGAACCGCATCCAACCTCTCCTCCCAACTCCTGACTCTCTCTCCTGCGCTCTACTCCATACAGGCGCCCAGCTCAAAAACAGGAGCATTTTCATCCTATCAATTTCTAAAAAATCTGTCAAAGCTTAAAAAAAGCTTTGTAAAGGGGGCTAAACATGCGAAATGACTATACGTTGGGACCATTTTGGTAAAAATTCCTACTTAGTGGACAAACCAATCACAAGATCAAACTACCTATTCATGTTGACCGAGTGAATCGCATGTTGGATCATGTGTACTTCGAATACTATAGTGAAGACACTCAACCACATTCACTTATGGCTATGCCTTGACAACATAAGGAGAGTCAAAGCATGAACAATCATGACCTTTTCATCCACACATCCTCCCATTGGGGATTTTGACAAAGCTCATGCTCATGTAAATTCAAGTCTAAACACGATGGGTCTCTTATCCTTGATATTAGAAAGCGATCATTACCAATGCAAGTGATTGAAGGCACTATATAAGAAATTATCCATAACACTTAAATACTGATTGAAGGCCCTATATAAGAAATTATACATAACACTTAAATACTCATGTGAAGCATGAGGCAAACTAACACCAACTTAGACCTGATAGTGGAGACTATCCATCGTAACACGAAGTTAGTCCCCTCATATGAGATAACCATCACATGGAACACGGGCATGCTCTGGAACCTATATGATCATAACCAATGAGATCCATAAACCAACTCTCCTTGAGCTAACTAGCCGCTATGTCCAATCACAAGTGCCAAACACAACAAAAGTTATACCTGTTAACCTCTACATGAATAACATGTTCCATGAGAATTAAATAAGTCAAAAATAAATGCGTCATGCCATTAATCAGGAGGAAATTGTAACATGATTGCCATTAATCTGGAGGAAATTGTAGATCATCGAGCCAAGACCTTGCAAAAGACACTCAAAGAGTTTTTCAGTCCTGTCCAATAGGGCCATGTTTCGTTAATCTAGGCTTTTGATGTGTTGAGGATCAACATATAGGGCCTGTGTGCTAAAAACTTTCCTTGCTGAGGTGCAGCATGCTTGATAGCAACATTTCCCCAAAACATACAAGTACAAATACACTACTGTTTGATGCAATCATGCATATGTGGTTATAATTTAAATTTAAAAAAAGAAGAAGAAGAAGAAAAGAAAGAAAAGAAAAGAAAAGAAAAGGAGTCACAATCATGAATTAGGCATTTGATGCAAACTGAGCGTCAAAGACTTGCAATGATGAATATAACCTACCATGTTATATCCTTACCATGCAGCATAAAAGCACACTTCTGCGCTACCCACCAACGGACAGGTGGTGGTCCAGCAAGGCATCATCAACTACTACCCATCAAGTCACACAAAGGGCTGTCGGCAACAGCCGAATGATGGTGGTTCCCATGGTGGACCACTAGGTGATTATTATTGAACAATTTGCAGGATGATGATATTAGCATTCCACGCAGTTTCTTTTGCTTTCCCTCAGTACTGGTGCTTTTGGAGGTTGCTTATGGCAGATCAGATGCATTCATCCCCAAATCACCATTCTTATCTCACTTTGCAATCTTGGGCATAACATGAGGGAAAACAAGAATCCACCAAAAGCGGTTTCATTTCCCAAGCCGCTGCTGCCGATGCCACCACCACAGATAGCTTACACCAAAACGAGGGAGGGAGCAATTCTGATATGCCTGGACATCCAAAAAAGGGCCCACCAAAGCATTCAGGTGACACTGGCTCATTTGTTTGGTAGAGGTTCTTTACCTAGCACTGCAATTCAAATATGAGCTTGAGATCAACCCAAACTAACAGAAACTTGAACCCACAGGTGCAGCTTAAAAGATCATAGCATGTATAGTAACACTCTTCCAAACACGCCTGCAATTCACGGAGACGATTATGATTTTACTAGGCTAATAGAATTACAAAACAGTTGAAGAAATGGCCCACTTTAGATTATTTAGATTACATTAACAGCCAAGAATATGTATGTAGAATGGCAAAATAAATAACTAAATAATTGATAATGCTTAACCTGAAGAACTGCAAATTCTAATCCAAATAGACACTCCAACTAAACACTTTAACATCAAAATCCGACGCTTCTTCAAGCAACTGCCTTAGTTCTTTTGCGGAATTGCCATCCTTGGCAAGTAGCAGAGCGAACCCCCCACCCCCTGCACCCACCAGCTTGTAGCCGCAGCAGAAGCTGTCAGCAAACGCAAAGAATCTATCCACAAATTCGTTGCTGCAGTAAGGGTCCAGTTCTTGATGAAGCCTCCAAGCCTCTAACATTATCTCTCCCAGTTCATCCAAGTCACCATTCATCAGAGCTTCCCGCCCGACCTTTGCCAGTTCTGTGAGGCGCTTGATACTGGATATCAGTAGATTATCTCGACGTAGATATCGGATTACCACCTTTTGCAGGACTTGGTTTGCAAGCCGGACCTGCATGGGGCTGGCACGGTTAAATAAAATGGAGATGCTATGGGGGAGCATGAAGATACAGTAGTTTTTTTTTCCTTCTCTCTGCTATTTATATTTTGAATGAAACTACTACCCCCATGCCCTCAAATTTTGTACCCTTGACAGTAGCAGTTTGCTGGGCCAATCCTGCCTTCTTGAAGAATGCATACTACCAGACAAATTGGGTACTGCCCCTGCCTGGACCAAGCTCCTTCCACCCCTGACGTGGTGGGATTTGATTGGACAGCTGGCCACCGTCAAAGATGGGGACCCGTTGAGTTATGTACTTGATCCAACAACTTTCAAACATACTTGGGTGGCCGCTTCTCTGAAGGCAGCCTGCCATCCAATCAAATCCTGCCATGTTGGGGGCAGAGGGAGCTTGATCCAGGCGGAGGCTGTACCCAATCCGTGTCTCATACTACAGCTGAAACAACCAAAAAGGCAAAGGGGTACAAAGTGCAAAGACAAAACGTGTGCTTCCAGTATTGGCCAAACAAGTAATTGGGATTTGGCAAACTCTATGCATGCATACAACCCAGCCCTCGTCCACACTGCCACACGTGCATGCAACATTCGAGTAGTTCATCAGGAGGCTCCGCCTAGAGCTCTTCCAGCCCAGAAATGAGCCCGCTCAACTCAAGGCCACAGTGCATGAAAACATTGACAGCTCAAAAAAATAAAAATTGACAATGCTTTTTATCTGTCCATGCATTGTGCCCACCTAATGCATAGGCCGGCTTAATTCTTAGGTCAATGCATCGTGATGGTGGACCCACAAGATTGAAAGATTATACTTTGCACATGTGCATGGCATCCAAATAAGTGGTGGTGTGTATGGGGACTGCAGTATACATGCATGTGGAATGAGCAGACCTATCAGGATCATATATCTTCAGCAAATGAAGACAGCCTTCTGGAAACACAGAGACTGCCTGTTGCTGACAATAGAACTAAGTCCACACTTAAGATCCAAATGCATTATAATGAGTGTCAAATTGTTAAAATCGGGAAAGGGGTTAGAAGTAGGAAAATTGTCTTAAACAACTACTAAGAAACCCTTAGTCATGTCCGGGGTTTTAAATAGTGAATAGCGTCTAGCGCAACGTTCACCCCTCCAAAGCATGACGCACGAGCTACACAACATGTAGTGTAAGCTTCATGCCACGCCAGTTTGTGCTTAGTTGCACCAATTATGAAGAAATTTCATCATATTGTGCACCAAATTCGACTGGTTAATAATGAAATTTCACGATATTTGGTGCAATAAACACAGCATAAAATAATAGGAAAAAGAAAGCAAAGAGTAAATATAAAACGAAGAAAGAGCAACTAAACCGATTTAATACTGGGAACATATATTATTTTACCAAAATCACTGAAAAGATCTGATTTAATATATTTTAGCAAAAAATAATTTTTAATGTAAGCTACATAGCATGTAGTGTGTAGAGTATACAAATTAATGCATAACGTAGGCTACGCATGACTTGAGCTATTTTCACGAGCTACGTAGCATTAAGGCTAAGCTAGACACTACATAGCGTAAGCTATTTAAAACACATAAAATTGAATTGAAATCTCAAAAAGAGAATGCGAAAGCAATTGAATTTTACAAATAGATGCATTTAAGAGGTCAATCTCTATAATACTGGAATTATCGTTGAGCATGTTTTGACAAGGTAATGGAATGGAAAGCAATAGATAACACACTTGCCAACACCAGAAACAAGAAAACTGGGAACTTACTTGCCCAGTAAACACTACCAGCAGACGTTGTTCCAGTTCCGCAACCAATTGAGGTGAAGCTACAAGGGGGATGACTTGCAGCCGTAATGGTTTTCCAGGAAAACTTGAAGTACATTTGATGCCGGGGTACAAGCCTCCGATCTGATCTTGCCAGCCGCCTCCTGTGCCCATGATCTGTTCTAAGACCAACACAAGCCTTGCAACATTTTCATTGCTGTCATCTTCGTCCATTATCTGGAGAAGTCCTTTCACTACAGCTGCTGCTAATAGACTCGAAGTCCCTAAACCACTACCACGTGGAACATTTGCCCATGTCCTGATTATTAAGCCTGTGGATGATAAGAGCTTATCGTGAACAACAGCAGTCACAACCAATGCAGATTTGACCAGTCGAAAGGCATCGTCTTTATCAAATGGCATAGTTATCAAAGTAGGATCTTCAATGTATAAATGTTTTTCAGCATCATCGGAAATAAATATTCCACGGGTTACCGTTGTCTCTATTGTTGTGCCAATTGGAAGTGAACCCTCCAAACTTATTGCCATATTTAGTACACAGCCTGCACGCTCCAAGCTCCAAGGTGGAGTGTCGCTCCAACCCCCAACAAAATCTAAACGAACCGGTAATTCTACTCTTGTTCTTCTCGGCTTGAAAGGATAATCCACACAGCCATTAACATCATTCTCCTGACACGCTGATGGAGTGAAACCACTGGAGGAGTCCAATTGGTCTGACAGCAGAAACAGGGTTAGTGAACCACCACTGACTTGGAAGAAAAGGTACAATGCTTGCTGAATTGCGTGATTCGTTGGAAAAGGAGAAAAACCAAGGGTATTCATAGGGTAGGATTTTATTTATATAACACACACATGCATGCACACACGCACGCACACACCACTACCAAAATAAGTCAACATTGTTTAACCTACAGATCTAATTTCATTAAAGATGAAGCTCAAATCTCAAAGCTGTAGCCCCCACATCTTCGGCCAAATTACTGAAATAGGATGAGTCACCTTCTGCAATGATCAGACTGAGGAATTTCCTGTCAACAATAAGGAATCTGCATGTGAGCAAGTTTCCACATGTGCGTGTGAGATTCCAGACTGTTCATCAAGTGAGCCTCACTGTGCATGTTAACATAAAAATTTGGCTGCTCCAGTCATCATCAAATCCGTCACATATGTAAGAAAAATATCAACAGTTAAGGAAAAAAACAGCAGTCTACATTCAAGGTACATGTGTGGTCAACCCAATTACAAGACCAGCCTGTTTTCAAGTTGAAGCACGCATGCCAGATCCCACCCAATGAACAGCCCAAATCTTGCAAGCGCACACTCATGTGCAGACAGTAGCACATGTGACAGAGTAGGATTCAAAATCCAACCCATGTGAGTAGCCTTGGCAAGGTCTTCAAACAATGATACTGGATGAAACTAACGCAGAAATAGAATACACAAAATAGAAACACTCGTTGTAATGCCAGATTCGAAGACTAAAGAGTCAATCTTCCTGAAATGTGGACACAAAAGGCATAACCAGCATAAGTTTATTACCTCCAACCCCGTATTTTACTGCTGAAGCAGTTTCATTAGCTACTGCAGCCCATACTTTCTGTTCCATTGTGCATGCAATTGTTTCTTCTCCACATGCCCTATGAAGATCAACTTGCACCTGGTATGCCCTGCTCTGGGGAAGAGTCCCGGAATTCAGAGTCAGGATATTAGGACAGAGTGCGAGAAAATCTTTACAAACTTCAATTCCTGATCTTTCTTTCTGCAGAATTTCTTCACACAACCGAGACAAGTTGCGACCAAACAAACCATAGGTAATGCAAGCATTAGCAATTCCTGCTGCAAGCTCAGCTTGATGATTACTGGAGACCAAGCAAAGTTGTGGGAAATCTATTGATCTATGCAACTCTTCCAAACTGACACGGTTTGAACTTCTCCACAATGAAAGCATATGTTCTGTGTTGTGCTCACTCAAGCCCATTAGCCACATAGCTAAACTAAGCATCTCAGAAGGGGGAAGAACAGGAAATATCTTTGCATTCCATAAACATTTGTCTTGGGCACCTGAGGAATTCCATAATTCGCTTTGTTGAATGTGTAGATCATGCAAGAGCTTCTTCCATGGCTTCCCACAAAAGGTACCATCCCTACAAAATGGATTTTTTGGGTTATCATGGAGCCCACAATAGATAATGATTCTTCCTGTATGACCCACTAAAGGAACTTCCCAAAGACAATGACGATCTGGTAGCACAAACCGCATGGAGTTACTTGCTGTCTCATATTCACTTTCCCCTTGGATGTTAACTCCAACAACAATAGATTGAGAGCCTATCTGAATTCCCCCTGAAAGTGATGAATCATACACTAAAGAGTCCTCCCCAACTGAAACCCCAGGGGAAATTTTGCTTGAAAGAATAATAGCTGATGCTGAGATGTCACATACAGTTGTAGCTGGAATCGAACACAAATGCCTACGACCAACAAGCCCTGAATCAGGCCCACTTAAGTGATCAAGAACTTCACTGGAGGTGCCAAAATGTAAAAATGACAAATCATCTGCAATGAAATAAAGAAAGAATGAGAGAGGAACATTTGAGCATCATCTCCAAAACAAAGAGATAAGCCTACACCTTCCTTGGCCAAAACGTTGGCCAAGGAATTGGCTTCTCTGGGGATAAGATCAAACGAAAATGAAAATACAGAAATCAGCCCATTGTCACTGATCACTTGCTAGTATATTGTCATCACTTATCAGTATGAGTCCATGGAAGCAAAATAAACATATTATATACTAATTTCAAATACAATTGGCATCCCAAGGAAACATAGAACACCACTTAAACAGCGCGCAAAGGTTTGAAAAAGAGTCTACACCAAATTGCAGCTGATAAAGACAGACATGAGATAGTTTATTATACTATCTGCTTGCTGAACAAATACCACAGCTAAAATCCAATTTAATACACATGGCCAAAGTATGCAAAAACAGTTACATAATGGTAACAGTGAGCACCTTTACACGTAACAGGGCTGTAACAGTAACAGTGGGCAACGTTATGCATTATAGGACCGTAACGGTAACAGTGGGGAACGTTATGCGTATGGGGCCGTAACGGCCATTACGAGAAATGGCCCATAACAGCCCGTTAAACGCTGATATTGGTTTTTTCAACCAAAAAAAAAAAAAATTGTCAGAACGGCTATTACACCCCGTATCATAACAGTAATGGCGGTGGCCGTTATGGCCACCATCACCATTACTGAATATCTTGCTAATGACAGGACATGAGCTGAAAGTTCATTCTCCCCATTGGTGTGGCAGAAATTTTGACTATAGAGTGCTTGAACAGGTAGAAGCTACATGTGCCACAGGAAAGGAGAATCAAGCAGCCCTTGACATGTTAGATAAAATGAAGAGGAGAAATCCTTGGTACTTACTACTCACTATGGAACCAAATCCATTTCAAAAGTTCAAAGAAGACATGTACGGAAAAAAGAAAGATGAAAAGATATATGACATTGTTGATAGTTGAGGGCAGTATATAATCCAGTTTTATACAGATACTGGTGAGTTTGAATGCGCAAAGAAGCTGCTGAAGTTTTTACACCTAAGTTATGCTACCTTAAACAAATGCACTAGTTATATTACCCTCCTCTCCTTATGAAGATAACTCATGGGATTTGTTCATGCATTAAAAAGATGAATGGACATCACATTGCATGATATTCTCTATTTGCTAATAGGACCAAACAGCCACAAGTTGGCTTTTGAAGTAGAACATTCTCAATCCCTCTGACCATAAAAAGTTAAAATTTTGATACCATGCACCATGATCTATTTTTTTTTAACCAAAAGCTTGAAAACAAATGGTTTATTTTAAGAAATTTGGGAACTGGAACTTAGAGGACAAGTTACAGCAAATAATAATAATAATAATAATAATAATAATAATTAATCAAAAATTGAGAGTAATAGAATCTGCCCATAACAACTTAAACTGGTCTACTCATCAGTATGCCTGCAAGGGCTGATAATAAAGAAGTGATTTGGATAACACTTAAACTGATGTACTCATCTGAATGCCTGCAAGGGCTAATAACAAATAAGTTATTTGGATAAATCATGCCAAACAAAACCATACAAGAACAATAGCTAAACATCTTCTGATTTCCCAATGCATTGACAAGTTCTTTTCCTAGAGGGCGAAACTGCAACCATTCATGTTTTGCAGGTACCCAAGCAGCTACCAGATCTTCATATAAACTCATCTGCACAAGTTCAAAAGAAATTTAGCGCCATATGAAAAAGGTCAAAGAAAACATAAAGGCTCCAGAAGCTATTGAAATGAATATGACCAAAAAATGGTAGCTTGCCTCATTTTTGCTTTTAAGAAGCTCCATAATCTTTGTCTGACTTGAACCTGCAAGCATGAGAAGCTCCGCCCATGCACTACCTCTGACTGCAATTATTCCTGTATCAAGCAATGCTCTACCATCATGTCGAACTGCCTGGTTCTCAACAAGCTCCTTTAAACTGGGTTTCTGCAGCAGATTCTCAACCAAATTAAGAGCATAAGCTTTATTCAATATTCCAGTTTTGGCAGCAACAATCACCCCATGGTTAGAAGCGATATCTAGGGTAATAGGAACAGTGATTATGCAAGCTGCATCATCTGGAAGAACCATAGTGGAGGCATCAAAACATGGAAGAACATCTCCAGTCATAATGAAGATCCCGCCTGCCAAGATAATCAAATATTATGTAAGATGCATACCAGAAAACAGTAAGGATTGTTTATCTTGTAACTGGACAATCACCAAATGTAATAAACCCTTGATTCAACCAGTTCCGTATCAATATTAAATCAAATAATAGTCAATGCATCACATGAACTGTCCTCCTATGGTAGGAAAAAAAAGTAATGCATTAACATAGGTTGACACTTAATTTGGTAAGTATCATCACGGAAGAATAAAGGCAGCCTACTTTCTTAAAGTTCCATAAAAGCCTACACAACACTGGATTGCAGACTGAAAAATAAATTAGGTGAGTTCTGAATCAGTTAATAACTAAATGCATAATCCAGCCTGCAGTCGAATCCATAAAATCATTCCAATGTGGGATAAAAGCACACGACGCATCTAAGAACTAACTGATTTTTTTCTTCTTCTTTTTTTATTCTTATTTGGGGTGTGTGTGTGTGTGCACGTGCGCGTGTGTGTGTGTTTTAGAGAGATAACTTACTGAGTTCTTAATCCAATTATTTGGGATAAGGCGTAAGATGATGATGATGATTGCAAGGAGATTTAAAAGCACAAGGCATATTCAAGAAATTAAGTTCAAAGAAAAATAAACAACGGAGCACCACAATCTAATTAAGAAGTCAAATGTAGTCCCCCACAGCGCACAGGGAGACATTTTAAAGAGGTTTGGTTTCATGTCACTTATTGTAGCATCTGCATGCATAGCATTTAACAAGAAAGTCGAAAAGATCTACATGTGAAAGTCAACTAATCGCATCCTCATTTATAAGGAAATAATCTGTATGGTGTCCACAGAATGCCAAGAGACTTGTGACTTAGAACCCAAAACGTGACTAGAAAGACAATGGTATCCATATAGATAATACACAGAAATATGCATAACAAAATTATCTTAGTACTTCCCTTCAAGCTGAGACATGGATTTTGTTATCATAATTTTTACAAGTGAGAGCTCATTTCAGCACCTGATCATTTGTTATGAACATTAGTTGCATGATTTTCAAGGAACACTCAAGACAGGTTTCATTTGATGTAACAGAGGAATCATCAATGTAGTAACCTTCGTTCTTAAAAGCTTGTCTTGCACTAGAGGAAATTGCAAGTATATGGTCAAAAAGTAGTGGAACTGGCCCATCAGGGTCATCTGCTGCCAAATATGGCAATGGTAGGAAAACTTTCCCCATAGGATTTGCCCATGGTACCCTTTTAGAGTCACCTCCAGCATGAAGCAATAGTATATGCTTTTTGGCCACAAAGTTAAGCATTGACATGAGAGGTACTTCATTGTTGGACCTGTCACGTGGTGCCAAAGATAGCGAGTTTCCATTCTCAGCATTTGGTACCTGTAAATGATATGTATCCGATCAAAGGCTGCAAGTGAAAGAGTTTACCTATTAAACTAATTAAGTTCAAAAAAAAAAAAAAAAAAAAGCCTGATCAATCCAGGCTTTTCTTTCAAGTCTGGACCATCTTGAGTACATGTGAATGAGTAAACTCGAGGACATAAAAGTGGAAGCCTCTTTAGGGTTTTTAGCATGGAAAGTTGCAAGAAAAATGCAGTTATAGCAGAAATATATGACCAAAGGATGTTTCTTACATCTTGAACATACCCAAAGAACTTTTAAACACCCATTGAGCATGATGTGCATACTAGAGAGATGGAATAAAATTCTACTAGGAATAGAATTTGGACCAGCTAATTGGGGAGATAATCACTAGTATACGTATTTTTTATTCTTAATCCTGGTTAAGGATAATTCCTTATTTGCCAATTTGGTACTGCAAAATCTTTTTAGTCGTTGGCACTTCATTCATTAGTGTGTATTTATTTTATTGCATGAACTCTGGCACCCAATTGACCCAATTGTGCACACAGCACCTCAACCTCCACTCCAAGGTGTCTCTGCATTACCAGAACCAACATTTGGAAGAGGACATGGCATGAAAATGAGATAAAACAATGAATCCATGGAATACAACACCGATCAGATTCAGATTGCATCAACTACTAGACTATTAATAACAAAAATAAGATTTACATGACAAGGGTAGGCAGCATGGCATTGATCTTTGGATAGAAAGTCCAACAACAAATGATGAGTCCAATATGTTTTCCGAGAATTGGGTCCTAATGAAAGGAAGATTTAACAATAGGGTGATGAATTGGAAGATGTACTCATTTCTTTTTTATTGTTTTTATTTCTTTTTGGCAAAGCTACCTTAGTCAAACCATCAATTCCATTCTCCCAATCTCCAAATACATTTTATATTGGCTTACAAGATTCAGACAAGGTCACAAAGACCAAAAAAAAAAAAGGCCAAGGGAAGTTTTCTGCCAAAGGGAGCTGAAAACAGGATGAGTTTCTATCAACTTGGATTGGGATGAGGATTACGAACTGAATTTGAAAGGAGGTAGACCATAAATGGAAAGAGGTCTGAGTATTAATGTCTTTGGGCAATCAATAAGGCTTGCCATGGTGGTTGCGGAACTTAATGGAGTTTGATGTAGATTGGGTACCAGCACTTATAGAACGTGTGTCCATACCATAGCCAATCCAAGTCATAACAATAATTCAGAATTAACTTGTTCCTGATAAAGTTAACAGGTTTCTTCACTACTCATATATTATTAGTGTACTAATGATATACTTCAATATTATACATATAGATATAATCTATGACCTTCCCTTTTTAATATTTCAAGCCTATTTAATAATCTATTGAGAAAAATAATGTAAACAACAATATGCATACCCTCCCTTCTAGAGATGGACCATGTGTGAGACCTGACCCACATCCATGCACGTATGTGGGCAATGTGGTTTCCAACATAACAGGACATTTCTTTATACATGTAGATGGCATGTATCATTGAAGGCCTCTTTATGCCAGTTTGTTTACAATGTAGATTATCTTTTCTTTCCTTGAAAATTCTTTCTTTTTTCCTTTTAATGTTTGTATCAACATATACATTTGATCTCCACATCAAAAGAAGTATAACACCATGAGCACAATATCACATAACTTGTCCATAGACTACACGTATCAAATTAGAACAGCATAGACAATCAAGTGTAATACTTCCTATATCATAATTCTTGTGCATTACATTAGGCTGCATTTGGATGCACTATCAAGTTGAATTGCAATGACCAGGATAATAGAGAAGAAATGGAAGACCAATTAGAACAGCATACACTATGAAGTGTGGTGCCTCCTATATCATAATTCTTGTACATTACGTTGCCCAGCATTTGGATGCACTATCAAACTGAATTGCAATAACAAGCTTTTGAGAGAAGAACAGACCAAATTTTAGTACTCCTTAGTATTCATAATAAGCAGCCCACAAATTGCAGTTACTACATTTTGGAGCCCAATGCTACAACATGAATACAAAGGAAGGCAGTTATTATTTTTGGCCACATCCTCTTCGTTGGAACTAAGAATTACTGCCAATTTTTCGAAATATCGACATCACGTTACGTATCGCATCCTTGGGATACAAATATGTATCGGTTATCGCATGGGATGTATCATTTGTATTGGGTAATTTATCACACTTTTTGCGAAACATGGGGAAACATTGGGAAATTGTTGAATTTTTCAATGTAACTTCATGGATTGTTATATAATAAATAAATAAAAGATCCTAATACAAACTTTTAAATCATAAGATCTTGAAAAAGAAGTGCACATAATAGGTTTCCTTTGAATAGCTATGCTATGCACTGTCTAACTGAACTAATGCAAGTATATTCAAATTGAATGCATAACATTTAGAGTGTATGTGATGATCATTTCATCAAACACTCCTAAATAATTCAAAATTAGTCTCAATTGACAGCTAGTTGAAGGGAAAATTCGAGAAAAAAATTATATTTTAATACTTTTTTTATTAATTTTTAATTAAAATTATTTTTATTTTTCAAAAATTGACAAGGACTTAACAAATCTGTAGATTAGCCCTCCCAAATGCTTGATCTCATGTTTGGAGTGCAACATTACAAGCAATGTAGGAGAAATTGGAGAAATTTTGAATTTTCTCCAAATTGGACCACTTACACTCAAATTTTGAAATTAGAATAGATGTGATTATCATTTTTCAAATACTTCAAAATTAGTATCAATTGATAGCTGGTTGAAGGAAAATTTTGAAAAAAAAAAAAAAACATGGAGAATATGAACCAATGGATATCGAAATCAAAGCTCCAACTCCATGATTTTACATGCAAAAACATAAAGAACCAATGAATTTGTAACCATTTAACATAATTTCAACAAAAAATAAAGATCGGAAATTAAAAATGCTTGCTTGATCGAACATGTGGGATATATTGGCACTACATGTGTGTCTCCTATCGCACAGGTCAAATACAAGATATATCATGGGATATATCGGCTGATATCATCAATATTTAAAACATTGGTAACTTGCATAAAAGTTCTCTGCATTTCCCTTATGATACAGTTTCAAACATGTCAGCCAACTGATTCAGGCTATCAATTTGGTGGGCCATTATGTAGATGGGCATGTTAGAAAAAATGTCTTGGAAATACCGAAAATAAAAATAAAATAAAGTTAATTATTTTTCATTTCACCGTGCTAAATCACGTAAAATTTACGTTGTCCTTAAAGCATGTTTCACCCCCTTATCAATTATTGATGGGTTACAGGCGAATTGCTTCCAAGATAAGACAAGCCTATCTGGATCCTGTGTGCAACAATCACTAAGGGTTCACTTAGGAACAATTCAACGCAACAGATCTTCTGGCAGACTTAAACAGTGGATGTGTTTACAGTATTCTATGATAGAAATGTTTTCTGGAGGATCTAATAGATGGGGAGAGATTGGTTGGAGTTTATTGAGATTTGGACTAGAATGGTCTAGTTTATATAAGCACGAGGGAGTGGACCGTTGCTACGTGGCCATCAATGGTTCAGAATATTTGAAAAACGCTTCTGACCGTTAATCATCATTTGAGTCATTTCTGGTCGTCGGATTGAAAGATCTGACCGTTAGATCATCATACCCCGTCCTTTTTCAGACCGCTATGGCTTTCAAGGCTACTGGCCGTTCACAAAAACGGCTGACCATTTCAGATTAATAATCTGACCGTTCTCTGTAGCCTATAAAACCTCGGCTCATTTCAGACCCCTCACACCTAGGCTCACATCAGATCACTCGCACCACGATCACTCGCACCACGATCGCACCGTCTCGCGACGGTTCGCGTAAAGTCGCGAGGGAGCGACCACCCTACGACACGATGTGCACATGCGAAGTTCACTAACTAGTGCCACTACAGCCACACTACCCATGCCCTCGCCCTCACCCATGCTCGAGTGCACACACGCGCATGTATTCCAGTGCTACGCACTGGAACATGCAACCCAAGCGCCTTAATCTCCAAAACTCCAAGTAAAAATACTACACACACCTCCACATATAAACCATAAATTTTTTTCTTCTCATTTCCGATGTGGGACAAAAGCACATACAGCACTTTTCATTTGAAATTTCCAAAAAACATTTTAGCGGCAAAACGAAAATCCCAAAATTTTTCGAATATTTTTTATTTTCAAAAACCAAATTTCAACAATTTTTATTTTTTATTTCGGTATTTCCAACAATCTTAAAGCGTGATTATGGATACCAAAAGTGTTGCATCAGTTAAACTGATGAACCAGGATCTGATCAGATTGGACCGATTTGACAGTACAAATTTCACTAGGTGGCAAGATAAGCTGAAATTTCTACTAATTGCTATGAAGATTTTCTACATCCTGGACCTAAATCTCTAGCCCTTGCCAGAAGCGACGGATGTTGACACCACATAACAGATCGCTACAAGAATCAAGCGACAAGAAGATGAACTGCTATGTCGCGGCCATATTCTCAACGCCCTCTCTGATCGATTATACGATCTGTACAAAGGGACCACATCAGCAAAAGAAATCTTAAGTGTGTTGGAATACAAGTACAAGGCTTAAGAAGTTATACAGAAATTCCGAATCGGCAGGTATTTCAATTTCACAATGATAGACAATAAGCCACTGCTGGCCCAAATCCATGAATTACAATTAATTGTAAACAAGATAAAGGCTTTGAAAATAAACCTACCTGAATTCTTTCAAGTCGGAGCTATTATCGCCAAATTGCCTTCAAGCTGGGAAAGATTACAAATAGAAGCTACCGCATAAATCCGAAGAGTTCACCCCGGAACAAATCCAAAAGCATCTTCATATTGAAGAAGAATATCCTAACCAAGACAAAAAGGATGACACAAATAGTGCATCCTAATCAAAGGTGAATGCAGTAGAATGACCATCCCAGAATAATAACTATGAGAAAAATGATTCCCTAAAACCTAACAAAGATCAAGCGAAATTCAAGAAAACCCAAAAAAAGAAAAATGGCAAACCCAAGAATCCTTGCTATGTTTACGGCAAGACTAGACATTTCTCCCGAGTCTGTAGGGACCGCAAAAAGCCTAAGAAAGAGGCTAATGCAGTAGACGATAATATTGTTGTAATGGTCACAAAAGTAAACTTAGTTCAAGAGAAAGTCTCTGGTTGGTGGCATGATACAGGTGCAACAGTCCATGTTTGTAACGATAGATTTGCCTCTAAAACCTATGAAGACATGACCAACGGTCAAGAGCTTCAAATGGGAAATGAAGGTCAATCAAAAGTCATAGGAAAATGAACCGTGGAATTACTCTTTACCTTTGGAAAGAAGATAATCCTAACCAACGTACTGCATGTCCCAGACATATGGAGAAACTTAGTCTCAGGGGATCTTTTGAGCAAACCTGAGATAAGGGTTGTGTTTGAGTCTGGCAAGTTGATCTTGTCTAAGAATGGGAACTTTGTGGGTAAGTGTTATGCTTATAATGGGATGATCAAATTTTCTTTGAATGAAAAGAATTCTTTTGCTTACATAATTGAATCTGTAACGTTATGGCATGTTAGATTAGCACATATTGGTTATAGTACCATAAAACTCACAGCTAAGAACGAAGTAGTATCATACAAAGATAATGACAACGATAAATGTGAAGTATGCATACAGTCTAAATAACTAAGAAACCATTCCCAAGTGTTGAGAGATCATCTCAAATATTAGACCTAACGCATACTGACATATGTGAACTAAATGGCATTCTTACCCGAGGAGGGAAGAGGTACTTCATAACATTTATAGATGATTGTTCAAGATATGTTTATGTATATCTGTTAAAATCAAAAGATGAAGCATTTAATACATTCAAAATCTATAAATCCGAAGTAAAAAATCAATTAGTTAAAAAGATTAAAATCCTTCGTAGTGACAGATGAGGAGAATATTTTTCTAATGAAATTTCTACCTATTATGAAGAACACGGAATAATACATCAGTGTACAACACTTTATACATCGCAACAAAATGGTATAGCAGAGAGAAAAATAAGACTTTAGTTGACATGGTCAACTCAATGCTAAGACAAACAAAGTTTCCATTAAACCTATGAGGAGAAGCGTCGGTAGCTGCGTGTCACGTTCTGAATAGAATCTCATCTAAGAAAACTAAAACTTCTCCATACGAAATATGGAAAGAGAGGAAACTAAACATAGGGTATCTTAGAGTGTGGGGGTGTCTCGCATATTTCAGAACTCCTAAACCTAAAAGAACTAAGTTAGGACCAAGAGCTATCAAATACGTCTTTGTAGGATACGCACAAAATAGTAAGGCCTATACACTTTTATACTTAGACTTCAATGTAATCATAGAGTCTAGAGATGTAGAGTTCTTTGATAACTCTTTATTCATGAAGAAAAAAAATACTGAGATTCAATCTCCTAATGAAACTATAGAAGAAACACAACAAGAAGTCGAAATACTAAGTGAACCTCGTAGGAGTTAAAGAGCAAGGGTAGAGACGAGTCTTGATCCTGATCAAATAGACTCTCAGTGTCTCTCTTTTCATCTTGTAGAGGGTGACAGAGAGAAGGTCATTATGAAAATACATATGGTTTTAACTATAGAAAATGAACCTAAAACCTTTAGTGAAGCTATGACTTCAAGAGACTGTTTTTTGGAAAGAGGTCATTAATAATGAAATGGCTTTGATTATATCAAACCAAAACGGTGGCATGATAAATTTAATTCTAAAGTTTTGTGTTATGGCTTTGCACATAACATTGCTGAAAAATACATATACTCAAAAGTTTGTAATGATTATATTGTAATCATATGTTTATAAGTAGATAATATGTTAATAATCAACAACCAAATGGAAGGTGCAACTGAAACAAATAGGTTTCTCTCCTCCATTTTCAAAATGAAGGATCTTGGACAAGTGGAAACTATAATAGGTATCAAAATTAAAAAGCATAGTGGAGATTATGCATTGTGTCAATCTCATTATATTGAGAAAATATTGAACAAGTTTAACCACTTGAAAATCAAAGACGCAAAAACCCCATTTGATCTAAGTATCAAGCTGAAAAAAAATAAAATGGAAGAGCAGTTACACAACTAGAGTATTCTAGTGCTATAGGCAGTCTTATGTATGTTATGCAATATACAAGACCGGATATATCATACGTTGTGAGTAAACTAAGTAAGTTTACTAGTAATCCAAGTATTGAACATTGAAAAACTATAAGTAGAGTTCTAGGTTATCTAAAAGAAACCAAAGAACTATGGTTATTTTACTCAGAATTTCCAACATTGTTGGAAGGATATACCGATGCAAGTTGGATATCGAGTGCAAAGAACAACAAGTACACTACAAGGTGGATATTCACCTTAGGAGGTGCAACTGTATCATGGGGATCCAAGAAACAAACTTGCATAACGCAC
The DNA here is from genome assembly GCA_037074715.1 of Magnolia kwangsiensis. NCBI lineage: Eukaryota > Viridiplantae > Streptophyta > Magnoliopsida > Magnoliales > Magnoliaceae > Magnolia > Magnolia kwangsiensis. The sequence goes on along the minus strand of CM073576.1, from coordinate 33,114,959 downwards.
TCAACAATGGAATCTTAGTTTATAGCATTAGCTGCAACAGGCAAAGAGGCTAAGTAGTTGGGGATCTTCTATTAGAAATCCCATTATATGTGAAGCCTATACCAACTGTTTCACTTCATTTCTACAGTGAAGCCACTCTAACAATAGCCCACAGCGGTACGTGTAATGCGAAGTCTAGACACATAAATTTGAGACATGATTATATAAGGCAATTAATTCAGGGTGGAATCATTGCGATCTCATTTGTGAAGTCAAGTAATAACTTAGCTGATCCCTTTACCAAACCTCTGACGAGAGAGGTAGTAAGGACAACATCTAGAAAGATGGGATTGAAACTCTTTAATCAAAGTTCCACCAGTAATAGAAACTCAACCCAAAGTTAGAAAATCTCTAAAGATTGGGTTCAATGGGTAATAACAAATCACTGATATATGAAAAGTTTCGGCACTAAATCTAAAAATAACATCATCCAAGGTGGAAAGTGCTAGCCGTTACAACAAGAGGGCTGAATCTTGGAGCTCTTAATGAAATCAAGTCAAACAAGATAAGTGTTTTAAGTAACGAAAATACTAGAAGGATTTCACCTATATGAACGTAGAAGTGATGCTTCTTCTCATGAGAGTTAGAGTTCTCTCGGGATCGTTCATGAAACAAGATAAGCATATGGCCATTTAAAGTGCTAAGCGAGTAATATAAAGGAACTCACATAACGTAAAAGCTATTATGTGTGTAGTATTTTCGATTATGTTATTTATGAATAACTGGTTCAATGCTGTGGCAACCAGAAATTTCGACAAAACTTTAAAATACTTATACTAAGGAAAGATTTAAATCGTAAGATATCTTTCTCTATGCATAATAACTATTCTTTATCTCTGGCAGAATTTTTTCTATTGTTTACAAATAATAATAAAAATAAAATAAAACAGTGGGGGATTGTTGAAATTTGGTTTTCAAAAATAAAAAATATTCAAAAATTTTAAGGATTTTCTTTTTGCCGCAAAAATGCTTTTTAAAAATTTCAAATGAAAAGCATGATGTATGCTTTTATCCCACATTGAAAATGAGAAAAAAAAAAACCTATGGTTTATATGTGGATGAATGTGTAGTATCCTTACTTGGAGTTTTAGAGATTGACGCACTCGAGTTGCGTATTCCAGTGTAGCACTGGAATGCACGCACGCGCACTCGCGCTCGAGCGAGGGCAAGGACGACGGCAGTGTGGCTGTAGTGGCGCTAGTTGGTGCACTTCGCACATGCACATCGTGTCACAGAGTGGTCGCTCCCTCACGACCTTATGCGAACCGTCGCAAGATGGTGCGAGTGGTCTGATGTGAACCTACGTACGAAAGGTCTTAAATGAGCCAAGGTTTTATAGGCTACTAAGAATGGTTGGATTATTAATCTAAAACGATCAACCATTTTTTATAACGACTAGCAGCTTTGAAAGCCACAACGGTCCGAAAACAGACGGGCTATGATGATCCAATGGTCAGATCTTTCGATCCAATGATCAAAAACGACTCAAATTAATGATCAATGGTTAGAAACGTTTTTCAAACGTTCTGAACCATTGATGGCCTCCTAGCAATGGTCCACTCCTCGGTGCCTATATAAACTGGACCATTCCGGTCCAAATCTCAATCAACTCTAACAGATCTGATGCAGGACAATTAACCACTTGCTCTAAAAGCTCGAAACTGTTAGAGCATGGCGAATTAATCCCTTTATATCTCATAGCGCAAGCCCCACATCTCATGGGTTAGGACCTCAGCCGAACCCTCCTTGTGGGCCCCAAATCACATCGGTACCGCCTCACACGGGTCGCCCACCCCGAGTGTGTCCCCGCATCCCACAGGCTACCCTACTTGAGTCTAGTGTGAAATGCACATTAATCACCCTCAGTGAGGAGTCTCGAACACGAGACCTCCCTCGTGGGCCCCGCCCACCCTGAGTGTGCCCCTGCATCCCATAGGCGACCCCACTCGCGCCCGATGTGAAAATGCCCCTGCATTAAGATCTCTCTACATCCATCAGATCCTCCAGAAAACATCTCCATCATAGAATTCTGCAAACACGTCCACTGTTTAAGTCTGTCAAAAGATCTGCTGCATTGAATTGTTCCTAAGTGGACCCTTCGTGATTGTTGCACCCAGAATTCAAATAGGCTTGTCTTATCCCGAAAGCAATTCGCCTGTAACCCATCAGCAATTGATAACGGGGTAAATCACGCTTTAAGGATGGCATAAATTTTACGCGATTTAGCATGGTGAAACGAAAAATAATTAACTTTATTTTATTTTTATTTTCAGTATTTCGAACACATTTCTTTCCAACAAGGCATAACCAAAATTCAATGTGATTGGACAACTGTCACAACTCTGACCATCCAGCACAAGCATTCTGCAATTTGACTGTGAACCGCTGCTCTAAACATTACTTTTACAGACCAATGATCGGATGCCATCACCATCCAATCCACTTGCTTCCTGGGATTCAGCATATCCATGTAGCGCCCCACAAGAACAACAGCCTCGATTGCCATGTAAGTTTGCCACATATACTATGAGGAGTAGGCATTGATTCCTCTTGAACTAATTATCGCAATTCTACATGAATACTGCGAAGAGTGAACTGTGTCAATTCCTCTTCAACTGATCATTGCAATTCTATTCAGTAGTGCATCCAAAAGCAGACTAATACTATCAACATACATTAACATTAGCTTAATCCGTATATATTCACAGAAGCTTAAACATCAGTCATTTCCGAAGACAAGAACTAAGAAGAAGAAGATAAAGCAATTGAAATACCTGGGGACCAAGGCCGGCCCGGTAGAGATGCTCGGCAAGTGCCGTGATGGCATTGAGGGTCGCGGCGCCGGACCCAATACGGGCACCTTCAGGGTCGGGCACCGCCAACGTGACGGTGGAGCCAGCAATGCGGCCCATCCGCTTCGCCCGTCTCAGCTGCCACTCGTAGAGCTCCGCCTGCTCCGGGCTCGCCGCCGTTAGGACGATCGCGTCCCACGTCGGGACTCTAGCCGGATGCCGCACGGATAGTCGTAGATGATACCATGATTTCCGCAAGATCGCGGCCAGATCCCTTTTTCCCCTCTTCCTGATCGTTCCAGATCTCATTTCTCTTCCGCTCTCCATTTTCTCTCTCAATATCGGATGCAGAAACCCTAACCCTAGTTTTATTTTCAGTTCTCCGCCATTTGAAATGGTTGGAGATCGAGATCTGTGAGTAATCTACGAGAGGAAGAGTGGGTGATGAAAGCTATGCTGACAGACAGTTCGTGCAATCGCTCGCGTGAGACGGAGGACGGTTCTGGGCACACGTGCCAAGATGAAATACGTGTATAAAATCAGAACCATTCATCGGGTACGGCGCCACTGTGAACATGCCTTAATCTTAGAAATCATTCTGGTTAAATCATTAAATGGCCTAAGCTTGTTTGAAAAAAAACGGACGGTAGAAAAAAATTATCGACGATCTGGATTAAAGAATTTGGTTGGCTTAGACAATGAGTGGACCAGCCTAATTTTTTGGCATGAGGTGTATGATCAAATGATTCATACTATATCAATGGTTCGGATCTTGTACATATTCCCGTTTTCATACGCGTGTGTGAAAACTGCCATCCTACTCACGAGAGCGAGTAGCCAATACCGCTCCGATTAAAATCTACACCCACGATGGTGACATGCAGTCGTTGACTAGTCAAACGCGGATTTTGCATACCGACACTACCAGTAGTGAGACGGCGTGTGGCCCCACAATGATATATTTGTTTTATCCATGCCGTCCATTAATTTTTAAAGATAATTTTAACTTATAAAACTAAGATGGATCTAAATATTAAGTGGACCACACTACAGGAAACAATGGCGATTGAAATCCCACCTTTACCATTTTGGGGGCGATAAAAGTTTTGGATCAATCTGATATTTATGCTGTCCCTTAATCCATGTCTTTTTTACCTAATCAACAGTTTGGATGGAAAATAAAAATTACAGTACGCCCTAGGAAGTTTTTAACGGTGAGCGTTCCATCACCACCGTTTTTCCTGTAGTGTGGTCCAGCTGAGATTTGTATCTACTTCATTTTTTTGGGTGATTTCATATAATAATGATCCACAATGAATGGACGGCGTGGATAAAATAAATACATTATTTTTTTACCCACAGAACACCGTACGGTACGACATGGCTACTGGCGGTGTCAAAACGCAAGTCGCGTCCTGACCGTTGATTTTGTTAGAGTGGAACGATCAGACTACATTAGTGCAAATCCCCCGTCCATATCCTCTCCCAGACCTCCTTTTCCGTAATGCTTGGAACAACCACGCTCTGTGGCCCACCACGTTGTATGTTTGACATCTACTCTGTCCATTAGGTGGGATCCATGGGTTTTGTGTGGGACCACATCCAAGGAACAATGGGAAGGGACGCTAACCGTAGGTTTTGTGTGGGACCACTGTAATTCGTATCTTTCATCAAACCCGTTCATCATGTGTGACTCAGCAGGATAAAGGGCATATACAAAAATCAATTTGGTCCAAGACTTAGATAGACCACATACGTGAACTTTTAGATTTTAGGAGCAATTTGAATCATTGTGGCCTGTGTGATTTTTTATCGATCTGATTTTTTTAAATGTATGGTGAACATAAGGTTTCCCACGTCATGGACCGATTCGATTTCAAATATAAGATATTGTGGGCCCTGCTAAGCTTTTGCATTTTACACCGTGGGTAGAGTGTGTAGTAGACATTTTGGGTTCGTGTTTCGCGATTATCATCCGAAGTTGAGCTGTCAATGGATTGGGTGGGGAAGCGGATTGGCCGGTGTACCTCACGTCAGCTATATAACTCCGGTAGGTACGTGTCGCGCGAAGGCGAGCATCGACCTCCGGGTTGTACGAACGGTTCAAAGGACGTCAAAGTTACATTTGGCCACGTAGTGATGTATTTATTATATCTACCCGTTCATCTATTTTTCGAAACAATTTAGAAAATTATTTAAAATATCGATCATATCCAAAGATCATTTGAACCACACCACAAATAACAGTGAAGATAATGATTCTCACAGTTAAACAATTTGGCACGGGCCGGCCATTTATTTTCCATCATCTGCTCATTAGGTCACAAGGACTCAAACGAAGAAGAAAACAATTTTCATATATATTCAAAACCTATGCAACCTTAAAAAAGGTTTCAATGATGGATGTTCATTCTGCCACTGCTTTTTGTAGTGTGGTCCACTTGATAGTTAGAACATCTTATTTTTTTCTCCGCCTTAAAACCATTATTGTCATGTACGGTCAGATATGCGCATATTCCTAGCCCAATCGCATATGCGACAGTGGCATATGCGATCGCATACTGTCAAATGGTCAGATTTCTCACCATTTTTTTATCCTTTTTTTTTAATTCAAATTTTTACTCAATATATATACATTCTAAGCATTCCTACTTATTAAAAAAGCTCAAACTCTCTCTCTATTCTCTATTTCTCTTACTACATGCTCTCTTACTAAGCACTTTACATTTCATCCACTCCTCTCCATCCATATTTCATTTCCATATTTATTTTCTTTTCTTTCAACTTTCAAGAATCAAGAGGGTACAACAAGGATCAAGAATCAAGAATCCAAGATACATGATACATGATACATCATTCATAATACCATCCATATTCAAGATTCAAGATCAAGAGTCAAGAGACTCCTCACTTCTCTAGTCCTCTCCAATCTCTATCTACTAAGTTTTTTATGTTCTAACTTTTGAGTTCTAAGTTTCTAATTCAAGGTTTCTAACTACTTCTTTTTATAATTTTTTTTAAATATTTTGTTTGTTAATTGATTTGTTACTTTATTAATTGTTAGTTGTTGCAACTTACAACTTACAACTTACAAGTGACAAGTTAAAACTTACAGTACATGACTACAAGTTACATCTTACAAGTTACAACTTACAAGTACAAGTTACAACTTACAACAAGTTACAACAAGATTTTAAGATTACAAGTACAAGACTACAAGTTACAACAAGATTTGAAGTTGAGAACCTCTTTTAGATTTGTTAGTTGTTAATTGTTAGTTACATTTGTAATTTTATTTTTATTTGTGTGTAAATCTCTCTCTCTCATTCTCTCTTTACGAGTGTAAGTGTGTAACTCAACTTTATCTCTTTTTCTCATTTTCTTTTCCCTCTTCTTCTCCCTTTCTACAAGTGTAAGTATGTAACTCAACTCTCTCTCTCCCTTTCAAGTTTCTACAAGTGTAAGTGTGTAAATGTGTGTATAAGTGTAACTCTCTCTCTCTCTCTCTCTCTCTCTCTCTCTCTCTCTCTCTCTCCCCTTCTCTTTCTACAAGTGTAAGTGTGTAAGTTGTAACTCAACTCTCTCTTTTTCTCATTTTCTTTTCCCGCTTCTTCTCCTTTTTCTACAAGTGTAAGTGTGTAACTCAACCCTCTCTCTCCCTCTTCTTCTCCCTTTCTAATTTCTACAAGTGTAAGTGTGTGTGTGTGTGTAAGTGTAAGTGTGTAACTCTCTCTCTCTCTCTCTCTCTCTCTCTCTCTCTCTCTCTCTCTCTCTCTCTCTCTCTCAAGTCTCATCTCTTTAGGCTCTTTACTCTTTACTCTTACTTACTCTCTTAGATCTACTTCGTTCTTACTTCTTAGTTCTTCGTACTTTTTAGTCTCTTACTTTACTTTTCTTTTTATTTGTAGTTTACTTTCTAGTTTCCAGTTAGTAGATAACTAGTTAATTTTTAGTGCTAATAATACACACACACACCACTATCTACCATCATAATGTCTTCTTCCCAATCTTCCTCTTTGAAGCGCAAGTCGAATGACCCGGGTTGGAAGTATGGGCACTACCATAGTGCTACCGAAAAGACTCACATAGTATGTAAGTTATGTGGGTTTGTGAGTTTTGGTGGCATTGCAAGGCACAAGCAACACCTTGTACATTTACCGGAGTCGAATGCAAAAGCATGTGATAAAATTATTCTAGAAATTCGAAGGGAGATCGTGGAGTATATGGAAAAATAATCAAGAAAGAAATGCGATAGTGCCCTACGTAAGGAAGAATGTATGAAACAAGATGCATATAAAGATATAAATGTACTTAATATAGGTGAATCTAGTCTCACTCCTCCTACTTTAATAGGCCGGTCTAGACCACAAGTACAATCATCGAAAAGAGTCCGAGGGCATGGGCCCATAGATAGATGGTGCAGATCACACTCCGAGGATGGGGTCGACTAAAGGGGTAGAAGGAAAAGGTCGGCTCAAACAACTTTAGAGAACCGGTATAAACAAAAAGATAGGAAAACCACAATCTAATATATTACTAAGTGGTTTTACCAAACCGGTGTTGCTTTCAACGCTGTTAAATCGAAAAGCTTTAAGGTAATGATTGAGGTTATAGGTCAATTTGGACCTGGGCTTAAACCTCTACATATCATGAAATGATGGAGACATGCCTAAAAACTGAAGTTGAATATACACAATCCTTTTAGTTGAATATAAGAATCATGAAAAATATATGGTTGTTCACTAATGGCCGATAGATGGACCGATAGATCCGTTCGGTCTCTCATTAACTTTTTGGTAAATTGTCTAGCTAGGACAATGTTCTTGAAGTCAGTGGATGCGTCGGGTCATTCACACACAGGAGAATATTTATTTAACTTACTAGATAGTGTAGTTGAAGAAATAAGTGAAGACTACGTTGTACAAGTAATTACAGATAACGCAACCTCGTATGTAATGGCCGGTCATCTTCTTGTAGAGAAAAGGAGACATTTATTTTGGACCCCCTGTGTCACGCCCCAAACTCGGAAACCGAGCTCACAAAATTCCCGATCGCCGAGTCCGGCGCCGACAGCCTCCGTAGAACCCCATTCTCGGCTCCTAGCTCCCATTCGCCAGGTTCCGATCCTGGGATGCTACGAGGAGGATTTTAAATACCAGTTTGTTTCGTAATAAGCATAACCAAAGGCATAACCCACAAACAACAACCAAGAACTCCATTACATTTCCACTATGATCAAAAATTTTACAAGTACAATGAGCATAAAGGGAAATACAATGGTAAATAACAGAAAACTCCAAAATGATCAGCAGCGCGCTCCTGCCTCAACGCTGCTGCAGTCCAACGTCACCTGCACGCAACGGTCGTGCATAAGCTTACAGAAAGCTTAGAGGGTGGTGAAAGTGTGTGCACAAGGTAGAATATGATCATGCAATATCAGAGTAATGCGGAATATGCAGATGGAACTATAATATCATGAGCCGTACCAAGGCTTATGTGATGCAAGACATGAATGGTATTGGCCACCCCAAGGCCATGCAATGTGCAATGCAACTCAAGCATACAGATCCTCATCAATGTCCACATATCAGTACAGCTCAGAGTATGGAATATCACCGGGGTCTAGTACACTCTAAACCAGATTGCCGCCACATCGCGCGCAATAAGGTAAGTGAAAGAGACCTCACTATCCGTCTGCCAATATCGGGCGCGACTCGTCGATAGCGGACCCATTCCTCGAGCTGGTCAAACTCAGCCTAGCATTGCCCCCTACACTCGGGCGGGTAAGGCCGTACCCCCTTCCAACCGACCACGACACAGTGGAGAGCGTAACCGTCTGGTAATCGGCACTCAACGCTCATCTACCCACTCGGTCTAGACGTTGGAGCAACCTCTTGGTACCATAAGGGTTTAGGGACTTTCACCCAGGGATATCTATAGTACCCCATGTAGAACAAGTATTTCTGGTATCCAATCCTGCCAACCACGATGCGTCTGTGGAGGCTACGGCCCTGATGTCGCTAGGGTGTACAACAACCATGTCACACAAATGCGGAATGCATGAATCACGCTATCCAGTCATGCAACCAATCCTGCGCATACCGTGCGCTCATGTAGGGCAACACTGCCTAACCGGGAGCCCATAAACAACCTGCCCGAAGGCATATGCCATGATCAGTCAATCCTCTTATCAAGCATGCATATGATGCGTATGATCATGGGTCATGAAACTATACTAAACATGTTATAATAAAATGCATTATCTTACAATGCAGATGAGCCTGAACGGCCTAAATACGATAAACATGGTCCAGTAATGGGCCCTAAGGAGAGTCGTAATGTGGACATCCAACCAACATTACACTCGCAATGTGGACGTCAAACCAGCATTGCTTCCCAGGCACAATCTTCTTAAAACACCGCTACATAATCGGTATTGGGTTTACACATTGCAATGGACCTATGTTCCTCCCACTGGGCCTTACATATATATCAAATGGGCCATAGCTTATGGGCTCTTATTCATTAGATGGGCCACAGAAATGGGCCAAACCAATGGGCCTTAAGTGCATTGCAATGGGTTAAACCCGTGGGCCTTGGATTGCACCAATTGGACCTAGTCATATGAGTCCAATATGTATCACATGGGCCACACCAATTGGGCCCCCAAATGCATATCAACTGGGCCTCAACCCAGAGGCCTTATATGAGTCGAATGGGCCTAAATCCCTAGGCCTTAAATGATTCAAATGGGCCTAATCCATGAGCTTGCATGCATATCAAAGTGGGCCTAATCCTATGGACCCTTTTATAATCGAATGGGTTCAGTCCCATGGACCTTACAATATATCAAATGGTTTACTTCCATGGACTTTAAATTTCAACAAAAGGGGTCCAATTACATGGGCCTTGAAGTACATCAAATGGGCCTAGTCTCTAGGCCTAAAATGAACCCAATGGGCCCAGCCCATAAGCATTTCACAAAACCAAATGGGCCTAGCCCATGCCCCTTCTGAAATTCCAATGGGCCTAGCCCATAGGCCTAACATGATCCTTTCAAGTGGATGGACGGTCTGGATGCACCGCCTATGACAATGGTGGGACCCACATGAAAGCGTACAATCATATATATATTATATAATATACAACTACATATAATATATGTAATATATACAATATTATATGTAATATATATATAATATAATAATATATATATGTGATATATATATAATATAATAACATATATATGTGGGCCCCACCGTCCAGTGGGGACGGTGTGGATTCAGCAAGGATTACCGTGGGCATCACCGTCCACGGACAGTGGACGGTGTGAATGAAATACATAATCACTATGGGTCCCATGTATGTGGCCCACCGTGATGTTTATTTGAAATCCAACCCGTTCATAAGGTCACTCAACCTGGATGAAGGGAAAACATAAAATTTCAGCTTGATCCAACACTTCTGTGGACCCCAGGAAGAGTTTCAATGGTGGGTGCCCATTCACACTGTTTCTTGTGATGTGGCCCACCTAGAGTTTGGATTGACTTGAAATTTGGAGGGGGCCCACCTGAGAAGGGGACCCACCTAATGGACGGCTTGGAGAGCATACATACATCAAGGTGGGGCCCACGGCTGGGGCCGTGGGTCCCTCTCTGGACGTCACGCCCGCCCACACACACAGGCAGCGCCTGCTGCCTTCAAAGGTGGCAGCGCTGCTGCCCTTTTTGTTTTTTTTTTTTTTTTTTTTGTTTGGTTGAAAAAAAATACAGGTGGGGCCCACTGATGAGAGATCCGCTCCGCCCACTTTATCCTAGGCCCCAAACAGGCCACACAAACCTCATCTCTGGCACTGATTTGAAGTGTAGAAACCGCAAAAATGGGTATTAGCAGGCTTGGAAGTCTAAAAGTATCATTGTCTCTGGTACGGCCCGCCTGATCATTGGATTGAGATCATTCTTTGGCTCAACGCCTAAAATATCCCAGGAAAAGTGGTGGATGGCGTGGATTTAACATAAACATCCAGGTGGGGCCTATGCAAGTGGGCCACCAAAAAGATTCTTTTGTTTTGTGTTTTGGTTGAAACGTCCAGCGTCTCTGACGCTGGACGGTTTTGTTTTTATTATTTTTTTTTTTTTCTTTTCTTCTCTCATTTTTTTTGTAGTGCCTTGATGAAGTGGGCCACCACAAATAGGTGTACAATGCATATGGTGGGCCCCACTTGAATAGATCAAAAGAACATAATGCCAAGGTGGGATCCATTCAAGTGGGCCACACAATCCTTTTGCACAAAAATAAAATAAAATAGAATAAAATAAAATAAAATAAATAAAAGAGAGAGAGAGTCATGGAGAGTGGGACACGGCTTATGATGGAGGGACCCCGTCATTATGGGCCCTCCTATGCACGAAATCATACATCAATTGGGTCATTTTGTACATGTGACCCTCAAAATTAAAGATCAACGGTGGGGATCCCTTCCCCACCAATATGAATGGTCTAGATGACCTTTCCAAATGAAAATAAACATCATGATGGGGTCCATGGAGAATGGCCCCATCATGGAACGATCATGGCGATCCAAGTGGTCCATCGGCCACAAATAAGGGTCCCAAGTGAGATCCACACCATTGATCGGTGGGCCTCACTTGGTCCACCATAAAAATAAGAAAAATCTACCCTATAGAAGCACCCACCGTCCGATCTTCTCGCTCCTAGGGGTTCCTTGGCACCTTGGCTTCAACTTCAACGGTTAGGATGAAGAATGGAGGGTTGAGATGGGGGATTTTGGGGGTAGGAAGGTGGGCCACTTGGAGCTTAGGAGGTTTTGCAAAATTCCATACGTGGGATGTTTGCTTGGAGCTTTTGAAATGAGAAAGAGAGAAAGGGAGAGAGTGATGTAAAGGGAGAGAGAGAGAGTGATGGATGGATGGGTGAGTGATGGTTGTGTAAGAAAGGTATGGGTTAGGAAGACTTTTGTGGCTTTTTGTGTAAGAAAGGTATGGGTTGAGAAGACTTTGGTGGTTGCTTGGAAAAAGGGATGGAAGTGATGTGTACTTGACATGTGATGGCTTGATGGGTGATTGATTGATGGGATTGATGTGATTGATGTGACACATCGTTGAGATTCCCTTGGTTTTCGCAACGCGCGGCGTTTTCTCGCACCGAACGTTGGCTCATATCTCTTGATCCGGGTATCGCCTCGGCGCGCGAGTCGCGGTATCGGAACCGCGGCGACGGTGCGGTCGCTATGGTATTGGTCTCGGGTTGAGTCGACTCGGGTTGTCGGTACAAGAATCCAGGTCGCGCGTCGATATTGTTTAAGGGTCGAAAGTTGCCGGAATTCGACCGGTACGACCGCGGAAGTGTACGGAAAGGTACGGACCAAGATACGGGTCTTACACCCTGTGCGGCCCATTGTATTGATCTATATGTAGATTAGTTATAAACGTGATTGCAAGGGATAGAAGAATCACAGTCTTTATGTACAAACACGTCATTCTTCTCAGTCGAATGAGAAAACACATTGGGGGTAACTTACTACGTCTAGCGGTCACCCAATTCGATACAGCCTTTTTAACACTACAAAGGCTACATGCAAAGAAATCAGAACTTAAAAGCTTTGTAGTGTCGGCCGATTTTACAAGTGGGCCTTGGTTAAAGAATGCTGATAGGAAACGGGTTCAAAAAACAATTCTTTCTCAAAGTTTTTAGACTCAAGTGGTAAAGGCGCTAAAATCATCTAAGCCCTTAGTCTTTGTGTTGTGATTGGTGGACGGGGATAAGAAGCCCGCAATGAGCTACATATATGATTCGATGGAGAGGGTAAAAAATAAGATCATGAACCATTTTAACTGTAGAGACAGTGATTACATGCCAATTTTAGATATTATAGATAGAAGATGGGGCAGTCAAATGTCATCCCTATTGTATTCGGTTGCTTACATTCTTAACCCAGCCTATTTATTCGTTTCTGCTGATCCAACAGAAGTATTAACTATGCATATAGTTGGATTTATTGATCTTTTGGAAAGAATGATTCCAGATAGAGGAGAACAGGACAAGATCTCAACTTTGCTGGACTTCTACACAAAAAAGTGAAGGGATATTCTCAAGGGATATCGTAATAAGACATCAGACAAGGAAATTACCCAGTAAGTACTTTTATGAATGAATGCTAGTGTAAACTGTCAACTGTATATTGAACTCTTACAAAAAGTTGTTTTATAAAGTTCTCTAAGAGATCTAACTTATACAATCATTTTCCTCAGCTGACTGGTGGGCTGCCTATGGAGTAGACCCGAACAGGAAGGATCTAGCTCTAAAGAAGCTGGCTACGAAGATTCTTGGACTCACGTATTCTGCCAGTGGTTGCGAGCGCAATTGGAGCACGTTCGAGTCGGTAAGTAAAAGTTTATTTAGACTTTAGACTGTTTAATAATTGTTTTGTTTTTTTTTTTGTAAACTTTAATTTTTTAATGGCCTAAGCTAAATTAATTATCTAAATAACTAATGTCAAATGCGCTTTCTTTCTTACAGATTCATACCAAGAAAAGAAATCGCCTTGAGCAACGACTTGATTTTCTTTCAATACAATCAAAAATTATGAAAACGATTCCAAAGTAGGAAAGAAAAGTCTAGCTTCTTTGACCCTATCTGCTTAGATGAGTTGGATGCAGATAACGAGTGGCTCGTAGAGACAGAGGACCCGGTATTTGCTGGAGAGGATCTGACATGGGCACAAGTTGAAGATGCCGCATATGGATTGACACCTGATGAAGGTAGTAGTACCACTCGAAGGCGAAGGACGGGGGAAAGCCGAGGGGCAAGTAGTAGCCGTCAACCCGTTGATGAGATTGAGGAGATTGAAGAAGGAGAATATGATAATGATGATCAAATTAAAGACCATCCACCATTGGATGTTTATGAAGTATTAGTACGTACAGATGACGAAGAAACGGAAGAAAAAGAAGTGTATATGGAAGAAGGAGATGACTCGAATGATGATGATGATGGTGGTGGTGGTGTGGTGATGGACCTGCTGGTGATGTGCTACAATGGATGCTAGATCAATGTATATGATATATCATGATTATTGATTAGATAAATAATAAATACATAACTTCTTAATTTTGTTTAATGGTTTTCTCATAAGTTTAAGTGTATTGATGTTGTCGATTATTTGTTGATAACTTGATATTAAATCATTGATAAATGATAACTTGATATATTATGTATTGTATCATTTATCATGTACATGTAGTGTTGAATGTTGAATATGGATATTTGATATTTCATAAATCATAATTCATAATTCATATTTGTTATTGTTAAATGAATAAATATAACTACTAACTAAAATATTAATTGTTAATTTGTTGATGTTAAGATAAGATCATTTAAGAAGTTAACTATATTGTAATTTGTAAATTACTAAATTGTAAATGTATGATGTATCTCATTTTCATGTATGGTTTTATTTTATTTTACTTAAATTAAATGTATTTCATGTCCCAATGACATATAATAATTTATTTTGATTTTTTTTAATTTTTTTAATTTTTTTGAATTTTTTTTTGTAAAAATACGGAAAAAAAATTATATGCGACCGCATATGTCATTGTGCGATCGCATATGCGCACATGCATATGCAATCGCACAGGATCGCATATGCTATTTGACAACATCGCTTAAAACTAGCTAATCCGCTTCCGTTGGATGGAGAGGAGAATGACGCGGATCGAGTAGGTCTGTGGGTAGGTTCACCGTGATGTATCTGTACATCCAAGACTTCTATCCCTTTTCTAAGATTAATTTAAGGCATCAAAACAAAAATGAAGCAGATCCAACAATCAAGTGGACCACACCAAAGCATTAAATGTCAATTTCCTTACAAGCAAGAGTCATTTGTGGTGTGGTCCATTTGATCGTGGGATCTAACTCATTTTTGTTTCAATGCCTTGAAATAATATGAGATAAGGGATAGGCCCCTTGGATGTACAAATACATGACGGTGAGCCCGCCCACAGACCTGCCCGTTTAGAGGTAGGGTCGGGCGGGGGTAGAACGCAATCCGCGTGCAGATGGGAATGCAATATATTGAGTAGGCCCCGCTCGAACAAGATGTAGATTGGGTATTACCCCACCTATTCATAGCTCGTAACAGGCTGGGCCTCTTAGGGATACACAGTGATTTATTATTTTATCCACACCGTCCATCCATTGTTTCATATCATTGTAGTGTAACATATTTAAAATAAAAAAAATCCAAGGATAAGGTAGACCACACCGCAGGAAGAAGCGGTGATAATAATGTCCACCGTTGAAAACTTCATAGGGTCAACCGTGATATTTATTTTCCATCCAATCTGTTCATACATAAGGTCACATAGAACTAGATGAAGGTAAAACCCACGTATAAGCTTGTTCTAAAACTTCCGCAGCTCCCAATGAGTTTTTAATGGTGGGCGTTTAATCCCCGCTGTATGGCTTACTCGAGCGTTGGATATGTATAAATTTTGTGCTTATGCATTATGATTACATGGAAAAATGAATGGACGGTGTGGATAAACCCATAAATCACGGTGGACCCCTCAGAGCCCCAGCATGTTCCGCAGCTCGGTGGCATCCAATCCGCGTGAAGCAAATCCCAAGCCAGCCCATTAACAGCCCTAACCAAAAAGTGGACAGAGGAGTTGATGTCAATCAAGGTCACGTAATAGTCTGCTATAAGTATACGGATCATTGCATAGTGTGCTACACACAACCCACCTTGGTGGTGTGTTGATCCCATCAAGTTCTGTGGGGCCCACCTAAATGTATGTATTATATCCACACTGCACATCCATTTTGAAAGATCATTTAAGGGAATGGGCCCACAAATAAGACAGATCCAAAGATCAAGTGAACCACACCATAGAAAGAAGCAGGAAAATGACGCCCACCGTTGAAACCTTCCTAAGGCCCGCCATGACCTTTATTTGGGCCCACTGTAACGTATGTGTTATATGAATGTCAGTCATGGTGAGATCATTTTAGGGCATGAGCCTAAAAATGGCAAATCCAAGCTGAAGAAGAACACACCACAGAAAGTAGCGGAGACAATGACGTAAAATCTTCCTACCTATGGATATGTTTAGTTACCATCCAACCTGTTTATAAGGTTACACGGACCGGGATGAAGGGAAAGTACTAATATTAGCTTAATTCAAAACTTCATGGCACCCAAAAGTTGTCAATAGTGGGTGTTGAATCCCACTGCTTTATAAGGTGGGGGTCCATTTTAATTTCAAACCTGTCTCATTTTTCAGCTCATGTCTCAAAATGATCGGCCAAATGGATGAACTGTATACATATAACATATACATTATGGCAGGGCTCAAAGAACCTGGTGATGTCAACACATACCATGCAATCATCTTCTCAAACTCAGTCAGGTTAAGTAGCTCCAACCAAGCCCAACTCAACCACGATCCAAGACCCAACTAACCCGGCCTTGTATTGGGCAGGGTTGCATAAGAGTGACCCTTTATCTTGGCTAGAGCCAGACATGAGTTGAGCTAGCTCATTTGGCTCGCTTGACTCGGCTTGAACCAGATTGACTCGGCTCAGCTCGGCTCGGACATTGGTTTCAAATTGAGTCAAGCCATTGTTTTAAGATCCAAAAATTTTTGATCCGACCCTAGTTCGCTTTGGATCGGTTTGGAATTCAGATCAGCTCGACTCAATTTGAGTTTGATTTAGCTCAGCTCGTTTCTAATTAATATAATATAATATAAAAAGAAAAATATATAATGGCCTTAACAGATGGGTGCTCGTTTTTCATTCAACTTAACTCTAAAATTTAGCCTCTTCTGTTTTCTAAATTTTTTTCTCTACATCCTTGCTCACCGAGTCTCGTCAACTAGCCCTTCTCGACAAGCAAGTTGGATCATCTTTACAAAATCATTTTGCAATAAAAAAACCCCACGAAACATCACTCCCCAGAGTAGGGCAATTTTTGCAAAAAATCCAAAAATAATTTTCAAAACAAAGCACCAGGCTTTTGAAGGACTAAGAGATCCCCCCCATATATCTGGGTGGAGGCCAGTGCAAAATCAAATAAGATCTTCACCTCTAAGTTTCACCGAAGCCATCGGATCTGTATGGACACAAAGTCTGGCCAGTTTGAACTAAGTGTCAGAACGATTGTACTAAATGCTAATGTAAGAATGAATGATAGTTCAACTCCTAATCAGAATAAATAGTATAAAATTATAAAAAAGATGAACTGTAACTTAAGTATCAAAACAAGTAGATTGCATGGAAAAAGGCACCCACACATACCTAGTCCTGGATACTTGAGGAATTTGGTCGGGTCCAAGTCGGCATAGTGAGTTCCTTATAAGGCTACAGAAAATGTAAGGTAGCTAACTACTTTGAAGATTGAGTAAAAACAAGTACTCTTGTGATGATCTGAGAAGCAATAGACATTCTATCTCTAGTCAGTATCCTCACAAGGCCGTGAGATACATAAGGGCTCTAATTCACTGAGTTCTTTCGATGTTAGTATTGATCAGGAATGAAAGAATTGTGATTAGTTACCCCTAATGTCGTAGAAAGTACATGGACAGTTGCAACATTTTCCTCAAACCCTCATGATATATGCGAGTTATCTATTTTCAGACAATCAACTAACACAGATACAAAGATAGACAATGAATTCATATTACATTAAAATCTGACTAAAGAGGGTGGGGTATCCACTCACTTTGGCATTCAGTTGTACACAACCTCTGCCAATGAGAGGCATCTATAGACACCCCATCTCGAGCCGACAAGCTAATTGAAAGCTTAATCAAATTAACTCCACCAAACCCTAACCCTAAAACCAAATCCAAAACCTAACTCTAAGAAGAACTCAGTCAACTCACTGAGTCAACTCACCTAGTCAACCTACCCAACTAATCCACCTTGTCATAACAAGCCCAAACCTACCCTTGTCCAAGCCCATGTGCCCAAACCTATTCGAAATCTGGAGCAAAAAAACAACCTAGCATCCTTGGAAGTAAAGCCAGTGAAATAGCGGTGAAGACCACTTGAGTTGAAGTAGGAATATGACAATATGTCCTAGAGGGGGGTGAATAAGACTTTTTAAAGATTTATGAGTTATATTAAAATCCTATCACTCTAATCCTAATAGGTATACAATTTTCAGGATTACTCAAATGTAACTCTACTTGCTTCTAAGCCCAGTAGAGGATCCAATCACAGAACTATTCAATTAATAAGCATGAAGCAGTTATAGTCTATGATGGATGTGACTGTGTGTGTGAAGTGTGAGCAGATATGA
This sequence comes from Magnolia kwangsiensis, assembly GCA_037074715.1. Taxonomy (NCBI): domain Eukaryota; kingdom Viridiplantae; phylum Streptophyta; class Magnoliopsida; order Magnoliales; family Magnoliaceae; genus Magnolia; species Magnolia kwangsiensis. Next base: position 33,096,797 of record CM073576.1, on the reverse strand, counting down.
ATGCAATTAATATAATCACACAAATGATCAAGCACAAGAATCAATCACAGACACGGTCATTTTTATAGTGGTTCGACTACTTGTCTACTCCACTCCTGGCTGCCACACTCAACCCTTGAGTGTACCGAATTTCACTAAGGAGGTTTTTCATAGTTCACCTCAAACCTAAAGTTTTAAATCAGGTTCACCTTCAACCTTTACAACCTATATAGAGGCTGATTGTTTATACTCTCACGAGCAAGGGTCAACACATAGCACCCGGTTTAGGCAGACTGGCCAAGGATCTTACCCTAAGACCCTAACAGAGGTTTTGCACAATTTACCTCATAATCCAAAATTTTACTGGTTCACTCCTAACTAGATGTTTATGCCCACACAGAGCAAGGGTCCACACAGCGCACCCACACGTACACTCTCGCAGGAGGCCTCCTCTAAGGACTTCAAAGGGTGAGCAACACTTAAGACCCAATCCTAGAAAGGAATGATACAAGTGTCCTCTGGACTCTAGATACTTACAGAAAAGTTGATGAGTCTCTTTTAGCGCAGTTTTGAAGATCTCCTTCTTGTTGATGAAGAGTCTTCAGCTCCCTTGATCTGTAACATAAAAGATGTACAATACTAGGTTTCAGGTTGGGTCAAGGTTATGATGGAATTCCACTCTCTAATGATTTTCCTATTAGGAAGATAGAGTGATTCCAATCATCTATGCAATCAAGGCATCCCAGCTTAATGATTTGTCATTAAGGTAGTAGCTGGAGGATCTTTGAATGCAGAAGTTCATTCTCCAATCCACTCTATTGAATATCAATGATGAAGGTGGATTGGAGGATGAACTCCCTGAGAGAAGGGGCTTAAGATAAATGATATGAAGTTTAAAACACTCAGAAGCACTCTCTTCTTTCTCTACCAGCAATAAAGACTAACCTCTCTATATATAGGAAAAAGGTTCCAACGGATATAAAACGGTCACATTTATGACAGAGTTCGATATCATCAAGCAGGGTCAATATCATCGAGCGTATACTCCCGATAATATCGACTGATCTCTCGATGATACAAACTCAAATGTCATTTTCACTTTTGGAAACCTTTTGTCAACTGGTCGATGGGATCGAGACACACATCAATTGTAACACCCCGGATTTTAGCTAATCTGGGATTTGACGTCCTTAGGCAGTGGGTCAATTAAAACACCTGAAAAATCGTTCAGAACCCAATTCCATAGCCAAAGAAACCACTTAGGATTAATTTCTTTAGAAACTAAGCATAAGTTAGCTAGCGCAACGTTGGAGTGGCTGGGAAACAGTCCCTGATCACTTTAAATACGTTCTACAAGACCCAAATCGAGTAGAACCAACGACTCTATAATACTCTATAACCTCAGACCAAACTCTGAGCAGGTTTGTTCTCTGGACCACTTTGAATTCTTGTATTGGATTTAGACCGCGCGTCGAAAGTCCGTTACTTCCTATCTTAGACCGTTAGAACCGCCCAGCTGGACTTGACAATCATTTCGAAAATCAAGTCAAACCGATAATCACAGACTATTTCATTGAGCCCGGACTGAAGAGACTGCGAATAGGGACAGAATTGGAATTTCAAATTCAAATCTGGCACACAACTTGACACGTCAGTATTAAGCGTTCTGACCGTCAGAATTCATCCAGATTACACCCTCGGATCAGGAAAAATTTTTATTTATTATTATGAGACTTCCAGCCCTGATCTACGTGCGGTGACCGCTGAACTGAAACTGGTCTGCCACGTGCGATCTACGAACCCTGCCAGACTGAAAACTTAATACGAGCTACATCTGGTACACATGAGCTTAAGTCCGATCGCATTCGACCAGGGGACCACCAGAAAGCATCTTTTGGACCGAAACAGCCCCGATTTGGATATACCTCAAGTATACTTTGTTCCCAAGCCTGTTTTGGGCACATTTGAGCTTATAAAAGGGGTTGAAACCCTCACTTCTCTCACTCATCCGAATTTGCTAGAAACCCTAGCAAGAGTGAGAGAGAAAGTGAGAGTTTTTGAGAGAAGGTGGGAGAGCTTTTCCTGCTGCTGCTGTACGTGCTTAGGCAACGCACTCCGATTACTTTCCCGGCGATTCCTCCGCGTTTTCAGGTAAGAAAAACCCTAGAAAGTTGCTGATTTGATGTTTCTTCCGTTTCATAGCCTGATAGTTAATAAATCTTGTAAAACAGGTTCTCTTATCGCTGTAGACGAAGCGTACACGCTCCGTTCGAATTTACACATCCATAAGAGAAAAGGTGCGGATATTAGACGCTTTGATTGACTGTTTCCAAAGCTTTCAATGTCGTTTAATAGTAGATTCTTGACGGCAACGCCGTTTGACATGTACAACATGCTGTCCGTTTCCTGTTTCGTAAACTAACGAAGAATATGAGATTTAGGGCATTTTAGTCATTTGTAGGAAGTACTGTTTTCATGCACATTTTGCTGATGTGATTGACATGGTTTATTGTCGCATTAGAATGTTAGGAATGCGTGCATAATTAGTTTGGCGAAGAGATTCGCCTAAATGCGCACTTCGGGTCGACATACTACATGTAGACCTAAGTGTGTAGTGTAAGTGTTAGTATAAATGCTCGTATTAGTATGTATTGAATTAAATAGTGTTATGAATTAATTTGAGATTGATTTCTCAATTAAATTGCTGATGTAATTGATTTCCTACATGTTGGACATATGTACGATTTCACTATATGTACGAAATGCATATGCTTGATGTTTCACTTAAGCGGTATGCTATAACATGTACTTGATGATTTCCGTATGATTTAGTTTGAGATTGAATTCTCAATTAATAGGCTAATGGAGAGGATTTTTTATATGTTAGCGATATGCATAATTTCATTATATGTGTGAAAGACATGTGTAGGATGATTTACTTAAGTTGTGCGTTATAACATGTGTTAACATGCTCACATGGTTGTATTTCATTTCCATTACTCTTACATGAATGTTGATGTGATTCCATGATTGTTTGGGACTATACTTAGTCCAGGCAGTCGGTAATCAAGCGAATTCGTGGTTAGCTTATCTTCGCCACGAACGACGCGTCGATGAATGCGAGCCGTGTTCTGGAGTTGGCGGCAGTGGTTAGGCCACGCGAAGTGTTTTACGCACTTCATGTCGTTCGACTTGAGATGCGATCGCGCTAGTCGAGCCCGTCAAGTAACCCGACTGGCCGATGTATGTTCACCTTATATGAGTCATAACTGCTTGAACCTAGGGTACTGAACTTACCATTGTAAACCCTGTTAATCATGGTACCTTGATCCACGAAGACTCATGAGCCGGGCATGGTGGTATGGGACACCGTGGTCGAGCTGTCGGCCTACGCTGGGGCCACAAACCTCCCCGTAGTGACCAGTGAGCACCTAGACTCGTGAGCAGATTATGGTGGTATGGGACACTATATTCTAGCTGTCGGCCTACACTGATCAGGCGACGAGTCCTTTGTAGTGACCGCGAGCGTATTCTGAGTCTACGGGAGGCGATGACCCTTCAGTAGCAGTAGAGTACAGTAGGCCTGTATTGATAAGGTGATGGGGGAGCGGTACAACGAGTGCGAGCAACAGCCCTGGCAGCCCTTGCAGCGACCTACGAAATATACATTGTATGAGATTACTAGGAGTGACGACCCTAGACAGGATCTGTGTTGGGATTGATATAAGGGAAGTACCTTAGTTTCCCAATCCTGCTGTTTGAATGGACTAATAATAACTTGAAAATCATATCACCATAGCATTGCATGTGCCTGGAAGATGTGGAGCACTCTAGGGAGTGTGGCATGCCGCGGTCGTAAGATGTTGCCGCATGAGGGTGATCGTCGGTGAGGGCATACATCACGTCATGTCATAATTGCATTAACAACAGTATTAGGATTGTTTGATTTATTGCTTTACTATTATCGCGTGATTGATTTGAGAACATGTTAATCCTTGCTCTATTATTCCACTGAGTTAGTTACTCACTCCCACGTTACGGGATGGTGTTCCTGGACACCCACCAGACCTTTTTGTGATTACAGATGATGGCACGGCCTGTGAGGCAGAGCCGGACTTGATGATGATGAGGAGGATCCCTCCTTATGCGTGTTCTGATCGACGGGATTACAGGGAGGTTGATTAAATACCTTGACATTTGTCATTTTATATTTTTAGAGCACTCATGTATATTCTTTTGTTTACTTTTGAAGTATACATGTATGTATATAACCTGGTAACATGTTCACACTCTGGAGACATACAACAGTTTATATATGTTATACATACTATCACAGTCTTCCGCTTGTAAATTTAACTGTCTCTGGAGTATGATATGCTGTTCTGGATTAATCTCACTCATGTTTAATACATTAACACAGACAACATTCAATCATACATATGTATGTTGCATGAATAACATTTTGAAACTTGAAAGTTGGGTTTTTGCTCGACCCCCCGATTTTCGGGATGTTACATCGATGTTATCGGATTTCAAACTCCGATTCCATCGATAGAGGGATCGATCTATCGACAGGTGAAAACAAGAGAGATAAGCCTTGAAGAATTTCAGGTTCTAAAGATATGATCGGGGAACAGCCGATGTCATCGAAATTTGTATATCGATGATATCGGAGTCCGTGACGATGGGATCAATAAATCGTATAGATTTACCAATAAGCTTGTTGGACGGTTTGTGTCCAGTCTCGATCCAATCGACCAGGTCTCGATATGATCGACATATAAATATCGATTTCTCGACTGACCCCCCGATCAACGTTTAAAACATCCTGAAATATTTGCTGGAGGAAACATGTGTCCACTGTTGATATGATTGAATTACTTTCGATATGATCGATATTTGAATTCAGATTGAATCGGACAGTCATCGATATATCGAAGCTTATACTAGTTTTTTTTAGAAAAACAAGGGCGTCGAAAAACTGTCTGTCGATATTATCGATCCACTTTCGATGGGATCGATATTCGAATATCGATGATATCGATTGAGATTTCGATATATCGATAAATCGTCCAAATGAATGTTTGATTGCTGGACATTTTTTGTCCTCACTCGATTGTATCGATTGAGACAACGAGGACATCGACAGAGTAGGTCGATCATATCGAAAGGTGAATCGATACAATCGACAGGGTAAGAAAACTTGAAGATTTTCCTGTTTGGTAAAAAGTTTTCTCACAATAAAACCCTAAGATGCTCTACTTAGTTTTAAGGGTTTTAATCACCTGGTGTTTTGAGACATGGGATGTGAGGTTATGATTTACCTATGGCGAGCTTCCACACATCCAGTTGAGGCAGACACTTGAATTAATCTTCGTGTTAAGCGCTGTTGTCCGACTGACTCAACTTACACCGTAATTGACAAACCAGGGCACTAGTAGGTGCACTTTCAGCCAGTACATGTGCAGGAGAACTCACCTGCCAAAGCAGGAGACCCCGTCACATGGCAAGTCTCATGTCTTGGTAGGAGCTCCATTCGTGTGGCTTTTCTCCCTCTACAACCTTTAAATGTGTGACACTGTGAATTAACTCCAATGACCCTCACACCCAAAATTATAGCCCATGCCATTAGATCCATCTATTGATATCTTACCATGTGGCAATATCAAATCCCAACCATCCAATCGTTTTTTCAACCCCAAACTTGTAAGGAATTACTACAATACTGGACTTAGGGCTATAAATAGCCCACTCCTCTTCCCATTTCAATCATCCTCCACATTCAAAAAGACACATTCTCCTTTCCTTGCGCCCCTTAGCTATCTTATCCATTCCATCCCTCCACCATAGAGAGGAGAGACTCATAAGGGTGAGTCTAGTCAGTCCAGTCTACCCCAAACCCTTAGCCACTTGAGCAACCGAAGCCCCAATTCGACCCTCTGCGACACTATTGTCTACCCGACTTTTAATCAGCCTCATTCATTTTGCATAAGCATCTTGCCACACCTGTTCCCTTCTCACCTCCTTTGTTTACTACATCCATCGCATTACATTCATAGCATTGTGCACCCAACCTGTTCAAACGTATGCTTGCCAACTTAGTTAGACCATGCCTAACAAAAACTTGGATTGATCGGTTTATCGCTTTGACAAGTGGGCCAATTAAGGCAGATTTATCCAGCTAAAACTACAACTTGTCATAGGCGTTAAATCTAACACATTTATACACACAACATTAAATACATAATTTCATTCTTTTACATACACTGCATTCAACACACGATCAGTTCAAACGTCTGCTCTGCAACTCACCGAGTTAATGGGATATTGTTCATCAGAAACTTGGACTGATTGGTTTATCGCTTTAATAAGTGAGCAGTCAAGGTAAATTTATCTAGCCAAAACTACAGCTAGTCATAGACATTGCATTTAACATATCATTGCATCATTAGTACGCAGAAATTAATCATAATCATCAAAAGTTCATGAGATTTCGTGAAGTAGAGACCGCGCATTTGTATGATCAGAATAGGTGCCTAACCCATTCCCTCTATATATAACTGTGGTTCCTTATTTAGAATCTTAAGGAGTCATCTTAAGCCATGGAATCCTTTGATTCTTTATCTCAAGGCTTCTATATGGTCTAGCTGATCATGTAATCGGATTAATTAACTAGTGGTAACTCAAGTCAAACATAATCTCTTTACAACCTCACTTGAACATCAACCCAAGTATGTATAATCTGCCCCCATGCTAATCCCAACACATTGTGGGTCTAGATAAATATCAATGGTCAGAAATCAGGATCAACCTATCGAAAAAGAAAACATCAAGAGTGAAGATCCTTCTTTAAGAATGGCTTTGTCCGAACTTGAACTGAAGACCTTCAGTGTGTTAGACTGATGTGATAACCAACTACACCATGAAACCATGCCTACTAGTAATTTAAAATAATATTATACGCTCTGCATTGTACATTAAACACGGGAACTTTATATAGTACTACTTGATAGTTCCGATATTATTTTCAAAAGGTTTTTCAATATGCTACCCATTAATTTAATAAATATCATCAATAGCATCTTGCAATTAGCGATTTTGGAAGTGCAGGTCAAGCGATGGAGGAATAGGGTCAACAATCACACCATAAAGTTTATGTGAAATCGACTTCAACCACTGGGTGCTTCACTAAATGTTAGGCCTGGGGTCCGAAAGTCAGCTCCATCCATGATGCAAGTAGAATACACAATATGAAATAGTGTATAGGACAACACTCACCCTGCAAATTATTTCCTTTATTGTGGCCCACTTGAATCATGAATGGACCTGAATTTTGGGTCTCATAACTAAAATTTAGTGTTGCATTTGATGTTTGGAGTAGATTTCATATAAATATCAAAGTGGGCTTCAAACAAATTAAAGGTGGACGTTCTCTAAACTCTTTTCTTCCATGTGATCTACCTTAATCATAAGTCAGCCTGATTTTTCATGGTGAGAGTGGAAATGTTGATATTTTCGATTATCAGTGAAATATAGGTTAAATATGGTGAAAATATCAATTTGGATTGTATCGCCAAAATATCGCATGTTTCTTAGTGCAAAGATTCCTTTGTATCGACTGTATCAATGATATTATTGTTGATTAAGTAGGGGAGGGGGGAATTTTGCAAAAGTAGGGCAAAATTTAGAAAGGAAAAAAAACAAACAGTTAAAATGAGAAAAATGGTTTTTTTTTTCTTTTTTTGAAATATTTTTGGGTATCTAGTTAAGAAGAACTCTTATTCATTATTGGTGAATCAAATCTCAGATTTAGGGCAAAAATTGGCACTCACTAAGGAGCCAAAATAAATATCATTTTAAAACATTAAAAATATTAAAACAATGGAAATTAGAAAATATATTCACATACTAATAAATAATCTTTCAAAAAAAAAGAAGAAGAAGAAGACGAAGAAGAATAAATAATAATTGACTAGCAAAACATTAAACAACATGCATGATCATCTCAAGAAATAATTTTGTGTAAAAATAATCTCTTAAAAATTCAAAAAACACAAAAGAACAACAAAAATAACAACTAATCTTTTATGTTTTTGTCATATATAAAGTTTGTGACTTTTTCTTATACATGTCGTGGTACCTTATTTTTATTCCTTTTCATTTTTTAGGACACTTTTCAAAAGGAGATAGGCCTCCAAAAATAAGTGTGTGCCACTGTAAGTGGCGAGCACTCAATTATTCATAGTTCATATAATTAAAAATGCACCGAAATATAGAGAGGGAGGAAGTCCTTACAAGTAGTTAATTCAAAAGTTATGTTTGGACACCTCACTTACATGATCGATTGGATCTGTCGTCCTGCGGTTTTATAGTCAAGAATTCGATCCACAGTCGATTCCATCATCCCACAGTTTTATCTCTCTGGGGAAGTGTTTTTGAAATTTTTGAAAGATGATCTGGTCCATCGGATTGTGAGTTGACGATCGCAATCAATGTTGGTATTTATTAGCAATATTTGAGATTTTTTAAATGATCTGGTCAATCAGATCACAAAATGACGATCGTGATCGGTGCCAGTTTTTATTAAAAATTTTATGAGATTTTTTGAAATGGTGATCTTGTCCATCAGATCACAAATTGACCGTCGAGATCAATGCTGGTTTTCATTGAAACATTTTAAGATTTTTGAAATGGTGATCCAGTCCATTAGATCATGAATTGACGGTCGCAATTGATGCTGGTTTTCATTATAATATTTTAAGATTTTTAAAAGTGATCAATCCATTAGACCGCGAATTGACAGTTGCGATCGATGCTAGTTTTATTAGAAATATTTTAAAATTTTTTGAAATGGTGTTCCAGTCCATTTGATCGTGAATTGATGGTCGCGATCGATGTTGGTTTTCATTGGAAGTGTTAAAAATGTGGAGCCACAATTGGGCCACCTTCGACCGGTCGTAGGACGTCTATAACCGGTTGTGGGGCATGTTTGACCGGTCGTGGGAGAGCCACGACCAGTCGTGGGAGGCGCTCGACCGGTCATGGGTTTGAGCCCTGGCACGACTCAAAATCTAGCGAGTTGTGCTGTTTTTTTCCCGGGGCCTAGGACTGGTCATAGGAGAGCTACAACTGGTCGTAGGGACCTAGGACCGGTCGTAGCGGAGCCAGGACCGGTCGTAGATTACGCAGTTTGTTCCGCAAAACCACGGATTTGAGTCCTTTCACAACTAGGATGCGGAAGGGAAGTTGCCTAAACTATAAATAGGGGTTCCTAGGATTTTTTCTAGAGTATTCTAAGGAATGAGAAATATTGGAAAATATTTCTAAAGGTGTGGGCTCAGGGTTTTCTATTCTTTCAAGGGAGAGGTTAGTATTTTGCCTTGTAATCTTTGTTTCTTCATAGTGGAAGTTTGCATCCGTGGTTTTTAACCCTAGTTTGGGGTTTTTTCACGTATATCTTGTCTTGTGGTTTGTTTAGATTACTTTGATCTGTTTCTAGTTTATATTTCTTTCCGTTTATCGTTTGTGGATGAGGCCTGAGATTGGATCTCGGCCCACTGCGTTGTTGGCGTGCTGCGTAACAACTGGTATCGAAGCTATTGGTTTAGTTCTATTGGGAGCGATGGCGGAAGATGGAAAAACTAAAATTGAGAAGTTTGATGGTTCAAACTTTGCCTTCTGGAAGATGCAGATGGAAGATTATCTGTATCAGAAGGACCTCTACATTCCTCTAGAAGGAAAAGAGAAGAAACCAGAAAAGATGTCAGATGATGAATGGTTTTTACTGGATAGGAAGGCTTTAAGAACGATTCGACTCTCTTTGTCTAAGAGCGTCGCCTTCAACATATCCAAGATGAAAACGACAAAAGAATTAATGGAAGCCCTAGCCACCATGTATGAAAAACCCTCAGCATCCAACAAAATTCATCTTATGAAACAGCTATTCAACATGAAGATGTCAGATGGTGGGAGCGTGGCTAAACATCTAAACGAGTTCAATACAGTCACGAGCCAGTTGGAATCTGTTGGCATCATTTTTTACGATGAGGTTAAGGCGCTATTGATCTTATCCAGTCTGTCAGACAGTTGGGATGGTTTGGTGATTGCTGTGAGCAATTCTTCAGGGTCCACAAAATTAAAATTTGATGATGTGGCTGGTCTAATTCTCAGCAAAGAATCTAGAAGGAAGGCATCAGGAGTTTCAGGGGATTCAGGGAATGCTCTAAACGTTGAAGGAAGAGGAAGATCGCATAACAGAGGAGGCAATAAACACGGGCGTTGTAAGTCAAGGAAGAAGTCTAAGGGACCAAAAGACAAAGACGGGTGTTGGCATTGCGGCAAGAAGGGGCACATGAAATATGATTGCAGGGTACTCAAGAAACAAGAAGGAAGCTCTCAAGGCGGGAAGGATTCAGTGAATCTGTCTGAGGAAAGCGATACAAAAGCGTTGATCTTGTCTCTTAATACAAGGAATGAGTCATGGGTTATAGACTCGGATGCTTTGTTTCATGTCACTTCATGTAAGGAAGTTCTGCGTGATTATGTGTCAGGTGACTTTGGGAGAGTCTACCTGGGTGATGATGAGCCATGCAGTATTGTTGGAAAGGGGGACGTTCAGGTCAATCAGAAAGACAGAATGGTTTTAAAACTGAAGGATGTCAGACATGTACCGAGTTTGAGAAGGAATCTGCTCTCAGTGGGGCAGTTGGCCGATACCAGTTATGTGATGACATTTACCAGTGATTCCTGGAAGATCACAAAATGTGCCTTGGTGGTATCTCGAGGCAAAAAGGAAGGCACCTTGTACGTGACTTCAGGATCGTATGGTTCACTCTCAGTCGCATCAACTGGAGTGAATGGGCAGTTATGGCATCAGAGGTTGGGACATATGAGTGAGAAAAGGATGAAAGTGCTGTTGTCAAAAGGGAAGCTACCAGGGCTGAAGTCTCTTGACTTGGAATTCTGCGATGACTGCATATATGGCAAGCAGAAGAGGGTAAGCTTCAAGAAGACAGGACGCGCTCCAAAGACGCATCTATTGGAGCTTGTACACACTGACGTGTGGGGACCGGCACATGTATCATCCCTTGGTGGCTCACGTTATTTTATTTCCTTTATTGATGATGCTAGTAGAAAACTGTGGGTTTATTTCTTAAAGCATAAATCTGATGTATTTGATGCGTTTAAGAAGTGAAAAGATATGGTAGAAAATGAGACAGGTAAAACAGTAAAGTGTCTCAGATCTGATAATGGAGGAGAATATTGTGATAAGAGGTTTGAGGAGTATTGTGCAGCAAGTGGAATCAAACATCAGAAAATGATTTCAGGGACACCACAGCAGAATGGTGTGGCTGAGCGCATTAACAGGACCATCCTTGAGCGCGCCAGGAGCATAAGGTTACATGTAGGGTTGCCCAAGACCTTTTGGGCAGATGCTGTAAATACTGCCGTATATCTTATCAATAGAAGTCCCTCAGCATCATTGGATGGTGGGCTACCAGAAGAAACGTGGATTGGGAAAGAAGTGAACCTTACACATCTCAAAGTGTTCGGTTGCACTTCATATGCTTACATTGATGCAGAGCACAGAAACAAGTTGAATGCGAAGTCCAGGAGGTGCACGTTTATAGGCTACGGGCAGGATGATTTTGGTTACAGGTTTTGGAATGCAGAAAACAGGAAAATCATCAGAAGCAAGGACGTAGTCTTTAATGAAAAAGTGATGCGTAAGGACAGTGTGCAAGAAAATAAGACCGAGAAAAATGAATTCGTAGAGTTGGAAGAGTTACCGGACATGGGTGTTACACCGCCACAGGATGATCGTGCACATGAGCATTATGAGGCAGAGCCACAGATACCGGTTGTGAGAAGGTATACTCGGGAGAGGAGACCCACGGTCCGATACTCACCCTCCTTACATTATCTACTTCTGACAGATAATGGTGAGCCAGAGTGTTTTGAAGAGGCATTACAGTCAGATACACAGGTTAAGTAGGAGCAAGCCATGGATGAGGAGATGGACTCTCTTGAGTCTAATCGTACATGGGAGCTAGTCACTCTACCTAAGGGTAAGAAAGCTCTTCATAACAAGTGGGTTTACAGATTGAAGGAGGAGCATGATGGTTCGAAACGGTACAAGGCGAGACTGGTTGTAAAAGGTTTTCAACAGAAGGCAGGTATCGATTTCACTGAAATATTTTCACCGGTAGTGAAAATGTCTACGATTCGTATAGTCTTGAGTATAGTGGCTAAAGAGAACTTATATCTAGAGCAGCTAGATGTTAAGACAGCCTTTCTTCATGGGGACCTTGGAGAAGAAATATATATGCATCAGCCGACAGGATACGTGGCACCAGGTAATAAGAACAAGGTGTGCAGACCGAAGAAAAGTCTATATAGCCTGAAGCAGGCCCCGAGGCAGTGGTACAAGAAGTTCGATAGTTTCATGTCGGAAAATAATTTTAGGAGATGTCATGCAGACCACTGTTGTTATTTGAAGAAGTTTGATACGTCATACATCATTCTTCTTCTGTATGTTGATGATATGCTTGTGGCCGGTTCTAGCATGAAGGACATCTCAGATCTTAAAAGACAACTGTATAGAGAATTTACCATGAAGGATTTAAGAGCTGCAAAATAAATCCTAGGCATGAGGATAAAGCGTGACAGGAAAAATAAGAAACTGGTTTTGTCACAGGCAGAGTACATAGCCAAGGTACTTGATCGATTCAATATGGGAGGTGCTAAGCCGGTTAGCACTTCATTAGCCAACCACTTCAAGCTATCTAAGGAGCAAGGTACAAAGACACAGGAGGAACGGGACTACATGGCCAAAGTCCCATATGCGTCAGCGATTGGGAGTCTCATGTATGCTATGGTGAGCACGAGGCCAGACATTGCTCAAGCAGTGAGAGTTGTTAGCAGGTTCATGAACAACCCCGGGAAGGAACATTGGTAAGCTGTAAAGTGAATTCTCAGATACCTTGTGGGTACTAAGGATGTAGGGTTGTGTTATGGTGGATCAGAAATCAAGCTGCAAGTCTACGTGAATTCAGATTTGACAGGAGATATCGACAGCAGAAGAAGCACTACAGGTTATGTCTTTACTCTGGATAGTGCTGCAGTCAGTTGGGTCTCTCAGTTACAGAAGATAGTATCTATCAGTACGACAGAAGCAGAATATGTTGCGGCTACAGAAGCATGCAAGGAGATAGTGTGGATGCAAGGTTTTATGAAAGAGTTGGGTAAGAAGCAAGCAGATTGTAAGCTGTATAGTGACAGTCAGAGTGCAATACACTTGGCTAAGAATTCAGTCTTTCATTCAAGGACCAAGCATATTGTCATCAGATATCACTTCATACGTTCGTTACTGGAAGATGGATCGATTATTCTGGAGAAGATTCATATAAGTGAGAATCCTGTAAAAAAGTTGACCAAGGTGGTCACAAGGGAGAAGCTGAAGCTCTGTTCAGCTTTGATTGGTCTTCAGGCTTGAAGACGGGGAGGTGGTGCACTCCGGATGAAGAAGACGAAGGTTTATGGCAATGTATCTCCAAGTGAGAGATTATTGAGAATGTGGAGCCATAATTGGGCCGCCTTCGACCGGTCGTAGGACGTCTACAACCAGTCGTAGGGCGTGTTCGACTGGTCGTGGGGGAGCCATGACCGGTTGTGGGAGGCGCTCGACCGGTCGTGGGTTCAAGCCCTGGCACGACTCAAAGTCAAGCGAGTTGTACTGTTTTTTTCCCAAAGCCTAGGACTGGTCGTAGGGGCCTAGGACCGGTCGTAGCGGAGCCAGGACCAGTCGTAGGTTACGCAATTTGTTCCGCGAAACTGCGGATTTGAATCATTTCGCAACTGGGATGCGGAAGGGAAGTTACCTAAACTATAAATAGGGGTTCCTAAGGTTTTTTCTAGAGTATTCTAAGGAATGAGAAATATTGAAAAATATTTCTAAAGGTATGGGCTCAGGATTTTCTATTCTTCCAAGGGAGAGGTTAGTATTTTGCCTTGTAATCTTTGTTTCTTCATAGTGGAAGTTTGCATCCGTGATTTTTTACCCTAGTTTGGGGTTTTTTCATGTATATCTTGTCTTGTGGTTTTTTTGGATTGCTTTGAACTATTTCTAGTTTATATTTCTTTCCGTTTATCGTTTGTGGGTGAGGCCTGAAATTGGATCTCGGCCCACTACGTTGTTGGCGTGCTGCGTAACAGGAAGATTTTGAGATTTTTTTAAGTGATCCAGTCCATCGAACCGTGAATTTATGATCACGATCGATGCTGGTTTCATTGAAATATTTTTGAAGATTTAAAAAATGATCCAGTCCATCATACATAAATTGACGGTCGCGATCGATGTTGGTTTTTATTTGAAATATTTTTTGTAAAATTTGAAAATGCATGGAATTTTCTCTCTCCTCCACATCACCCTTCTAATTTCTCTTCAGTATCTCATGAGTTATTGGATTTTGGATTAAATTTTAAAATTTCTCACCATTTTCATCATTTACTCTCTTTCTCTCTTTTATCACTTTAATATGGATAACCCATGCAAGATTTCTTGCAAAGAGGTCTTTCTAAGGTCCCTCTCTTCCTAAGGAGAGAGAGCTAGGACAAGTCATTTCACCAAAAGGGGGACTAACAACAAGCTAGCTGCCGCCGGTACCCCCCTTATCCCCTGATTTCTTCCAAGTGTCGGGTAATAAGGTGTGGCCTCCTCTTCTATATATTTCAACCCGAGGTGGCTCACCTAGTGTGCTTCATTCTCATAGTTTCTCAACTTTCTTTTTTTCCTTTCTCCCTTTTAAGCTCTCTTTCTTTCATTCTTTTAGTTCCAAGTTGGTTTTTTTTTTTTTTTTCTTAAGTTTGGATAGCAAGGATGGTGCTCTTCTTGATGTGAGGAGGTAAGTGTAAAGGTAAGGTCCATGTATGCTTTCCCTTCCTTACATTCATCCCTTCTTTCAACATCTTTCTCATGCTTTCTTTTTTCCTCCTCCATAGGTGCTTCTTTGAGGCTTTAAGCATGATACAAAGTGGTGGAGAACGGAGCTACTGGTGGCCCGTCACTTTTGGTGTGAGATGACTTGGCCTAGCTCTCTCCCATTGGAAACGAGGGACCTTGCGAAGGAGATTTGCAAGCGAATCTTGCATAGTTGCAAGAATAAAGGGAAGAGAGAGAGAGAGAGAGAGAGAGAGAGAGAGAGAGAGAGAGAGAGGGAGGGAGAATATCGAGAAATTAAAGAGAAATTGAAAAGTAAAGAGAAAATGAGAAATTTGTTAGAATTTGATGAGAAAATGAACAATTGTAAACAATGTTCTAATAAAAAACTGGCATCGATTATGACCATTGATTTGTAATACAATGAACTAAATCATCTTCCAAAATTTTGAAAAATATTCCAATAAGAACTGGCAACGATCACAACCGTCAATTCGAAATCCAATAGAGTGGATCATTCTTCCAAATTAAAAAATATATATATAATAAAAATCGACATTGATCGTGACCGTCAATTCAGAACCTAATGGACCGGATCATCTTTCATTTATAAAAAAAAAAAAAAAGTGTTCCAATAAAAATTGGCATCGATAGCAACCGTCGATTCGGGATTCGATGGACTGGATCATCTTCCAAAATTTTAAAAATATATTTCAATAAAAATCGGTATCGATTGTGATTGTCAATTCACATTCCAATGAAGCGGATCATACTTCAAAATTTTCAAAAAATATTCTGAGAAGAGTTGGCCATGATAGTAGCCATCGATTTGCAATCCAACCACTAAAATCATTAATAGGGTCACAACCACAATTTTCAAAATATCCCCTGGGAGTCTAGACAACTTCTGAGATGATGGACCCATTCAATCACATGTTGGGATCTTGACGAACGTCACTAATCAGATTCGCGATAAAACAGACCAGATTACAAGCAACGGTTTGGATTAACCTTAAAATAATCTCTAGTGGAGCATTAACAGTTAGAAAGTGCAACCATCCCCAACGAGTCTGAATACACCCTGAGACGATGGAACCAATCAACCATCTCTAATAAGTTGGAATCTTAATTTATCACAACCACCAATCAGATCCATGCTAATTATAACTGACGTGGATCGCCAAAACCATCCCCAATGAGCCCCAATCCTGGTCATAACCATTAAAATCAAAGTAATAAAGCAAGAATCCCCAACAAAACCCAACTCGACCATGATTGTCAAATCGCCAAAGCAATAAAAACCAAACGACCATATCAAAACCCAAAATTTTCATATCCCCAGTGGAGATAATCTCGATTGCAACCGACAAATTGCATGACAAAAGATTGAATCCATTCACCAAATCTTAAAAAACAACACTTCCCAATCATGGCCGCTCACCCATAGAAAGGCAGATTGACCCCTTGCATATTTTCAATAAAAACCAGTTCGTTGAAATCCCATAGGCATCCCCAGTGGAGATAACCGAGCGAGCTGCATCATCTTTACAAAATAATTTTTGCAATAAAAAACCCGCACGGAGCATCACTCCCCAGAATATGGTGACTATTATAAAAAGTCCAAAAATAAATTTCAAAACAGAGTGTCAGGCTTTCGAAGCACTAAAAGATCCCTCATAACTCTGGGTGGAGGCTAGCTCGAAATCAAATAAGATCCAATGCCTCTCAATTTCACCAGAGCCATCAAATCTGTATGTATACAAAGTCTAGCTAGTTTGAACTCAAGTGTCAAAACGGTTGTAATAAATACTAATGTAGGAATAAATGATAGTCCAACTCCTAGTAAGAAGAAAGTGTATAAAACAATGGAAAAGACGAATCGTAACCTAAGTATCAAAACAAGCAGATTGCATGGAAAAATGTTACTCGCACATACTTAGTCCTGGATACTTGAAAAACTTGATTGAGTCCAAGTCGGCATAGTGAGTTCTCTATAAGGCTACAAAAAACATAGAGTAGTTAACCACTTTAACGATCGAGTAAAACCGAGTGCTCCTGAGGTGATCTGGGAAGCAATGGACATTATTTCTCTAATCAGTATCCTCGGAAGGTCGCAAGATGCATAGGGGATCTAATGTATTAAGTTATTCTGATGTTAGTATCAATCAGGAATGAAAGGGTTGCAATTGGTTACCCAAAAGGCTGCAGAAAGCACAGGGACAGTCGCAACGTTTTCCTAAAACACTCGTGATGTGGGCGAGTTATCTATTTTCTAACATCAACTGACACAGATACAAATGTAGGCAATGAATTCAGACTACATTCAAATCTGACTAAGGAGAGTAGGGTGTCCACTTGGTTTGACATTCAGTTGCACACAACCTCTGCCAAATAAGGGCATCTGTAGACACCCATCCTAAGCCGATAAGCTGATTGAAAGATGGACTAAATTAACTCCACCAAACTCTAACCTTAAACCAAATCCAAAACCTAACCCTAGGAAAAACCCAGTCAACTCACCGAGCCAACTCACCCGATCAACTCACCTAGTCAACTTACCCAAATAACTCACATTGCCAAAACAAGACCAAACCTACCCTTCTGTAAGCCCATGTGGCCAATCCCATTTGGAATCTGGAGTAAAATAACAACCTAGTATCCCTAGAAGCGGAGCGAGTAGACATGCAAGGGAGATCACCCGCCAAAGTAGGAGAACTCATCACATGGCAAGTCTCCTGTCTTGGCAAGAGCTCCATCTATGTAACTTTTCTCCCTTTGCAACCTTTAAACATGTGACACTGTGAATTAACTTCGATGATCCTCCCTTGCACCCAAAATTACAACCCATGCCATCCGACCCATCCATTGATATTTTGTCATGTGGCAACATCAAATCCCAGCCATCCAAGCACCTTTTCAACCCTAAATTTGCTAGGAATTACCAGAAACTGGGCTTGGGGTTAGAAATAGCCCACTCCCTTTCCTATTTCAGTCATCCTCCACATTAAAAAAGACATTGTCGCCTTTCCTTATAACCCTTAGCTATCCTAGCCATTACATTTGTAAGGCCCATATCATAGTCTATACCATTCTGTAGGCTTCCGTGGTCCTCCCAGTCGAATTTGGCCAACCTTCAACCTGTATCCGATGTTTGTGCGCGATCCTAAACTGAGTCCTGTATATCGGAGTCGACTCAACTCGAAACTTGTACCCTAGCAACCGCGCCGTCGACGCGGTTCCAACTCCACGTCTCGCGTGCCGATGCGATACCCTGGCCAAAAGATGTGGGCCCGCGTTCATTTCAAGAAAAACGCCGCGCGTGCAAATTTTGAGAGAATCTCTACTACCTATCCCATCAATCAATCAATCAAGTACACCCTCCATACCCAATGCCACCTCACCCTACCACAAGTACAAGCAACCATTACCTCTTTTTCCTAAAGTCAACTCTCTCTCTCTCCACCCATTCCACCGTTACACAAATTTTAACCCAACCCATGCATTCCCATTCCCATCCCTTTCAACAACCACTTCATCCATCATCTCTCTCTCTCTCTCTCTCTCTCTCTCTCTCTCTCTCTCTCATTTCTATCTTTACTCTCCAACCCCAAGAGCAAACACTGAACGTCCAAGCTCTCTCCCATATCCAAGTGTGGCCCATTTTTCTACCCTCTCATCTCTCATCTCAACCATTCATTCATCATTAACCTCCATCAAGATTGAAGATAAGGAGCCTGTGAGTCCAAGGAGCTAAAGAAGGACGCCTAACGTGGGTGATCCACCGTTGATTCTTATTTTAAGGGCCCACTTGTTGTAGGACCCACTTGATGTATGCATTGTACATGGGAGGGCCCAATAGTGGCGGGGTCTCTCTCTCTCTCTCTCTCTCTCTCTCTCTCTCTCTCTCTCTCTCTCTCTCTCCTTTGTATAGCGATGATGATGATGAGGCGTGTGGCTCACCTAGTATGTGTGTATGGTCCACCATGATGTGTAATGTCCATGCCATTAAACCATCTACATGTGGGACCCATCTTGTTGGACTGTCCAGCGAACAAGCTTGTTGCCCGACTGTCTGGACAGGCCCAGATGAAGAGAAAATGCAAATATCAACTTGTCCCATAGCCGGTGGGTCCCACACGTGTGGACCCACCCATAATGCATGATCCTTGCATCTACATTGTCCATCTAGTGTCTAGACCATGGACGTTGGACACTTTTCAAATATATATATATATATAAAATAATATTATATATATATAGTAGGCCCATATGGGACCCACCTGTTTGAGAAATATTATATAATATAATAATATATATTATGATGGGCTCCCTGATGTATGCGTTTTATCTCACCGTTCATCCACTTGGCACGTGTGTGGGGCCCACCCCACACATGTTGCACATGTGGGATGGGACCCACCTTGTTGTGCGTGTTATGTGTCCACACCGTCCACTGTTGGATGGTGATGTGTGGGATACACCGAATGTATGGGTCTTATCCACACCGTCCAACAATCTGGATAGGTGGGACACCCCCTCTAATGACGTATCTATTACATCCAAACCGTCTATACATTTGATAAAAAATGAAGCAGATTCAAATCTCTTGTGGGCCACGTACATGGACCCCACCGTGATGTATGTGATTCATCCAAATTGTCCATCCTTTTGATGTGTTGGCCGCCCCCACCATTGATGCATGTGCTGCATCTATACTACCCATTGATGGGCCCCACGACACTAGCAATTTTGTGGAGCCCGTTGGTGCATGTGTTACATCTAAACCATTGATCCATTTGGCGTCATGCTCAAGGCTTGAGACTAAAAGTAAGACAGATCTAGTATCAAGTAGACCACACTGCAGACACGGTGGGATTGAATGTCTACCATTGAAACCCCTTGGGTTACAGGGTTTTGGACCAATATGCTATTTGTTTTTCCTCTATAACCAGGTCTTTGTGACCTTATGCACAGACTGGATGGAAAATAAATACTATGGTAGGCCCACTGAAAATTTAACTGTGGAAATCATTATCACCACTGCCATTTATGGTATGGTAGAGATGATCTTTTGGATATGATTGATTTTTTATATATATAATGCTCTATAATGATCTCTAACAATGGATGAATGATGTATTGGAATCGGCCCATTTAATCAACTCATTCAACTAGGCCCATTTGATTCGGCTCATTAATTCAACCCATTGATTCGGCCCGATGTTATATATATTGGCCTGTGAGTGAGGCCCAATATGATGCATATATGCCCCATAAGCGAGGCCCATGATAATGTATATTAGGCCTTTGTATGAGGCTGTGGGCCCATTATACGATTGGCCCTACGAGCGCCACTCCTTGAGAGCAATGTTGGTTAACGGTCCATATTGATGGGCAATGATGGTTGAACATCCATATTATGACCTTCCTTTAGGCATTGTTAAGCCCATTCTTATCATTCTCTTGTGGGTTAACCCAAACGTATGAATCCCATTGATTTTAATTGATCCATCATCGGTCGTCCATCTATGTACCCCGCTTTGCGTCGAGATTGATTTTATTTGATCCATCATCGGTCATTCATCTAAGAAATTCTAGACTTAGAAAATTTCTAAAAAATAAAACCCTAATTCTAAAAATAGAAATTAGAAAAAATAGAGAATTTAGAAAGAGATTACCAAATTAGAAGTTCAAGTCAGGACCCTACAAAACAGAAAATATGTTAGTTTCTAAAATAAAATAAAAAAAACTTTAACCTAAAGTTAATAAAATCCTAAGACTATGAATTATGACAAGAGAGAATCCTAAATCCAATTTGGACGGAAACAGTCCCCGGCAACGGCGCCAAAAATTTGATGTTTTAATTTAAACCAATTTGATTTAAATGATTTTTACTCGCAAGTATACGAATCAGATGTAAATATGATACGTATTACGAGATCGTTCCCACGATGACTGGTTGTCACAATTTGAAATTTAAGACTTTTCTTAACTAATCCAACAAAGAGTTTAGGTAATGATTAAGAAAACTTAAACAAAAATCAATGAAAAAGTAACTGAGAGTAGTGAGTAAAATTCAATCGATGAAAAGACTAGGACTTTCGAATCCACCCCTAACTATCCTAACCCTTATTTTACCTGTTGATTTATCCTAATTCAGATTGATATAAATTTAATAAACAAAGCACATCCTATGTCCTTGGTCAGGCACACAAAATGTATAATCCTTTAAAGCATATGGATCACATCTTTCCATCCATGGTCAGGCATGGAGAAATGTAAATCCTGTTGCTTCCTCTATAGGAAACCTGTTCATGGTCAGACACAAGCACCTAGAGTAATATTCCAAACAACATCCATATCTAGACTTTAGTCGAGCTCATAGAATGGAGAAGTATGGAAATCTCAGGAAAGCACACTAGAAAAAGAAACAAATCAATCCAATTAAAATAAATTCAACATAAACAAGAGTCAATCAAATTAGGAGCTTCATCTCAGCCCTAGCTGAGAAAAATTAGTTATCCATAAAATTAATTAGAAAAAAATATATATAAAATAAAAACATTAAAAACATCTCCCTTATCTCTCTTCTTCCTTCTTCTCTCTCTCTCTTCTCTTTCTTCTCCTTGGCTCTGGATCTTCCTCCCTGGCATGTAAATCCATCAATCTTGGTACTCTGGAGTGCGTCTCTTACTCTGATGATTTCGGAGAGTTAAATCCATGTTTTTAATACACTTTTTCAATCAACGCTCTTTATTTCATCCTACAACAAAACACAATTAAACTATGGCATTAGGCATTATCATGTTGGTAAAATCTGGTAATAGTCGGGGTCTGATATGCAATATTTGATCCTCATCAATTATCGATGCCGATTATCAGTGCCGATTGCCGATACTGGCTACCGTTGCCAATTATGAGTTTGTAACAGCATATCATTATGATATATGCTCATACACATCATATGTATTTTGTTATAAGATGTGATTGGCCATTGCATATGTCATAGTGCAGGTGGTTCATGGGACTCCCTGATAGGTGGAGTTATCTCACATGAGCGCACGGTATGCGTAAGATTGATGCATGATTGGACTGCTTGACTCATGCACTTTGCATTTGTATGATGTGATTACTATATGTCGTAACAACATCAGGGTCGTAACCTCGACAGACACATCAAAGGTGGCCGGATTGGATACCAAAAATATTGTTTCTAGCATCGGGGCGCCATAAATGTCCCTGGGGGAAATTCATAAACCTGATGGTACCAGAGGATAACTCCAACGTCGAGACCGATTGAATATATGAGCGTACGAAGGCCGAATACCAAGAGGTCATGTCTCTCACTGCGTCATGGTTGGTTGGAAAGGGGTGTGGCCTTACCCGCCTGAAGGTAGGGGGCATTGTTAGGCTGAGTTTGACTAGCTCGTGAATGGGTTTGCTATCGACGTGCCGGATAAGTATTGACAGACTATTGGCCAGGTAGATAGTGAGGTTTCTTACGCTCACTTGGACTACTCGCCTGAGAAAAGGGCAGTGTCATTTGGAGTGTACTAAATCTCAATTATTATACAGAGTGAGAACTATATTGATATTTGATACTCTAGTGGTGAGTTGCATTGATATGTGGACTCGGATGAGGATTGGCATGCTTGAGTTGCATCTCGCATCGCATGGTCTTGATATAGCCGATAGCATTCATATCTTGCATCGCATACCTGGGTACGACTGATTACATTCATGTAGTCATCAGCATGATTCCACATTACTCTGATATTACAATCTGAGCACATTCATATTATGCACACATTTCCGCCACCCTCTAAGCTTTCTATAAGTTTATGCACAATTGATGTGTGCAGGTGACGCTAGGATGCCACAACAACATTGAGAGTGGGGCGTGCAACGGACTTTTGGAGCTTTCGATTTTGATATCGTATTTTCCTTTTATGTGCATTGTACTCTAAGCTTTGGATCATATTGGATTTATGATGATGTTGTTGGTTATTGTTTGTGGGTTATGCTTATTACGAATCAAAATCTTGTTTGAAATCTTCCTTGTGAAATCTCAGGATCGAAACTTAGTATATAGGTGTCGGGAGTCGAGAATGGGATACTACGGAGGTTGTCGGTGATCGAAAATTTTGTAAGCCCAGCTTCCAAGTTTGAGGCGTGGCAACATTCCTCCACCAAATAGAGGAGAGAGCCATAGGAGTGAGTCTAGCTTGGTCTAGCCCAACGCCTTAGCCACTTGAGCAATTGAAGCCTTGATCTGATCCTTTACGACACTACCAACCACCTAACTTTCAATCAGCCTTATGCATTTTGCATAATATCATGCCACACCTATTCCCTTCTCATCCCCTTCTTTACTACATACCTTGCATTGGATTCATAGCATTGCACACCTGATCCATTCAAATACTTGGACTGATCGATTTATTACTTTGACAAGTATGGCAGTTAAGACAGATTTATCTAGTTAAAACTATAGCTTGTCATAGCGTAACATCTAACACCTTCACACACTGAATTTTACACACATAATTTTACTATTTTATATACACCGCACTCAACACACGGTCAATTTAAACGTATGCTCTATAACTTGCCAAGTTAATTGGATATCGTTCATTAGAAACGTGGTCCAATTAGTTTATCGCTTCAACAAATGAGTAGTCAATGTATATTTAACTTACCAAAACTATAGCTTGTCATAGGCATTGGATTTAACAAATATTACACACACTATTGCATCGTTAGTGCGCAAGAATTAATCATAATCATCAAAAGCTCGTGAGATCTCATGATGTAAAGATTGTACATTTGTATGGGTAGAGTGGGTACCTAATCCATTCCCTCTCTATAACCGTGGTTCCTTACTTAAAATCTTTAGCCACATATTAAGGAGTCATCTTAGGGCAAGGAAATATTGGATTCTCTATCCTAACATTTCTACACAATGGAATCGGATTAATTGACTAGTGGTAACTCCAGTAAAACACATTCTTTTTACAACCTCACAAAAACATCAGCACAAGGCGCACAATCCACCTCTATGTTAATCCCAACGTCCACGAGTAGGCCACGTGATTTTGTTTGGGTTTTTTTGTAAAGACCCCCACCCATTGTGGTCCCGGATACATATCAATGGTCAGGAATAGGATCAACCAGTTAAAAAGATTTTTTAAAAAATGAAAATAGACGTAAGCTCAATAGGTTAAATAGTAGGACCACCTGATCTTGTTTGGGTTTCTTTAGAGAATCCCCACCCACTGTGGATCCGATGAATATCAATGGTCAAAAATCAGGTTCGCCCTATCAAAATGAAAAAAGAAAAAATGGCTTCGCCCGGGATCGAACCGGAGACCTTCAGTGTGTTAGACTGACGTGATAACCAACTACACCACGAAACCATGTCCGTTTATAATTTGAAATAAAATTATAAGTGCGATGTTGTCCAAAACACAAGGACACAAAATAGAGAACGCCTGATATAGAATTTACATTCCGGTACCGGTTTCGAGAGGTCTTTCGATAAGCTGCTTATTACTTAATAAATATCATTGGAGCACCTTGTTATTAGATTTCTTAACGGAAATGCAGTCCAGCTGTGAAGTTTAGGTGAAATCCACTCCGACCATTGGCTGCTTCACTGCATGCTAGGCCTGGGGCCCAAAAGTCAGCCCCGTCCGTTATTCAAGTGGACTAGACAATCTGAAACAGTGTATGGGACAATGCTCACCCTCCAAAATATTTTCTTTATTGTGGCCCACTTGATTCATGAATGGACCTGATTTTTGGGTCATATAACTAAACTTTGGTGCTGCATCTGATGATGTTTGGCGTGGATTTCATATAATAATAAGAGGGTGGACGTCTCTTTTCTTCAATGTAATCCACCTCAATCATAGGTCAGCCTGATTTTTGGCCCTAACCCTAAAGTGGTACACACATCTGATGTTGAGAGTGGATTAGTGTCCCCTTTCAAAAAATTAAGGGTGGCCGTCTCTCTCTCAACTGTTGCCATATTTCAGCAAATATATGAGGGGAATTTTAGTGGATCCCCACCCTTGTTTTTTTAGCGGGTCTACCATTATGTTTATATGAGATCCACTCCGATCATTAAACGAGTAATCTCACATTCGGGCCAGGGTAAAAAATTCAAGCTAACATGTGATTGAGATGGGCCACATTAAAGGAAACAGTAGGGAAAGAAATATCCACCCTTGATTTTTATAGCGGCCACCGTGATAGCTATATGAAATTCACTCTAACAATTAGATGTCACATCAAAATTTAGTCCCAGGGCCCAACAATCAGGCCTATCCATTATTCAGGTGGGCCACGCCAAGCGAAACAATTTGGACGGTGAACGTGGACCGTGCACCGTTTCCAATCATGTGGTCCACTGGGGTTGATGTTTGGTCCCTAAGCCTAACATCGGGTGAGGCCCACCCCTTTTCATGCCGGACTTCGGTTGACTAGTATAATGATAATTACTTAATTAATCCGGTACTTACAGAAAACTTTTTTTTTTTTTTTATAAAGGTACTGGAATGTAAATTCTATAAGTAGGTAGTTTTTTGCAAAATTCCCTAAACAAAATCTACCAGGCAGTAGGCCCCAATATCATAGGGCCATGGTACAACGACCCCATTGACCAAACAGGCACCGGGTGGAAATGCAAGCCATGTCTTAAATTCCAAGTTACAATAGTTCCATCTCTGGGCTCCTTTGATCCACATCAACCGTCGGCAGGCCCCACCGTAAATGGGCCATCAGTTAGAGATGAAATGGATTGAACAATCCTAGCCGTCCTAGCCGTCCTATCCTCCATTGAAAATGGACTAGCAAAAGGCATCCTTTCGTATGGTTAAGGTCGTTTGACCAGTATGGTTTTTAGTATATGGCCTGTGCCCAGTGAGCGTTCCAGATGAATGGACCAGATCCATTCACGTGTGAAACCTGATAACTGAGAAAATAGGACATTTGAATTTGATCCTTTCCCATTGAAAGGATTTTTCTGACCACACCAGACAATCAGTGGACATGCTTGCCTATCCAGACCGCTCAGTACACATTTTTTATTGTCTATAGCTCAAAAACCTCACTCAGCATATTATCCTAACCACCCAATCTTTGTCTCTTCTCTGTCAGTATTAACCGTCCATTCAATTTTATTACAGATTCAACAATTTGGGTGGCGCACATTATTCCTCAAAAGATCAAATGAATATGAAATGTGGACCGTGCAATTGATGGCCCCCCTCTTGATCATATCATAGCTCAAAAAATTACACTGATTGGAGTAAGCAATCTGTTTAATAAATTGCCTAACTTTTGGAAGCTGAACATGAATCCACAAAAGGTCCACTTTTAGGGACATCCATTGGCGTGCAATTTGGAGTTGGTCGGTCCGGATGAATGTAAATCATTTTGGCGAACTTAACATGGTTGACAAATATGGTGGACTTTAGAACTGAAAAAAGGCCCAGTGAGTAATTTGATGCGATGATACTCTGGCAGAGTACGAAGCTTGACTACATTGTCCACATGGCATGCATTAACTCAAGTTAAAATTGTGGGACCAACTGTAGCAAAGTCATGGTTCTAAAATCATACTGCTTGAACAATCCCAACCTCTGATTTGTGGCAATCGTTTGTTGAAACTTGGACCATTGGATGTTTTTCATTTTTAAAATCGTCCAATCACTATTCACCAATCCAATAGTCGGATAATCAAATAATAATCCTGGGTCCCTACTCATGGCTCAGTAGTAGAGCCTGTGGGTTTCAACCCTGAGGTCATGGGTTCGAGTGGCCATGTGGTGTGTGTGTGGGTGTGAGAGTATGTGTTTAAAAATGAAATTTTTTTATAAAAATCAAATAATCCTAATTTTTAGTTAATGAGATATATCTGAACTGGGACCCATTTGTAGTTAATGATGAATCTGAACTATTTGTATGCCACACATGCAAGTTTACAAGTAATTTTGCACCCATCCTATCATAGACGGAAATTGTCTACTATTACAGCTAAAAAAATTGAACCCACTGTTACTGAATTACAATCCCAAAATCAGATTGGTTGAACAATCCAAACCTCTGATTCATGAAAGCTTGTTTGCTGAAAATGGGACCATAGGATATTTTCCATTTCATATATATAGAAAGCCCACCAATCAGATCATTATATAATCAAGTGTAATCGTTTTGGTTTGTGATTCATCTCTAAACTAGGACCCCCATAGTTTGGACAGTCCAATTTAAATTCATGTAAAATTTCCAAGTACCTGTGTATCATCCATCACACTGCCAGAGTATCAAAGTTTTGTTAAATTATTATTTTTTTTCTCATAATTAAATTACAAGTCAAAGTCATAGTAAAATACATTCAATATTACCATATAATAAGCATGAAGCTGAGCATGAAAACCTGGATTCCCTGACGACCAGTCGAAAACCCCATCATAAGGACCCTTTGGAGGATGTGGGAAAATGGAAGATGGAGCCAGAAAAACCTTACCCAGACATATGATGATTGGACAAGAATCCACCTGCAGGGGCACTGTGGGGAAGTCAGTAATGGGCCTCAAGCCGACATGATGAATGATGTCCCTGCTTATCATTCCCCCAAAGAGAAGCAAACACTTGAAAGAAAAAAATATGGCACGTGAAACAAGCTCCCATCATTTCTAACATTTTTCTCTTTATTAGATGAACTAATCAGTATTTTGCATATGATCGATTCACAAGTTTCATTTCCATAACACCAAATTTATTTTTAATGAAAACATCAAATACAATTTCTAAATTTTAACATCTTTTAACATCCAAACCTTTTTGAGAAAGTGCATGGCTTCAGGTGGGTCACACATGTACTCACTCACCTCTATGACCAGATTGGATTTGGATGACCTTGTTTTGTATGCAGCATGGAATGATTGGAGAAGCAAAGCCCGCATGAATCTTTTTCTTTGTTGACGACAAGATCCATGAGGAAGTTGAGTTGGAAACAATCTGCAACCATCCACTGATGGATCTTTCAGGGCTTCAGTCCAGCAGCCTACAAGTTCTTGTACAAACCATAAGCAAGCTGAGAATTACGTAGTGTCTCGGTTTGGCATTTCATGTAATTTTTGGAATGAGTCTTGCTATGCCCAAATGCACCTCTACAGGTGGCCACGTGTATCCTGGCATTTTTGTGGGACATCCAAGCCACACAAAAGTGGTCCCCATTGTTTAGATGCCTGACCCAAAACGACAGGCCAGTCTGCTCATCAGGCGGGCCCATGTTTTACATGGAACATTGACACTACAAAATTTTAATCCATTATCTGTACATGGTGGTCCACCTGAAGCACGGGTCAGTGTTCCACAAAGATGCCAGGTTGGCTGGTGCATGTATGTAGGCTTACTAAATGTTATGTTAACCAAGTCCAGATAGTCATCGCCATTGTCATCATCATCTACGCCTTTTCCCAACTAATTGGAATCAGCTACATGAATCCTCTTTCTTGAGTATAGTGAAGAAACGGATATTCTGCTGTGTCTAGCGGAAATGAATTTCAATACCTGTAAGAACTACAATGACCAAGATAATTGCAAGTTTAGAAGGCATAAAGGTGTTCCTAAGTCCTAACAGACATTTAGTCC
Source organism: Magnolia kwangsiensis (assembly GCA_037074715.1). NCBI lineage: Eukaryota > Viridiplantae > Streptophyta > Magnoliopsida > Magnoliales > Magnoliaceae > Magnolia > Magnolia kwangsiensis. The sequence continues at coordinate 33,068,221 of CM073576.1, read as the reverse complement.
ACTAAATCTAAGTATGAATACAAAATTTTCAGTAGTTTGAAGAGGACGATACACTGGAAAAGAATGCTTGGAGGCATGCTGGTTGTCAAAAGAGACTTTAAATGTGGGAAAGCCAATGATCGCTAAAGACTGGGAGCCCGACCACAGCTATAATCCACTCCAATCTCACATGGTGGTCCACCGGAAGCACCGATCAGTGTTCCACAGGGTTTCCTTCTAGCCTTTGAGTGGCCCACAACACCAATCCAACACCAAATCAACAACAGATTGATTGAGAACCCATGAAGTCCAACAATCCAGCGAAGAGTTCCATTTCCATACCTCTTTTGGCCACCATGCAGTGGATAAAGAGGCAATCAACCGATTCCTCCTCTTTCCTGCCAAACTATCGATATGTACCACACTCAACCTGCCAAGCCAATTCACGAATAGAATTGCTTCCTCGCGTTAAAAATTCCTTGCAATCTAATGCTTCAAACAACTTCCTTTTTTAAAAAACCCCCACCATTTCACAAAAATCTCCTTTGCAATTGCGGACATGGATAGAGACATAGTGGTTGAAACGAAGTCTCCAGACAGGCCTCATCCAACCAAGCATCTCCAAGATCGCAATTTGACGCCATTCCCAACAAAAAAATTAGATACTTTTCCCAACCATAATTCTAAAGCCTTCTCCATTTATAAAACATCTAAATGGTGGATGTCTCTTCAAAGTTTCTTGCACAAATGGTGGGAAGAATCCGTAAAGTCATAAGCATTTTGTAGTGATACCAGATTCATCTAGACACAAGATATGAAGTCTCAACACAATCAATGCATCAATTTTAAAAGAAGAATGATCACCTGCAACCAGTTGCATGTGAACTTCTCGTGCAACCAGCTCGTTTGCCTAAAGCATCACGTGTAGGACATCCAAGCAGTGTATAAACCATGAAGATCACCTGATGCAAAAGTAAAGTTGATCCACTTACCAGGCATGCCACGTGTGTACATTGGATCAGGCAGCAGGACTAATTTAAAGTTTTATACCATCAATTTTGCTTTGGGGTGGCCCACTTGATGGTTGGAATGGCGTGATTTTTGCGCCAAATGATTCATGCAGGGCTTACTTTACACACAGCTTAGATGTCCTACACACGTGAAACGTAGCGTAAGCTTTGTTGCATGCTGGTTATTCCGTATTGGTAACAGTGGCCGTAATAGTCACCATCATTACCGATATGGGTATCGACTGTAACGGCCGATACAAGGGGCGTAACGGTTGAAAATTTTCTTTTACCTGAAAAATTCTGAAAAAATATTTAGAAAATCAAGAATAATGTAAATATTCCAAATATGTATTCATTTTTTGTTTTGAACATGTTTATGGTAGTGTAAGAGTGTTGTATTGGGCAGTCTAGTGTATTTGTGAATATGATTATATGTATCTAATGTTTACACCTCACAATAAAGCATTAAAACTAGAAATAAGAAAAATTGCATAAATACTACTTTTTCAATATTTTTTTTTTTTTAAAAGGCCATCAGAGCTTCTATTCGCTCAAATCACTTCAATATACCATTTTAATATTAAAAACTATAGTAAGAGTGGTCGAAATCTATTGTAAAATGATCTAGGAGAGTTTTTGAAATGAATAAAGTGTTTTTTTTTTAAGGGAGAAAATGGATTTAAATAAATTCAGTAGAAAAAAAAAAATAGACAAAATAGGAAGTGTTTTTTTTTTAATTAATATTTCTAGGTATCTGGTTATGAAGTGGATTTGGACCACTCTTCTTCATTATTGGTGAATCAAATCTCGGATTTAGGAGAAAAATCAGCACTCACTAAGGAGCCAAAACTCAAAAGGTGAGAAGATTTCGAATATATATATATATATATATAACATATTTTCCTTCAATCTTGGGGTGGATGCCACTACACATCCATGTCTATGCATAATTGACATGCATTGACATTGATTGTGTTGAAAATTTCGACACGTGGGAAGTGAAAATTGGGAAAAATTAGGACAATCCTAATTTTCTCCATTTTCTCCCCTTAAATTGGTAATTAAACAATGAAATTTTTATATGTTGATGAGAGGCGGCCAATCAATCGATTCACCAGAAGCTTTCCATTTTGGAAATTTTTCTTTTTAATTACTCAAAATTTATTTTTAAAATAATGATCTTTTTCATGGAATGCATTTTTGAAGGCAACACTGAACCCTAGATCACTCACACACGCTGCCACTGTCTCTACCATTTCATCTAACGAGCATGAGACATTCTATTTAAGGATGGATGTTGATGGTGATGTGTTGCATTTTTTAATAAAAAATTATTTTTCAGAGATTTAAAAATTATGGAAAAATAAAAAAGAATGCTTACTTTTAAAAAATTATGTGCGTTATTTCATAATTATGCATGCATGTATGGATGGATGTCTGATATCTGTATGTCCGAATGTGTGCCTTGATGGATGGATGGATGGATGAATGTGTTATATATATATATATATATATATATATATATATATATATATATATATATATATAGGGAAAAGGTACTATGCGCTCGACCTCACGATAAGCTCCCATGAGGTCGAGCTGTGTGGGCCCCACCGTGATGCGTGTCGACCATCAACACCGTGCATTTGATGGCTCCCCTTTAAATTATGGGATACCCCAAAAATCAGCCGTATACGGAACTCAGGTGGGCCATACCATCTAAAATCATGTGAAACACCGTTAAAACATATAAAAGCACTTGGTGGGGCCCACCTGAGTTTTGAATGTTGCTGAAACTTGATCTGAACCCTCAAACAAGTGGGACACACATAATGGATGGGCTGGATTTGCAAACCACATTTTTTGTGGGCCCCAAAAATGATTATGAATATTTTAATGGTGCACGGTGCCTCTCCACTTCTGTATGTGGTGTGGCCCACAAAAGTCACGGATTGACTTGATTTTTGAGACCTAGGCCCACGATGGAATGGTGCATCTGACTGATGGGGTAGATGTTCGAAACGCATCACAGTGGGGCCCACACAGCTCGACCTCATGGGACAGACCCGTGAGGTCGAGCGCATAGTACCTTTTCCCTTATATATATGGAAGTATCATGCATGAATGGATTGATAGATGTGTATAAACACATGAATGCATGCATGTAAATATGTATGATTCTTTTTTGCAATATTTTGATTCCTAGGTATTAAACATGCGTCTTTTAGCATCTCTTGAAGTTTTACTAAAAACCACTTTTTTCTCCGTGTTTCCCTCAGTCAGCAATACTTTTCCAAGAACTAATGATATTATCGGTAATATCGATACATGTTTCTGTATCCCCAGTCATCGATACATGCAATGATACCAATACTACAAAACATTGGTTGTAGGTTATAGTCCCTCCTATTAAAATAAAAAAATTCTGGACATTAATTCCACAACCCATTTCTACGTTTTTACATACATAAACAAATTTGTATATCAACCTAGGTATTAGCGAACCCAGTGTCTCGTGTTCTACACTTGCTTCAGCTAATATTATGCAATTCACATCTTTCAATTGTGTCTACACATGTCGATGGTCCAAGTCCATGCCACGTAGTTGAAGAATGTACCACAAAACCAATAATTTGATTTCAAGGACTAAAAATGAAGCGATGCTTGACTAATGATGCAAACCAGCAAGATTTTCATTGACTAAATAATAGGAAGCTTCTCAAAACAAGATTTCTAATTACCTGATGTAGTATATCGGATTGGGAAAATGAGAACTCCGTAGATCATGTTACCATCTTCCCATTTTCAAACATTGACTGGGACCAGATGTATCCAACTTAGAGAGGTTGTCGTTCTTCACTATGTTTCATTTTAGCACAGTATGTCCCATCAACCAGGCTCCTGCATACACACAAGACCATTGTTATAGGACGTTTAGAATTGTGTGCATAAAATACAAAAAATTGGCACAGGGACACTTATGGACACTAATAAAGAATATTTTATTTAAATAATAACATTTTAAAACAATGGAAATTAGAAAATATATTCGCATACTGAGAAATAGTCATTCAAAAAAAGAAATAATTGACTAACAAAACATCAAACACCATGCATGATTGTCTCAAGAAATAATCGTGTAAAAATAATCTCTTTAAACACACACACACACACACACACACACACACACACACAAAAGAAGAACGAAAACAACAATTAATCTTGCGCATTTTTGTTATATATAAAGTTTGTGAGATTTTGTTATACATGTCATGGTACCTTATTTTTTATTCTTTTTCATTTTTTAGGACACTTTCCAAAAAGGAAAGAGGCCTCCAAAAATAAGTGTGTGCCGCTTTAAGTGGTGAGCACTCAGTATTCATAGTACCTATAATGAAAAATGAACCAAAATCTAGAGAGTGGGAGGAAGTCCTCATGGGTTCTTTATTCAAAAGTTATGTTTGGACACCTCACTTGCAGTGCCCAACACGCAGCATTTTACAATGACATCACTTGGACACTTCGTCCATACAGATTTTTAAGTGTCATGTTTAGGAATGTCCAAGTGCCAGCAAGAGGAAAGCCCAGAAAGTTGAGCTTTCCAGGTAACACCGGGAATGGCACAACAAAAATGAGTTTTCTACAGGCCTGAATGAGCAGAATCAAAAGAAGAAAAGGAATTACCCCAATTGTGTTTTTCTTCATATTTGTAATCTTGATTTCCAACTCCTGAGCGGCCTCGACCATACCTCGATCTCTGTACACTTGAATCATGGTAGCAAAGGTGATGTTATCAGGTTTGCATTTTCTTTCCTTCATTAACAAAAACATTTCTTCCATCCTCTTCACTTCTCCAGCCTGGCCATAGGCACTGATGATACAGTTGAAAAACGGTGTATCCAGAATGACATCACTATTGTCTATGTGCCTCAAGATAGTGCGGACCTTCTTCAGAAGACCCGCTTTACTGTATCCACTAACTAGAGAACAATAAGTAATGGAATTCGGCTTCAATCCTTGAATCTTCATTGACTGGAAAAAGTAGTCCATCTTTTCAATATTTCCTGCTTTTCCAAAAGTTTCGATAATTATATTGAAAGTAACAACCGTTGGAATGTAAAACCGTTTCTTCATGTAATCCATAACTAAACCCATTTTCTCATACATGCCTGCCATACCATATGATCTGATCATGATGTTAAATGTCTTTATGTCTGGTCCAATACCCATATGACAAAACTCCTCGTACCACTTTTCCATCATCTCTATCTGTCCAACATTTCCATAGGCCCAAATGAAAGAGTTCAGTGTGAAAACATCAGGCACGCAACTGCCAGTTTCAAGCATGTCAGACAGTGAACTCTCCATCAGTTCAAACATCCCAGCCTTACCATACCCATCGATTATAGCATTGTAAGTAACAGTGCTGCACTCAATCCCCAGATACGACATTTCAGTAAGGACCCTACTAACCATATCAAAGCGGCACAGTTTACAGCAGCAATTGATGAGGATTGTGTATGTGTATACATCGGGTTTGCAGTCGGAAACTGACTTCATTTCGTCAATTGTATGAAATGCCTCAGCAAAAAGACCACTGAGGCCATATACGCCCACAAGTGACGTGTAAACATCAACATTCGGTTTGAGTCCTTCAGACAGCATGGTTTGGAAAAGCGAGCTCGCCTGCACAGGCTGCCTGCATTTTCCAAGCATCGTCAATAGCTTCGCATATGTTTGGCATTTCGGATTGTACCAGTGTTGTTTGCGAAGTAAGCCAAAAATCTGCAAATGCAAAAATACAAAAGATTTTTTTTTTTAAAAAGACCATGATCCATTGAGAGCTGCAGGGGGAAAATGCAGTTCGATTTGGAATGAATAAGCTGTCTTGAAACACATACAGGAAGGAAAAATAAAAAATAAAATCCTATAGGCAATAGAAAGTGCACTACTTGCATGGACCTTCTAGGAGGCAACGGGACCAAGGAGGGTCCATGTGTTAATTTCAACCATGGAGAACTTCCTGTACGCATTCCACAACGGATCATTTCAAAGATGCGAAAACATGACGTAATCAATACCATGAAAAGTTTCTGTGGAAAATGTGGTGACATCGTCAATCTGAATTTGTCATTCATTGATACAACTAGTAGAAAGCTGCAGTGCAAGAATCACACCAATCAGATGATCCTAACCCTTTGAATGGGGCCAATTTCTATCTCTCATAATGCCGCCTACAAGAGTGAGGAAGTGTGTAGAGAAAGAAGCGTGAAGGCATTCTCTGACAGTGGGGAAGAGGAAAGAGCTATCTCTCGGGCATAGGAATAGAGTGTGTTACTTTAGAATCATAACAAACATTTAAGTGGGATCTATCTAGCAAATGTTTCAAGATGATGATTGGATCTATTTTGTTTCTCCAGTTAATCTTGACTGTCCATTTTCATGCTGTTGATCAGAAGCTTAGGATCACCCAATTGGCATGATTTTTGCACCATGGCTTGCTCCTTAGCTCTATGAATAAATAACAGTTCGGATTGACACTAGGTCACCCTGCCATTTAAAAAGTTTGGGGACATAACTAACATCCCCATGAAGGTGACGCACGCACACACAGAGATGTATCTATGTATATGTTTATCTATACTATAAATAACATTAGTAACATTTGGGACTTTTTTTCCTCTCACGATTAGTTTTGGAGGGCATCAAACATTGAAAATTCAAGGACATAAAGACCTTTCAATTAAATTTAAATGCATTTTAGGAATTTAAAATTGCTGTTTGTGTTCCTGGGACAGCTCAGATTTCACCTGCAAAAGCCACCCAATGGTTTGCTTTTTTTACCAGCAAAAAGCCTGCAGAAAGCCTACTTTTTTCTTTAGATAAAACACTTTCATACTCAAGCAAAGTATGATTAATGATGCTCGGGCAATTAGATATCACTGAGAAAATGCGTACTTGGCATACAAATAATTCAAAATAAACCTTTCAAACTATGTGTGCCAGTTTAGATGTGTCGTGAGCCAAAACCTAATTTTATTTGGTTATTTAATTATTAGATTGTTGGGCATTTAGTAGATGCTCAAACTGAAAAATATCCAATGCTCCATGTTTCAAAAAGAAAAATATCCAATGGTCTTCTTTCAAAAAACAAGTTTCCACAAATCATAGGTCAGAATTCTCCAAAAAATGTAATTTCCAGAATCTAACCTAGCGTCAGTGGGTTCCACAATACAGTCGCTTTAATTTGAGTAAACATATTCCACGTGTACCATTTCATGTAAATGTGTATCAAGCGTTCATACACAGCCAGCATATCATATACCTCCTCCTTTCCCTCCTGTAACTCTGGGCGCAGCCCCCTCTTGGACTAGAATCCTCCTCTATAACAACTGTTTTATGCAACGTGTAAAATAAAAAAGCTCTTTGAGGCCCTCCATGTCACATGCGTCAAATCCACTCTGTCCATTAAGTTGCCGTGCACGCCTACAATCTATGCCATGGAGCCAAAAAACATTCTAAAACAAAATCTAAAGTGGGTTATAACTTATCCCACAGGGAACAATACAGATGGAACACTAAACATATGTTTGTCCATGGGGCCAAAATGTTGTTTATATTTCATCAAATGTAAATCACCAGGATTAATGGAATATAGAAATATCAGCCTAATTCGAGACACAATCCACAACGCGTGAACTTAGAGGTTTTAGGTGGAATTTTACATTTGTTCCCATTGGTTTGGTCCATCTAAGATTTTTACCAGGCTGATCTCTTTTGTGTACAGTGAACATAAGGACTTTCACACGATGGACAGATTGGATTTTACATATATAACATCATGGTCCCAAAGGGCATGGATGTTTTATGCGCAGCGTAAAATAGTTGTTGTAGATGATTCCAGTCCCCCTCCCCAATTTCTCTCCTCCGTCCTCCCTCCATGTCCATTGCCCGCATCACACCCCCAATCTTCCTAATGATTGCCCGCTTCATTGAGACGTTAGCAACATCCCCAAGCTTTTAAATGACACGTGGAATCTAGACAGTCCATTCATTCATACCAATAGGGGCAAGCCATGGTGCAAAAATGACATTAATCTGATGATCCTAACTATCCAATCATTAACATGAAAATTGGACAGTCAAGATGCTGAGAAACAAATAGGTCCAATCATTGTCTTTAAGTATCTATTCAATAGGCCCCACCATGGATTACTTACGATTCTAGAGAAGCACTTTGGTTTGATGATGCTAAACATCCAATCTAGGCCTGTGAAAACCAGAAGGTTGTAACATGATGGCCACATTCAAAGGGTTAGGATCATCTGACTGGCATTATTTCAAACGTGGCTTGCCCCTAGTGTTATGAATGAATGGACAGTCTGCATCAGTGACTGACTGTCCAATTCCCCACATACAGCACCGAAAATCTTTTATCCTTTAGTAGAGTGTGATGGACAATATGCATGAACTGTCCAAATTTTGGTACTAGTTTTGATGCAACACAGACCAAAAATTACACTTAGTTGATTATCTAACTATCAGATTGGCTGACATTTATTGGACAATTAAAAATGTAAAATATCCCATGGTCTTATCTCAGCAAACAAGTGTCTATGAGTTAGAGGTTAGGATTGTTCATATATATATATATATATATATATATATATATATATATATATATATATATATATATATATATATGTGTGAACAGTAACTTACAGACATGGACTCCACAATTTAGCTGGTCTAATTTGAGTTTTTATTTGATGCATGTATTATTTATAAGTGCTTGCTTATCAAGCATCATTCACAATCAGAGTATCAAATAATTCCCCTATTCAAATTAAAAGAAAAAGAAAAGGACAAAACAGACCTGTTTAGAGAGAGAGAGAGAGAGAGAGAAGAAGAAAGGGTCCACAAACATCGAATTAAGATGATACAAACTGCTGCAGCAGTCATGCTTAAGGGCGTGATTGGGTGCACCATTGAAGAGCAGATAACCAATATGGGCTTGCCCCACAAACCGCGAAAGCGTATCTGAAGATAGATACCTACTGGGTTACTTTCACAAACCTAAAGCCACATGGGTGGAACTTTAATAAGATCCACCGCGTCCATCAGCTTGATTGGCATAGAATTGTAATTCCAGCCATCCCAACACCAATTTGAATGGCATGGAATTGCAATTAGAGGTTCTGATTGCACTTCATTGCGGACTAAAATGGTGAAATCCCCACATTGGCCATATACTCTTTATTGAACTGATGTATTGCAATCCAGTATAATTGAGCATCCAAACACACCCAAAGTTTTCATACAATCACAGTTCACCGACAAATCAAACCTATTACAGGAAGCCGAAATTGAAAAAATCCTGCTACAATCAAACCCAAAATTATAAAATAAATATAACCCAATAAAATTTCAGCAAAGAGTCAACTTACAATCGAAAATGGCAGATTCTTTGAGTATTTTAAGAAAATAAAAACTACCCAATACTTCAATTCATCTGATAAAAAAACCATTTATAGCAAATAACAAAATTCAACATCCTACAAAAAAAAAATATAAAATAAAATAAAACCCACCAACCTTGAGCGCAGCTTCCCATCGATTGCTGCGTATAGAATCATCCAAAGCTTCTAATACGGCCTTCGGCCAAAGACGCGAGTATTTCACGGAATTCGCCTTCCTTTCGATGTTTCTAACCGCAGCCTCAGTCCTTAGAATCCGAGAGAGCGCTTCCTTCGATTCCTTCTGGATCACTTTAGATGTATCTCCGCTCCTTTTCGCCGATTTCACAAAGAGAAATAGCGGTTTTCTTCTACCGGATGGTTTACATGGGATTGCAGGAGAAGTGAAATGAAGAAAAGAGGAAGAAGAGCGCAAGTTAGCAGTATCGATGAAGTGGAACTGCATTGCGCGGGATGTAACTGAACGGAGAAAACGCGACCCTCTACTGAAAGGAGAATAGCTTTGCGGATTGAGTTTGTGGGGGCGGGGATTGTGGTGTGAGAAGCTCACCAGGATATAGCGTGGTATGGATTCCATGAGGGGCCCACCGTGATATATGCATTTTATCCACGCCGTCCATCCGAGCTGATTTTAGATATTGAGCTCAAAATCGAAGCATTTTCAAAGCCTAAATGGACAAGACCACAGGAAATAGTGGGAATTGAACGCCCACCGTTGAAAAGATGATATTTGTGTTTTCCCTTCATCAGGGTTTGTGTGACCTTATCAACAGGTTGGGTGACAAATAAACAACACTGTGGGCCTTGGGAAGGTTTCAACGGTGGAGATCATTATCCCCACTGTTTTATGTGGTGTGGTCCACTTAAACTTTAGACATGCTTCATTTTTGTCCTTGAGCCCAAAAACCAGCTGGAAAAACGGAAGGACGGCATAGATAAAACACATACATCAAGTGGGTCCCACAGAGAATACACACCACGCCAGTGTGGGGGTGAGGGGTAGATGTGAGCTACCCTTGCGGTCCGGAATTTCATACCATGTGGTTCGTTGATCTAGACCGTTTAATTTTATTGGAGTCACCGAAAATGAGAGATGACCAAAAACTCTAGAATATTGAAAGATCTTATCTGTCAAAATTTTGGACATCTTGTCCATTGCTGTATTTTTATCTTAACTGTTTATCTGTATGTAACTAGCCTAATAGTTAATAAACTCCTGTCGAAAGTATCTTCCCAGCGGTTGGATCACCAAACCGATTGGTGCATAATCAGTAATCACATTGGTAAGATACATCCTACCAAGGAGTCATTTGTATTGAGTCCCTGCTCATGGCTCTGTAGTGGAATCATGAGAGTTTCAATACTAAGGTCATAGGCTCAAGTAACCAGCGGTGGGCCTTTTCGTCGACCACATTAACAACCGACTAGATTTTTTTTGTCTTCCCCACGCAACTTCCATTTGCATCGAAATTAGTAGAATGTATAAGATTTGCCTGATGATAGTTCTTTTACGCACACGCTAGCCCACCGTATCAACTGTTTGGATTAGATGAGTGAGGTGGGCCCTTCCTAATGAATGATGGTTCGAATAAAAATGCCCTTGATAAGCACGATCACACAGAGCTCCAACCATGTCCATTACCAAGCTACACCATTTTTTGCCCTACCTGTTAAACGTGTAAGACATCTGAGCTGTCACAAAGGCGGGCCCCATTGGGAAGATCACCTAATGCAGAAATCAGGCCAATCCAGAAGTAGCGTGCGGGACACCTGGCAAAATGGATGGACAGGTGGATTTCTCACAAACATCATGGTGGGCTCCACCTAACTTCAGGAACTTCCTTTGACAGATGCTTGTGAGAAATCCACCCAGTAGACCGTACCACTGGAAGAAGTGGGTAGGGAAATGCTTACAGTCAAAACCTCTCTAAGGGTCCACCGTGATGTTTATACGCCATCCATATTGTTCATACTGTCATTCCTATTGGGATGAACTGAAAACACCAAATTATTAGCCTATCCAAAACTTCTATGGACCCTAACAATGGCCGTTCAGTGTTTCCTGTCATGCAGCCTACTTGAGTTTTGGATCTGCCTCATTTTTTTGGCACATCCTAAAATGATCTGAAAAAAATGGATGGACAAGGTAGAATTCTCACAAGAATCATACTGGCCCCACCAGTAGTGACCACTCTACTGGTTGGTGCCAGAAAACCTGCAAGTTTTTTATCCATTCTGTCCATCCATTTTGCAAGCTCATTTTAGGACATGAGCCCAATAATAAGGCAAATCCAAATTTCAAGTGGGCTACACCACAGGAAACAGTGGTGAGGTGGTGCATGAAGCCTTTGAACACCCACCATTAAAAACTTCCTAGAAATTGAATTGAATACTCAGTATGCTAAGTAAACTCTGTGGGGCCCACCATAATGTTATGTGTCATATCCACATTGTCCATCCGTTTTTCCATATCATTTTAGGGCATGGTCCCAAAATTAAAAAACATCTAAAGCTCAAGTGGACTACACTACAGGAAATAGTATGAGTATGCTAAGTAAACTCTATGAGGCCCACCATAATGTTATGTGTCATATCCACATTGTCCATCCGTTTTTCCATATCATTTTAGGGCATGGTCCCAAAATTCAAAAACATCTAAAGCTCAAGTGGACTACACTACAGGAAGTAGTATGAATTGAACATACACCGATGAAAAAAATTTGAGTCCACGTAAGTTTTGGATGAAGCTGATATTTGTGTTTTCCCTTTGTCCATATCTTTGTAATCTTATGAAGAGGTTGGATGACAAATAAACATTACCGATGGACCCACTATTTCATGTGGTGTGATCCACTTAAGTTTTTTTTTTTTAATGTTTCAATTTTGGGCATAACCTCTAAAATGAGCTGAAAAAATGGATACATCCATGGTGGGCCCAACAGAGTTTACTCGGTACCATAAAAGCATACTAAGTTACCAGTACGCAATTGGCTTATTAGCCATCCAACCTGTTGATAAGGTCAAACAGACCTGGATGAAGGGAAAATACAAATATCAGTTTGCTCCAAGAAGTTTTCAACAGTAGGACAGCAAGACCTGGACCTGGATGAAGGCAAAGTACAAATATCAGCTTGATCCAAGAAGTTTTCAACAGTAGGACAGTAGGTGTACAATTCCCACTGTTTCCTGTAGTGTGGTCCACTTGAGCTTTGAATTTGCTTCAATTTTGAGCTCATGGCTTGAAATAAGCTGGCAAAACAGTAAACCACATACATCACAGCAGACCCCACCAAAACTTTCCCACGCCCGGCAATATGCCTCAAATAAAACAAGAGGTAAAAACGTCACCACTCAGATGGGGTAAAACTGTGAAAACAAGAGGTCATGAGAAGCAAATACAACTTCTTTATCAGTCGAAGTCAATGCAGAATGTTTTCAACTGTATTTACAAACAATAGGCGGTTTTTTTGTCATTGGCCGGAGAGGCAGGCGGTTTTATGAGGGAAATGCATCCATTTAAAAATAAAATTAAAAAATCCTTTGATTGTTATGAAAGATTATTGGCATGATTTTTTTCCACTGGAACTGATCTAAATGGGGTAGCAGCACTTAACAAGAGGTTACTCCCCAAATTGCATCAGATGGATAATTACAAATAGAAGGTTGGTGTGGTAGTGATTTGATGCAGCCCCATCTCCATTTGGTCAAAAACACAGGGTCACCATCAAATCCCTGTGTGTGTGTGTGTGTCTGTGGGCGCAAATCCATGCACATAATAATACAAGCATTGTAGGACTCAATGTAGATAGGTCGTCCAGAGGTCATATCGATTGAACAATCCTAACCTTCGATTAATTGGCCTTTTTTTATATAAATTCAATTTTGATTGTTAGATCAAGCTATGTCAAACTAGAGAATCATCCTTGTTCATCAAACTAGGCATGAACCAAAAATCATGAGAATTGACTAATGAAACAAAAGAGCCTACCTCAACGAACTCAGAAAATTTTCAAGTCATCAAACTGCAAACTACAAAGTAGAACACCTATTGCGATTCACGTAATTATGGATCAGTCTTCCCGCCAGTCCCGTCTGCAAGACTCATTGCAACACATGTAAAATGTCGTCATGGGCTCATCAGCTGATCGGATCTGGATCTGCTTGAAACAAGCCTCACCATGGCCACAAGCTGGGCAGGTTGCTGTATCAAAGGAGAAATGTCAACGTTATGGAGAAAGAATTACAATGCTGATTCTAAATGGAAATTGATGATTTATTAGCCCCAAGGGATGGGTGCGAGAGTATTTTATAAGGTTAAACCTGTGGGGCATTTTATAAGGTTAAACCTGTGGGGCCATCTGGCCTCCATGTTCAAGCAGCCAATGGTGTATAGCCTAATTTTATAAAGGGGCAATATCAGGTGATGTGCTGAAAATAGCCATAACATTCAACCAAATAACTGATAAAGTCAATTCGTGGTGTTTTACTCACCCAAAGAGTCCTTTGTCCAAATCCGAGTTGCATTAGAAAGATGACTTTTTTTAATGGTTTGAAAGATAAATGGAATTCCCATTTCAAAATTTATTTCATTGATGAAACACAGCCGGGCAAACTAAATAATAACAATAATAATAAATGAGGCAACTGAACTAATATAAAAATTCCATGATAATACAAAACATTGAGATTCTACCCTACAACACCACTCCAAAAGAGGAAAAAAGATTGAAAAACGTATGGACCACACAAACACACCAGTACGAATGCCAAGCTATGGAATTAAGGATGTAGCACTCTTTAGATATTTGTACCATGTCAATAGGTGATGTCGCTAATGAACACGTCCAACACTCTGTGATGTAGCCTATATAAACAACTAATTTACATATAAATAATTAATTTTAAGGTTTGTTATTATTATTACTACTATTATTTGAAAGGTAACAATGTTTATTATTAATTTTTATTTCTTTATTTTTGTAACTCTTTTCACATATACATGATGAAATAAAATGAAACATTCTAGTGTTTAAATCATCTATATGGATGCATTGGAACATCTGACCTATAACAGCAACTGCATACAACTCCGATGCAGATGATAGTGTCCAAGTAGCATAGATGCAAAGAGACTAAGAGGGTGACACTGAAAAGAGACTGCTCCATGAAAAGAGGGAATCAATGAGACATGATTAAATGCCAAAGGGACTAAACCCACATTAACACAAACATAAACACAGTTATGTAAATTAAAAGTTGTCGGATTTTGGATAGAGTTGATGAAACTGCTCCATATCAATTGCTTAGAAGTTACATCAGTTTCATGCTCTTTGGCAAGAAGTCCAGCCCCTAGCTGTTGAATGACTCAGGAAAACAATCTCATGACCAACCAGCTTCAGTTTCTAGTCCTTCTAGTTTCGCTTCAAGAAAGAACATGTTTGGCTCAACAGTTGCCATCTATTCATCCATGAATGTCACCTACCTTCCAACTAAAGCCAATTCTACTTCCAATCCATCTCCTACACTTGAAAATCAGAAGATATACAAGGGGAAAAAAAAAAATCTAGCAAGTTAGGCCATATTTTATCCAATCAAACAAATTGGGTTAGCCATTTCTTCAATTGTTAGCATGCTGCTTTAAGGTACACTTGTATCTGAGTCCCTCCGGAATTTTGACCCCCACGGAGAAAGCAAGGTGGAAAGAGAAGGAATAAACACAGCTAACACAACCATTAGTTAAGCTACCCCAGTCCCAGTGCCAAAACTGTCAACTAGAATACTAAGAATATATGATAAACAGTAACCGAACCTGATAAAAAACATTCATCCATCTTTAGGAATTGAACCATTAGTCTGACCCCAACCAAAGGGCCCCAAACATATCGAGGACATGAGCACGAGACTAGTCCTACCCCATTAGAAGAGGCCCTACCTTAATGGCCCCATAGTGTAAAATGTAACAAAACAATGAATGAAGTGCTAAAAATTTCAGACATCAAGAAAAAGATGGAACTGGAAACAAATACTGGACATCAATAAAAATACCAATTTAGGGCCTGTTTGATTTTCCGAATCCACAGTAAATACCTTGTAAATGAGTAATGATTATTTCCTTAAGTAATTACCGCATGGTTCCCAATGCTTGACTTTTTGAACACGGAAACCAAGGAGGTGCAAATTATATGTGGGGCCCACTGTGATGTATGTAGCTCATCCACACTGTCCATCCGTTATGCCAGCTAAATTTATGGCATGAGCCAAAAACTGAGGCAGATCCAAAGCTTAAGTGAAGCACACTACAGGAACTGAACACCTACCATTAAAAACTTCTTGGGGCCACTGTTTCCTTTGATGTGGGCCACTTGAGTGTTGGATCTGCCTCATTTTTCGGCTCATGGCTCAAAATATTCTGGAAAAATGGATGGATGGCACAGATATGTCATATATATATCAAGGTGGGGCCCACAAATTTAAACCAACCCTTTTGGACCGGTTTTCAAAGTGGAAATACCAGCACATTTTCAAACAGAGTGAAAGTGTAATAATTGCCTATTTATCAGGTATTTACCAAGGATTTAAAAAATCAAACACACCCTTAAAGATGGATGGAACTTATAAGTGTTGCCCTCTATACTCAACAATCATAAATTTGTAGGGATGAATTTCTTTATAAAGAACAACTTTATTAATAAGAAGAAATGACGAGACAAAAGGGGTAAGGCATGCCCAATACATGAAATCGTTATGTAGACTCTAATGCAACTATATCAATAAAGAAAAGTATTTGCAACGTGTAGACACCCGACTTAGTATCCAGTTATCCAAGACATCTAATCTACTTGCATTGAGTAAGGAGGATCTTGACTTGTGGCCCCAATTTTGCAGGGATTAAGCACAATTGGATTAGCCCTTCACTAAGCCTCAACCCCCACCTAAACCCCATTTTCCTCAAACAAGATTCTAGGAACCATTAGGCCATCAGACTTCCACGAAGTACCATGAAACATGCAATCATTATTACGGGCACGTGTTTGGGAGGCGTATGGAAATTTCAAATGAAATCCCGCCATTTCCCACATTAAATGATGTCTGCATTTCAGCCCTTCCCAATGCTTCCACGCATCATCATTAGACGGAGGCGAAATGACTGAAGCCACCGTAGCGTGCTCCTCCTTCCTACATGATACCGTATACATGCGGCCGTTGCAGCTTATAAACACAACTCCAAAACCAGTGCTTACATCTCCAGCCCTCACAGCAAAGTGTCTCACCTCCTTTTATCTTCTATTTTATTGTATCCATGTGCAAACATGATTTCTGCGTTAATGGAGGTTTGGCTGGAGGGGCCATTGCTGATGTGGTTTAGCCACATCTGGGTTGGTATGTATGTATGCGCATGATTTACTTGGGTGTTTGTTTCAGGAGTCTCTGGAAAATCTCAGTGCAGAAGGTATCCTGAATGGGAGGGTGTAGGCTGCTGAAACACGAGAAGAATAGTTGTTCTGTTTCAATAACTATCAGACAAAAGAGAAACAAAGAGAGGTCACGTCAGTGCATTTTCCAGATGATATCACAGGACCAAGCACACTTGCATTGTAGTCGACTTACCATCAGTGCTGCTGACTTTTCATGTAAGTTGTAACCATTACAATGGCACGTTACATTACCACAGTAATGCCTAAAACAAACACATCATCTCAGTCCAATCTCTCCAAAATTTGCGTTGAGTACCAACGATGCATCATCCTGCCTTCCTCTTGCCAACCTAAGACAGTAACGGCCTGTTTGGATCATTGAATACCATAGTAATGTGGTGGAAAACTCACATCATTACACTTTACCAGTGATTGGATATAGCCAGCTGTCAAATCATAGTAATCCTTTGGAATCACCTAAGAGACTTCGATTGGCGGAGGTGTGTTTATGTGGCATAGTTCCGTGGGTCCCACCACGATGTATATATTATATCCACACTGTCCATCCATCTTGCAAAATCATCCAAAGCGGAAACGGACCACACCACAGAAAGCAATGGGGATTGAACACATGTCATTGAAAACTCCTTGGGGTCCACAGAAGTGTTGGAACAAGCTGATATTTGTTTTTTTACCTTCATCCAGGTCTATGTGACCTTATGAACAGGTTGGATGGCAAATAAACATCCTAGTGGGCCCTAGGAAGGTTTCAATGGTAGGCATCATTGTCCCCACTACTTTTCTGTGGTGTGGTCCACTTGAGCTTTGGATCAGCCTCATTATTTGGATCATGCCCTAAAATGATATTGCAAAATAAATGGACCGTGTGGATATAACACATAATGAAGAATTTACATCAACGTGCATCAACCATGGTGAGTACTTTACATACATATCCATGGTTAGAAGTGGAGATGCGTGAGTGGTATTGCGTACGGCTAATACCTTGTTATAATTCCATATACGGTGGTGATGATAATCATTACACATTTACAACACGTTATGGCTGTTATCGCTAATCCAAACAGACCCTAAGGAACTCCTCTTGTGGGCATAAGAATGACTATCACAGAGTTTTATATTTTTATTTTAGAGATAATGAAGACTTTATTAAAAAGCCCACCAAAAGGTATGAGAAGATGACGGATTTATTTATTTTATTTTATTTTTTTGAGGGGGGGGGGGGGGGTATGGGGCTGTTGGGAACTGTTTTGGATTCGTGAGGTTTGTTTTGGGATAGGGAATTGGGAAAATTTTTGGCACATGAAGGGACAAGAAAATAGAAAGGATTAAAAGAGAGAGAGAGAGAGAGAGAGAGAGAGAGAGAGAGAGAGAGAGAGAGAGAAGAGGAAAGCCCTTGCAAGAGCAATACTTGCTCTTATATCAAAATAATACAACTAGATCGCTGAAGAAACCAATTCACGTTCAAAATTTAACATTCAAATCACATGCAAGGGGGGGGGGGGGTTATAGGGCTGTTGGGAACTGTTTTGGATTTGTGAGGTCTGTTTTGGGATAGGGAATTGGGAAAAATTTTGGCACATGAAGGGACAAGAAAATAGAAAGGATTAAAAAAAAAAAAAAGAAGAAGAAAAGAAGAAAGCCCTTGCACGAGCAATACTTGCTCTTATATCAAAATAATACAACTAGATCACGGAAGAAACCAATTCACGTTCAAA
The DNA here is from genome assembly GCA_037074715.1 of Magnolia kwangsiensis. Taxonomy (NCBI): domain Eukaryota; kingdom Viridiplantae; phylum Streptophyta; class Magnoliopsida; order Magnoliales; family Magnoliaceae; genus Magnolia; species Magnolia kwangsiensis. The sequence continues at coordinate 33,049,601 of CM073576.1, read as the reverse complement.
ATTTAACATTCAAATCACATGCAAGTGTGAAAATTTTGTAGACAAAGAAGGAAGGAATGTGAGCAAGCTCAACAGTCTCCTTATCTTGCAATACCATAGAGAAACAAAGTAATTTTTACTTGAAGAAGAATATCATTCATCTATATTATTATGCATGTTCTGTGCCATTTTTATTTTTATTTTATTTTGAAATGTGAATACACACACTCACACACACACACACACACACACACACACACACACACAGAGCTGGGCATGTTGGACCCGATCCGGTGGATCCAATCCGATCCAACCAAATCCGACCCGATTCGAACCGATCCAACGGTCTGGATCGGTCAAGTTTGAGTATGATCAGGCAAACCCGACCGTTAATCGGATCAAGTTCGGGTCAATGTCAATTCGAACCGGACCGATCCGAAATCCGATCCGAAATCCGATCCGGATCGAATGTATTAACTAATAATTTACTATTTTACCCATCACCTATATATATATATATATCATTTTACCCTTTTTTACCCTACCTATCCCTCTCTACCCGCACGGCTACACCCGAACACCCAAATCCCCCAAAACCCTCTCGTCTCTACCCGAAGAACGCCGGCCACTCTCGATTTGGTAGGAGGACCCACTCGGCCTTCAAAATCTAAAAAACCAACATTGTTTGAGGGCTCCCGATCCAGTAAGTTTTGAGCTCTCTTTCTTTCTCTTTCAATGAAAAACTCTATTTGAAGATTTTGGTATTTGGGTGTCTGAGGATGTGTGATTTCATACTTGAATTTTTGTTATTTGGGAGATGCTTGCTTTTTGGGCGCTCTCTCTCTCACTCTCTCTCTCTAGGAATGGACAACCCTGATTTTTTTATCAAGGCACCTATCCAATGAGACCCAACTAGTAGATAGCTTGGATTTGTGCCTTGTGTGTCGAGTTTACCTGTGTAGTGGCGTTTAGATCTGCTGCCTTAAATGCATCTGTTGGGTAAATAAACCTCCTATTTTGTATTCAAAAGAAAGTAAATGGTGACTAAATCATGATTTGTTGATGGTTGATGTTAATAATGGGGGCGAGATCCAAGACATCCATCAATTTGGGTCCGATCCGAACCGTGCCCAATTCGATCCAACTTGGTTTTCCTGACCGAGTCGGACTCAGATCAGATCAGGCAATGCACATTTCGGATCAGTCCGAGTCAGGTGACCCGGACTCGGTCCCAGATCAGATCGAGTTCGGATCAGGCTATTGAGATTTTAGATCGGATCGAGTTGGACCCAATCCAATCCGACTTGGACCGATGCCCAGCTCTACACAAACACACCACATGGGTTCTCGAATCCATAACATCATACTAGAAACACAGTATCTACCACTAAACCATGTTCTATGCCATATTTATAAGGAGAGGCATACAAGATTTCCTTGTTTGAAAGCATTGCAATAATGTTGAAGAGCTTCAACGGGCACTCCTACTCTTTGTTTGAATTCTTAACACCTATAGGACCTTAATAGGCTATTAAGTCATCACCCAATTCCCTAGAAGGGTTCTTTGCATTTCTCCCCAACCCCCAATTGCAATGCAGGTCTAGAGCCTTGATGCCCCAAACTCCACGATCATTGCCCACATTCTCCCCCTATTCTTTCTTCTCTTTCTATAGTAACCTTGTTATGGCACTTGGTCTCAAAAAAGGAGTTTGTTTAATCTCTAAAAGCCCTAGCATTCCTCCCTTCAAATGCCTCATGTTATGGCACAAGGATCTCCATAATGCATATGGCCATATGCCCACTTGCACCAAAAGCCCCTCTCCAACTATCCAAGGCATTCACCACTTAGACCAGAAACACCCAAATAACATCAAAGTGTTTCACAAAGAAATTCCAAACTCCTTGTGTCATCTGATGAAAAGGTGGTTAGCTGATTCTTTCACCGTCCTACATAATACAAACATGATTTAGATGGACCTTCATGTTCTTTTAGATGATCAAATGTGCGTGTCTTTTCTAAGTATGGCCGTCTAATAAGATACGTCGCTCCATGAGGAGTTGGAGCACCACACACTCCCCAAAATAAGACATCTTCCAACTTTACAAAACAAATCCACTAAGCCATGTATCTTGGCATCCTTTAGCTTTGTTCTAAGGACCAGGTTCCAAGCATTCTTGTCCCCAATTCCTTCAATCCAATCCTTCATTCTTACCTTATTTCCCCTTAGTTTACTGACCTCCCATTCAAACAAGATGGAATTTACGATCCAGCCTTTTGAATTCCCAAAGGAAGCAGCCTCGAATTAACTCAAGCTTATACAACAAAGCACAAGGGATCTTAAATAATATTATAGAACTCTAAAGAGTGCATATGATTATGTAATCACCTCTCAACAAAAGTACAACATTTGGCACAAAGACAACTTCCTCCCAACCCATTCAATGATCAGGTCACAGAGAGTCTTCAGGGTTTATCAAACCCAACAAGAGACCAAGGTACAGATAGGGAGAATGCCAGTTCTTCTTTTATGCTTACAAGGAAGGTATACCAATCTGTCTACAATATACAAATATGTAGAAAACAACCCTATTTTCTTATACCCTTAATGCACGTAAACAAAACCCTAAGTAGTACCAGTGCAAAAACCTCAAAAGGAATATTATTGGGTTTTACTAATAAGAACAAGGAAAATAATGTAAGAAAGGAATAAGTCAAAACCATGAATTGGAGAAACAAAAGAATGAATGAGAGAACATGAGACAGAAAGTATATAGAATTCCAAAACTAGTACTTATCACCTGATAAGAACGTACTTATCACCTGATAAGAACCGATTTCATCCATAAACAATACAGATGTATCGGCCTAATACAGGCACAAAATGGGCAGATGCGGGGTGATATGATCCAGTTTCAATTGTGACTGATATGATACGCCAGAAGTAATTTTCAATCCTCGTTTAGGGTTCCAAGACCCCAAATATAAATGTGAAGGTTTTAAATACATCTGATGAATGTAGGATGGGGCCCACCTTTTGCATGGCTCAAATGTTCTGCACATGAGTCAAGTTGGTGGGGATCAATATAATAGAACAAGCTACGCATAGAACGACGGGGGGTATGTGATCTTTCAACCCAACTGAAATCTAAAATGCCAACACAAAATCCACAACCCACTACAACCAAACTCTAATACACCGATACAACAAAGACAAAAGAATTTCAATCCATTCAAGCTGTAAACTTCTTTTTGAAATTCTAGACCACATGAGAGAGAGAGAGAGAGAGAGAGAGAGAGAGAGAGAGAGATAGAGAACCTTGGGTTTTAGGGGCATTTTTCATAGATTCGGCCCAGCTGAAAATGGGCTCCACCTCTTTCGTTGGCAGCCTCTCCTTTTTAGTGATCTGCAAATATATACACATGTAGAGAGAGAGACAGAGACAGAGAGAAAGATCAGGATAGGACCTAATATTTTTTATTTATTGCTATCTTTGGAATAACCAAATCTAAGACAAATCTTATCTTTTAAATATCCAAATATTGGATAGATCCCAGGTTTTTTCCTATATGTTTAGTTGTTATCAAATAATAAAGCAGAGATTGATTCCCAAAAACCATCATTCAATGTCTTTTACACTAAGGGCCTGTTTGGATGCTTGTAACTTTTCTAAAATGTAACAAAGTTACAGGTGACTTTGTTACAGTTAGTGTTTGGGGGAGGAAAGTCACAGGTAACTTTCTCTCAACTTATGACATTCTTACAGGAGAGGCAAAAATAATACAGGCACTTGAGTCGTTTTTCAAGTTACCTATATCAAAACGGGTAACGGTTGGAATTTTTGAACTAAAAATTTTTAGAAAGAATTGCAGCTTCCCTCTCCAATGTCTCCATCTCCCTCTCTCAGCCTCCGTTTCCCTCTCTTAGTCTCCTTCTTCCTCTCCCAGTCTCCTTCTCCCTCTCCGATCCAACTTCAATAGGGTTAGAAAACCCCTTTCTTTCTTTCCTTTTTTTTTTTTTTGTTTTCCTTTCCTTTCTTTCCTTCTTTCTTTCTTTCTTTTATTTTTTCCATCGGGGTTGACGGAAGCAATTTGTGGGTAATGTCCAATGGTTTGTGGGGTCCACCATCTTATATTTTTTTTATCCATGCCGTCCATTTTTTTTTATCATTGTTTTAGGGCTTGATTCCAAAAATGAGGCATATCTAAATCTCAAGTGGACCACACCACACAAAATAGTAATGATTGAAAGTCCACCATTAAAAAACTCCTTGGACCACTGTATTGTTTGTTTCACTCCTTAGGTTGATGACTTAAAATCATTTAGAATAACGGATAGATGGTGTGGATAAAACAACTACATCATAGTGGGGCCCAAATCTATTTTACATCATGGTGGGACCACACCACATGAAACAGTGGTGACATAATGTATAGAATTTATATCAATGCCATTTCATTTTTCATTTTGTATAAGTGGGGTTTGTTGGTCAGTGCAACTTGTCCCCAAGTAGGTCCCAAATCTGTTTTAACATGTGGTTTTTTAAACACTCCCAATTTCTATTTGCATTGAGATTCCTGCACGTCCTCAGGTGTTTTGAAATTGAGTGTCCACTGCATTGTTAACATGTCCAGTTTCAAACAGTCCCAAGTTCCATTTGCATCTGGATTCTTGCTTGTTGTCAAGTGGTAAGAAACTGAGGGTACATTATAGTGTTAAGATATCTGGTTTTCAACAGTCCCTTGATATTGGTCCATTTTAATAATGTCCCACTTTGAGATTTTAACTGCTAATGCAGAATTTGGTAGAAGCAGCTTCATGTGCTTGTGATTTCTCTTTAACCTATCCTTGCCAACAAGAGTCACTCCTGTGGAAAATTTTTGCCTGGATATCCTACTTCAAGTTTTTTTTCCTACATTACAAGCATTTCGAAAACATGAGCCTACTTTTATGGCTCACCTGTTGATTTGTTTAGCCTAAGAATCGACCAAACTATTCATTTACATGGGCTTAATAAAATGGAATAATTTTATCCAATCTTTTTTTTGTGTTAATCTGATTTTTCAATGATTCTTTATTTCAAGATCTACTTAGCATGAATATGCAACTTATTACCTGTAATAAAGTTACAAGTTATCCAAACACAAAAGGTAAGTTACAACTTACATCCAAACAGGATTACCTGTAACTTTCTTTCACGTGTAAGTAAGTTACATGTAACCTTTTTACCACTTAAAAAAGTTACAGGCATCCAAACAGGCCCTAAGAGTTTTCAAACGGGGGTCGAATGGTAAGGTCTGAAAATAAAATGAAATAGATTCAAAATTAAAACACCAAAATCCGAATTGGAAAGGGATCGGTGGGATAGGAATTAGATTTGATTGGGTGATATTTTGTATATTTCTATCTATAGGATATACAAACCTTGGACGGATCCTATCTTTGGGATATCCAAATGCTGGATAAATTCTAGGTTTTTCCCATACATTTAGTTGTTGTCAAATAATAAATTAAAGATTGATTCCCGAAAATCATCATTCAGTGTCTACACAAAAACATATATCTGATGAGGGGGGATGAAGAATACCTTGTGATCAATGGTGTAAATGTAAGGACAGGTAGGGCAAAAGAATCTTGATTTACGACCGGCACTAGCTGGCTCCACTTGCAGTAGGTTCGCGCATGTTGGGCAGAACTCCATCTTCTTCACCTTTGCTCCCTTGTTCCAACAAAAGAACTCTTCTCACAGTCACCAAAACAGACGACGTTTTATACAATGTTGGGCCTGGCTGTGTCCAGCCACGAACGAGTACATATCCGTATGTAGGCTTACCCTGATGAATCCGTTTATCCACACCGTCCATCACTTTTATTATATCATTTTAAGTACTCTCAAAATTGAGGCATATCGAATGCTCAGATCTACCACACCCAAAGCTTTGTACATTTAATATAACCCTAGCTTACTATTTGGTGTCGTCTACTTGAGCGGTGGATCTAACTAATTTTTAGATTCATAACTTTAAAAGATATAAGAAAAGGGATGTACGGCATGGATAAACGGACATATCAGGGTGGGCCCACAGAAACGCGCCCCTTAGTGGCAAGAAACCGCCGAGGTAGGACCCAATCCGCGTCCCTCCGCAGAGGCCACTGCCTAATGTCAATCCCTACTGGACGGTGCTTGTGCGCTCTATCATGATGCATGTGTTCCACGGAAGCGGATTGGCTGGTGTACCACACACCAGCTATATGGCTGATGTATTGACGTCACCAAGTTATGTGGGTCCCATCATGAGGTATGTGTTATATCCAAACCGTTCATCCATTTTTTGAGCTCATAGTAAGGATTGGGAAGAAAAATAAGACATATATTACAATCAAGTGGACCACACCGAAAAAAGCAATTGGGATTAAATGTCCACCATTAAAACCCTTTTGGGGTTCACAGAAGTTTTGGATCAATCTTAAATTTGTTTTTCCTATTCATCCGAGGCTTTGTGACCTTATCAACATATTGGATGGAAACTAAACGTGATGGTGAGCCCTACGAAATTTTAAACGATGAAAATCATTTTCTCCGCTGCTATTTGTGGTGTAGTCCAATTGATCTTTGGATATTATTCATTTTTTGGATAGTACTCTAAAATTATCTTGAAGAATGGATGAATGGTGTGGATATAATAAATACATTATTGTGGGCCTCATGTAAGTTTGATCTCCTTTGAACCGTTCGTATAACTTAACTCGAGGATTGTCGGCTCACTCGTCTTCGCTTGTGTATTTACATCAGACATAGCCACTTTCGTGTTCCACCCCCTCGTTCCGTTCTTACGGCATGATTCAAAAAATGAGGAAAATTCAAATTTCAAGTGGACCACACCACAGGTGGTGATTGACAGCTATTGTTAAAAACTTCTTAGGGTTAACTAATGTTTATTTGTTGTACCTGTTGTTTAGGACACACTGACGTGAATGAAGGGAAAACACAAATATCAGTTGGATTCAAGACTTTGTGCCTCCAAAGAGTTTTTAATGGTGTTTGTTTATTTACCAGTGTTTTTAATCCACTTGCGATTTTGATCTACCTCATTTTGGGCTCCTGCCTTAAAATGATCCAGAAAAGTAGATAAACGGTGTAGATAAAACACAATCACAGTGGATCCCACATAGCACCATCCAATGCTACCCGTGTCTGTACGCAAATCTCGACCCACGTGGATTGCGTCCACCCCGCCCGTCTCCAGCTGGGAACGGCCAGGAGGTTTGAGTGGTCACGGTGATGTATGCGTCCTATCCACATTGTCTTTAGATAAAATAAATATTTAGACTACACAATGGGGATTAAACTCTTACTGTTGAAAACTTCTTGGGGCCACAGAAGTTTTGGATGGAGTTGATATTTGTCTTTTATCTTCTTCTCATCTATTTAACTTTATCGATATGAAAGTTAATAGGTTGGATTGAAAATAAACATCACGGTGGGACCTGGAAAAGTTTCAACGTTGAGAATTATTATCACTACTGCTTCCCATGTGTGTGGTCCACTTGAGCCTTGGATCTGTCTCAATTTTGGGTTGGTTTCATAAAATGATATGAAAAAATGGATGGATGGTGTTGATAAGACCCATACATCACGGTGGTCACTCAAATCTCCTGCCCATTCCCAGCTGGATATAAGCGTGGGTTAGACGTAATCCACATCTTTTAAAGTGAACTTATTTGATACTTGATATGTAGGGGTGTACACGACCCGAGCTAGCTTGGTTAGCTCGCTCGACTCAACTCGAAAAAAATCGATTCGACTCGATTCGAAGCTAAGTTCGAGCTGAGTCGAGCTGATTTTTTGAGCTCGAAAATGAGTTGGAGCTGAGTTCGAGCAGGCCCAGCTCAAATTGACTTGAATCGAATCCAGTTCGGATCGAACCAGTTCGGTGACTCAGTTACTTTGCCATTGATGTTGCTTACCAAGTGTTTGATAAAATGACTTAACGAATTGTGGTCAGTGGGAAGGAAGGTATGTACATGAAATAAATACCTTTTTTTCTTGGTTTTTCTTAATTTTTATGTTGCTTGGAAGGTGTTTGATAAAATACATGTAAAACAATTGTTTCTGTTTCACGTACAGAGGGATTTTGAAGGTGTAATCCAGGTGTTTATGGAAATGCCTCAATGGCGAACTCGGCTCGATCTTGGCTCAAACTCAGCCCGAGCTATTGACCGAACTGAGCCGAGTTGGTCAATCAAGCTTGAGGACCGAGCCGAGCTAGAGCTGAGGTCAGCTAGTGGCTGAGGCCAGCTTGACTTGATTCGACTCAATGTATACCCCTATTGATACACAATCCTCTGAAACGGGATGCTTTGGTTATTTGATACTCCCATAACGTGATGCTTAATACTCATCTATAGTTACAGTTAACACACAGATAATAACCCAATCCAAAACTCAGGTGGGCCACACCACAATGAACAATTGGAATGACATCTTATATTAAAATCGTGCATTTGGGTGCCCCTTTTCATGTTTATTATAAATCTAAATAATCATCCTAATTAAGTGGGACGTATCATATAAAGCAATGTACAATTACATAAATGCAGTCCATAGTCAATAATAATTATTTATCACTCTTGGTATTATGAAAACAACTTGCTAATACTCTGCATGAAATGAATCTTAATGGTTTGGATGGCTAAGGTTCATAGGCCCTATTGGGTTGTCCTGAAAATTCAAAATTTGCTTACTTTATATTGATCACTCATTTGTAATTTTAGTTAATATGTGTTGAACATGTATATTCATAAGAAGTTTTTCATTTGGACATTCTACAACACCTGAGACTGGATACAATAGCTATTGGTTAAAGAAGAGTTGTGGTTTATGAATCTTAATATAGAAGTTTGACTATAAATGTTCTAAAATAATTATTGGATAAACTTGTGTTTGTGTGTGAGAAGGGAGGGGGGAGGTTGTGTCCAGAAAAATCAATATTATTAGACATTGATTAATAAGCATGATGCATTTTTCTTTTTAGTTAATTCTTATGTAACATATTTGTGTGGTTTTAAATTATATATCTTCATTATACTAGTTGACACTTGAAATTGGACGCAATAGCTTAGTAGTCAATGAGTAGCTGTACTTTATAAATCTCATTATCCTATCCATAACCATACAGATTCTTGTACATATTTGTAATTTAATTGAATGACATCTTATGTGAGAGGAATAGCTTGGTGTAAGAATATTGAATAATCTTCACCCATTGGGATTGACTTAGTATCGATTTATCTCCTTTTCTGGTCCCACTTGAATATGTGTTAAGGATGATTTCTTGAATTATGCCTTTGATTATTGTTATTGATATGAATTACTTACAAGTGTTAAGGCTAAGAGACTCATCATGCTTATCATTGAATAAGCTTGTGGTTGTATTAACAACGTCAAAAATTTCTCATATCCCAATAATGTGTGAATGGAGATACCCTAGTCGTTCGTACTTTGGTTTTTCTTACCTCTTCGTAACCACTGAAAGTGAGTATAGTTAGATTTTTTTTTATTATAGTCCTTAAAATACACATAATCATATATAGAATCTACTTAATCTTTCTAGGACATGAACAGGCAATTGATTTCAAGATTTGGACTATCAATCAAGTATGTTAAAAACGTTAGTTGATACCTTTTTCTAATTAGTTTATCATATTTTATAATCATTAATTTTTATTTTTATCAATCAATTTAACATAATGGACATCTAATAGTTGAGATTTATTTTGATCCATAGGCTGAGTGGTATATGAATTATCCAAGGATAGTGTCAACAGATGGTGGAGGGATTTGGACAGTTAGGGTGTATAAATTAAGTACACATATAGACATCCTTCATAGTAAAGTATACAAATATTCTGTGAGGTAGCAGAGCGTCATGTGATGTGTATTCTTTAGTTACCCCCCTTCGAGCAAAATGAGAGATAAAAGTGTGAAGAGAGAGAGAGAAAGAGAAGTAGGTCACGCCCATGGCTTATCATCTCTACACATTCACACATTAAGTGTGGTGGTTTGCTTCACAGATGTTTCAAAATCATATTTAGCTCTAAACAGAATTCTAATGGAAACTCTCACCTCTTCTCATTCAGATAGATTTGAGAGAGATTCCGTATGTTGGGAAATCGACGGTGGCATTTGATCAATAATTTTACCTATATATATATATATATATATATATATATATATATATATATATATATATATATATATATATTTGAAATATAGCTGATCCATATAAAGATCCTGTGATTATAAACTATTTGATATTTAAAATTAATTTTTTATTGTGTTTTCACCCTAAAAACTAATAAAGAGACTAACTAAGTATCAAGATAGACAATCTCAACCATTGGAGAGTAACTCTGAATTGATATACTTAAGCCCCATTTGTGTGTAAGTATGTCATGGATGGTACCCTAATAAGTCAGCCGATCACTTGTATTATTAGGATTACTGACAAGTATATAAATTGGGAGGCCTATTGTGCCAAGGCTAGAAAAGATTTCCAATTGCACTTACTTTGTCAAATCACTAAACTTGAGGATGTGTGGATGGAGAGAACTTGATTGAAACTATTTTGACTCATATTACGAGCCTACTATATGGCCATTGAAAGTGGTGTAGCTGGATGTTTTTATTAAGATCATCAACATACATCTGATTCAATATGAGATTCATTCGGTATTTGCAATAATTAGTACGTAGACCAATCTTATGGTTTAAACCCTTTAATTGTTTTAAAGACCAGTTAGCAACTCTAGTATTTTTGAATGGTTAATCGTGATTCTTCAATCATTAACATTTAATTTTAATAGTTAATTTATTGAAAAATACACTTAATGGAGGTCTAATAGCTAAGATATGTTGATCTAGTCTTTTGTGTGGCATGAGATTACTCAAAGATGATAACCATAAATAGTGGAAGGAGATGGATGATTGGGGTACATAAATTGAGCAAGTGCACTTCCTTCGTGGTAAGTATGCAATATGGATTAATGGTTTTTATGTATTTGAGACATAACATCATTATAACTCTATATATGTTAAGGCTTCACTAAAATATAAAATTTTTAAAAGTTTTCCATTAACATATGCTTCACATTGAATTATAATTTTTGTAGGCCTATGTTTGCTCATGTGATTAGTCTATTCCAAGATGTATGTCTGAAAATTTTTAATACATGTTTGGTAATGTTTTTCATGTGGCCATCACGAGCCTCAGTCGATTTAACTTGAATGTTATTGTTTACACCCGTTTTTGGTACACTTACGTGACCAATGAGATAACACCACGTGTTGACACTATGTGCCAAATGATGGGCAAAATTCTAATCGAACCCTCCATTGTTTACATCCGATTTGACATACTCAAATCAAACGATCCATAAGACGTCGCGTGAAAATTATACCATATATGATATAGATGAATTTAAAATAAGGAAGTAGAAACGTGCACATGAGAAAAATAACATTAAATGTTATAATTATATCAAAAAGTATTATCTGACAAGAGTCTTATAAAAGAAAGTCTCTCTCTTATCATTAAACGCTATAATTTTATTAAAAGAAATCTCTATTTAGCATTAAATGTTAGAGCCTTATAAAAAACAACTCTCTACAAATGCTAAAGACAGGAAACGTAAGGATCACAACGATTTTTTAATGTAAGAGTTAGAGACATGAGGACTTAAACCGATGCACATAATAGTATATCTCTTATACATGTGGTTATATGTAATAGGTCGTGTTAATGTGGAGGAATCAAATAGATTTTCATAACTAATTATCCAAATCCTTCACAATGTTAAAACTATTCAAAGCCACCGCATCCCATAAGTCTATAAAAATAGCACTCAATGAAGAGATATGGTCTCACGCTAATACAAATAAAAATAACCTTTCTTTATCCGTCCACCATGAGCATTCATTCTTTTATTTTATTTTAGTTTAGTTTTAACCTCATATCATGGGCCCCCTAATTTTAATTATTAATTTATCTTTTCACCATTTATCCACGACATCCCACTAGATCACAAAAAAGATCACTCACTTTCAAATGAAAAAAATGTTGCGAAGCTTTCTTGCTACGTATTAGGTGATTCTGTTTGCTATCTCGCCATGAAGTCTGGTGAAAATTAGACGACAAACGGATAGTCGAATCACGACCGTCTTGCCACTTGCTTAGTTCCTACCAAAATCACGAACAAGTTGTCACCTCACCAATCATCTTACCATGGAGCTTGCTTCTGACCAAGCAATGAACATATTTTTAAAAATATGCCCTTCATCGACCATCTTATCACGTGGCTTGGTTCCGACTAAGCAACGAACAAATGATCATCCCGCACATCATGATCATCTCGCTACGAAGCTCAGTCTCAAACGAATAAATCGTTGTCCCTCGAGCCAATCGCGAGTACCGTTATTGTAAAAAATCATTAATAAAATAACACTCTCAAATTTTATATATTTTGTTTATTATTTTTACTATTGAACTATAGCAGTGAATCATACTAAAAAACATAAGTCCTTAAGTCCGTAGACTCACTTCTACTGTCGCAAGGAAAAAATAATTCATTTATAAGCGTTAACCCCTACCATTTCACAAATTGCTTGAACACTAAGCGTGATTGGTGGTTAAGAAGATAATTGGATATTGTCTAGTTTTCAATCTATCCATCTCAACGTAAGGAAATACCATCGATTTAGTTAAACCTTGAGTCGAATAGACTCTGACACGCTCGCTAATCTTACTTATACAAAACATAAAAAAATAAAAAATAAAAAATTCAAGCCATCGTTCACACGTGTGACCTTATTTGATTGAATTGACAACAACATTAATAAAAACATAATAAAATAAATTTATTAAAAGAGATAGCTTTCATTATCTTTAATATATAGATTTTGCTTAAACTATAAAATTAGTGGGCCCAATTGAGGCTTGAAATTACTTTAATTTAAGTTAAAGCATACTTTTAATTTTGATGAGCTTATTATAATGATTATCAAACATATCATATATATACACATATATACACACACACACACACGCATTGAGGCATAAAAATGATTTATTTTATCAAATTCATTATCCATAGATATATTATAAAAATTTTCTTAAGACAAAATTCAATTTGTCAAACATAATATTTTTAATTTAATTGGATTCCAATGATAGACCGTAAAATACAATTGAAAATTTTAAATCACTTAAATTCCACTGGAATTATAATATGTATTCCATCATATTACAAATTCAAGTTGTTAAACGAACCTTAAGTATCTCATAAGCTAGGAAAGATTCTTTTGTATATGTGTATAAAGGGTGAGGCACATAATACCAACGACTTGGATGACTAAATAATAGATTCCATTTGTATGGTTTGAAATCCAAACTTATTATAAAAATTTTCACCCTAATATAAAATCTTTAGTGGGGTGCACTCAATGCTATTAGTATCGAACAAATGTAAAGCCTACGCAATGCATAAAAAAATCAACCCGTTTAGGTCCAATTGAATTTTAGCATATGGGGTTTAATATAAGGTGTTTATTCTAATAAATGAGTTGGATGCCCTTTTTGCATCACATGGACCTCTCATCTTCATGGTATCACTATAAGTTTACAATGGTGCCACTTAAGCATACTCCATCTCTTTCACCATTCCTAGTAAATGGGACATCAAATAGGGCTTTGAATTTTGTTACAACTATTGTGGCATGCGATCGATGCCCGTAAGTTGTAAAGTAGAATATATCCTAAGTCGAAATATCACAAATATCATATTATCTGTGACCATCACAAAGAATACTATAACCAAAATCTTTTTTATCTGATATTAACTTTGAACCATATTCATATAAAGCACATTTTAGTAATATCAATGTAGTTATTTGTAAAACTAGAGCAACAATATAATGAATTAAGAAGTCTTTATGACATGTTGTTAAGAATAATAAATTACTATTCTCATTAACAACATTCAATCAGCTGAGTGACCATATGCTTCAATTAACATTAAATTTTAAGTCATTCGTAAAAAAAAAGAGTATATTGAACATATGTGAAGTCTTATCGTGAGTAATTTATATCCATTGAGAAAATATAGTTTTGATCAAGGTTTATTTCTCTATAGTATCAAAAACAAGGATGACGTTGTTATGAATATAGAGTTCTAAGGTATGAAACTCTATAAATATAACCTAACTTAAATAAGATTTGATAACTTCTTTATGGTTTAACATTCTTACTAATATACTATTTTAATATTAAATGAAGAATATAACTCTATGAGTAGAGACTCATGTCATGATGAATCATGTGATGTATTGGTAATAGGTATGTAATGTAGCTTTAGTAAAACATTATGCTATGAATGCATCAACATGTACAGAGTATATATGTTGAGCTGTTAAAAAAGTAATAACCCATAATTGAAAATGAATTAAATTATTGATTATATTATAAAGACCCTTAGAACCACGTCCCAATTGATCATCTAGACGAGTATATGATTTTAAAAGATCTTTTATATTGTGTCAAATTTCAAAGTTAGTTTTATGATAAGATCATCAACTATAAAAATAAATGTAATAGCTAAACAATAATGGATAATATTGGTCAACATAAACTTTACGTTTGTGGATAGAATCCCTCGGGAAGGATTAAAATGCAGTTCTCACTCCTTAGGAGATACCAAATAAATGACTTATAGAATTGATTTTGGGTGTGAAGATTCAATTGACTTATAAAAAGTAGGCCCAACCCTTGAGGATACGATAATACATGTAAGAAATTATTCTATCTAATGTATTCCCTATTGATTTAGAAAAAGCGATATAAACTAAATGTCTTATCCAAGCCAACACTTTTATTCCATAGAGTCTTGACAAATGATGACTGAGATGAGATTCAACATTTTTGAACTACGAAACTCGTGGTTTCCATTTGGATTGAAGGTGTAACCAACTAACAATTAATAATATGACAAAATTAAATAATAGAAAAAGAGTTTCGGTATAAAGGTTTCCATTAATGTGTAAGTTTATTGTTTACTGCCCCTGATGAACACTGAAATAAGTGATATTCATTAGATCGAGAGTATCTCCTTGAGAAAAAGTCTTCTATAGTTGGTTAACCAAAATGAGGATCTCAAATTGTATGTAAAGGGTCTTTCACCCATGATTCATAATTTTCTTGCCAAGCTATATGAAAAAGATTTTCGGAAGTTCACGAAAAGAGGCATTGACTATCCATCACATTTTTATATATTCAATGACCCTATCACATAATAATTATTTTTCATACATTAATTATAAACTAAGCCCAAAAATATCATTGCAAATTAGTAGATAACAATGGTGGGATATTGTCTTAGTTGGATAATTCAAATACCTCCATTGCTAACACAAATACTTGAAAGAAACATATATTGGTCCACATTCAATTGAAAGAAAAACAATTAAATGGCTAGGTTCTTTCCATTTTTTTCTATTTGAGTTTCAAAATATATTTTCTTTCATTGCTACAATGTTGACCCCACATGTATGCATATTTTTGGATCAAGGATCATAGAGTAAGGTTTCATCCATTGATATGTCAATTTTTACAGATTATTATGTAAGTTATATCTTTTTTAATTAGTGGAACAATAATTAGTAATCTAAATAGTCAATACTGTGTACACCTTTGTTGACGGCTTATGCACTAAAAATTCTTTAAAATTGGAATAAGCAAGATATAAAATATTTAATATATTTTTTTAATAAATATAAACAGTGATTGTATTGTCTTTCTGTCACGCCCCAAACTCGGAAACCGGGCTCACAAAATTCCCGATCGCCGAATCCGGCGCCGACAGCTTCCGTAGAACCCCATTCTCGGCTCCTAGCTCCCATTCGCCAGGTTCCGATCCTGGGATGCTACGAGGAGGATTTTTTTTTTTTTTTTTTAACATCAGTCTGATACGTAATGAGCATAATTAAAGGCATAACCCACAAACAACAACCAAGCACTCCATTACATTTCCACTATGATCAAAAAATTTTACAAGTACAATGAGCATAAAGGGAAATACAATGGTAAATAACAGAAAACTCCAAAATGATCAGCAACGCGCTCCTGCCTCAACGCTGCTGCAGTCCAACGTCACCTGCACGCAACGGTCGTGCATAAGCTTACAGAAAGCTTAGAGGGTGGTGAAAGTGTGTGCACAAGGTAGTAATATGAATACAATGTCAGAGTAATGCGGAATATGCAGATGGAACCAAAACGTCATGAGCCGTACCAAGGCTATGCAATACAAGACATGAATGGTATCGGCCATCCCAAGGCCATGCAATGTACAATGCAACTCAAGCATACAGATACTCATCAATGTCCACACGTCAATACAGCTCATAGTAATGGAATATCACCGGGGTCTAGTACACTCTAAACCAGATTGCCGCCACATCGCGCGCAATAAGGTAAGTGGAAGAGACCTCACTATCCGTCTGCCAATATCGGGCGCGACTCGTCGATAGCGGACCCATTCCTCGAGCTGGTCAAACTCAGCCTAGCATTGCCCCCTACACTCGGGCGGGTAAGGCCGTACCCCCTTCCAACCGACCACGACACAGTGGAGAGCGTAACCGTCTGGTAATCGGCACTCAACGCTCATCTACCCACTCGGTCTAGACGTTGGAGCAACCTCTTGGTACCATAAGGGTTTAGGGACTTTCACCCAGGGATATCTATAGTACCCCATGTAAGTCAAGATTTCCGGTATCCAATCCTACCAACCACGATGCGTCTGTGGAGGCTATGGCCCTGATGTCGCTAGGGCGTACAACAACCATATCACACAAATGCGGAATGCATGAATCACACTATCCAGTCATGCAACCAATCCTGCGCATACCGTGCACTCATGTAGGGCAACCCCGCCTAACCGGGAGCCCATAAACAACCTGCCCAAAGGCATATGCCATGATCAGTCAATCCTCATATCAAGCATGCATATAATGCGTATGATCATGGGTCATGAAACTATACTAAACATGTTATAATAAAACGCATTATCTTACAATGCAGATGAGCCTGAACGGCCTAAACACGATAAACATGGTCCAGTAATGGGCCCTAAGGAGAGTCGTAATGTGGACATCCAACCATCATTACACTCGCAATGTGGACGTCAAACCAGCATTGCTTCCCAGGCACAATCTTCTTAACGTCGCTACATAAACTGTATTGGGATTACACATTGCAATGGACCGTAGGTTCATCCCATTGGCCTTACACATGTATCAAATGGGCCATATCTTATGGGCCTTTTATTCATCAGATGGGCCATATAAATGGGCCACACCAATGGGTCTTATGTGCATTGCAATGGGTCAAATCCCGTGGGCCTTGGGTTACATCAATTTGGACCTAGTCACATGAGTCTAATATGTATCAAATGGGCCACACCAATTAGGCCCTTATATGTAGATCAAGTGGGCCTCAACCCATAGACCTAAACATGGGTTCAAATGGGCCTAACCCCTAGGCCTTATGGTTCATTAAATGGCCTAAATCTGTAGGCCTTGAATACATATCAAAGTGGGCCTAACCCCTAGGCCTTACATATATCAAATGTCCTCCTTCCATGGATTTTTAAGAATGCAACAATGGGTCCAATTTCATGGGCCTTGAAGTACATCAAATGGGCCTAGTCCCATGGATTTAGAACATATCAAATGGGCCTAAGTTCTTAGGCCTAGAATGAAATCAATGGGCCTAGCCCATAAGAATTTCATAACCCAAATGGGCCTAGCCCATAGTCCTTTTGAAATTCGAATGGCCTAGCCCATAGGCGTTATATGAGCCAGATGGGTCTAAATCCCTAGGCCTCATATTTAATTCAAATGGGCCTAGACACATGGCCTTGGGACATATCAAGTGGGCCCAAGCTCTCGGGCCTTAAACGAATCAAATGGGCCTAGCCCATAAGTATTTCATAATTTAAATGGGACTAGCCCATAGGCCTTCCTCACATTCAATGGGCCTAACCCATAGGTAGGTGGCCCACCCAATCCACACTCATGCCTACGACGCCTTTACCAAGTAGGTGGACGGTTGGATTCATCACATGAACAAGGTGGGTCCCACTGTCCAGTGGACAGTACGGATATCACACATACAATCTAAGGGCCCCACCGTCCGCTGGACGGTGGGATTGCATATACCCAACAGTGGGTGCCACCGTCCACTGGACGGTGGACTTAAAGATACATGCATCAATCGTGGGTCCCATGTGGGGCCCACTCTGTAATGTTCATCTGTCATCCAACCCAATCATAAGGTCACTCAACCTGGATGAAGGGAAAACGTAAAATTTCAGCTTGATCCAACACTTCTGTGGGTCCCAAAATCCTTTCAACGGTAACATTCAATTCACACTGTTTCTTATGGTGTGGGCCACCTGAGTTTTGGATCGACCTGAAATTCGGAGGGGGCCCACTACTGGGGACGGCCCACCTCACGGACGGCCTGGATATAACATATACATCAAGGTGGGGCCCACGGCTAGAGGCCGTGGGTCATGGACGCCCGCCCGCCGCTGGCGACAGCGCAGGCAGCGCCTGCGCCGGTCTGACACGAGCAGCGGGAGCAGGCTGCTCCCTTCCATTTTCTCTCTCCTCTTTTCTTGTATTTGTGTGGTTTTTCACAGGTGGGGTCCATATTCAAACAATCCATCCCAGCCATGGGATTCCCCAACTCATAACGAATCAAATGAGACCAAAGTTTAAAATTTTTTGGGTATATATAATCGTCAGGAAAAATTTTAAGGGTAACCACCAAGGTTCCCTATGCTATGGCCCACCAGGTACTCAGATCAGCCCCATTCTTTTACTCGACGGTTAAAACTATGTGGGCAAGGGGATGGACGGCTTGGATCGAATATATACATCAAGGTGGGGCCTAGGCAAGTGGACCACCCAAAAGTCCTTTTTCTTCATTTCCCTTAGAAACGTCCAGCGTCTCAGACGCTGGACGGTTTATATCACTTTTCTTCCTTTTTTTTTTAATGATGGGCCCTGATGAAGTGGGCCACCACTGATGGGGGGCCTGGGTTCAATGTCTAAGGTGGGCCCCACTTGAATAAAAATAATTACATCAAGGTGGGATCCATTCAAGTGGGCCACATAATCCTATAGCATAAAATGAAATAAAATAAAATAAAATAAAAGAATATAAGAGAGAGAGATGGAGAGTGGGACACGGCTTGTGATGGAGGGACCCCGTCCTTATGGGCCCTCCTTTAAAAGTAAATGATACAAAAAAAGGGTCCCTCAACACATGGGACCATCAAGATCGAGAATCAACGGTGGAGATCCTCTCTCCACCAAAATGGACGGTCTAGATGACCTTTCTTAAAGAAATAGACATCATGATGGGGTCCATGGAGAATGGCCCCATCATGGAATGATCATGATGATCCAAGTGGTCCATCGGCCACAAATAAGGGTCCCAAGTGAGATCCACACCATTGATCGGTGGGCCTCACTTGGTCCACCATAAAAACAAGAAAATCTACCCTATAGAAGCACCCACCGTCCGATCTTCTCGCTCCTAGGGGTTCCTTGGCACCTTGGCTTCAACTTCAACGGTTAGGATGAAGAATGGAGGGTTGAGATGGGGGATTTTGGGGTAGGAAGGTGGGCCACTTGAAGTTTAGAGGGGCTTGGAAAATTCCATACGTATGGAACCCTTGCAAATTTTTGTTGCTTGGATTTTTTTGGAATGAGGGAGAGTAAGAGAGAGAGTGATGTAAAGGGAGAGAGAGAGAGTGATGGATGGATGGGTGAGTGATGGTTGTGTAAGAAAGGTATGGGTTAGGAAGACTTTTGTGGCTTTTTGTGTAAGAAAGGTATGGGTTGAGAAGACTTTGGTGGTTGCTTGGGAAAAGGGATGGAAGTGATGTGTACTTGACCTTTGATGGGTTGATGGGTGATTGATTGATGGGATTGATGTGATTGATGTGACACATCGTTGAGATTCCCTTGGTTTTCGCAACGCGCGGCGTTTTCTCGCACCGAACGTTGGCTCATATCTCTTGATCAGGGTATCGCCTTGGCACGCGAGTCGCGATATCGGAACCGCAACGACAGCGCGGTCGCTATGGTATTGGTCTCGGGTTGAGTCGACTCGGGTTGTCGGTACATGAATCCAGGTCGCGCGTCGATATTGTTTAAGGGTCGAAAGTTGCCGGAATTCGACCGGTACGACCGCGGAAGTGTACGGAAAGGTACGGACCAAGATACGGGTCTTACACTTTCTTACCTATTTATTTGTTAAATAGCTATTAAATGATTATGATTCTTTCAACCTTAAAATGTACCATAATTAGTAGTTCCTATTGCATATCTTAAATTTTATATTGTATGGCTCTTATGTCTGGTTTGTACTAATTACTTGTACATAAATATATTCATTAAAGTTACATGTATATTTATAATGACACATATATGCATTCACCAAAAGATGTATAGATTGTTGTTGATGTTTTAAATATTTCAGAAATAAGGTATATCTATGTCATCGACAGATAGTTCCATGCTATCGAGAGTTGTTCGATGCCATCAACTACTCAATGCCATCGAGAAAATTCAAAATTTCATTGATTGTTTGCTGGACACTTTATGTGTCCTGCTCGATGCCATCGAAGGAGGCTCAATGCCATCGAGGTATCATTGAGAGTCCGAACAATTTATGTTTTATCGCTAAAACATTTTGGAATTTGGTTCGATGACATTGACAGTCTGTCGATGCCATCGAAGTCCCATCGAAGATGTCGATTGTGCAGAGCTACGCAGAGTTACGTAAGTGTGAGATTTGTTTCCTATTTGGTTATATATATATGAGTATAATCGAAAATGAGGTGTATTTAATTTATTACAAAGGATTTTAAGAGCTTGTAAGGGTTATTTGAGGCTTGTTCAAATCGGGTAATCTCCATCTCTTATAATTTTTTGCTTTCATAGTGCACTACTGTCGCTTTGTACCGTGGTTTTTTTCTATAAGAATTTTTTCATATTAAATTTAGTTTGTTTATATTTGAACTTGGTTGTTGTGAATGTAGTACTTTGCTTGATTCATCTGTGTGCTTCCGTGGTCCCCCAACATAGATATATCCATCATATTAATTATATTCATTTAGCATATATCAGAAATTCTCTTCCACCATTTTCTCTTGTTTATTAAATAAGGTCAAATATAATAGCCTATCTTAATAGGTGGATTAATGATAAAACTTATTGTAGCATTAAGATCCAATACATATTTTAAAGATATAGCTTGAATGAATGCTAATAACAACACACCAGAGTTCTATTATATCTTTGAGACGCATGAATTATCTTTAAAAAGTGACATTACATTACGTTTTGAAGCCAAAATTTTCAAATAGCACATCCACTATTACGCCCCAAACTAAAAAATCGGGCTCATAAAATTCTCGATCGCCAAATCTGGCACCGATAGCTTTCGTACTACTCCATTCTCGGCTCCTAGCACCCATTCGCCAGGTTTCGATCCTAGGATGCTACGAGGAGGATTTTTCAACATCAGTTTGATTCGTAATAAGTATAACCAAAGGTATAACCCACAAACAATGACCAAAAACTCTATTACAGTTTCACTATGATCAAAATTTACAAGTACAAAGCGCAAAAAGGGAAATATAATGATAATAGACAAAAGCTCCAAGATAATCTGTTACGTGCTCATGCCTCAGCGCTGCTGCGATCCAACGTCACATGCACGTAACGGTCATGCATAAGCTTATGAAAAGCTTTGAAGGTGGTGAAAGTGTGTGCGCAAGGTAGTAATGTAATCATGCAGTATCAGAGTAATGCAGAACATGCTCATGGATTCATGAATACCATTAGCCGTACAAAGGCTATGGGATATAAGGCATGAATGATGTCAGCTGTATCAAGGCCATGCGATGTAAGATGCAACTCAAGCATGTAAATTCTCATCTAAGTCCACATATCAATACAGCTCAACTCTAAAATATTATCGGGGTCTAGTACACTCCAAGTCAGATTGTCACCCCATCACGCGCAACAAGGTAAGTGGAAAAGACCTCACTATCCGCCTGCCAATATCGGACTCCACTCGTCGATAGCAGACTCATTCCTCAAGATGGTCAAACTTAGCCTAACTTTATCCCTTTCTCTCGGGCAGGTAAGGCCACACCCCCTTTCAACCAACCACAACACAGTGAAAAGCGTTACCATCTGGTAATCGGCACTCGACACTCATGTACCCATTTGATCTAGATGTCGGAGCAACCTCCTTGTACCATAAGGGTTTAGGGATCTTCACCCAGGGATATCTATAGCACTCCATGTAAAATAAAATTTTTGGTATCCAATCCTGCCAACCGCAATATGCTTGTGGAGGCTATAACCCTAATGTCGATAGGGCGTACAATATACATATCACACAATGCGAGATGCATGAATCACATAATCCAGTCATACAACAATCATGCGTGTACCGCTCGCTCATGTGGGCATCTCCCTTTACCAGGGAGTCCCATAATAATCTGCCCAATGAGATGTGCTATGATCAATCACTCATCTCATCACAAGCATGCAGATGATGCGTATGGGCATGTATTATGATGTTAGGTTATCACATACTCATAATCGATATTGATAACCGGCGTCGGCCTTGATAATCGGCACCGATAATCAGCATCGATAATCGGCACCGACAATCAGCATATATATAAACAAAACGGGGTCCATATATGATCAGTCAGTCAACCATAGTATAAAGATCGACACTCAACCGTGGTTATATCAAATTCGATAACATGGAGTCATCCGTCTACAGTGAATGGGCCCCACTTAGTTGGGTTAACCCACGAAGAGAATGGGCCTAACAAGGCCTACGGGAAGGTCACAATGAGGACATCTAACCATCATTGCCCATCAATGTAGACGTCAAACCGACATTGCTCCCAAGGAGTGGCCCACATAAAGAATTTATAAATAATGTAATGGTTATATACATACATTACATTGGGCCTCGCTCATGGGCCTCACATACATCGCATCGGGCTGATCGAATGGTTCGATCAAATGGGCCGATTTGAATGGACGAACTCAGATGGACCGAATCAAATGGGCCGATCCAAATGAGCCTTACCAATGGGCTTCATGTATGTCAATCGGGCCCCCCCTTATGCATTTGACATAGGGATAAATGAAGTGAAGACCAAATACCAGTTTGAGTAGGAACCACTGTGGTCCTTAGAATTTCCAACGGTGGACGTCGTTGTCCATTATTTAAACAGTGGGGTACACCATTCTTTTAATCATGCCCGAAGATGCTCTCATAAATGGTTGGACGATTTGTATACGACATAAGCATCATGGTGGGTCCCATAAATAGACGACGTGGATGGAAGAGGTGGGACCCGCGGAGCTTGCTGCCATTTACAGTAGCAGGTCACAGGGCAGCCACATAGCTGCAGTACATGCAGTTAAGGCTGCTTTAAAGAACAACAGAGGTGGGTCCCATGTAGGGCCCACCCTTATGTATGTAAATAAAATTATATATATATATATATATATATATATATATATATATATATATATATATATATATATATATATATTACGGATATAGCTGCTGCTGTGCAGCTTTTATGTATCTACATATAAAATATAAAATATATATTATATAAATATCACAGCTACATATATAGGATTATATATATATATATATATATATATATATATATATATATATATATATATAATCTTATATATATATTATATTATATAAAATAAATCAATGTCTAGGCCATCCACGGCCTGGAGAGTCATGTGCATCAAGGAGGGCCCTACACATGAGGTGAATTCCACCGTCCAAGGATGGTAGACACCACACGTACGTGATGGTGTGGCCCACTCCAAATGGATGGACGGCGTGGATGGGTCCCATGGACCCCACCGTCAGTCCACACTCCACTATAGCCACCTGCACTAGGGAATCGTGCCAAGACTTCAGCTTTGAAACGAGGTATCTTTCACTCATCCTACCACTGGGGCTATAGGTCCCACCATTGAAACAAGGTACCCTTCACTCAACCTACCACGTGAGCCATGGATCTGGTTCCCACCGTCCTTCGACGGTGGATGCACCACATGCGTGTGGCATGGCCCACCAAAATGGATGGATGATGTGGGTGGGTCCCATGGACCCCACCGTCTGCACACACTTCACTATTAGTGCACCCACGTCAGTCCACACTTCATTGTTACCACTTCCCACGTCAGTGCACCCACTGACAGTTAACACTTCACTGTTAGCTACACCCTCCACTGGTGCGTCCGCTTGGACTGACGGTGTGGATGTACACCTCATCAAGGTGGGTCCCACATGGCCCACCTGTTTTGGATTAGCCTGATATTTGTGTTTTTCCCATGGCACGTACCGGCCATGAAAACAGTGGGGCCAGCATCAATGGATGGCGTGGATAAATGCATGCATCAAGTGGGCCACATGCCATCATATACAAAAAAATGGAGAGTGAGGCCCCGCCACTATGGGTCCCTCTTTGATACAAAGCCTACATCAAGGTGGGTCCCACCATAAGTGGGCCCTTACATCACAAAAATTAAAGAGATGAGGATCCGAGATCACCCACAGTCTTCTTCTTGCTCCCTTGACTTCCATTGCTCCTTAGCTTCGATCCTAATGGAAGAGATAGAGTTTGGATGATTGAGATGGGAGATGAGAGGGTAGGAAGTGGGCCACATATAAAACTCTCTCATGGAGGGTTGGGAGAGCCTTGGACGTGTGATGTTTTCTTTTGCTTGGGAGAGTGGTTTGAGAATGAGAGAGAGAGAGGATTGTAAAGAGAGAGAGAGAGAGATGGGTGATGGGTGTGTAAGAAACTTTTTGACTTTTGAGGTAATTTATATAAGAAAGGTATGAGCTTGTGTAAGAACTTTTTGACTTGGGGGTTGTTTGGGAATGGGTGAAAGGTGACGTGTACTTGACATGAGATGTGATGTGGTTGATTGATTGATGGGATTGATTTGACATCTTGTAGAGATTTTCTTAGGTTTTGCACTGCACGACGTTTTCCTCGAACTGAACGCGAGCCCACATCTCTGGCCAGGGTATCGCGTTGGCGTGCGAGTCGCGGCATCGGAATCGCGGCGACAACGCGGTCGTTAGGGTACAAGACTCGGGTTGAGCTAACTCTGGTTGATGGCATGCGTCTCACGGTTGCACACAAACGTCAGATAAAGGTCGAAGGTTGTCGAAATTTGACTTAAAAGACCGTGGAAGCCTACGGAATAGCATGGTTTAGGATACGGGCTTTACATCCATTCATAAGTGAAAATAACATTTATTTATCATCAGCAAATAAAATTGGTTTGGATTGTAAACTATAGGTAGACCTATACATGAGTCGAATCGAATAGAGCTTGGCATAACTCGACTCAGCTTGGCCACTAGCTGACCCAGCTCGAACTCGGCTCGGCTTGGTCCTTGAGCCTGACTGGCTAGTTTGAGCCCAGTTTGAGCTAAGATTGAGCCTCTGTGGCATTTTCTCAAACACATGGAGTGCACCTTCAATTTCTCACGGTATGCAAAACATTAGGACCATTTTACAGGTATTTCATCAAACACTCAGTAGGCAACATAAAATCAAGATACAAGGGTATTTGTTTCATATCCATACCTTCCTCGCCACAAGTCGACACTTTGTTGAGTCATTTCATCAAACACTTGATGAGCAACATCAATATCAAAATAATTGAGCCACTGAACTGGTTCGATCCGAGTCGAGGCGAGCCGAGTTCGGGCCAGCATGAACTCGGCTCAAAATTTTTTCAAGCTAAAAAAATCAGCTTGACTCGGCTTGAACTCAATTTCAAACCAAGTCAAATCAAGCTTTTTCCAATTGAGTTGATGGAGCTAACTGTGCTAACTCGATTCGTGTAAAAGTCTAACTGTAGGTCCCATTTATACAAACTAAAGTCGCACGAACCGTTGGCTTGACTATTATATAATACATCTGTGTTTGGATATGGACTGAAATTAAAAACATAGTTTATGAACTCAAACATAGACTTTGCACTTTACATTGATAAATGAAACCAACTGTCCTCCTTAGCTGTCAATTTTTTCACTCAATTTTTAGCGGTCTTGAAATCCGTAGTACACTATTGGTGTATTTTTATGAGTGGATCTTTTGCTCGGCCCATCCCTCGCCTGCATAATAACAAATATAAAGGGGACCCTGGCTAGAGCTGGGGGATCTCCGATGCTTAAGTCAGTCTCGAAAACAATGGCAAAGGATTTACAGTTTTTCTGTTGCGTACCTTTTACCGTAAATGAGATAATCATTTATAAGCTTGGGAGAATCCTATCGTATGAAGATTCTTTTCCCTCTTCGGAGATTTGATCCTCTTGACAGATTTCACCCGATCCCGAGATCCTCGAGATTGGACACCTGTACTTCTGAATTTTTGGGACGGTATTTGTATTCACTCAGTCTTTCCTTGGCTCGGCTCGGCCGTTACCGACTCTGGAAGAGTCTCGGCTGGCTTAAGAGAATAAGTTTTTTGCCTTCTAATGGACAGAATAGTCTCGGTATTTATTCATCATACTTCCTTACTTCATGGCCGATGCAACCAACTTATCAAGTCGGTTTCTCATTGTCGGTCGGGTGGCTTATAACTTATTTGGCCTTAGTCGGCTTACACTGGCGTTGCTAACTCGTCAACCGAGTCAACTTAGGTCACCTCTACCTCCTGGCTTCATATACCAGTATCTCGAACCTAGCTGCTTTCTCCGAAGACCGGGAAAGTAGGGGTAGAGTTGGTTCACTCCATATCCGAGTCTTCGGACTTGACATATGTTTTTCCCAATAGTAAGCCCCTTTACTCCTTGTGTCTCTTGTAGCACTAAGGAGTAACGAGTTTTTAGGTCGATTTGGGACCGAAGCCGAGGTTATGATGAGACAATTAATGCTCTTTGGGTCATCCTTAGCTTGCGACGGTTCGTTTCCCAAGGTCGCACGAGCGGTCAACCGCCAAGTCGTTATTCCCGCAAATGAACGTCGGACGCGTGGCGAAGACGTTAGCGTCGTCAGACGGTGTGCAAAAAGATGTCGACCTGGGGAGTCGAGGCAGGTGTCATTTCGTCTGCCCATGAAATGCTCTTGCCATGTGATAAGGTTATAAAAGAGGGCGGGAGAAGCGTGTGAATTTTATTTTCGCTATTCGCTCTCCCGCTCCTCTGCTCTCTTCCTGTTTTCCCCTTTTCTTCTTCCTCTCTTCCTCCGCGGTCTATCGTTAGGCCTTCACTTGTGTCATTTTCTTCTCCATCATCTTCTTTTGCGTCCATTGCTGCCTTCTCCGATGAATTTTTTCTCTCCCTTTCTATCGATACTAATGGCTATGCATGGCTCTCAGAACACCCGAGAGGGAACTTCCAGTGATGAGGGTGAGTCGCAACGTTTTTGAAATGTTGCGGAGCCACCCTCTTTGCTGGCGGAGATTGCCGTTGATGCAGACACAACTTTCTGACTTGTCAGGAAGGCCGCTGAATCGCCGACAGAGCATCCTGCTCTGGCCGGTTGTAACACCCCGAATTTTTGTCAACCCGGGGTTAGACATCCTTAGGCAATGGGTCAACCATAACACCTTGGTAACCTCTCAGAACCTAATTGCAAAGCCAAGAAATCATTTAGAACCAAATTCTTTAGAAATTTAACGTGAATTAGCCAGCGCTACATTGGATTTCCTACAAAATTAGCACCAACTACTTTAAATACGTTCTGTAAGACCCAAAACCTCTAGAATTGTTACTGCTACGTTACCCTAAAATCTAGGATCAAACTCTAAACCCGTTTATTCCCAGGAACCCTTTGAAACTTTATATTGGATCTAGACCGCGCGTCGAAAGTTCGATATCCGCAATCTCAGACCATGATGACCGCTTAGTTGGACTTAACAATTGTTTCAAAAATCAAGCCTAACTGATGTCCTAACGATATTTTACTGAGGTCGAAGTGAAAAGAGTGAGAAAAGGTAAAGATTTAGAGAAATAATTCAAAATCTGGCACGTGTCGTTGTGCGTTATTTTTAAGCATTCTGACCATAAGAATTCAGCCAGATTTCATCCTCATATCAGGAAAAATTTCTCTTTCATGTCATGAAACTCGTAGTCCTGATTTAGGTTCAGTAACCGTTGAATTGAAACCAGTCCGCCACGTGCGATCTGGAAGTCCGATCGAATTGATCAACATCTAGTGTCCATGAGCTTAAGTCCGACCACATTTAGTAACAGGACCTCCAGAAGTGCCCCGTTAGATCGGAACAGACCCGATTTGGCTATAACCCAAGTATACCTTGACTTAAAGTTTGTTTTGGTTATGTTTGGGCTTATAAAAGGGCCTTAAACCCTTGGCTTTCTAACCCATACGAATTTTTCAAAACCTAGAGAGTGAGAGAGAGAAAAGAGAGAGAAAGTGAGGGAGATGATGGCGATGCTTCCTGGGATTCTTCCCAGTCTCTCTACGTGCTTTATCCACCCCTCTGTATCGCTTTTTCGGTGACTTCAGCTTCGTTCTAGGTAAGAAAACCCTAACCTCTACCTGTTTTAGGGATTTCATAGATATAAGTAGCGAAGTAACTGATTCATCTTGTGATATAGGTCATCATATCGCCGTTGACGAAGCGTAGACTTTCTATTGGAATCAATACGCGTCTACGGCGAAAGGTGCGGATTTTAGACGCTTAGATTACCTGTTTTCAAAGCTTTCAATGCTGTTTAATGGTAGATTGCTGATAAGGATGTTGTTTGACATGTACAACATGCTGTCCGTTTTTCATTTCGAATACGTACGAAGAATATGAGATTTAGGGTATTTTAGGTATTTGTAGAAAATACCGTATACGTACGTATTTTGCCAATATGAATGCCATGGGTATTTGCCATGTATTTATACTAGATATGCGTGTATGATCTGTTTGGCGAAGAGATTCACCCTAATGCACATATTGGCTGACATATGCTATGTAGACTAATGTGTGTAGACTAAGTGTTTGTTGAAATGCCTAAATCAATATGATTTATGCTTGCCGTATGTATTGAATGTAAGAACATGATTGTTGTGTATTAGACATCTCCTTGATATAAGGATTTGTCATATTATATATTGAAATCAACATACGTCAAGTACATTGGAGTTGTGTAGTCTAACTGTTTGTATAAATGCATGTATTAGTAAGTATTGAGTAAATGGTGTTGTAGATTAGCGTTGAGACTGGATTCTCAACTAATTTGATGATGTACATGAATTCCTCCATGCTTGTCGTATTGAATTGATTACCTTATGTTTGAAATACTCGTGTATGGTTAACTGCTTATAATGTATGTTATAACATGCTGATAACATGCTGGAATTATATGTATTTCAATTCTGTCTCTCTCATATAATTATTGATTTAGATTGCAAGTGCTTGGGGCTATACTCTAGTCCAGGCAGTCGGTAACAGTTTAGAATTCGTGGTTAGATTCTATTCACCACGAAGGATGTGTATGACGAACCCGAGTCGTACTAGAGTTGTCGGCAGTGGTTAGGCCACATGAAGTGCTTGTGTACTTCATGTCGGTTGATTCTACGTGTGCTCGTGCTAGTCGGACTCATCAAGCAACCCGACTGACCATTGTATGTTCACCTTATATTGGTCATAACTGCTTGAACCTAAGGTACTGAACTTTTCAGTGATAACCCTTATAACCGTGGTACCTTGATCCACTAAGACTCATGAGCCGGGCATGGTGGTATGGGACACCGTAGTTGAGCTGTCGGCCTACGCTGGGGCCACAAACCTCCTCATAGTGATCAGTGAGCAACCTAGACTCGTGAGCAGATTATGGTGGTATAAGACACTATATTCTTGCTGTCGGCCTACATTGATAAGGTGATGGGGGAGCGGTGCAACGAGTACGAGCAACAGCCCTGGCAGCCCTTTGTAGTGACCTCGAGCGTACTCTGAGTCTACGGGAGGCGACGACCCTTCCGTAGCAACAAGAGTACAACTAGGCCTGTATTGATAAGGTGATGAGGGAGAGGAGCAACGAGTGCGTGCCACAGCCCTGACAGCCCTTGCAGCGACCTAAAAATATATCATCGTATGAGACTACTAGGAGTGACGGCCCTAGACAGGATCCTTGTTGGGAATGATATAAGGGAAGTACCCTAGTTTCCCAATCCGACTGTATGAAAAAGACTAATAACAACTCGGTAATCATATTCATATCGTACTGCATGTGCCTGAAAGATGTGGAGCACTGAGGGAAGAAAGCATGCCGCGAACGTAAGATGGTGTCACATGAGGGAGTATGTCAGTGAGGGCATCCATCATGTCATTTCATGCTTGCATTAATCACAGTGTTTAGGAATATTTGATTGCTTGCTTTACCATTATCGCGTGATTGATTTGATAACATGCTAATCTTTGCTCTATGATTCCACTGAGTTAGCTACTCACTCCCACGTTACGGGACTGTGTTCCGGACACCCATCAGACCCTGTCTTAGTTTCAGATGATGACGTTGCTCACGAAGCAGAGCTGGACTTGATGATGATGAGGAGAATCCCTCCTTTATGCGTGTTCTGATCGACGAGATTACAGGGAGGTTGATTAGACACCATGACTCTTGTCATTTTTATATTTTTGGAGCACTCATGTATATTCTTTTTGATCATTTTTGGAGTATATATGTATATGTTTAACCTGGTAACATGTTCACACTCTGGAGACTTACAACAGTTCATATATTCTATATATCTATCACATTCTTCCGCTTGCTAATTTAACTGTCTCTGGAGTATGATATGCTGTTTTGGCTTAGTCTCAATCTTGTTTAATGCCATTCTACAGACAACATGCATTTATCATTATCTATGTTACATAAGTGACATTTTGGAACTCGGGAGTTGGGTTTCTACCCGACCCCCAATTTTCAGGATGTTACACCGGTCCTTCTAGTGGCGGGTCATCTCTGGTACCCGCCCAGGGAGACCCAATCCCGCTTTGGATTCGTTGGAGGAGGAAGAGAGAGAAGAGGAAACAAGGATCGTTGAGGGAGCCGCTGTGTCGGCCCCCTGACTTGGTTATCGCAGGCTTCTGAGTCGTCTTCCAAGGGAGAGGAGGCCGAGGATGATCTGAGCGTCCCATTGCATCAATTTTAACTGAGTCTGATCTGAACCGAATCCGAGCCGGGTACCATGTCCCGGACTTGGTTATACTTCAGCTTCCTCGTCCGGATGACTTGCCTGATCATCCCTCTGAGGGAATGGTTACAATTTTTCAGGCTTCGATACAATGTGGCTTGTATCTGCCTCTCCAGCCCATTGCCTGAGATTTTCTGTCTCGTGTCAAGCTTGCTCCCAGTCAGATGGTCCTGAACGGGTGGAGGAATTTGTTCGGGTGCGCAGTGCTATGGGCTGAGCTTGAGCAACCCCCACTGACAGTCAATGAATTCCTCTACTTGTACCAAGTAAAAGCGAATCCAAATTTTTCTGGCTTATACTTTCTGAGCGTATGGTGAGGTAAATGTGGCTCTCTTATAACTGACCCACCAACTAACAACAAACACTGGAAGGAGAGATGGTTCTGGGCATGCGGACATTGGGAGACGGCTGATCCTTGGCCCTTCGAGCCTCTAGTCTCCCAATTGTTTCGTAAAGCATGTGACTCGGCTTAATACCTTTTATTTCTCTAGGTGGTAATGCTTCGAATCTGACCTTATGGTGCCTTGTAAATCTCTCGAAGAAAAGAGGAAAGCTCGGATCCAATGACCTAGCTCGGATCAGGGATCTGAAAAAACTAAGTGCAGAGGATCGATCTCGGAAGTTGCTGCTGCAACCAGAGCGTCTTCATCTTACAGGTTTAGACTCTTTTATATCAGGTAACTCATACTGCGTTGCCATGTTCTCTCGGCACTTTGTCTGACTCGCCTTTGTTCTTCTTTTCAGATCTACCCGATGCTCGACCCTTTCTTAAGTCGGCCTCCGCAGACATGGCTGAGTCTCAACCTTTCCTCAAGCCGATCTCTAAGGTGAAGACTCCTCTAAGGTCAGCCCTTTTATCGAGGACTCAGCTTTCAAAACAACCGAAGACAGCTCCAAAGGCAAAGGAGCTAGCTGTCCCGTCCGCCTCTGTTCCAGCTGCTCCGTCCGTGGTTGTGCTCTTCGACCCTGATGAGAGGGCGGAAGAGGTGGATGCAGCGCTTCCTATGTCCTAGTCGGCTTCTGAGTCGAGACTCGTTGTAGAGGAGATTCCGAGGCAGAAAGAGGGGCCAAGTGGAGAATTTTCAAGAGGGGAGATGACTCAACAAGAGTTATCGCCCTTTCAGAAGGTTATATCGGGGATGATTCCTTCGGCCATCGCTCACAGGAGTGAGAAAGACTTCGTCAGTTTCTACAATACCCCCACACTGCAAACCCTTAGTTATACGACGAGGTTACTCTTCGAGTTAATATCCTTTCTTTTTATTTCTCTGTAACTTCTGATTTTAGGCTCTTGTTACAATTCACTATTTCCCGTTTGCGGTTGGCCCCTGCACGGTCAAAGCTTGCTCGGAGTTGTTTGCGGCTCAAAAGCTTGCAGTTGAGGCAGAGACGGCTAAGAAACTTACGGTTGAGCAGAGGGACTCCGAGAGATCACTGAAGGTCGGATCGGCATTATGACTGGCGAATTGTCACTTGCCAGGAAGGCTGCCAAAGATGCGAAGACCGCTCTTGAAGGCGTTAAGGCTGAGAGTGCTCATTTGACATCACTTCTGGCAAAGGCCGAGAAAGAGAATCGACATCTTCGTCATGTCCATGGTGCTTACGAGAGCAACCTAGTTCGGGCCAAAGCCGACGTCGCGACACTCATCCAACAGGCTCAAGAGGAGGCCATACGAGCCAAAGAGGCTCAGGACCGGGCCATAGATTCCTTTCTCGAGTCTTCGAATTTCGAAGAAGAGAGAGATCGCCTTTATCAAGGTGGTTACAAGGCCTGCGTTCTAAAAATGAGGGCCGCCTTTCCCAACCTTGACCTCTCTGCATTTGAGGCTGATAGTCCGGAGGCCGAGGCTACCGGGGATGGTCGTGCCGAAACCACTACAGACGAAGAAGCTCCCACTGCTACTGCTACTAGCCACGAGGCTGACCCTCTGGGACTGCTTAGGGAGTAGTCCAATCTGGGACTGCTTGGGGAGTACCCTCATCCGAGGGATAATGGTTGTACCTCATTTTTGGCACTCACACCAGCGTAGTGTCGGCTGAGTCTGAGCTTCTTTTAGTACCATCATCAGCTCCTCAAGATGGCTTTTATCCAGGGCCGACTCAAGAGCATATGTAACTGAGAGAGACTAGTCCCTTTGTCGGAACTAATATGTGCTTCTTCAATGTAATCGAAGTAGAGTCTGATGTAACCCGATGTAAAATACTTGGAAGTGATGAATGAAAATTCTCAGTTTTATTGAATCGACTCCATTTACATTTCTCTCTTTTTTTTATATGGTCGTCTTAAGGGCAATAAATTTTAAGATACTCGGCGTTCCAGGGGTGATGCAATAGTTGTCCATTTAGGTTTTTCAACCGATACGCTCTAGGTCGAATGGTACTAAAGACGACATGGGGTCTCTCCCAATTGGGTTCCAGTGTGCCTGCACCAACTTCTTTTGTATTTGAGAACATTTTTAAGAAGACCATATCCCCGGCACGAAATCGTCTAACTTTGACTCAGGTGTTGTAAAATCGAGCTACTTGTTTCTGTCGAGCCATCACTCGTAGCCGAGCTTCTTCTCTTTTCTCTTCCACTAAGTCAAGCTCGAGCGATAGGAGTTCTTCATTTTCTTATTCGCTAAATGAATTAACTCGGGATAAATGTATATCGATCTTGATCGGGGCAACTGCCTTCGAGCCATAACAGACGGAGAAGGGAGTTTCTCCCGGGGCAGTCCGAGCTGTGGTTCAATACGCTCACAATATATTCGGGAGTTCTTCAGCCCATGCTCCTTTGGCTCCATCGAGCCTCATTTGGAGATGCAGTTTGATAATCTTATTAATGGCCTCGACCTGACCATTTGTCCGAGGATGATGAGGTGAAGCGTACACGTTTCGGATCCCAAGATTACTGCACATCTCGCGAAACTGTCTATTGTTGAACTGCCTTTTGTTATCAGTGATAATAGTCCGCGGTATCCTGAACTGACATACAATGTTCTTCTAAACAAAGCTTGTAACCTTCTGTTCAGTTATCTTTGCTAATGGCTCGGCTTCGGTTCATTTCATGAAATAGTCCACCACAACCATGACAAACTTGGCCTAACCCTTTCCCAAAGGGAATAGTCCGATAATGTTGATCCCCACTGTGCAAAGGGCCAAGGACCAGTCATTGGGGTCAACTCCTCAGGGGTTACCTCGGGACAGCTGCAAATCGCTGACACTTGTCACACTTTTGGATGAACTTTTTAGCATCATGTTGTATGGTCGGCTAGTAGTATCCCTGCCGCAGGACTTTATGGGCGAGTGAACGTCCTCCTGAGTGGTTTTTGCATATTCCTTTGTATACCTCCCATAATACGTAGTCGGCTTCATGAAAATTCAAACATCGTAGTAAGGGAGCATATAATCCTTTCTTGTACAGTACCCCGTTCAAGATAGTGTAGTGCGACGCTCGAATCTTTAGCCATCGAGCTTCGGTGCGATCTTCAGGTAGCTTCCCCTCGTTGAGATAATGGATGATAGGGTCAAACTAGGTAAGTTCCGACTCAATGGCATGCATAGTCGAGTCGATCGATTCATTGATACTCGACTTAGCCACGTATTCGTTCGGGGTAGTATTAAAGACTCCCGATCAAACCTGTATGCAATATGCCTTACGACTTAAATTTCAAGCGTCGAATAACACAGCAGAATATGAAGCCTTGCTATTTGGCCTTCGACTCGCTGCGAGTTTAGCTGTAACTCATCTCAATGTCTTCAGTGATTCGCAGTTAGTCGTCAACCAAGTCACTGGTATTTACCAGACACGGAAAGAATAACTGAAGGCATACATGGAAAAGGCCAAAGAATTAATCAGTGGATTTCAGCAATGCTAAGTAATTCAGATCCCCAGGGCTGAGAATGTCAAAACTGACTTGTTAGCAAAGCTTGCCTCAGCCGACGAAGATGACATACCCAGATTCTACCCTAGCCCCGCTTGCCTTAGAGTTGGAGGAGTCGCCCACGAATAATTTTCAGGGAGCAGGGCCGAGTGATAGGTCGAGGGAAGAGGACGCCGATGCTCCGATAATTCCGTCAGACTCAGACATTGTGTTGATCCGTGGAGTTACTTCGACAATGAAGTCAGCCATGTCTTGTCCTTTAATGGCTGTTCTCGGCCTGTACTGTATATCGAACTCACTCAATTCGATAGCCCACTTCGTAAGTCGGCAGGAAGCTTCTGGTTTCTGAAGGATCTGACGCAATGGTAGGTCGGTCATGACGATGATAGTGTGAGCTTGAAAGTATGACCGGAGTCATCGCGAGGATACTACCAAGACTAAGGCTATCTTTTCAAGGGGAGGATACCTCGTCTTTGCCGGTAGTAATGCTTTGTTGACATAGTACACTGGTAATTACTTTTCGTCACATTCTCGTATGAGGGCCGAGCTAATCGCTGCGTCAGATACATCCAAATATAATAAAAAGCTTCTCCCGACTCAGGTTTGAATAACAGGGGTGGAAACCTGAGATAAGACTTCAATTGCTAAAACGCTGCTTCACACTCTTCCGTCCATTCCATCGACTGTTGCCCCTTCAATTGCTTGAAGAACGGGAGACATTTATCGGTGGCTCGGGACAGGAAACGGTTGAGCGCGGATATTCGCCCGGTCAGCCTTTGTATGTCTTAAATCTGAGCACGTGTGCTTTCGGTGTAAGCTCGGAGAAGTTTCTTGGGTTCCTTGTTCGCTATATGATCGGCCGCCT
This sequence comes from Magnolia kwangsiensis, assembly GCA_037074715.1. Lineage (NCBI taxonomy): Eukaryota > Viridiplantae > Streptophyta > Magnoliopsida > Magnoliales > Magnoliaceae > Magnolia > Magnolia kwangsiensis. Next base: position 33,013,521 of record CM073576.1, on the reverse strand, counting down.
ATATACTTTTGATGAGTATATCATCTATATACACTTTCATGGTTCGGCCGATCTGTCAAGCAAAATTTTGTTCACCAACCTTTGATACGTCACTCCAGTATTTTTCAAACCAAATGGCATCACTTGATAACAATAAAGACCTTTGTCAGTGACAAAGGTAGTCTTAGATTTATCGGATTGATGCATTACAATTTGATTATACCCATAGTAGGCATCCATAAAATTAAGTAATTCATGTCATGCGGTACTATCTACCAACTGATCAATCCGGGAAGGGGGAAGCTGTCCTTGGGGCAGGCTTTGTTCAGATTTGTATAATCAATACAGAGACGTCACTTTCCATTGGCTTTTTTTACGAGCACGACATTAGCTATCAACTCCGGATAGTATATCTTTTCTATGAATTTAGTCTTGAGGAGTTTTCCGACTTCCTCTTCGATGATAGCATACCTTTCGGGGCCGAGAGGATATCTTTTCTATCGGATTGGCCGGTAGGTCGGATCGATGTTAAGTCGGTGAGTCATGACTGAGGAATCGATTCCAGGCATATCTTCATGGCTCCATGCGAATACGTCGACATATCGTCGAAGCAAAGCGATCAAATTGTCTTTGAGAGGCGACTTCAGGGATGAGCCAATTTATATTACTTTCAATTCGTCTGTCTCGGTTAATGGTTCCGAGATAAGCTCTTCCATCGGTTGCCCCCGTTTGTGAGATCCAACTCGAGGGTCTAGCGACTCGATCATCGATATCTCCATCGGGACTTTTACTGCTGTTGCATGGCATCGTCGAGCATCTTGTTGATCTCCTTTTATGATTCCCACTCTCGACTTGGTCGAGAATTTCATGGAAAGGTGGTACGTGGATATCCCGGCCTGTTGGAGGTTTAGAGAGGGTCGACCGATTATGACATTGTAAACGGATGATTGGTCGACGATCAAGAAGTCGACCATTATAGTCGTCTTGTGCGGAGGACTCCCGACGGTGAGTGTAATGAAGTGATTCCTTCATGAAGTACCTGTCCACCAGAGAATCCTATTAGTGGGGTTCGCACTGGGCATAAAGCCGATCGTCTAATGCCCATCTTGTCGAACGCCTGAGTGAAAATACGTCCGCAGACGACCCAGTATCTACCAGTACGCGGAACACTTTCCTGTTAGCAATAGTGAGGGCAATAAACAGCGCATCATCATGAGGATGATGAATGCCTCGGGCGTCGTCTTTAGTGAATGAGATATAATACTTCTCTCTCCTCTTTTCTTTTGAGGGTCGAGATATTAGGAGAATCTCAAACTCAAAACGATTAATGCTCCTGACATGATTTTTTCGAGCGTTATTGGAGTCTCCATCACCTTGATGCCCACCAATAATAGTTTGGATCTCCTCTGTGGGTCGATTTTTGCTCGAACGTTCTTCTGCAGTGTCGGATCCTTCCACATGTTCTCTGAGTCGGCCCTTTTTAATGAGTCGCTCGATTTCATCCTTTAAGTGATAACAATCACTTATGTTGTGACAATGGTCACGATGATAGTGACAGTATTTGTTTTTACTCCGTTGATTCGGATTCCCTTGGAGTTTTCCGGGCCAGTTGACAAAGCCTTCATTCTTAATTTCCATCAATACCTGCTCCTGAGATTTATTCAGAGGGGTGTATGTAGAGAACCTTCTGTCGGGTTGTTTGCCCGACTTACCGTCATCTCGCGCCCGATCGTCTTTTCGTTTCTTCTTTCCAGTTGAGTCGGTTTCTTTCTTGGCCGACTCTTTAGCCGAGGGTTTTGATTTCTGGATTGTTTCAAGTAAGAGTCGCGTTTTTTCAGCATCCACATATTTATCCGAGCGAGCTATAAACTCGCCTAGAGTCTCCGATGAGTTTTTATCTAAGGATGCTAGAAATGGCTTATCTTTGACTCCTTGCAAGAGCGCGTTAAGTGTCATCTCTTCTCAGTGTTTTCGAACCTGAAGAGATTTGAAGTTGAAACGCTTGATGTAATATTTCAACAGTTCTCCTTCCTTTTGGACCATGTTGTTCAAACGTACGGGCGTCTTCAGTTTCTTCTTCCCGCCGATGAAGTTAGTAAGGAAGGCTTCGCTGAGTTTTGCAAATAAACTGATAGACCTTGGTTTCAATTGTTTGAACTAAAGTCGAGCTATGTCGGTCAAGGTGAGGGAGAAGGCTCGACACATAGTAGCATCCGAGGCATCATGCAACTCCATATAAGTTTTGAAGCATTCGATATGCTCAGTTGGATCGATTTTTTTGGTAAAAAGAGCAATCTGAGGTAGACAGAACCTTTCCGTTAACCGAGTCTGTATTACTTCGTCCACAAAAGGGGGAGCTTTTGCCTCATAATTGGTCGGATATGTATTCCGACCATGCTTCATGTCCACTATCTATCTCGTCATTTCTTTCCGTACTTCTTTTTTAAAGTCCTGGATATCGGCTCTCTAAGGTTCAGCACTTTCTGCCGTTTCCTCCACAGGAAGTCGATTGCGCCTCCTCTGATCTATTCTGTGACGTAAGTTTGAGGGGGGCAAGGTGGCTGTTGCTGAGTGAGCTGGCGCTGGTTCAACCGGATCTTGGTGTTGGCTCAGCTGATGGAGCGATCGTGGGGCAGTATGCTGAGCACCAGATGCTGGCGGGGGAACTTGTGCTGTCTCGTGATGCTGCTGCATCTATTGGTTATACAGCTGTTCCAACGTCTGTTTCATGACATTCATATCGGATCGCATTTCTTGAACCTCTTGATCCAGTCGCGCATTCCCTTGGCCCTGCTGACTGTTGGTCGGGGCAGATGCTGTGGGCGGAGCTGTTGTCGGTGCCGTTGGCGGGGCTCCTTGAGCCACGTTGGCAGCGGCTTCGTTTGTTTCATTCTATTTCACCCTTCTATTTGTCACCATTAGAATTTGTTTTTCATCTTTTCAGATAGAGCGTAAGAAATGACTTTTTGCACGTTTCCCACAGACGGCACCAAACTGTTGGTGTATTTTTATGAGTGAATCTTTTGCTCGGCCCGTCCCTCGCCTGCACAATAACAAATACAAAGGAGACCTTGGCTAGAGCCGGGGAATCTCTGATGCTTAAGTCAGTCTCAGAAATAATTGCAAAGGATTCAGGGTTTTTCTGTTGCATACCTTCTACCGTAAAGGAGATGATCATTTATAAGCTTGAGAGAATCCTATTGAATAAGGATTCTTTCCCCTCATCTTCGGAGATTTGATCCTCTTGACAAATTTCACCAGATCCCGAGATCCTAGGGATCGGACACTTGTACTTGTGAATTTTTGGGACGGTATTTGTATTCACAACGTCTTTCCTTAGCTCGGCTCGGCCGTTACCGACTTTGAAAGAGTCTCGGCTGACTTAAGAGAATAAGTTTTTTGCCTTCTAACGAGCGGAATAGTCTCGATATTTATCCATCATCATTCCTTATTCCGTGGCCGATGCAGCCAACTTATCAAGTCGGTTTCTCATTATCGGTCAAGAGGCTTATAATTTATTTGGCCTTAGTCGGCTTACACTGGCGTTGCTAACTCGTCAACCGAGTCAATTTAGGTCGTCTTTGCCTCCTGGCTTTGTATACCAGTATCTCAGACGTAGTTGCTTTCTCCGAAGACCGGAAAAGTAGGGGTAGAGTTGGTTCACTCCATATCCGAGTCTTCGGACTTGGCATATTTTTTCCCCAACACATTTCATAGTCCAATATCAAGAATTCAATCAAAATCAAATATTGTTAAAGCTACATGAATAGTTAAAACCTATGCCTGAGCCTAGCCAAGGTCATATGACAGGCTGACTCTGGCTTATTCTAATTATACAGGCCCCGGTTGAGTTGGCCCAAGAACCTAGTCATGGACCTTTTAGCAAGATCCGGTTGTTCATTAAGTGGGCCTCACCCTGTATGGTGTAGGACAAACTTGACAAAATAGGACAGACCTACAGGATCTTAAAAGCAACTCCATCATCCTTATTAATAAATGGGCTTTAATTTAGTCCCGAGCTCAGTCTATAGGCTCTTGGAGGCCTCTCAATCCTGGCCCATGTACCATAAATCCAGCAGGCCAACCCTAGATAGAATCACCTGAAAGGACACTCCTGCCATTCACAAAGCTTTAGAGTGCATTTTAATAATTACAGTAAGAACTAGTGGGACACTCATTATCTACCAAGGAAACTCCGTGGGGCCCACTAGGATGTATGTCTTATGTATTTGGTCCATCTGCTTTATCATTTTAGGGCATGAACTTAAAATTAAAGAATATCCAAAGCTTGAGTTGACTACATATCATGCACATTGAAGTTTTTTTATGCCGACGGTGATGTTTATTTATCGTCCATTGTTCATAAAGTCATAGAAACATATGAAAAAGACACAAATATCAGCTCAATCTAAAACTTTCATGGCCCCGCGAAGTTTCAATGATGGGCATTCAATTCTCATTTTCTCCTGTAGTAGGGTGCGCTTGATCTTCGCATACTTGAAAATTGGGCTGATGCCCTAAAATGATATGAAAATGAATGGGCGGCTTGGATGAGACATACTCATAATGGGCCTATAAAGTTTACTTATTTTACTCAGCATGCTGCCCAATCCAAGCCACCGTACTCAGACCTTTCCTTACCATTTTAGGAAACAAGCTTAAGAATTGAAGCATGCAAATGGCTTACGTGAACCACACCATGGTAAATAGTAATTTCTATCGAAACCTTCCTAAAGCCTGTAGTAATATTTATTTCTCATCCAACTTACTCATAAGATCACACCTGCATGGATGAAAGGAAAACTCGAGTATCATCTTGATCCAAAACTTCCCTGGCTCTCAATAAGTTTTTAACAATCAACATCATCTCCACTGTTTTCTGTGATGCGGCTCACCTGAGCTTTGGATGTGCTTTCATTTCAGGCTCGTGCCCTAAAATGACGAAGAAAAACTAATGGAAGGCAGGGGTAATTCATATATATTATGGTGTACCCCACAGAGTTTACAAAATTTGCAAATTTTTTTACATTAACGTGTGAAGGTTCCAGCAGGAGTTTAGAGAAGATATTATCCAACTCATGAGATGCTCCATCAATGGACGGTTCGTATTGATCATGACATTCGTGATATTACTAGTCGGGACGCGGATTCGATGCTGAACCTGAAAGTAGCGAGAGTCGCAACTGAAGTGATGTCACTACGTTCTGTGGGACCCACTAAGATGTATATGTTGTATCCACACCGTCCATCCATTTGGAGAGGCCATTTTTAGGACACGAGACAAAGAATGAGTTAGATCCAAAGCTCAAGTGGGTCCACCACAGAAAACAGTGGGGATTGAACACCTACCCTTAAAAACATCTCAAGGCCACGGAAGTATTCGATCAAGCTGATATTTGTTTTTTCCCTTATTCCATGTCTTTGTTAACTTATAAACAGGTTGGATCTTAAATAAACATCATGCTGGGCCCAATGAAGGTTTCAACGGTGTGCGTCATTGTCCCACTGTTTTCTGTGGTGGATCCACTTAAGCTTCGGATCTGGTCATTCTTTGACTCACGCCTTAAAATGATCTCTCCAAATGGATGAATGGTGTAGATACAACACATACATCATGTGGGCCCACAGAATGTGGTGACATCACTTCATAGCGAAACTCCCTACTGTCTGGTTCTTGAACTCATTTATTAAACGGTGTTGACCGCACACTGCATCTGGACACGAATTAAGCATCCACGAACCACCAACCCCAAACCTCGACGATCTTTCTCTACTCATATCCATGCTTCCGTATCCACCAAAACAAAAATCTTCCTGCTTAATCCGACGAGCTCACTGAATACAAATCAATGAGATCCGAACCGTTCATTAGACACATCTTCCATGTAAGATCATGTCCATTGATCAATCATCAACCTGATTGGTTAATCCAAGTGAGATCCTCAATTATAAGATACGTATGATATACAGGAGTTTTTACAGTTTATACTACTGCTGTCCGTTACTTACTAATCCAGACCATTGATTTAATAGGCTTCACCTTGGACAGACCATGACTCAACATTCAATCCTAGACCTCCATTCTTTCTCATATTTTCGTGGTCACCAATCTAAAGGCTAGAATCACTCTATCTAGAAAAATTTCGAGACCCAATCCAGCCACTTTTGGGCCCCACCATACCAACGGTTTGGATCATTGAGACAAGGTCCCCCCTAGCACAAAGGGTGAAAAGCTGAGGATCTTATAAATCCATCATGATCCAATGACCGTCTTTGAATGGTCTGATCGGTGTGATATCCTACCTTTACATCATCCATGGGAAGGTCCACCTGATGAACGATCCAGATCCTACCCAACCCCACGAATAATGCTGGATCAAGGATGCCATTCTTCAGCGTCCATCAAAGACACAGTAGGATATCTACATCGATGATGCATTGTATCAAAGAACTCTTCCGTCTTCCTTTTCTCCTTCCCATTTAACGAAAACACAAACACCAGCATCAACAACAGAAGGATCGAGGCACAGATTCAAGTGGGCCATCATCAGCACCTTGAAATTGTACGGTGTGGATGGATTGAATAGATCGAGGGAATGGCGAAGCTGTACGTGCAGACGGTGCCCCCACCGGATCTGAACAAGAATACGGAGTGGTTCATGTACCCGGGCGTTTGGACGACATACATTCTCATCCTCTTCTTCTCATGGCTCATCGTTCTCTCTGTCTTTGGCTGTACGCCTGGCATGGCCTGGACCATCGTCCATCTCTGCCATTTCCTTGTAAGCTTTCTATCCGTACATCCCTCCTCCCTCTAATTACGCTTTTCTATTTGATTCTGATTCGTAGTTTCTTGAATTTGAGATTTGATTGCTAGATTTGAATTTCAGATCGTTAGGGTTTGTGTGGAATTTGTCGGATTAGGGTCTCGGGAAGGTGCTTTCTTCCTTTACATTTGGGGGTTTTCTGGGGTGAGTTTGTAGAATAACTGTATGCAGAGACTGCTTCTTGATTGGGGGTTTTGGAAAGTGATTTTTATTATTTATTATTATTTTTATATTATTATTATTATTATTATTATTAATTGGGTATTTTGTATTTGCGTTTCGTTTGTAGGTTTGGATTCTTTCGTATTCTTTACAAGGATTTTTGGTGCTGAAAATTAGATAGGGACTTGAAAATTAGGGAATTGAATTTATACCCTGCTTAAGGTCGATGGAGAAATGGTGGCTGATGGGTTTTGCATGAGAGGGAAGATTTGGATGTTATTGAAAATGAGTGTTTTTTTTTTTTTTTTGGTTATTAATGAAATTGGGGCCTCAGAGCTATTATTTTGATTGCGGAGCTTGGGTCTTATTTGGATCGAACCTAAGAATTGGGCTGTGTCTGGGTGCTTGAAATGAATTGTGAAAATTCAGTTTAATCAGGATGAAATGACGAAAGTTATGGGTATTTCCTTGCATCCATCAGGATGAAGTAGCCTCAAATAACTGCGACATAAGTTTAGTTTGGAGCCCATGTCCTTAGTAGGAATGGAAATCACAATTTGGAGAGCAATTCAATTTCATACTGCATCCAAACACACCCTTTGTGTTGGTTCTCTTCCTTTTTGGAATTGCAAGCTGTTTTTGGTGAAACTCACTGATTATGATTTAAAAAAAATGAAATATGGGTTTTGAGACAGTTTATACAGATGATAATACCAATGGTCAATCTCGTTCGTTGTCTCTTATTTCCATTCATTATTTGTTTTCCTTCATAAACTAGTCATTCGAGTTGTTTCTTGCTTTTGGATGATTTGGCCTCAGACTCTCAGTTTCCATTTATATTAACATGAATATCAACCCCCAAATCTTTCTCCCCACTCATCTTTCTTTTTGTGAGTAGGTTAGCAATCAGTTGAGAATCTTCTTCAACTCAGACCTTATGACAGCATAGCAATTTATAAAGCTAAATGTAGTCAAATGACCATGAGCAAAAGTAGACAGTTCTCAAAAAGTTCAGAAAGGATGGGTGTGAAACCGTATTATGTAGTTTGAAATTAGCTATTTAATTTGAAAAGAGGGGAATCTAGCATGAACTCATCACACAAATTTTCCTAGCTGGACTCAAATTCAAAACGTGGGACAGTGGTCCATGCACCAAAAGCCTTCATCAGGTTGTTGCCACTGTGGGATGACTGTGCTAGAAAATTCAACTGTTTGGATGATCTTAACTGTCCAATTGATAAAGTACAACTGGAAGGTAACAGAAGATGATTGGCAATAATCAGCATCCCATGGAAATAGGTCTGCCAATTAGATGGGAAAGATTGACAAGTCCTTCAATCTGCAGGCTATGGTCCCTCTGTGGGAGACACAACGTGTGATAAGTAATGCAGATCATGGATGATTTACCACATGCCCAGTTTGAGTCAGTGCACCAAATAGAAAAATCGGTGCGTTAACATTCAGGCTGGAACCCATTAATAAAATATAGAATTTACTTATTTACCCGGTTTTTTTATTATTATTATTATTATTTTTTTTTATAATGAAAACAAAGTCTGGATTTATGAATAGCACAATGTTGATTGAGTTAAAGGTGGTCCTGATAGAGTTGTGGTAGTTGTTGTTGATAGGAACAAGAGGAGGTTTGGTATTAGGAGCAACAGCAAGATTTGATGGTGGCTGTGCCATTTTGGGTTGAGGATTCTTGCTACTGAAGATCTAGATCAATCCTCCTTTTCATTCCAGCTTCCACCTAGGATTTCGTAAAGACATACAGTAAATTTTCTGGAATGATCTCTAAGGATAGCTCCTCCATCTAGATAGCATCCACCGCCTCTTTCCATATATTTTTTTGTATGTTTTTGTTTGCACTAACAGAACCACAAGCATATGGGTTGAAAAAAAAAAGCCGCCTCCATCTGGATAGCATCCACAGCCTCTTTCCATATAATTCTTGTATATTTTAATTTGCACTACCAGAACCACTGAAGCATGTGGGTAAAAAAAAAAGCAGCATATCCAATGGTTTTCACTTTTGTTGGAAGTACTCCAATGGGGTTTGTGTGTCTAAAAAATTAATCACACAGTGTCATGGGTCCCACCATGATCAGTGCATGACGTCCACTCCATCCATCATGTGCAGCACCACATGTTCACCCTTGAGCTCCAAAACCGCACCAATCTGAAGTTTAGGTGGGCTAGACCAAACAGAAGCATATGGAATCATGTGTCAAACATATAAATTTGTGTTGTGGCACACGAGTTTTGGAATGGGCCCAATGGCATGGCTTTTGGTGCATCCCTTCATCCTTGTGGGCCACACCCATTGTTTGGAGTTATCTCCAATATTATCAAAATATCCATTATCTGTATCTCTAGCTCGGCGATACCGATTACAATGGTAGTGATATTGATAATACCGGAGTCTTAGAAATTCCAAGTATCGGTGACGTATCACTAATTATTGCCAATTTATCGATATTGCCAATGTAATGCCAATATTTTTGACTATGTAAATTCTCGGTGTCGCTTGTGATGTAGGACATGAAATTAAATATGACATGCAAAATTTCATGCTTTTGATCATACCAATTTTAAACAATCACAAACTTCTATGTCCCACATACGATCAAACATTCAATAAGGGGAATCTACGGGGGTCCAAGCCTACACAAGTTTAGGGCTGGATCAAATAAAATTATAAACCAAACAATGCCCAAAGGAGTGTAAGATTCATCCAATCTTACAAAGGATTGTTCCCCAATTCAAGAGATTCACCATGCTTCAATTCGGGGGAAATCTAGGTTTGCAAAAGTTGGAAATACTTAGAATTTGAGATTATTTAGGGTTAGGGTTGGGGTTTTAAGGTGAGAAAGGAGAGAAATAGAAGAAATCTAGAACCTGAGACGATCCACGTGTGTGGACGTCCACCTGGCCCAAGCGCATGTGCGTGAATCCCTGTCCGCACGTGTGTGGGGCCCACGGAACTGGAAAGCGCCACCTAGAGTGTGGTCGGCCTGGGGAAGCCTACTCTCACACCAAATTTCGTATTGATCCGCCGCCTGGTGTGTGTGTGGTGCTCCGCCGAAGTTTCAGCACCTCTGGTGGGACAGAATCTGAAAATCTACCGTGGAAGAGAACTTGGGCACAGAAAAAGGTGAATCTGAAGATGGGAGGGCTGTGGAAGATAATGAAGTGGAGAATAGGAGGTGGGACGATTTGGGATGCTGTGGCTTCGCACCACAATAGTTAACCCTTCGAGAAAGGAAGGATTTCACACCCAATTAGCTTCTTCAATCTCAAAGGGAAAGAGAAGAAGAAAAACGTAGAATTTTATTCATAGACTTCAATGAAAAAATACCTACACGGGGTTGCCTATTTATAAGAAAACCCTAAACCCCAAAAGTCGTGCCATGTGCGCACACTAATACTTAGAGATGAAGTAACAAAAATAACAACTAATCTACACAATCAAAATCGTTCATGATGTTTCTAATGATGATAATAACCAAAACTCAAAATCCTAGATCATCTAGGATAGTGGGCCACGATCATGAGATCCAATAGTGGAATCCACATGATGATCGGGTTCACTCCAATGCTCCATAGCATAGCTTCCTAACTAAGAGGTCCTCCATAGATGTTGTTGATCCAGATCGATAGTGGGGCCTTCCTCCTCCTTGAGTACGTGCGTAGGGTGGGGGGCGTGTGCGTGCGCATGATGTCCCCATCAACTCTTCCCGGCTACTCAGGTTTCGCCATTGGTGAAACACAACTCTTGAACTGCTCCAAGATGTCAGGATCAAGTCTCTGAAGCTCCTCCTCAGTGAGCCACGTACTGTTTGAAGTTGGGCTTGACTTCCACTTGACTAGGAACTTTTGAAATTCGCCGTCCGACGTCGATACTATCTGATGGTCCAAAATATCCTCTATCTCCTCTCTGGGTGTAGGAAAGGTCGGTATGGGAGGTAGAGGCTGGGAAGATGGGTCGGGAAGAGGCCATGGATCTAGGGAATCAGGATGGTTAGGTGAAAGGCTGTATAATGTATCAATGGTCCTTGGAAATGCAACGAAATTCTCTACATTAAATGTGGAACTAATTCCCATGGAAGGTAGAAGATCCACCACATACGCATTGAGACCGTTTCGTTTTATAATTTTGAATGGTCCAGCGCTATGCGCATGTAATTTACGAATGACTCCCTAAGGGTACTGCTCGGGCTTGATGCAAACCATCACAGAGTTCCCTATATTGAATTCCTTGAATCGTTTATGTTGGTTTGCTGAAATTTTATAATGTTCATTACTAGTATTGATCTTTCGCGTAATTTCTTGATGTAATGAATGAATATGATGTGCAAAGGACTCTGCAGATTCTGATGGCTTATGGGACGGACATAGGGACAAGATCGATAGGTTTCCTAGGTTTATAACCAATAACGACTTTAAAAGGACTTAAACCTGTGGATCTATTGACAAAACTATTAAATGCAAACTCGGCAATAGGTAGCGTAGTGTCCCACGTCCTGGTGTGCTCCTCTACGAAACATTTGGGCAAATTTCCTAGGCTATTGACCACCTCAGTCTAACCATCGATCTGAGGGTGGTAGGCAGAAGAAAATTGGAGCCTAGTACTCATCATATGTCATAGTGTCTTCTAAAAATAACTCATGAATCACACGTCACGGTTAGATACTATAGTTTTGGGTAACCCATGAAGCTTGACAACCTTATTAAAGAACAACTTGGTGTTCACTCCCCAAGTGCAGGGTTGTGATGTAGTAATAACTCGGTAAGACCGAGGTCGAATCCCAAGGGACTGAAACTTGTACGTTATCTAAAACTAACCAGAACTAGAACTAGATTAAGATGAAATCTAAACTGAATGTAATTTGAGAAATAATGGTGAAATAATTATATAAACTTGAGAGAAATCAGGAAAAGGGAACTAGGGATTCAGAGGATCCCCTTGTAGAGATCAGGGAGATCTTATGCATGTTTCATGGAAATTAACTGAACTGACATTGATCTAGTTTTCAAAGAGATGAAAGGTGTATGAATTAGAATGGATTCCATCACCAAACCATGCCCAAAAGACTATGGCAAACAACAGAATTAAACTAATTACCACCCAATCACATGCATGAAAGTTAGGAAGGGTACCGTCATCCAACCATGCCCAGGAGACTATGGTGAACAACAGGACGTCCTGACGTCATAAACATGAAAAAGAAATAGAAATATTCAAAGCATCGCAGACCCATTGTAATTTCAGTCACAACAGACCATTAAGAACTAAAAATATTCCCATAATAATTAACTAAAATCAAAGTCAATTCATGTATTAAAATTGAAATAAAATCAAATCTCCCATCTCACTACAAGCTTCACCTTGTAGCCCTAGCTAGGAGGATTTAGCCTGCCATGGATGGGCTCAATCCAAATAAATAAAGAGAAAAAGAAAAGGAAAAGAAAAGGGAAAGAAAAAACCAAGCTCCTCTCTCTCCTCTGCCCACGTTGAAACCCAAGCTTGAGCCCTCTGTTCTTCCTCCCCAGACCCTGAATGAATGCTCCCCACGTCCAAAAACCTCCTTTTATAGCTGCTGGAAGGCTGGAGTCAGTGACAGAGTTGTAGCAGGACACGGAGTGCAATTTTCGCAGCCAAGTTCGGTACCATGAAACACGCCACTTTCCTCGCTCAAATTCCAAAGAAACACCGTCCCTTAGTACTTTCTTGGGCCCTCTACATGATAGACGGTTCAGATCTGCCATATGATCAAAGATGGTGGGCCAAAACTGTCCGGAAAAGTCGGTTTTCGCGGATGTGCGAAACCTTTCGCACCATTTCGCTGTTGTGATCGGTGGGCCCCACAGAAGTATTTTCTGAAAAATCCACCCCGTCCATTGGATTCAGAACGAAATTTCAGTAAAGAATGAGTGGTTTTGAACGTCCATTGACGTGGCCAAGAGAAGAAATTACAAAAGAATCAGTTTTGAACGCCACCGAGCAGCCCTTTTGTGGCCTCTGTATCTCACACGTGTGCACGCGTGGGTACAAAAAGTCAGCATGTTTTTATAGTATTCGAGTCCCTCTACACGGTGAACGGGTCAGATTTTCCATATGGTCAATGGGTAGGGCCCACAAACGTCTGTAAAAACGGCCAGCGGCCTGCGTTACGCGGTGCGATTTTTTTTTTTTTTTTTAAGAAGAAAGTCGGTCAGCGTCTTGCTGACCGACTTAACTCGTTTGGTGCACGACGAGTGCACATGTGCACTGTACACACTCATCCCATATGGGGTCCATTGCACTGTTTTGGAGAAATCTGCACCGTCCATCTGTTTTGACTCCTCATTTAAGGCGTCAATAATAATTTTGAGACAGTTCCAGATATCAGGTGGGCCCAGAATCAACGGTTTATGGGCTGATCTGTCAGTTGGGGCACTTCCCGAGATCTTCAATGGCTGAAATTTTATATGTATGGTTAATTTATGGTCCTCAGGCGACGTATGAAGTTTCGAGCCGAACGGATGGTGGGAACCTCGTGATCTTGCATTCTGGACGTCCTTCAGGCCACTTGAGCTTTAATTTCTAACTTTTCTCGGATTTCTGACCGTGTATATTTGTCAATCTTGGTCCCCTGGAGTGTGTCCCTTGCCTTTGGCGTCATCAGATCGTTAAATCTCAACTTTTAACGTCCTTTTTCCATCCATGCTCATAAAATCACTTTGCCACACAAGAATGAGAAAACGAGCCATTAGACAGCATTATATTCGTAAATCCTGACAATATCTGGGGTCTAATATGCAATATTTGACCCTCAACACAACCCCCAACCAGCATTTTGCTAGTCCCGAGCAAAGTACGCGAAAAATAAGTTGAGAATTATAGGAGAACTTTTTATGAAATCGAGTGAGATTTTGAACAAAATACGAGAAATTTAATATTCATGAATGTTAGAAATTGTATTCTCCTGAGCTCAAGCGCACCGTAGACTTCATAATCAAGTGTAAAGCATTAATCCATCAATTAGAAAAATTTTAAACATTGAGATCCATGGATGTATAGTGTAATCTCAGCTAATCACATTAAGATTGAATTTGTTATTTCAGGATCTCATTGGTAACCAGCAAGAGAATTCATGATAACCAAACTTAATCCAAAACTTGCCTCATAGATTAGCCTATTAACTTGTGATTTTTCTATTCAAAGTAATGCCAAGGAAGGGGAATCAAATCCTCACCTATAGGGAGCAAACCTATGGTGAAGATCGTACTCCTAGACCTTTTTCACATATCATTCATGGGGAATTAACTCTACACCTATAGGGAGCAAACCTATGGTGAAGATTAATTATCCAACCTTTTCAATTTTTATACCATGATGGCAAGATATTTCAGGCTGGTTCCTTTCGTGCTTAGTGATTACCAAGTTAATCCTTCGATATGGAACTGAAATCTTAATGTGTAAGCAATACGTGTCCTGAAATCATGATTCAATCAATGTTTACAACTTCTAATCATGGATTAATAATTCACTTAACTATGAAATCTAACAGATACGGAATCCAAGAGTCATAAATCCACCATTATGTACCTTGAAAATCTAAATTAGGAATATCTGTCAAAATCACTTCGAATTTGTAGAAATTTTCAGAAATTTTTTTTAAAAAAAAATTTCACAATTTTTGCTCAAGACCAAGAAAATACTGATTAGGAAACCTAATCTCCCACCCCCAACCTAAAATCTACATTGTCCTCAATGTAAAAGATATGAGCATGCAATGCACATGGGACAACGAAAGTAAATGAGAAGTGATGGGAAGATAGTACCTGAATAACGAATCAAGAGAGTTTTCAATAGATCACGGCATGGAAGCTTGTCAGCATGAGAGAGAAAGCAGAACAAAAATAACAAAAATAAAATCCTACCTATACCACTTTCGCAGGTGCTCTCGATTGCATTTAGCGTATGCAACAAGCCTTTAAACCCCTAGGTTATCCCTAGTGGACGAGTTGTAGTCTCGTGAGGGTTTGCAGTAATGTTACCCACAAACATTGAATCATCTAACTAGAGAATGAAAAGGAATAAAAAAGCTGGGTTGCCTCCCAGGAGTGCTAAATTTACCGTCTTCAGCCAGACAAATAAAACAACTATCCTAGACCTATGAAAGCGATAAACTTACCTATACCTCCATCAGACTAGGAGATCAGTCTTGGTAAACAGGAGCAATCAGAGGCATGGACATGTCCTCTGAATCAAATGCCTCGACAAATGGCTTTAATCGATGTCCATTTACTTTAAACTTCTTGCCATTGTCGGGATTTCTTATCTCGACGGCCCCATGAGGATAAGCAGTGACAACAATATAAGGGCCGGTCCAACGAGATCGAAGCTTACCCGGAAAGAGATGTAGTCGAGAGTCATATAAGAGGACTTTCTGACCTGGCGTGAATGATTTTCGTAGAATATGATGATCATGAAACGCCTTCATCTTGTCCTTGTAAATTCTCGAGTTTTCGTACGCATCGTTCCGGATTTCTTCAAGTTCATTTAACTGAAGTTTGCGTAGCGAGCCAGCGTTATCCAGATTGAAATTCAGATTTTTGATCGCCCAGTATGCTTTATATTCCAATTCCACAGGCAAGTGATAGGCTTTCCCATAGACAAGTCTAAAGGGAGATGTTCCAATAGGAGTTTTGAAAGCAGTACGGTACGCCCATAAGGCATCGGTTAATCGGATTGACCAGTCCTTACGATCAGGGTTAACCGTTTTCTCTAGGATATGTTTGATCTCCCTATTGGAAATCTCAGCTTGTCCACTTGTCTGTGGATGGTATGGGGTGTTCACCTTATGAGAGATACCGTATTTCTTCATTAAGCTCTCAAATGGTCTATTGCAGAAGTGTGAGCCCCCGTCACTAATGATGGCTTGAGGTGTTCCGAACCGCGACAGGATATTTTCTTTCAAAAATTTAATGACCGTGCGATGGTCATTTTTGCGACACGGAATTGCTTCGACCCATTTAGTGACATAGTCTACGGCGAGCAAAATATACAGATTTCCAAATGATTGGGGGAATGGTCCCATGAAATCAATGCCCCAACAATCAAATGCTTCTATAATAAGGATGGGATTCAAGGGCATCATATTTCGACGGGACAATGCTCTCAATTTCTGACAACGCTCACAAGCCTTGCAAAACTCATGAGTGTCCTTGAACATAGTGGGCCAGTAGAAGCCACATTGTAAAATCTTGGCCGTGGTCTTTTTAGCAGAAAAGTGACCACCACAGGCCTGTGAGTGACAGAAGGAGATGACACTCTGATGCTCATCGTCTGGTACGCATCTCCTTAAGATTTGGTCTGGGCAATATTTAAACAAATATGGATCATCCCAGAAAAAGTTACGCACCTTGGTAAAGAATTTCTTCTTATCTTGTGACGTCCAGTGTGTCGGTATGGCACCTGTAGCAAGATAATTAGCAATATCAGCGAACCAAGGTGAATGAGAGACTCTAAACAGTTGTTCATCAGGGAACATGTCATTGATATGGGTTGCCTCAAGGGAATCAGAGGTATTAAGGCGAGAAAGATGATCGGCCACTACGTTCTCTACTCCCTTTTTATCTTTAATTTCCAAATCAAATTCTTGGAGTAGAAGGATCCATCGTATCAGGCGGGGCTTAGAATCATTCTTAGAAAGAAGATACTTAAGTGCCGCGTGATCTGTGTAGATGATGATCTTGGATCCGATCAGGTAGGATCTAAATTTGTCCAAAGCGAATACTATGGCTAAGAGTTCCTTTTCCGTAGTCGAGTAGTTCACTTGGGCAGGATTTAGAGTCCTACTTGCGTAGTGAATAACGTAAGGCCGCTTATCTTTTCTCTGGCCTAGAACCGCTCCAAGAGCATAATCAGAGGCGTCGCACATAAGTTCAAAAGGAAGACTCCAGTCGGGTGGCTGCATGATAGGTGCAGTGGTTAACATGCCCTTAAGCTTAGTGAAAGCTTCTTGGCACTGCTCAGTCCACTCGTATGGTGTATCCTTTTGAAGAAGATTACATAAAGGATGAGAGAGGAGACTAAAGTCCTTTATGAATCGTCTGTAAAAGCCTGCGTGTCCTAAGAAGGATCGCACATCTCTGATGTTCTTGGGTGGAGGTAGGTTAGAGATAAGATCGATTTTTGCCTTATCTACCTCAATTCCTTTGGACGAGATGATATGCCCAAGGACAATTCCCTTTTGAACCATAAAATGACACTTCTCCCAGTTAAGTACCAAATTCTTTTCTTCACATCTTTTCAGCACACATTTAAGACTTGCTAAGCATTCGCTAAAAGATGAACCAAAAACAGAGAAATCGTCCATGAAGACCTCTAGATATTTCCCCACCATGTCAGAAAAGATACTCGTCATGCATCGCTGAAAGGTGGCAGGGGCATTACATAGCCCGAATGGCATCCTTCTGTAAGCAAAGGTGCCATAGGGACATGTAAATGTGGTCTTTTCCTGATCCTCAGGGGCGATTTCAATCTGATTATAACCTGAATACCCGTCAAGGAAACAATAATAGGAATGACCAGCTAGCTTTTCCAGGATTTGATCAATGAAGGGCAAAGGAAAATGGTCTTTCCTTGTGACGGTATTCAGCTTTCTGTAGTCAATGCACATTCTCCAACCAGTAGTAACTCTGGTCGGCACGAGTTCATTATTGGCATTGGCTACGATGGTGATCCCGGACTTCTTAGGAACTACCTGAGTTGGACTCACCCATTGACTATCGGATATGGGGTAAATGATCCCCACTTCCAATAGTTTGAGAACCTCGGCCTTAACCACTTCCTTCATGTTTGGATTTAGTCTACGTTGTGATTGCCGAACAGCCTTTGCATTGTCCTCAAGATATATACGGTGAGTACAAATCGATGGGTTAATTCCCTTGAGGTCCGCTATCGTCCATCCAAGAGCTCCCTTATGCTCAATGAGAGTAGATATCAGCATACTCTCATGTTCTTTCTCCAGGTGGGCAGAGATCACCACCGGGTATGTCTCATCCTGACCTAAATAGACATTTTAAATTAGAGGGCAAAGGTTTTAGGTCAAGCTTCGGTGGCTTGAGGTTAGGCACTACATAAGTTTGGGGCAATTCTTCAATATGTGGCCTCCACCGGTTAACTTCAAGTACCGGTGCAGTATCAAGCATGGCACACGTCTCCCTAATTATATCATCATCAAGATCATGGGAGTGGGCCAGACACGTCTCTAGAAGATCAGAGGATAAGGTGAGAGGCGTTCGATCTTCCACAAAAGAATCAATCATGTTAACATCGTGGAAATCGTCATCATCCTCTGAGTTGCTGCCGTTATTGAAAAAGATATTCGATTCCAATGTCAAATTTCCAAAGGATATAGTCATGACACCATTCCTGCAATTGATAATTGCATTTGAAGTGGACAGGAATGGGCGACCAAGAATGACGGGAATCTGAGTGCTCGTGTCATTGATGGATTCGGTGTCCAAGATGATAAAATCAACAGGGTAGTAGAATCCATCCACTTGCACCAACACATCCTCGATGATCCCTCTTGGTATACGAACAGAACGATCAGCAAGTTGTAGTGTGGTTCGAGTGGGTCTTAATTCACCCAAACCTAACTGTTGGTATACCGAATAGAGAATCAGATTGACGCTCGCTCCTAAGTCAAGAAGTGCGTGATCAATTCGATAGTTCCCGATTACACATGATATGGTTGGGCAACCGGGATCTTTGAATTTTTGCGGCACATCTTGTTTCAGGATGGCACTCACTTTCTCAGTCAAGGAGATATTCTTTTGAACATTTTTTCGTCGTTTGGTAGTGCATAAATCCTTTAGAAATTTAGCATATGAAGGAATCTGTTTTACAACGTCAAGCAGAGGAATGTTGACTTTCACTTGTTTCAACACCTCTAGGATATCCTGAGAGTTAGATAGACGTTTTGGTTCAACCAACCGTTGGGGAAACGGAGCAACTGGCTTTTCTAGAGGTTCCGGTTCAAATTTTTGTGGGGCGCCACTAGATCCATCATTGTTGTCCTCTTCTGGTTCTTGAGGCTTTTCGGGCCTCACCGGAAGGGTTTTATCAATAACCTTACCACTCCTAAGAGTGGTGATGGATTTAGCGTGCCTCATTTGATTTGAAGAGCTGGGATCACCTGTCTCGTATTGCAGTTTCGGATTAGGGAGTGATTGTGCAGGGAGCATCCCTTTTTCCATAGCCGTCATACGTGAATCTATTTTTTGCATAAAATCTGAAATTCCTTGCATTGTCTGCGCCAGCTCTTGTATGGAAATTTGAACCGATTCTTCTTGAGGTTTCCCCTGATTTGGATTTTGATTGAAGAAACCTTGAGGGGTAGCAGTTTGTCCGTTCCTCCAACTAAAATTCGGGTGATTTTTCCAGCTAGGATTGTAAGTATTAGAGGGTGGTCCATTGAAAGGTCTTTGATAGTTATTTACGGCATTAGATTGTTCATTCAATACATCTCGAAAGGCAGGTATTGAAGGACAATTTTCAGTAGTATGAATGTTGTAATCACAGATGCCGCAAACACTTTCATTAACCTTTTCCTTCCTTCCTTCCATGGCCTCAAATTTTCTGGTGAGATTGGCCACCTTAGCGTTAAGATCATTATCCTCTTTCAGGAGATATATTCCTCCTTTTTCCCTTGAATGAGTCGGCCTAGACGTGGTGTTCGTTCTTGGGTAATAGTCCCATGATTGTGTTTTTTCCGCGAGACTATCGAGGTAATCCCATACCTCGTCAACATTTTTATTAATAAAATCTCCGTTACACATTGTCTCGACCATTTGGCGCATGGAAGATGTTAGCCCATCATAGAAAAAATTCGTAATGCGCCATATTTCAAAGCCATGTTGTGGGCATGCATTAACCAGATCCTTGAACCTTTCCCAACATTGGAAGAATGTTTTATCTTCCTTTTGGGCAAAGTTCATGATTGCTCTCCTGAGGGTAATTGTCTTATGATGTGGGAAAAATTTCTTTATAAATTCCCTCCGTATATCATTCCATGTGCCAATGGATCTAGGACGCAGTGAATGTAACCACGTCTTGGCTTTTTCTTTCAAGGAAAATGGAAAGAGTTTCAGCCTAATAGTATCCTCAGATACATTAGGAAAGTATAAGGTGCCTATGATTTCATTGAACTCTTTCAGATGCAAATATGGTTCTTCAGACTCAAGCCCATGGAACTTAGGAAGGAGTTGGATAACCCCTGGCTTGATGTCCATATGTCCTGTATTCTCAGGAAAAATCATGCATGAGGGCATACTCACCCCCGCCGGTTGTAAATAATCTCGTAAAGTACGAGGCGGGGGTGCCTGATGCACCTCATTCTCATCATGTACTTCCTTAACCCTTGGTTGGGGTAGTGCTTGAGGTTGATTTTTAGCCATAACGTCTTCTAACTCGGGAGAATTCAAGTGGTGTCTAGTCCTGCGATGGACAGTCAACCCCTCAACTAATCCTCCTTCAGTCACTAGACGTCGAGTGTTGTCGCGTGCCCAATGGGGCATAAAACACACTCAGCCCTCAAATTCTAACTTAAACCTAAAAAATAAAAATAAAAATCTAGAAAAAGGGAGGGTTAGAAAGAAGTTACTAAATCGGAGTTCCTAAGTTAAAAAACCTGCAAAACATACCAAAATAAGTTAGTTTTTAAGAGTAGAAAGTCATAATTAAAAATAAACTAATTTCTAGGGAAAAGAAGAAATTTCAAAGAAAGAAGAATTAGAAAGAGCTTACTAAATTAGAAGCTTCCTACAAAACAGAAAAATTGAGTTAGTTCTAAAAATCAGATAGAAGGAAGAATAGAAAGTTTCTAAAGTTATGAAAATTTTCTAATAAGGAAAATAACTAAGATTCTAAACCTAGAATTAAAAATTTCTAAAAAGAAAATCTAATCCTAAAACTAATTAATTTCAGAAAAACGTAGCCGACAGTCCCCGGCAACGGCGCCAAAAACTTGTTCACTCCCCAAGTGCAGGGTCGTGATGTAGTAAAAACTCGGTAAGACCGAGGTCGAATCCCAAGGGACTGAAACTTGTACGTTATCTAAAACTAACCAGAACTAGAACTAGATTAAGATGAAATCTAAACTGAATGTAATTTGAGAAATAATGGTGAAATAATTATATAAACTTGAGAGAAATCAGGAAAAGGGAACTAGGGATTCAGAGGATCCCCTTGTAGAGATCAGGGAGATCTTATGCATGTTTCATGGAAATTAACTGAACTGACATTGATCTAGTTTTCAAAGAGATGAAAGGTGTATGAATTAGAATGGATTCCATCACCAAACCATGCCCAAAAGACTATGGCAAACAACAGAATTAAACTAATTACCACCCAATCACATGCATGAAAGTTAGGAAGGGTACCGTCATCCAACCATGCCCAGGAGACTATGGTGAACAACAGGACGTCCTGACGTCATAAACATGAAAAAGAAATAGAAATATTCAAAGCATCGCAGACCCATTGTAATTTCAGTCACAACGGACCATTAATAACTAAAAATATTCCCATAATAATTAACTAAAATCAAAGTCAATTCATGCATTAAAATTAAAATAAAATCAAATCTCCCATCTCACTACAAGCTTCACCTCTTAGCCCTAACTAGGAGGATTTAGCCTGCCATGGATGGGCTCAATCCAAATAAATAAAGAGAAAAAGAAAAGGTAAAGAAAAGGGAAAGAAAAAACCAAGCTCCTCTCTCTCTCCTCTGCCCACGTTGAAACCCAAGCTTGAGCCCTCTGTTCTTCCTCCCCAGACCCTGAATGAATGCTCCCCACGTCCAAAAACCTCCTTTTATAGCTGCTGGAAGGCTGGAGTCAGTGACAGAGTTGTAGCAGGACACGGAGTGCAATTTTCGCAGCCAAGTTCGGTACCATGAAACACGCCACTTTCCTCGCTCAAATTTCAAAGAAACACCGTCCCTTGGTACTTTCTTGGGTCCTCTACATGATAGACGGTTCAGATCTGCCATATGATCAAAGATGGTGGGCCAAAACTGTCCGGAAAAGTCGGTTTTCGCGGATGTGCGAAACCTTTCGCACCATTTCACTGTTGTGATCGGTGGGCCCCACAGAAGTATTTTCTGAAAAATCCACCCCGTCCATTGGATTCAGAACGAAATTTCAGTAAAGAATGAGTGGTTTTGAACGTCCATTGACGTGGCTCAGAGAAGAAATCACAAAAGAATTAGTTTTGAACGCTACCGAGCAGCCCTTTTGTGGCCTCTGTATCTCACACGTGTGCACGCGTGGGTACAAAAAGTCAGCATGTTTTTATAGTATTCGAGTCCCTCTACACGGTGAACGGGTCAGATTTTCCATATGGTCAATGGGTAGGGCCCACAAACGTCTGCAAAAACGGCCAGCGGCCTGCGTTACGCGGTGCGATTTTTTTTTTTTTTTTAAGAAGAAAGTCGGTCAGCGTCTTGCTGACCGACTTAACTCGTTTGGTGCACGACGAGTGCACATGTGCACTGTACACACTCATCCCATATGGGGTCCATTGCACTGTTTTGGAGAAATCTGCACCGTCCATCTGTTTTGACTCCTCATTTAAGGCGTCAATAATAATTTTGAGACAGTTCCAGATATCAGGTGGGCCCAGAATCAACGGTTTATGGGCTGATCTGTCAGTTGGGGCACTTCCCGAGATCTTCAATGGCTGAAATTTTATATGTATGGTTAATTTATGGTCCTCAGGCGACGTATGAAGTTTCGAGCCGAACGGATGGTGGGAACCTCGTGATCTTGCATTCTGGACGTCCTTCAGGCCACTTGAGCTTCAATTTCTAACTTTTCTCGGATTTCTGACCGTGTATATTTGTCAATCTTGGTCCCCTGGAGTGTGTCCCTTGCCTTTGGCGTCATCAGATCGTTAAATCTCAACTTTTAACGTCCTTTTTCCATCCATGCTCATAAAATCACTTTGCCACACAAGAATGAGAAAACGAGCCATTAGACAGCATTATATTCGTAAATCCAGACAATATCTGGGGTCTAATATGCAATATTTAACCCTCAACACTTGGCAACATGAGATGTGTCAGAGGTCTTCGAACAAGGGATGAAGTGAGACATTTTAGAATAACAGTTCACGACAACAAATATAGAATCTTGTTTCTGAATAGTCTTGGGGAGCCCGAGCACGAAGTCCATACTGATGTATTGCTAAGGGGCGAATGGAACTGACAAAGGTGTGAATAGCCCTGTATTATGCTTTTTCTGCTTTGCCAGTTGACAAGTACGACACTGCCCTATAATTTTGGCCACGTCTTGCTTGAGGCTTGGCTAATAGAATTTATCTTGCACTAGGGAAATGGTCTTGTTTTGACCAAAATGACCTTCAACCCCTCCTGAATATTACCAGACAATAAAATCACGGAGGGAAGTGTGAGGAATGCACAAATGGTCACTCCTAAACGAATATCCGTCCACTATCAAGTACTCACTGCTCGCTCCTGACGGACTCTTTATCAACGACGCGTACACAACTCCAAAATCTAGGCACTCAGAATAATCCTCTTTAACATGCTCGAGCCCTGTGACTTTGACACTTATGGAATTGAGGAATGCGACTCGACGACTCAATGCGTCGACAGACTTATTTTCTACATCGGCCTTGTGCTTAAGCACAAGTGTACTCTTGAAGAAACTGGACCCACTCGGTGTGCTTAGGGTTTAATTTTTTCTGAGAGTTTAGATATCTCAAGGCTTCGTGATCTGAGAACAAGACGAATTCTTGCGGCAATAGATAATGACGCCAATGACACAATGACTGCACTACCACATATAATTATTTGTCATAGGTGGAGTATTTTTGTTTTGCCTTATTCAGTTTCTCACTAAAAAAGGCGACAGGTTCCTAAGTACTCATATGCCGACTCCTGACATGTCGTATGCGACTAACTTTCGAAAAATCTGGAAGTCGCATGACTGAAGCTTCGGTCATCCTGACCTTTATTTCTTTGAAGGCCTTCGAGGCTGCCTTCGTCCATTGAAACTCTCATTTTTTTATACAATCCGTGATGACAGCCATAATGGAACTGAAGCTTCGAATGAACCGTCTATAGAAGGTGGTCAAGCCGTGAAAGTTGCGCACCTCGTGAGTATTGCGGGGTTTAGGCCAATTGACAATGGCTTTGACCTTCTTGTGATTCGCCGACACACCCTTAGCTGACACAACAAAACCTAAGAAGATAACATTGATAGATATAAACGCACACTTCTTTAGATTGGCGTATAAGTTCTCGGCTCTAAGGATCTCATAAACTTGCCTTAAATGGTTGAGGTGTTGTTCCTTGGTCATGTTATAAATCAGGATATCGTTAAAGTAGACGACTAGGAACTTCCCCATGAAGGCCCTCAACACTTGGGCACGCATGAAGGTACTTGGGGCATTAGTCAGCCCAAAAGGCATGACTAGCGACTCGTATAGCCCATCCTTCGTCTTGAAGGCCGTCTTCCACTCATCACCGGGGCATACATGGATTTGGTGATAATAACTTTTGAGGTCAATTTTCGAGAAGATAGTAGTGTTGGCCATCATATCCAACATGTCATCAAGACGTGGAATGGGAAACCGATACTTGACTGTGATTTTGTTGATGGCTCTACTATCAACACACATCCTCCATGCGCTATCCTTCTTAGCTGTAAGAAGGACGGGCACGGCACACGGGCTCATGCTCTCCCTAATGAAACC
Organism: Magnolia kwangsiensis; assembly: GCA_037074715.1. Classification (NCBI taxonomy): domain Eukaryota; kingdom Viridiplantae; phylum Streptophyta; class Magnoliopsida; order Magnoliales; family Magnoliaceae; genus Magnolia; species Magnolia kwangsiensis. The sequence goes on along the minus strand of CM073576.1, from coordinate 32,988,771 downwards.
CTTTTATAAGACCTCATCAATCTGTCTTTTCAACTTTGCATGCTCCTTTGGGTTCATTCTGTAAGGAGTGAGGTTTGGTAGAGTCGCCCCAGGGACTAAATCAATGGCATGCTGTTTATCCCTCATAGGGGAAGCTCATCCAGTAGATCCCCAGGAAAGGCATCACGAAACTCATCCACTATCAAAATGGCCCGAGTGGGTAACTCCACACTAGCCTCTGGTGCACTCTCCTTAGCCACAAGGAAGTACACTATCGAGCCCGACTCAGTCTTTCACTCAAAGTCTTTGGCATTTAGAATATGGAAAGGCTTAGACTTGGATTTCGATTCCTTCAATTCTTTTGAGCCGCACACACCACTCTTTGTGGTGGACTCTTTTCCAGTCGTTTTCTTGGGTGAAAGTGGATTTTTCTTGACTTTCTTGCCTTCAAACTAGAATGTACACACATTCGAATGACCAAATTTGGTGACATCCCTGTCATAGAGCCAAGGCCTACCCAAAATGATATGGCCAACATCCATGGGAACAACATCACACCAAAGTGTCCTTATATGATCCAAACTGAATAGGAACAAGACAATGGTGTGAGACTGGAATGAAAGTTTCATCAACCCAAGACATGTTATAGGGTTGAGGATGGTCGTCAAGCTTCAAGCCCAAACGGCTCACAGTGCCAGTTGATGCCACGTTGGCACAGCTACCACTATCCACGATCATCTTGCAGCTCTTATCACCACATTTTGCTAAGTATAGAAAATCGTGTTGTGGTGCCAATCGTCGGTATTCTTGGCTTGGGCAAAGGCGCAACGCACAACTGCAAGGGTTGCAGACTCTTGCGCTCATTCCTTATCAACATGTGTTTCTACTGACTCATATTCTTTCTCCTCACCATCACTTTCTGGGGGCACTATTTCTACTCGCCCATCAATAAAGAACACCTTGGTGCCCCCTTTTGTGCCACACTGGTGGACAAAGTGACCAAACCCTTGACATCTAAAATACCTAGTCGCATCACTTTTGCGCGAGCTAGACTTGACAACTCATTTACCCTTGTCATCCTTGGGCCTAGATTGAGAACTACTGGAAGGCTTGTATTGATATCCAGTGCTGGGCTTAGCCCCAAAAGGGTTGGCCTTAGTGCCAAAATCACGAAACTCAAACCGCCTTCCCACATATGCTTTGAGGTATTCCTCGACCTCCAACACTACTTGATACATCTGTTCAAGAGTGTCCATGTCCTTTTCGAGCAACTCTCTCTTAATGTTAAAATGGAGGTTCGTCTTAAATCGAGCAAGAGCGAGTACGAGATTTTCTTCAACTTCACATCGGGTCAAGTACTCTTCGAACTTCTTAATGTATTTAGCCTCACTTATGAAACCTTCTCGAAGAGATTGCCATTCCTCATCCAACCTTAAGTGATAAGAGAAGGGAAGTACTTTTCCTTAAGAGTTTCTTTCATTTCTCTCCAATGGACTATTATGGGCTCCCTTGACCTTTCTTTCTTTCGCTCCACAATAGCCCAAAATGATGGGGACATCACAAGCACACGCACACGCACGCCGCCCCCCTATACACGTACTCGAGAGAAGGGCCCCACCGTCGATCTGGATTGATGACGGCATCCAGGGATGACCTCCTAGTTAGAACACAGAGTTTTGGTTCATTGGAGTGGGCCCGATAATCAAGTAAAGCCCATCATGGGATCTTATGATCGGGGCCCACTAGTCAGATTGATTTGATATTTTAGGTTTGCTTATTAATGTTATTTAGAACATCATGGACGCTTTAGATTTCTTTGATTAGTTTTTATTTTGGTTTATTTCATTGTCAAGTAATAGGTTATGCATATGACGCAAATTTTGGGGTATAGGGTTTTCTTATAAATAGGCATCCCTTGTAGCTTTTTTCATTCATTGAAGATTAATAAAAATTTTGCGTTTTCCTACTCTCTGAGTTGTAAAGCCTAATTGGGTGCAAAACCCTCACTTCATCGATGGGCTAACTATTGTGGTGCAAAGCCACATCTATCCCAATTCGCCCCCTTCCATATCCATCTCTATTACTCATCTTCCACCATCTCTTTTTCTCATCTCACCCTATCATCTACACTTTGAGTCAGTCATCTATTGCAGCAATTCTTCTCCCTACAACAGATTTTCAGAATCTGGCCCTACAGGAGGTTTGAAACTTTAGCGGAGTACCATGTTCAAACCGATCATCCGTTTGCCCTGAAATTTGGAGGGAAGGTGGCCCACCCCTGTCCGACCAGACCCTAGCTGGCCAATCCCAGATTTGTGGGCCCCACACATGCAGGCCACCATCCACGCACATGCGTCAAGCCGATTTGTTGTCTACTCGTGCGGGCCGATCACTTGGTGCTCTCTCTCATCTCTTTCACTCTTCTCTCACCTAATTTCCCAAACCTTAATCCTAAATTGTTCTAAATCCCAATTTCTATGCCCTTTTTTAATCCTAGGTTTTCCTGAATTGAAACATGTGAATCCCTTGTATTGGGGAAATTATTTCTGTGCATATATGGATGAATTTACCCTCTGATTCTTGTTTGGTCTATAATTTTAATTGATCCGGCCGTAGCATGTGTAGGCCTGGATCCGCATAAGATTCCCCTTGATTAAATGCTTGGACTTTTGTGTGGGATATGAAATTTGTGTAATTGTTTCTGAACTAATGTGATTTTAAGCCTGAAATCTCGCACGTCATATTTGAATTTCATGTCCTGCATCAAATTTTGCATTAGAGTTTAGGGTTTTTATAGGGGAATGCATTAAGTGTTTAGGGTTTAGTTGTTTATGTCCATTATGCATCAATTCTCATCATACATGACTGTTTAGAGGTCCATAAGCCGTGACATAAGCTGTTGAAATTTTCTGTTATCCCCTTATTTGAATTATTTTAGAAATTAACTTAGCTTTCTATTTCTAGGTTTAGAAACCTTTCCTTTTCTGTTTTTAGAAACTAAATTTTTAAAAACTTTCTTAATCTGTTTTTAAAAACTAATTTCCTTTCTTTTTTCTTTTTAGAAACTAGTTTACTTTCCTTTTAAAATTTTTTTTTTTTTAAAACTTTCTATTTTTTAGAAACTTTCCTTTTTCTTTTTTTTAGAAACTAGGTTGTTTTTTTTTATAGAAACTTTCCTAATTTGTTTTTTTTTTTTTTAAAAAAAAACTTTCCTAATTTGTTTTTAGAAATTGTCCTTTTTTTTTTTTTTCCCGTTTTTTAGAAACTAGGTTACTTTTTTAGAAACTTTCCTAATTTGTTTTTAGAAACTTTTTTTTTTCTTTCATTTTTAGAAACTAGGTTGCTTTTTTAGAAACTTTCCTAATTTGTTTTTAGAAACTTTTTTTTTTATTTTTAGAAACTAGGTTGCTTTTTTAGAAACTTTCCTAATTTGTTTTTAGAAACTTTTCTTTTTTCATTTTTAGAAACTAGGTTGCGTTTTTAGAAACTTTCTTAATTTGTTTTAAAAAACTTTACTTTTTCGTTTTTAGAAACTCTGTTGTTTCTTTTCTTTTCTTTTTTTTTTTTAAAAACTTTATTTTGACAACTATATTGCTGAATTTTGGCTAGCACCTTACACTAAACATGGAACAACTGCTAGAATGACTACACAAGTTATCCAAGCAGATTGAGACTTTGGGTAAGCACTTGGAAATGGACCAATGCTTTGAACATCTTGATGTGCGCATTACCCGACTACAGACCATCGCCAGTGCAAACCCTACCATCGGGAAATATGTCCAATCTCAGACAGGTAGCCTGAAGGATAGACCAATGAATGGAGTTGGTTAATGAATCAGTTATGGACGTGCACCTATGCACTTACCCCACGAGGGACATTAAGACTACTATTTTGAGGGGTACAACATGTGTGGCCTTGTGGCTGGAGAGAGTATACCAAAGGTTAGTGTAGAGTTACTCACTGAGGCCATTCCGGTAGTGGATGAGTTACGTGATGTCTTTCCTGATGATCTACCAGATGAGTCTCTCCCTAGGAGGGATATAGAGCACACCAGAACATGGGACACCGTAATACCTACAGCCAAGTTTGCGTTTAAGAGTTCTGTCGATAGGTCCATAGGTTTTAGTCCTTATGAAGTCGTTACCAGTTATAAATCTGGGAAACTTATTGATCTTGTCCCTACGTCACTGTCCCATAGGCAGTCAGAGCCTGCAGAGTCTTTCGCGCATCACATTCATTCATGGCATCAAGAAATCAGACAGAAGATTACTATTAGTAATGAACATTACAAATTTTTTGTAGACCAGCATAAACGTTTCAAAGAATTCAATATTAGGGACTGTGAAGGTCCGCATCAGGCCCGAGCAGTATCCTCCGGGGGCTGTTCATAAGTTACACGCGTATAGCGCTAGACCCTTCAAAATTATAAAACGAAACGGTCTCAATGTGTATGAGGTAGATCTTTCATCTTCCATGGGAATTAGTTCCCCATTCGATGTGGAGGATCTAGTTACTTTCAGGAGACTACTGATACTTTGTCTGGCCCTTCGTCCACCCATCCTGATTCCTTAGATTTATCCCTTGATCCATGACCCCCTCTCGACTCATTTTCCCAGCCTCTACCTCCCATACCCACCCTTTCTGACCCATTTTTCTAGCCTCTACGTCCTATACCTATCCGTCCCGACCCATTTTTACAGCCTCTACCTCCCATATTTACTCTTTCTGACCTTTCTTCCTGGCCTTTGCCTCCCATACCTAACCCTCACACACCCAGAGAGGAAATAGATGATATCTTTAACCATCAGATAGTTTCAACGTTGGACGGCGGGTTTCAGAAGTACCTGGTTAAATGGAAGTCACGCTCAGCTTCAGACAGTACGTGGTTCACTGAGGAGGAGTTTCAGAGACTTGAGCCTGACATCTTGAAGCGGTTCAGGAGTCTTATTTCGCCAGTGGCGAAATCTTCGTAGTCGGAGAGAATTGATGGACACATCACATGCACACGCACACGGACGCCACCCCCTACGCACGTACGCGAGATAAGGGCCTCACCATCGATCTGGATCGATGACGACATTCAGGGAGGACCTCCTAGTTAGAAGGCGGAGTTTTGGTTTATTGGAGTGGGCCCGATAATCAAGTAAAGCCCATAATCAAGTAAAGCCCATAATGGTATCTCATGATTAGGGCCCATTAGTTGGATTTATTGGATATTTTAGGTTTTGCTTATTAATGTTATTTGGAACATCATGGATGCTTTAAATTTCTTTGATTAGTTTTTATTTTGGTTTACTTTATCGCCAAGTAATAGGTTGCACACATGATGCGAGTTTTGAGGTATAGGGTTTTCTTATAAATAGGCACCCATTGTAGCTTTTTTCATTCATTGAAGATTAATAAAAATTATGCGTTTTCGTACTCTATGAGTTGTGAAGCCTAATTGGGTGCGAAACCCTCCTTTCATCGAAGGGCTAACTATTGTGGTGCGAAGCCACGTCTATCCCAATTCGCCCCCATCCATCTCCATTTATATTACCCATCTTCCACCATCTCTTTTTCTCATCTCACCCTATCATCTACACTTCGAATCAGTCATCTATTGCAATAATTCTTCTCCCTACAGAAGATTTCCAGAATCTGGCCCTGCAGGAGGGCTGAAACTTTGGCGGAGTACCGTGTTCAAACCGATCATCCATTTGGCCTGAAATTTGGAGGGAAGATGACCCATCCCTTGCCGACCAGACCTTAGCTAGCCAATTCCAGATTTGTGGGCCCCACACTTGTGTGGGCCACCATCCATGCTCGTGCATCAAACTGATTTGTTGTCCACTCGTTCGGGCCGATCACAGGTGCTGTCTCTTATCTTCTTCACTCTTCTCTCACCTAATTTCCCTAACCCTAATCCTAGATTGTTCTAAATCCCAATTTCTATGCCCTTTTTTAACCCCAGGTTTTCTTGAATTGAAACATGTGAATCCCTTGAATTGAGGAAATTATTTCCGTGCATGTATGGATGAATTTACCCTCATTTGATTCTTGTTTGGTCTATAATTTTGATTGATCCGGCCCTAGCATGTGTAGGCTTGGATCCGCATAAGATTCCCCTTGATTGAATGCTTGGACTTTTGTGTGGGATATGAAATTTGTGTAATTGTTTTTGAACTAATGTGATTTTAAGCCTGAAATCTCGTGTATCATATTTGAATTTCATGTCCTGCATCACAAAACCTCTCAGCTTGGCCCACAAGCTTCATCTTGGCAAATTGGACTCAACTAGCATCCAACATGTCATACCACTCAAAATAGTGGTCCATATCCGTCAACCAATCTAGAAAAGCTTTAGGGTTCAAGTGGCCATCAAACGTAGGGGCCTCTACTCTAATTCCCTTGAAGAGTTGCGCATCTGGGTCATAATGATTATGATATCCCTTGCTGGTTGGGTGCACGGGTGCATGCCCATGACCCATTCCTTGGCCACTCCCATTCCTTTGTCTATCCTCTTGACCACCTGCCTGAGATTGGGCATCTTCCCCAATGATGGGGTTTGCCCGGGTGGAGGTCTCTAGTTGGGTAATGCGCACATTAAGATGTTTAAAGCGTTGGTCAATACGTTGTTCCAAGCGCCTATCCAAAGACTCAAATTGCCAAGTTATGTTGTTCATTGACTCTTGCAGTTGCTCCATGTTTAGCGTATGGTGCAAACCAAAATCACGACTAGTACGTGTGGGCATACAACCACTCACTCAACTCAAAACACTCTATTACAACTACATGCGTCTAAATGAGACTAAATGATCCTATAAGACTTTATATGAGGGAAACTACACAATGCTACTAAAATTTCAACAATATAACTGCCTAAATAATTTGTTAACAGAAAAATTAGCCATGAAATTTGGGGATTTTCTGACAACAGAAAATTTAGTAGCCCATATCGTGAATGATGGGTCCTAAACAACCCTATATGAGGAGATTTGATGTAAAATAAACATAAATAAACTAAACCCTAAACATGCAATGCATTCCTCTATGAAAACTCTAAGCTCTAATACTAAATTTGATGTAGGATATGAAATTAAATATGACATGCAAGATTTCAAGCTTTAGATCATACCAATTTTAAACAATCACATACTTCCACATCCCACATACAATCAAACATTCAACAAGGTGAATCTACGGGGGTCCAAGCCTACACAAGTTTAGGGTTGGATCAAATAAAATTATAAACCAAACAATGCCCAAAGGAGTGTAAGATTTATCCAATCTTGCAAAGGATTGTTTCCCAATTCAAGAGATTCACCATGTTTCAATCCGGGGGAAAATCTAGGGTTTGCAAAAGTTGTAAATACTTTGAATTTGAGATTATCTAAGGTTAATGTTGGGGTTTTAAGGCGAGAGAGGAGAGAAATAGAAGAAATTCAGAACCTGAAACGATCCACGCGTGTGGACCGCCACTTGGCCCAGACGCATGTGCATGAACCTCTGTCCGCACGTGTGTGGGGCCCATGGAACTGGAAAGCGCCACCTAGAGTGTGGCCGGCCAGTGGAGGCCCACTCTCACACCAAATTTCGTGTTGATCCGCCGCCTGGTGTGTGCGTGGTGCTCCGCTGAAGTTTCAGCCCCTTTGGTGGGCCAAAATCTGAAAATCTGCTGTGGAGGAGAACTTAGGCACAAAAAAAGTTGAATCTGAAGATGGGAGGGTTGTGGAATATGATGGAAGTGGAGAGTAGGAGGTGAGACGATTTGGGATGGTTGGGGCTTCGCACCACCGTAGTTAGCCCTTCGAAGAAGGGAGGGTTTCGCACCCAATTAGCTTCTTCAATCTTAGAGGGAAAGAGAAGAAGAAAAGCACAGAATTTTATTCATAAACTTCAATGAAAAAAATACCTACATAGGGTTGCCTATTTATAAGAAAACCCTAAACCCCAAAGGCTGCGTCATGTGCGCACACTAATACTTAGAGATGAAGTAACAAAAATAACAACTAGTCTACACAATTAAAACCGTTCATGATGTTTCTAATAATGATAATAACCAAAACTTAAAATCCTAGATCATCTAGGATAGTGGGCTACGATCATGAGATCTAATGTTGGAATCCACATGATGATCGGGTCCACTCCAATGCTCCAATGCACATCTCCTTAACTAAGAGGTCTTCCATAGATGTCGTCCTCGATCCAGATCGATAGTGGGGCCTTTCTCCTCGAGTACGTGTGTAGGGTTGGGGGCGTGCGCGCTCGCATGACGTCCCCATCAGCTTCTATCGCCTATGTATCCATATCACCAATATTTTCAGTTGTGTGAATTTAAGGTTTAATTTGTATTGCCAGTGTATCAACGATATTTCAATAATATCGTGAATGTATTGATATTGCCAAAAATCTTTATATTAAAAAAATCCATTAAATTTTTTTTATGGGCACATGGTTGTATGCAGTGTTCAAATTGTCGAGACCACAATCTTCTGTTTCCTTTCCAGTTGTTGACATTTTCTCGGCGAATTATTGTGTTGTTGATATTTTGAAATATCGATGGATGTTTGGATGGAAGGTTGGGTGGATAAATGGGATAGTTGGATTGGTTTCTTATGACAACACATGCTTTTAGGCCCCCATTAAATGGAAACTTATTATGTTTGCATTTTTTTTTTTGTTCGCAAATTTTTATTCCCAAATATGTAAATGTGTTTTTTAGCATCTCTTGAAGTTTCACTGAAAAATTCCACCGATTTCCCCCATATTTCCCTAATGGTTCCCCTCATTTTTGGTTATTGGCGATATTATCAACGATATCAATATTGTTTCTGTATCCCCGGCCAATGAAACTTGTAGCGATACCGATACTTCGAACGCTAGCCACACCATATCACCAGTTGGATGCCATACACACAACTTGGTGGGCCCCACATACTGTCTGAAATGTTTTAATGGTGTGCTTCCCCATCCCAACTGTTTTGTGTGCTGTGGCCCACCTGATCTTTGGTCAGGCTCATTTCTTGCCTAATGGCCTAACATAAAAAAGCACACATGATGGATAGATTGGATTTCATGTACTGATCATGGTGGGCCCTACAGAGGTTCACACACACACACACACACACACACACACACACACACATTCTCCGTGTGTGCATCCATCTGTGTATATGGGAAATGATCACATGGAGCTGACTCCACTAGAGCCTCTGGTGGAGTTGAGCTTTGTGGGCTCCAAGTGGCATGTGCACGACAACCACTCCATCTAGAAACTGCGCTCCCATGTTAGCCCCTAAGCCCAAAAATCATGCCGATCGATGACTCAAGTGGACCACACAGAACTCAATGATCATTCTCACACGCATGCACAAACAAACAATGTTTTTTTAATTGATGGATTGATTAAAGTTGGAAAGTGGTTTACACGACAGTGCAATGGAGGTTAACTTCATTGCAATGGAAGTTGACAAGTTTTGTTCCTGCCTGAGGATAGTTTAGTATTTGGCTGGTTCGCAGCGATGCAAGAAATGGATACATTAAATATTATGTCACATTTTAAAACAACTATTATCATGGTTTTAAAAAACAGTTATGGTACACTCATATTCTAGCTGTATTGGTCGCCGGTCCCCACCGTTGCTTGATATGGGGGTGGATTGGTTGACTAGAAGATATGGGGCAAGACATGCATAAAGGCCTTCTTTTGTTTTTTAATTGTTCTTTACTTTTTTTTTTTTTTCCTTCATTTCAACCTTGGAGGAAGTTTTTAAAAGCTTATTTTAGACTAGATTTTTTTTTTTTTTTGAAATGCAGAGCTTATTTTAAACTAGATCTAGGCCTATTTGGGGAATCACAACACAAAATTGTAGTGGGATTCGACGCATCAAAGTGGAATGGACCATTTTGGAGAAATTTCAGGAAAATGGGGTAAAGCATAAATTTTTTTAGTCTCCTCCCCCCCCTCTTTTTGTTGTATTTCAAAGAAATTAATTGACCAAATTATGCTTAATTTGTGTTTGATTAGGGCCTAATTGGTTGACTTTAAGCAGATCAAGCTGACTGGCAGCATGCTTACCAAAGAAATACACCATTGAATACCTGTTTAAGATACCATAAAAAACGGTTTTGCTGTTTTAGATTTTTCCTATTTTTTCCCAATAACGTTTCAAGATTTTTTGGCAACAAAAAAGGAAAAAGGCCAACATGTGCCCATATTGTCTGATCTGTCCCATATCATTTTTTTTTTTGCCTAGCTGATTTGCCTGTTGATACCATTATTTAAACCTTGGCTATTATAGTATTTACCCAGAAGCGTGGAATGTGAAATGTTGGTAATTGCAGGGAGAAACAAGTTCATAGTACCTATCGGTTGGTTTAGAGGACAAAATTCTGGGAATTCAGGATCTATGTTTCCTTATGGGTTTATTTATTTATTTATTTATTTTTTATTTTAAATTTTTTATTCCAATTGGATCTTTCTATTATATGAGTGGCAATTGACTATTTTTTAATTTTTATTTTTCTGACTCTCACCACTCTTGTGGTAATTTTAGGCCTGCTAGAACTTTTTAGTATTGACTTTGACTCTTATTTTTTTCACATGATAATTTGTTGTAAATAAGCCAGTGTCTTGTTTTGGTGTTCTTGGGCCATCAACATAGCTGGATATATTCAATTAATTGGTTATCATTTTTCTTTCTTCACATTTTTTCTTGGAGGTGCAATTTATCCCTTTTTAATTCTTATTTTAGGTTGTAATTGTTGTATTTGGTTTGATTGATGCTTTTGTCTCTGCCTTTAGGTAACTTACCACTTCTTCCATTGGAAGAAGGGAACTCCATTTGCCGATGACCAGGGCATCTATAATGCCTTGACTTGGTGGGAGCAAATTGACAATGGCAAGCAACTCACTCGAAATAGAAAGTTTTTGACTGTCGTACCATTGGTGTTGTGAGTATACTTCCATCCACATTTTAGTTTGAACATTGCAAATCTTAGAAATGAGTATATTAAAGAATCAATTTGATGATATAATGGCTCGTAAAAATAGATAGTTGTAGGCAACTGGCCCAAGTTCGAAGGGTAGAATTATCCACTCAGCGTGATTGTTTCCACTACGATTTGTGCCTAGGAGACGAGTAAATAAAATGTTTACAAGCCTTGTCTCAATGTATCTTATGGAGAGAGGGCCACTTAATGGTACATGTTTGAACGGCATACCCAACCCTTGGTTTTAGATAGCGATTTTGGATTATGACTCGCCAGGAGGCTGAAACCAATATGACTCGCCCCAACTTATTATGTTTGGTTTCATTTCCGTCAATGTTTTAAATAGCAATTATATGAATATTGGTATCATATTGGCTTATCAAGGTGTTCCATATTGTTACAATACGCTCATAAAGGCCAATAAGTATAGGTAATGGCTATGACCGTTACATGATACAGGGGTGAAATGGGGCAATTGGTTTTTTGGGACCGTATCGGCCGTTACGGGGCATAACGGGGGTAACGGTCGAAAAACAACCACTTTTTCCCTTATTTAAATCCATTTTTCTTCTCATTTTTTAACTTTCCTCATTCCAAAAATTCTTGTAGATCATTTTACAATAAATTTTGACCACTCTTACTCGAATTTTTAAGATTAAAATCATAGATTGAAGTGATTTGAGCGAATAGAAGCTCTGAGGGCCATTTTTTCAAAAAATTGAAATAGTAGTATTTATGATCTTATTTATTTATTATTATTTTTTTTTAAATTTCTAATTCTAGTGCTTGATTGTGATGTGTAAACATTAGAGATATAATATAATCATGTTCACAAATTCACTAGTCAACCTAATACAACACTCTCACCAAAGAATGGACCGTTACACTACCATAAACATGTTCGAAACAAAAAAATGAATACATTTTTGGAATATTTACATTATTATGGATTTTCTAGATATTTTTTCAGAAATTTTTTTGCAAAAGAAAATTTTCAACCATTACGAGGGTCTTAACGGTCATTACGCCCCTATATCGGTAATGATGGTGACCGTTATGGCCACTGTTACCGATACGGAATACCTTGCTGCTGATACGACTATATCATATCTGTATCGGTACGAGCTGATACACAATACGGGGCCGTATCAATCCGATACCAAAAAAATTGACCCGGGTGTATTGGCAGCGATATGGCCGATATGTCTGTAAAAGCCCAATTTTGATTTTGATTTTTTTTTTTTCAAAATTTCACACGTCCTCTCTCTCTCTCTCTCTTTGCTGTTCTTCTTCTTCTTCTTTTTCCCATTTAAACCATGGGAGAGAAGCTTAAAAACTTATTTTAGGTTAGATCTAGACTTATTTTGGGATCAAAACAATTGATTTGAATGGGATTCGACAAATCAAAGCAAAGTGGACCATTATGGGAAAAATCAAAAAGAAGGGTAAACCTTCACTTTATATATATATATATATATATATATTCTTTTTGTTGTGTTTCAATGTATAAGGGGTTAACTGTTCACCAAATCATGCTTGATTTGTGTTTACTTGGGGCCAATTTAGTTGACCTTCAACAAGTCAAATTGATAGACTACATTCTTATCAAAGAATGGTCCGATACACCATTGAATACATGGTCAAAATACAAAAAAAGAAAAAGAAAAAAAAAAGATAGATTCTTGGATATCTCAATCTTTTCCTGATTTTTCTAATATTTTTCCCATTATTTTACCTTTTTTTTTTTTTGGGGGGGGGGGGGGGGGGGGGGGGGGGCCTTGATACCGATACGCTACGCCGTATTGTATCAATTTTGTGCCGGGCCAATACTTTGACCGATACCAACATTCAAAACCATAAGCAAATAGCTTCACTCTTCTAAAGCGTGAGGCATAAGCTACATAGCACTCTTAGATTTTTTTTTTTTTAAATTAAGGTTGCACTTGGTTGCACCAAAAATCATGAAATTTCAAGATATTTTGCACCAAATTAGTCTGACTAATAATGAAATTTCATGATATTTGGTGCAACCATACACAACCCAAAATAATAGGAAAAATAGAGCAAACATTAACTATAAAGATAAAGAAAGAGCAACATAATTGTGTTAATGCTGTCAGTTTTATTATTTTACTAAATTTGCTAAAAAGATAAACCAATTTTTATTGAAAAATAAAAAATGTAAAAAATCATTGAAAATATTAATTGATTTTTGTTTTATTGAGAAAAACTCATAGTGTAAGCCACTAGCACGTAGCGTATGGCATATGTAAAATTAGTGTGTAGCATAGGCTAAGCGACCCATCCCCTATACCAACTAAAACTGAGGCAACTCTTCGAAACTGTAGTCTCGGGCAATATTGTGAACCATGCAGAGCGGGTACATGTTACATTCATGTGCTGGTTCGCTAAATTTGGGGAAACAAGGTACGCTTAGTGGTTCACTCTGGTAATAGGGGAGAGATAGGGGGAGCGGGATTTAACCAGGAAATAGAAGTTTGAAATGAAGAAATTGTTAACCCTCCCTGGTGGGAAAGAGTTTTTTCTTTCTGTTTTTGGGTGTGAAAATGTGCAAAAGTGAAGCATGGGAGAGAGGCTCTTTAGTTATTTATATGTTATTTTTGAAGTTCTTACTGGGGTGCGCAGGTGTGCCAAAGTTAAAGGGTAAGCTTCAGCCTACAATTTGTTAAGAATTCTAATCATTAATATGCCCTGAGAATACTAGCCAAGCCATTGCTTGCATGTATTTGAAAAATTCTTTAAGTGATCAAGTTGTGGTATGGCCTGGAGAGTTGAGTCCTTTTTTTCTCCTTTTTAAATGTTCCCCCACATGGTAGTAAAGTCACAAAGGGTTTTGCACTCTGAAGATCATGAAACCCTAGATTCAAGGAAGAATTCGGTTTCAAGGATGATTCAAATAATGAATATAGAAGTTGGGGGCTTTGAATCATTCAACAAAGACAAGTTAGCATTGCCATGGTGTCAGTATTATTAGATGGTTTGTATGAAATGTTTAGTTTCAAGGGCAGTACTGTTAGGATATCCTAGGTATATTGAGATCTGATGCTGTTCTTTTTCCCTTCTTTGTTCTAGATGTACCTGATAGCTGTGGTTATGAACAGTACATTTTAGTGTTGATTGAAGCCCGTCTTGCTTGTGACTTTTTTGGACTTGATCTCTAGTCTAAAAAACTTAAATGCAGAGAAGAGACTCGAGAATTCCAGGAAAAAAAAGAATATCATGATGCGAGACAAGGCTTGTATTAGTTCACCAACTGCTATCACAAAATGGTGGTGACTCATCCCTCCTTGTATGGGGCACACATACAATTATCCAGGCAATCGAATTTTTGGGGCAGTCCTGGATGGATCATAGCTCAAAATCGCACTAATCAATCTTGACCATCCATTGGCAGCTATAAAATGGATGTTTAAAAGTAAAATAGTGATTGGTCCTAATTCAATGGGGAAAAATGGATGGTTGCTATCATCTTTTCAGCTTGATTTTTGGTTTATGCTGCATCCACAATTGGGTCATTGATTCAGACGTGTCTGGAATTCAAGAATGCAATGTATTTGGTGGATGAGTCACTGCTGTTTCTAAAATGATGGTGAGCACTGAACAGTAAAATAGCTGTCTACCCCCAATACGTGTTGCTAGGGCATATATGGTCCACTAGCATACTCTCTTTTCTGTAGTTTGTCCAATGAGGCTGCCCTGATTTCTCAAGTGAACCCTCTCCCAGTTGAGAATTTGTTTGAACGGTTAATCTTTTAATCTTTATTTGTGTCATTGAGAGGCTTCTGCATGATTCATGGGCAGGTACTTGATAGCCTCACACACAACAGACTACCAACATCCAATGTTGTTCCTCAACACCCTTGCTGTGATTGTATTGGTGGTTGCCAAGTTCCCCAACATGCACAAGGTCCGTATTTTTGGAATCAATGCAGACCAATGAGTGTTCGGTATTAAGGAAAGACGGTTAGTTTCCTCTGTAAAAGCCCTTTGATCCTCTTACTCGATGGTTGTCTATGTACAGAAGCTGGTATGGAAGGGTATTGTTTTTCGTTTTATGAATGAGAATTTTATGCTGATTGCTTTACTATTTCTGTTTGATACAAAAATAATAAGTGTATTCCATTTGTGTAGCTCATAAGATCTGATCCACTCCTTTTGAAGGGCTTACCATATTCTTATTGTTTGGAACAGTTAGGAAGACTGTTTCTCATGCATGCTCTTTCATGTAATCTAGACTTAGATTAGATTTTTCCCAGACCAAATGCCTAATGCCTATTCATGTCATGTTGTGACATGCATGACCATGAAATCGATAAATGGGCTTGATGAAGGGAGATGTAGAAACCTATTGCAATACCCATACTTCATCATCGCATTCAACTATCTGTAATTCCTACCACTGTCCACGTCATGCATTATGGCTGGTGTATTCATCATTTCATCATCCCATTGAGTTTAAATAGTTACATCATATCGAGCCATGTGCATTATGGCTGGCAGTTGCATTGGGTCGAGCACATGTTGCAAACATGTGTGGTGATCACCTGCTCAGACTGTTGGTCTGTTGGGTCACCAAGTGGATTTGCCATATGCCAAACAAGTGGATTTGCCACAGCTGGATGGTTAGGATTGTCCAATTGCCATGACTTCTGGCTTGGACCATCCACATGCCGGTCCACAAGATCAACAGTTTCTGATCACCATGTGTTTGACATGTGTGCCGAGGGGACAGAGCTGCATAGGTCTTCTAAGACAAGGGCTGTGCATAATTGCATCTCGGTTAATGAATATAATTTAAGTTTCACACTGCTGATATAGTGGGGTTGCAGCTTACCCCCGGCCCCACCGGGTGAAAAAAATATTGTTTTGTTGCTGCTGCAGGGAATTGTTATAGAAGATTAGTTTCAATGGTTGTGATTGGTGCATGTAGATTGCCAACTGGTGAGCCATGCAGTTTCATGGTGCGGCGCAGTTTGGATTAGCAATGGTCTAAAGCTGCTCCTGTAGCATGATCCCACGTGTGGGATTTTAATTATTGGATGTGAGTCGATTGAAAATTTTGGATTGTCCTAGTGCACGCTGCAGAGCAGGCAGGATCCTGCCAATAGAACTTTGTGCGGACTGCATTTGCAGGCCCGACCCATCGGTTCTCCAATTCGTGTGAACTTTCAGTTATGGCTAGTTGATAATGTGGTCCACTTGATGAGCGATTCTGGTTACACATCAGCCTGCTGGATTCTTATTAATTTAACTGAGGCTAGTCACAAGTTAATCATTTCCCCTGTTTATTTTCAGCCGGTAGAAATTTGGAAGATTGAATGCAATCTAGTTTTTATTTTATTTTTATTTTTTTTAAAACCCTGTGTTCTGCAGGACACCCACCAAATAGGAACATCTGAAAATGCAGATGGCTGACTGCATTTTTCAAGGTAGTGGATATGGTGAGGCCCTCACCATGGGTCCCACATTGATGCATGTATTCTGTATCTACGCTGTCCACTTTGATGCATGTATTCTGCATCCGTTTTGCCGGTTCATTTTAGGGGATGAGCCCAAAGATGAAGCAGATCCCATTTTGGGGGGTGGTGATTGACCATTAAACATTATGGCTGCCCCACCTGATATTGAAAAGTTATGTTCCTTTTGGTTGTCGTTGGATATCGTTTGGGTGAATTAATTCCTTGCGATTAACATTTTTTTGTTTTGTTTTTGTAATTCCAATCACTTGTGCATCCAAACGCAGCCTGAGCAAGTACATGTTAGAAGTTTCAAGATGTGCTTAATCCAAATGGCAAAGCGAGATTAAAAAATAAATAAATAAAATCGTTCCTGTTTCATAAACTCGCTCGTTTCAGGCAAGGAAATGATATGATAAGAGGCATATCTCTCATTAGTATATAAGCTCCACCCTTTGACAGTTGATTGGAACCGTCCACACAGTGGACCCTACCATGGATGCCTCATGGCTATATAATGGCGATCCTTAGGGGATGTTCCTCAACATTAAATTGGTGGCCTTCAAATGGACGGCGGAGAGAGGTGGATAGGATGATCCATCAGTGAAATTTTTGATTGATGGGGCTTAGTAGAAGCAATCCATTAGGTGGACCATCCCAATTAACAGTTTACTGAGACGGTTGAGGCTCACGTGGGAGGTCTCTACGATATTACAATAGACCCGGTCCCTGGGGCCGAGACTCTCTATACTTCTGTTTGAATTTTTACTTTGTATATGTGGGGCACATTATCAGTGATCCAAACCGTCCATCTCATGATCCCCATTTTCTGTGCTCGGATGTTCTGATCTGGGGAATTTTCGGTGCATTGGTCATAACTGCTTTTAGTCCTATCATATCAACGTCTTAGATAACTGAAACATGGGTAAAAGCCGGCAGAGCTGTAACATGCATATGTGAGAAAAGGTCGCATAAAGCATTGCATGTGAACTTCTACGGACAGCCTCACCTTTCCCACCAAGATGTCACTTGTGCAGGAAATCTGAGCCGTGAATAGGATGGACCACACCATGAAGATTACTTGGTGAAAATCATGCCATCCAATTCATTGGGCAAACCACATCATCTAAATCAATGCGGTGATAATCTGATTCATCATACCAGCGTGGGCCATCTAACGAGTGAATTGGCCTGTTTTGGATGTTCTACGCGACATGGTGTGGCCTATCAAGACTTGGATGTTCTACAAGCGGAGTTGTCAACGGGCCGTGGCTGGAGTCTGGATCTTGAACTGTTCCTGATGGGTCCATTCAAAAGGTGAGGCCTAATTCATTGACTGCCCCGCACCAAAACTTTATTACCAATCTAGCCTTTTATCCGAACAGACGAACCCATATAGATGAAAATATCCCTACCTTTTCTAGCTGTTTTATATTAAAATTATGGATATTTTTGTTCAAAATATTTTTTTTTAATCTTAAAAATTTACTTTATTTATATAAGTTTTTGACCTTTCATTAAAAAAAAAACAAAAGGCATACTTTTTATATAAGTTTCCCTCCTTTCATTACAAAAAACAAAAAGGCATAAGGTAAACGTCTACGGCCCTAATTTTTTCTTTATCTAGTACGGGTGGAGAAGCAGATTGTGTAGTAACTCAAGATAAATCGTGGGTCCACCTTGATGCATGTGTCATTAGCCACGCCTTTCCATCCATTTTTCCAGCTCACTTAAAGCATGCGCCCAAAATCGAAGCATATCTAAAGCTCAAGTACATCACATCATAGAAAAAATTTGAGGCCAATGATGCCCAACGTTGAAACCTTTTAGGGCGTGCAATGATGTTTATTTGTCATCCGAACCTATTCAGACATGGATGAATAAAACAAAAATATCAGCTTGATCCAAAACATCTGTGGCCTCCAAGAAGTTTTTAACGGTAAGTGTTCAATTCCCACTGTTTCCTGTGGTGCGGGCCACCTAAGCGTTAGATATGCTTCGATTTTGGGATCATTCCCTCAAATGAACTGGAAAAACGGATGAATGGAGTGGATAAAATACATACATTAAGGTTGCCCCACGTAGTTTACTCACCACGCTACACGCTACAGCAGTTTACTACAGAATCCGCGTCCTGCGAATGGTGTTGAGAACGTCAGCAGTTACGGCCGATTATCGGTGAGAAATGTCAAAGTGCAATCGCCGCACGCCTGGAATGAGATATGCGCGTGTGAAATCGGAGCTGCTCATCAAGGGTCTGCACGCTGTAGATAGCATCTCTTAGATATTAGGATAATCTGGACATGCGTATGCAAAGTATCTTAACCGTTAGTGAATCCCTATGATCGAACATTTTGTGACCAATTTGATAATTCGGTTGGTCCTTTTTAGGGGCGCAGATTGCCGACGGACGCTGTCAGTAGCCAGTAGCTGCCGGACGGTGCTGTGTGGCACCCTCGATGATGAATGAGTTTTATCCACACCATCTATTCTTTTTTCCATATCATTTTATGGCTTGAGTCCTAAAAAGAGGTAGATCCAAACCTTACGTGGACCATGACACGGGAAAACATTGGTGATTGAACACCCACCATTAAAAACTTCCTACAGAAGCTACGAAAGTTTTGGATGAAGTTGACATTTGTGTTTTCCCTTTATCCAAGTATGTGTAGCTTAATCAACAGGTTGGGTGAAAAATAAGCATTAAAGTGGGCTATAGTAAGTTTTTAATTGTGGGCGTTCAATCACTACTGTTTTCTCTCGTGGTGTGGTCCAAGTCAGGTTTGGATATATCTCATTTTTGGGCTCATGCTTTAAAATGATACGTAAATATATATATATATACACACACGAGGTGGATGAAATAAATACATGATAGTCATCACAGAACACTGTCCAGTAGCCACCTCGCTGCTGACAGCGTCAGTAGGCATTCCGAGTCCGTGTTTTAGGAGAAATTTCCAACTGTACGACCAGTATATGGCCCATTCCCGAGAGGAAGCTCACCCCATTTTAATTTCCACAAATACTCCCCGGGTGTACGGACACCTTACCAAAGGTCGAAAATGCCCCTGCTTTGTCCTTCAAGCGGATCGGCCACTGCTCAAAGACGAGCGCTGACGCTCATCGAACTCTGAGTTATACGAATGGTTCAAAAGAGATCAACGTTACATGGGCCCCACAGTTATGTATTTATTCTATCCACAACGTTCATCCATAGTTCGAGATCATTTCGGAGCATTATCCCAAAAAAAAAAAATCATATCCAAAGATCAACCGGATCACACCACAAAGAGCAGTAGAAAATTGATTTTCACTGTTGAAACTTTTATAGGGCCCACCATAACATTTATTTTCCATTCAATCTATTCATGAGGTCACAAAGACCTGGATGAATAGGAAAAACAAATTTCGTAATGATCCAAAACTTCCGTGATGCCTGAAAGGGTTTCAACGGTAGACGTAATGGTAATGTCATTTGCTACGGTCAGATCTATAGTTACGGATTATAACCGTAGCCATAGATATCATAATCCGTAGCAATAGAATCCACTCGGGGTGGGCGCACCGAACTGGCGGCCCTCCGCGCCACTTGCTGGCCTGTCTGGCGCAGCCACGCCGATCTGGCGGGGCCACGCCCATAGGGTGGTCCCTATGGCTATGGATAATAATCGTAGCAATAAGTTTTTTTATATTTTTTGTGGTTTTTTTTTTTTTGTACATGGAGAACTTTATTCTACCTATAATTTTCTCTAACACATATTTATATAAATATGTATATATAAGCATATAAATTTTTTTTTTCTCTTTTTTTCCATTTCTTTCTTTATTCATTTAACAAGAATATCTTCTAAACTAAAATTAGTTACTTGATGTACCCTATATGATTTTGGGGTAGGAGAAGCTACTTTAACCAACCAATCTGGTTATTTTTCAAGATTTCATCAGCTCGATGATCGAAAATCCATTTCATTCACTTAGCGGTCAATTTCGTTCATTTCATTTGCATGCATTTCACGGTCATTTCGCTTCAATTCATGATCACTTCCATGCATTTCATGGTCATCTGAAACATTTTCGTGTTGATTCACGATCATTTCGAGGCATTTCGCGGTCAATTCCTTTCACTTTACGGTCATTTGCAAGCATTTTGCGGTCAATTCGCTTCAAACCATGATCATTCCCATGCATTTCACGGTCATTCCAAACAATTCCTTGTTGATTCACGGTCATTTCGAGGCATTTCGCAGTCAATTCCCTTCACTTCACGGTCATTTGCATGCATTTCGCGGTCAATTCGCTTTAAACCATGATTATTCCCATGCATTTCATGGTCATCCCAAATAATTTCATGTTGATTCACGGTCTTTTTGAGGCATTTCACGGTCAATTCCCTTAACTTCACGGTCATTTGCATGCATTTTACGGTCAATTCGCTTCAAACCATGATCATTCCCATGCATTTCATGGTCATCCCAAACAATTCCGTGTTGATTCACAGTCATTTCGAGGCATTTCGCGGTCAATTCCCCTCACTTCACGGTCATTTGCATGCAATTCGCGGTCGATTCGCTTCAGGCCATGATTATTCCCATGCATTTCACGGTCATCCTAAATAATTCCGTGTTGATTCACGGTCATTTCGAGGCATTTCGCGGTCAATCCGCTTCACTTCACGGTCATTTGCATGCATTTCGCGGTCAATTCGCTTCAAACCATGATCATTCCCATGCATTTCACGGTCATTTCGAGGCATTTCGCGGTCAATTCCCTTCACTTCACGGTCATTTGCAAGCATTTCGCAGTCAATTCGCTTCAAACCATGATCATTCCCATGCATTTCACGGTCGTCTGAAACAATTCCGTGTTGATTCACGGTCATTTCGAGGCATTTCACGGTCAAACTCCTTCACTTCACGGTCATAGGCTTAGGTTTAGGTTTTAGGTTTTACATTTACGTTTAGGTTTGGGTTTGGGTTTTGGGATTTGAGAATGGGTTCGGGTTTAGGTTATAGGTTTTGGTTTTGGTTTAGGTTATAGGTTTTGGGATTTGATAATGGGTTCGGGTTTAGGTTATAGGTTTTGGTTTCGGTTATAGGTTTTGGGATTTGATGATGGGTTCGGGTTTAAGTTATAGGTTTTGGTTTCGGTTTAGGTTATAGGTTTTGGGATTTGATAATGGGTTCGGGTTTAGGTTATAGGTTTTGGTTTTGGTTTAGGTTATAGGTTTTGGGATTTGATAATGGGTTCGGGTTTAGGTTATAGGTTTTAGTTTTGGTTTAGGTTATACGTTTTGATTTAGGTTATAGGTTAATGGTTTAGGTTTAGGTTATAGGTTTTTGGATTTGAGAATGGGTTCGGGTTTAGGCTATAGGTTTTGGTTTTGGTTTAGATTATAGGTTTTGGTTTAGGTTATAGCTTTTGGGATTTGAGAATGGGTTCGGGTTTAGGTTATAAGTATAGGTTTAAGTTAGGTTGTAGGTTAAGGTTTAGGGATTTGAGTTTAGGTTTAAGCTAAGGTTTAGGTTTAGAGAATTGAGTTTAGGTTATAGGTTTAAGTTATAGGTTTTGAGATTTGAGAATAGTTATAGGTTTAAGTCATCCCAAACAATTCCGTGTTGATTCATGGTCATTTCGAGGCATTTCGCGGTCAATTCCCTTTACTTCATGGTCATTTGAATGCATTTCGCTGTCAATTCGCTTCAAACCATGATCATTCCCATGCATTTCACGGTCATCCCAAACAATTCCGTGTTGATTCACGGTCATTTCGAGGCATTTCACGGTCAATTTCCCTCACTTCACGGTCATTTGCATGCATTTCGTGGTCAATTCGCTTCAAACCATGATAATTCCCATGCATTTCACGGTCATCTGAAACAATTCCGTGTTGATTCATGGTCATTTCGAGGCATTTCGCGGTCAATTCCTTTCACTTCATGGTCATTTGCATGCATTTCGCGGTCAATTCGCTTCAAACCATGATCATTCCCATGCATTTCACGGTCATCCGAAACAATTCCGTGTTGATTCACGGTCATTTTGAGGCATTTCGCGGTCAATTCCCTTCACTTCATGGTCATTTGCATGCATTTCGCGGTCAATTCGCTTCAAAGAGCAGTAGAAAATTGATTTTCACCGTTGAAACTAGACCACACCACAAAGAGCAGCAAAAAATTGATTTTCACCGTAGAAACTTTTGTAGGGCCCACCATAATATTTATTTTCAATCCAATCTATTCATAAGGTCACAAAGACCTGGATGAAGAGGAAAAATAATTTTCATAATGGGTTCGTGTTTAGGATATAGGTTTTGGTTTTGGTTTAGGTTATAGGTTTTGGGATTTGAGAATGGGTTCGGGTTTAGGTTATAGGTTTTGGTTTTGGTTTTGGTTTAGGTTATAGGTTTTGGGATTTGAGAATGGGTTCGGGTTTAGGTTATAGGTTTTGGTTTTGGTTTAGGTTATAGGTTATAGGTTTAGGTTTAGGTTATAGGTTTAGGTTAAGGTTTAGGTTTAAGTTTTAGGATTCGAGAACGGGTTCGGGTTTAGGTTATAAGTTTTGGTTTCGGTTTAGGTTATAGGTTAATGGTTTAGGTTTAGGTTATAGGTTTTTGGATTTGAGAATGGGTTCGGGTTTAGGTTATAGGTTTTGGTTTTAGTTTATGTTATAGGTTTTGGTTTAGGTTATAGGTTTTGGGATTTGAGAATGGGTTTGGGCTTAGGTTATAGGTTTTGGTTTTGAGAATGGGTTCGGGTTTAGGTTATAGGTTTTTATTTTAGTTTAGGTTATAGGTTTTGAGATTTGAGAATGGGTTCGGGTTTAGGTTATAAATTTTGGTTTAGGTTATAGGTTATAGGTTTAGGTTAAGGTTTAGGTTTAGGTTTTGGAATT
The DNA here is from genome assembly GCA_037074715.1 of Magnolia kwangsiensis. Classification (NCBI taxonomy): domain Eukaryota; kingdom Viridiplantae; phylum Streptophyta; class Magnoliopsida; order Magnoliales; family Magnoliaceae; genus Magnolia; species Magnolia kwangsiensis. The sequence goes on along the minus strand of CM073576.1, from coordinate 32,965,446 downwards.
TGAGAATGGGTTTGGGTTTAACTTATATGTTTTGGTTTTGGTTTAGGTTATAGGTTATAGGTTTAAGTTAAGGTTTTGGTTTAGGTTTAGGTTATAGGTTTTGAGATTTGAGAATGGATTCGGGTTTAGGTTATAGGTTTTGGTTTTGGTTTAGGTTTAGGTTAAGGTTTAAGTTTAGGTTATAGGTGTTGGTTTAGGTTATAGGTTATAGGTTTAGGTTAAGGTTTTGGTTTAGGTTTAGGTTATAGGTTTTGGGATTTGAGAATGGGTTCGGGTTTAGGTTATAGGTTATAGGTTTAGGTTATAGGTTATAGGTTTAGGTTAAGGTTTTGGTTATAGGTTATAGGTTTTGGTTTAGGTTAAGGGTCAGGTTTAGGTTATAGGTATGGAGATTTGAGAATGGGTTCGGGTTAGGTTATAGGTTTTGGTTTTGGTTTAGGTTACAGGTTTTGGTTTAGGTTAAGGTTTAAGTTTAAGTTAGAGGTTTTTATTTCTTGAGAATGGGTTCAGGTTTAGGTTATAGGTTTTGGTTATAGGTTTTAGGATTTGATAATGGGTTCGGGTTATGTTATAGGTTTTGGTTTTGGTTTAGGTTACAGGTTTTGGTTTAGGTTAAGGTTTAGGTTTAGGTTAGAGGTTTTGGGATTTGAGAATGGGTTCGGGTTTAGGTTATAGGTTTTGGTTTTGGTTTTGGTTTTGGTTATAGGCTTTGGGATTTGATAATGGGTTCGGGTTTAGGTTATAGGTTTTGGTTTTGGTTTAGGTTTAGTTTATAGGTTTTCGGATTTAAGAATGGGTTATGGTTTAGGTTTAGGAAATCGGGTTCAGGTTCGGGATTGGGTTTAAGTTTGAATTTTCAAGTTTAGGTTTAGGTTTGGATTTAAGATTGGACCCCACAGTGTATTTATTATATCCACAACGTTCATCCATATTTCGAGATCATTTTAGAGCATTATCCAAAAAAAAAAATCATATCCAAAGATCAACTGGACCACACCACAAAGAGCAGTAGAAAATTGATTTTCACCGTTGAAACTTTTGTAGGGCCCACCATAACATTTATTTTCCATCCAGTCTATTCATAAGGTCACAAAGACCTGGATGAAGAGGAAAAATAAATTTCATAATGATCCAAAACTTCTGTAACCCCTAAAAGGGTATCAATGGTAGACGTTCAATTCCCCACTGCCTTTTAAAGTGTAGTCCACTTGATAGTTAGATCTGTCTTATTTTCCATCTCAAGCCTTAATATGAGCTCGCCAAATAGATGTACGGTTTGGATATAACATAGACCTCATGATGAGATCCAAAAATAAATAAATAAAGATTCGACATTAAAAAAAAATAAAATTTGATTTTATTGGATACAAGGTAATTTGCTACAGATTATAACCGTAGCTATATTCAGAAAAATTCGTAGTCAAAGGTCCTGTCCGGGGTGGGCACGCCGAACTGGCGCGCCCGCACCACTCGCTGACATATCTGGCGGGGTTGCGCCGATCTGGCGGGGCCATGCCCACCTGCGACTCATATAGCTACGGATTATAACCGTAGCCATAATTGTAGTCTGTGCCCCTCTATGAATTTTATTTTTATTTTTTTATTTTTATTTTTTTACATGGAGAACTTCATTCTACTTACGATTTTCTCTAATACATATTTATATAAATATGTATATATAAGCATATAAAATTTTTTTTCTCTTTTTTTTCATTTCTTTCTTTTTTCATTTAATAAGAATATCTTCTAAACCAAAATTAGTTACTTGACGTACCCTATATGATTTTGGGGTAGGAGAAGCTACTTTAGCCAACCTAAACCTATAACTAAACCTAAACCCATTCTCAAAACCAAAACCTATAACCTAAACCGAAACCAAAATGTATAATCTAAACCAGAACCAGAACCAAAACCTATAACCTAAACCTAAACCAAAACCTTAGTTTAAACCTATAAACTATAACCTAAACCAAAACCAAAACCAAAACCAAAACCTATAACTTAAACCCGAACCCATTCTCAAATCCCAAAACCTATAACCTAAACCTAAACCAAAACCTTAACCTAAACCTATAACCTATAACCTAAACCAAAACCAAAACCTATAACTTAAACCCGAACCCATTCTCAAAACCAAAACCTATAACCTAAACCCGAACCCATTCTTAAATCCTAAAACCTATAACCTAAACCAAAACCTATAACCTAAACTAAAACCAAAACCTATAGCCTAAGCCCGAACCCATTTTCAAATCCAAAAACCTATAACCTAAACTTAAACCTTAACCTAAACCGTTAACCTATAAACTAAACCGAAACCAAAACTTATAACCTAAACCCGAACCCATTCTCAAATTCTAAAATCTTAACCTAAACCTATAACCTATAACCTAAACCAAAACCTATAACCTAAACCCGAACCCATTCTCAAATCCCAAAACCTATAACCTTAACCAAAACCTATAACCTAAACTAAAACCAAAACCTATAGCCTAAACCAGAACCCATTCTCAAAACTAAAACCTATAACCTAAACCCGAACCCATTCTCAAATCTCAAAACCTATAACCTAAACTAAAACCAAAACCTATAGCTTAAACCCGAACCCATTCTCAAAACCAAAACCTATAACCTAAACCCGAACCCATTCTCAAATCACAAAACCTATAACCTAAACCAAAACCTATAACCTAAACTAAAACCAAAACCTATAACTTAAACCCAAACCCATTCTCAAAACCAAAACCTATAACCTAAACCCGAACCCATTCTCAAATCCCAAAACCTATAACCTAAACTAAAACCAAAACCTATAGCCTAAACCCGAACCCATTCTCAAATCCAAAAACCTATAACCTAAACCCAAACCTTAACCTAAACGGTTAACCTATAACCTAAACCCGAACCCATTCTCAAATCCTAAAACCTAAACCTAAACCTTAACCTAAACCTATAACCTATAACCTAAACCAAAACCTATAACCTAAACCCAAACCCATTCTCAAATCCCAAAACCTATAACCTAAACCAAAACCTATAACCTAAACTAAAACCAAAATCTATAGCCTAAACCCGAATCCATTCTCATAACCAAAACCCGAATCCATTCTTAAACCTCAAAACCTATAACCTAAGCCAAAACTTATAACTTAAACTAAAACCAAAACCTATAGCCTAAACCCGAACCCATTCTCAAAACCAAAACCTATAACCAAAACTTGAACCCATTCTCAAATCCCAAAACCTATAACCTAAACCAAAACCTATAGCCTAAACCCGAACCCATTCTCAAATCCAAAAACCTATACCCTAAACCTAAACCTTAACCTAAACCGTTAACCTATAACCTAAACCGAAACCAAAACTTATAACCTAAACCCGAACCCATTCTCAAATCCTAAAACCTAAACCTAAACCTTAACCTAAACCTATAACCTATAACCAAAACCAAAACCTATAACCTAAACCTAAACCAAAACCAAAACCTATAACCTAAACCCGAACCCATTCTCAAATCCCAAAACCTAAACCAAAACCAAAACCTATAGCCTAAACCCAAACCCATTCTTAAATCCAAAAACCTATAACCTAAACCTAAACCTTAACCTAAACCATTAACCTATAACCTAAACCGAAACCAAAACCTATAACCTAAACCCGAACCCATTCTCAAATCCCAAAACCTAAACCGTGAAATGAATATGGAATCGCTAGGAATGACCGTGAAATGCATGAAAATGACGATGAAGTGAAGTAAAATGACCACGAAGTGCGTGGAAATGGCCGTGAAGTGAAGTGAATTGACCGTGAAGTGCGTCGAATTGACCGTGAATGAATACGGAATCACAAGGAATGACCGTGAAATGCATATAAATGATGGGGAAGTTAAGTGAATTGACCGCGAAGTCCTTGAAAATGGCCGTGAAGTGAAGTGCGTCAAATTGATCGTGAATGAACACGGAATCGCCGGGAATGACCGTGAAATGCATGGAAATGACGGTGAAGTGAAGTGAAATGACCGCGAAGTGTGTGAAAATGGCCATGAAGTGAAGTGAATTGACTGTGAAGTGCGTCGAATTGACCGTGAATGAACACAGAATCGCTAGAAATGACCGTGAAATGCATGGAAATGACGGTGAAGTGAAGTGAAATGACCGCGAAGTGCGTGGAAATGGTCGTGAAGTGAAGTTAATTGACCGTGAAGTGCGTCAAATTGACCGTGAATGAACACGGAATTGCTAGGAATGACCGTGAAACGCATGGACATGACGGTGAAGTGAAGTGAAATGACCGCAAAGTGTATGGAAATGGCCGTGAAGTGAAGTGAATTGACCATGAAGTGCGTCGAATTGATCGTGAATGAACACGGAATCGCTAGGAATGACCGTGAAATGCATGGAAATGACGGTGAAGTGAAGTGAAATAACCGTGAAGTGCGTGGAAATGGCCGTGAAGTGAAGTGAATTGACCATGAAGTGCGTCGAATTGACCGTGAATGAACATGGAATCGCTAGGAATGACCGTGAAATGCATGTAAATGACAGTGAAGTGAAGTGAAATGACCGCGAAGTGTGTGGAAATGGCCGTGAAGTGAAGTGAATTGACCGTGAAGTACATCGAATTGACCGTGAATGAACATGGAATCGCTAGGAATGACCGTGAAATGCATAGAAATGACGGTGAAGTGAAGTGAAATGACCGCTAAGTGCGTGGAAATGGCCGTGAAGTGAATTGACCGTGAAGTGCGTCGAATTGACCGTGAATGAACACGGAATCCCTAGGAATGACCGTGAAATGCATGGAAATGACGGTGAAGTGAAGTGAAATGACCGCGAAGTGCATGGAAATGGTTGTGAAGTGAAGTGAATTGACCGTGAAGTGTGTCGAATTGACTGTGATGAACACGGAATCACTAGGAATGACCGTGAAATGTATGGAAATGATGGTGAAGTGAAGTGAAATGACCGCGAAGTGTGTGGAAATGGCCGTGAAGTGAAGTGAATTGACCGTAAAGTGCGTTGAATTGACCGTGAATGAACACGGAATCGCTAGGAATGACCATGAAATGCATGAAAATGACGGTGAAGTGAAGTGAAATGGCCGCGAAGTGCGTGAAAATGGTTGTGAAGTGAAGTGAATTGACCATGAAGTGCGTCGAATTGACCGTGAATCAACACGGAATTGCTAGGAATGACCGTGAAATGCATGGAAATGACGGTGAAGTGAAGTGAATTGACTGCGAAGTGCGTGAAAATGGCCGTGAAGTGAAGTGAATTGACCATGAAGTGTATTTTTAACCATCGACCCGATGGAATCTCAGAAAATTACTATTTTATTTGGCTAAATTAGCTTCTCCTACCTCAAAATCATATATGGTACGTTATGTAACTCATTCTAGTTTAGGAGATATGCTTGTTAAATAAATAGACAAAGAAATGAATTAAGAGATAGAAAAATATTTTTTATATACTTATATATACATATTTACATAATTATGTATTTGAGAAAAATGTAAGGGAGAAAAAGTTCTTCCCATTAAAAAAAAAAAAAAAAACTACAAAAAAAATACAAAAAATAACAAAGAACCTATTGCTACAGATTTTAGCTACGGTTATTACCCGTAGCCACAGGGACAACCCTATGGGCGTGGCCTCGATAGATTGGCGTGGCCGCGCCGGACAGGTTAACAAGTGGCGCGGGGGGCCGCTAGGTCAGTGCGCTCACTTCGGATGGACCTTATTACTACGGATTAGGGTATCAATTGCTACGGTTATTAGCCGTATCTATATGTCTGACTGCAACAAATGACATTGTCATTTTACTTTAAACGTCTACCGTTGAAACCCTTTCAGGGGTCATGGAAGTTTTGGATCATTACAAAATTTGTTTTTCCTATTCATCCAGGTCTTTGTGACCTTATTAATAGAGTAGATGGAAAATAAATGTTATAGTGGGCCCTACAAAAGTTTCAACAGTAAAAATAAATTTTCTATTTCTCTGTGGTGTGGTCCAGTTGATATTTGGATATATATATATTTTTTTGGATAATGCTCCGAAATGATCTCAAAATATGGATGAACGTTGTGGATATAATAAATACATAACTGATGGGCCCATGTAACGTTGATCTCCTTTGAACCGTTCGTACAACTGGGAGTTCGAGGAGCGTCATCGCTTGAAGGAAAAAGCAGGGGCATTTTTGACCTTTTGCAGGGCGTCCGTATACCGGGGAGTATTATTGGAAAGTAAAATGGGGTGGGTTTCGTCTCAGGAATGGGCCATATAGTGGTCGTACAGTTGGAAATATCTCGGGTTTTAGCGAACGCGTCTACGGAAGTGGATTAGCTCCTGAGTAGCTCCTGAGTATTGAGAATATACTCGCTACTGAAGTGGCGTCACCAACTTATGTGGTGCCCATCATGATATATGCTCTGTATCCACACAATACGTCATTAGGTGAGATCATTTTAGGGCGTGATACAAAGAATGAGTCAAATACAAAGATCCAGGGGACCCAGTACAGTAAACAATGGGGAGAGTGACGCCCACCATTAAAAACTTTTAAGGGTCACGAAAATATTCAATCAAGCTTATATTTGTTTTTCCTCTTCTTTCTTGTCTTCGTTAACTTATGAACAGGTTGGATTTCAAATAAACATCATGATGGACCTTATGAAGGTTCCAATGGTGGGCGTTACTCTCCCCACTGTTTTCTATGGTGGGGTCTACTCCAACTTTAGATCTGCTTCGTTTTTTGTTGCATAACCTAAAACAATCCCTCCAAATGGATGGACAGTGTGGATGTAACACATACATCATATTAAGGCTTACAGACCTTACTAACGTAACTCGAGGCTCACTAATCAACCTGTCGGTAGCTAATCCGCTTCCTTGGTATAGTCTACTTAGCGCCCAAATCTCGTACGCGGATTAGCTACCGCCTATCGACGTGTTGAATAGCGAGACCATCTACCATACAGAAGTGACGTCACCAAGTTTTGTGAGCCCACGGTGCGTGTTTTGTATCCACATTGTCCATCCATTTGGAGAGACCATATCAGGGCATGGTCTAAATAATAAGGCAGATCCAAGTTTGGAGTGGACCCCACCACAGAAAAAGGTGGGAAGAGTGGTGCCAAACATTTAAAAGTTCTAACGGCCACAAAAGTTTTCTATCATACTGATATTTGTGTTTTTCTTTTTTAATGTCTGAATTAACACATGAATAGGTTGGATTTCAAATCAACATCACAGTGGACCTTCAAAGGTTTCATCGGTGAGTCGTTACTCTCCCCAGTTGTTTTCTTTTGGTGGGTCTATTCCAGCCTTGGATCTGCCTCATTCTTTGGATCATGCCCTAAAGTAATCTCTCCAAATGCATGGACAGAGTGAATAAAAAACATATATCATGGTGAGGTCCCAAGACTTTAGCGGCGTCACTTCAGTAGCCATTCTTACTACTCCACCTGTCGGTAGTTAATCCGCGTCCTTATCTAAGACATATGTGCCGAATTTCTTCGCGTGAGGCGAGTAAACTCAAGCTGCATTAGCGTTTCTGATAAAGAGTCTCATGGTCTCATGGTATATTTAGGTTTACTATCCGGAACAAGTGAGCCCCCATGGTTTTGGTTACCGAGACTGTTTCATCCCACCGTCCATGATTCAATTGTACAACGCTAACCACCTGATTTGTGGCCTACAAAAAATGAATAAGATGGGAGCATCGCCCATCAATAGGAAAAACGTCTCAGATTGGCAGCTGGAATCCCTCAATCTACGTGATCGTTGGTGCATTGTCCATCCATGGCATATAGGCAATAGATTAATTGTCTAGATTACAAAATCATGGCCCCACATGACATAAGTGGAAATCAACCAATATTGTCATAGCATGACAGATTATACCGACACCCTCGTAGGTTTTCCTACCTTCGGGGAGCCGTGGGTTGGCTACATGAATCCGCATTCCACCGTTCCACTTTATTAAAGGCCATGGCTTCTTTCCTTATCACCTTTGGTAAGAGCTGGGCATCAGACCAAGTCGGATTAAATTGTGTCTAAGTTGATTCGGTCCAAAATCTATAAGGGTTGACTCAAACTCAATTTGATTCGGGATCAGGTTTAGGACATCTGACTCAAACCAATCTGATGTATAATTGGGTTGACTTGAACCGAGTCCAACTTGATCAGGGAAATCGAGTCAGATTGGGTTGGATTTGTGGGTCAAACTATGAGGTATGTGTTATATCCAAACTGTCCATTCATTTGGAGAGTTCGTCTTATGACTTGAGCCGAAAAATAAGACAAATCTAAAGATCAGTTGGACTACACTGCAAAAAACAGTGGGGGATTGAACGTTTACCATTGAAACCCTCTTGTAGAGCACGAAAGTTCGGACTAATATGAAATTTGGTTTTCCTCTTCATCCATGTACTTTTAACCTTATTAATAGATTAGATAAAAAATAAACATTATGGTGGGCCTTACGAATTTTTGAACGGTGAAAATCATTATCCTCGTTGTTATTTTTGGTGTGGTTCATTTGAGCTTTAGATATGATTTTTTTTTTTCAAATGTTCTAAAATGATTACCAAAAATGGATAAATGGTATGGATATAATAAATACATTATTGTGGGGCTGGTGTAACTTTGATTTCATTTGAGCCGTTCGTATAACTCAGAGCTCGAGGCGCGTCTGCACTCTTCTTCGCGCGACACATATCTTCACCAGCTGTACTGGACGTGGATTTCCTGCGAAAGCCTTCCGCATAAAGTTCTTACGCTGGGAACTTAGTGGGGCCCACTATGATGTTTGTGAAAAATCCTCCCAGTCTATTCGTTTTGTGAGTTTATTTTAGGACATGTTGCCAAAAATGAACCATATCCAAAGCTCAAGTGAGCTGGAAACGTGATAATTAAACGTCCATAGTTAAAATATTGGTGGGGCCACAGAAGTTTTGATTCATGCTAATATTTTTATTTTCAGTTCATCCTAACAAGAATGATGTTATTAACAGTATGGATGGCATTTGAACATCACTGTTGAACCAGGAAGGTTTCAACGGTAGGAATTTCCCTAACCACATTTTCTTATAGTAAGGCTCATTTGAGTTTTGTATACGGTTCATTTTTTGTTACATGTACTAAAATGGGCTCATAAAACTGGGAGGATTTCTCACAAACATCACAGTGGGCCCCACCTAAGTTCCCAGCACAAGAACTTCCTGGGAAAGGCTTTCACAAAAAATTCACGTCCACAGCTGGTGTATTTCACTTTCACATGTAACTAGTATGTTTCACTTTCACATGCAATTAGTTGAGTTACTCAGTATGCTCTTATCTACTGAGTAAACTTTTTTGGCCCACCGTGAATGCATGTGGTTTATCCATGCCGTTCATTCAATTTTCCGAATCATTTTAGGGGTTGAACCCAAAATTGATGCATATCCAAAGCTTAAGTGGACTATACCAAATGAAAAAGTAGAAGTATTGATTTCCACCATATATTGGATCGGATTAGTCTAGATTGGATCTAATAGGATTGGATCCCGAATAAGATCGGTCCAGATTGACATTGATCCAAACTAGATCTGATAAACGGCTGGATCTGCTTGATCCTACTCGAACATCACCGATCCGGGCCTTCGGTTCGGTTCGGTTCGGATCGGGTCGGATCCACTAGATTGGGTCAGAAATGCCCAGCTCTACCTCTGGTAATGTCTTTGACTTTCTTTTCTTTTAGAGCCTTCAACTTGAAATAACACACTCATAATTAAATGCAAACCAAAACATTAGTGTACTTTCCTTGTCTTATTTACTTTCAGGATCTCTTGAATGCATTCATTTTTTATTTTGTCATTCGATCCATTTCAACATTCTTGTTTCAGTTATCCTCATTCTATGAATATTTTATTTCTTAATTACCCACCAGTCTGTCCCATAAATTCTGTTAATTTCAATGATTATAAACAACATATTTCAATAGACGAGCTAGTTTATAATCAATCTATGAAATAGTCTATTATATTATGTCTATGGGAGTTGGTACAAAGTAAATCGCCAACTAAAATTGTTGGCGTATTATCCAAACGCATCCTCGTCGTACCTAGTCTGATCAATGGATGCATTCAAGAGTTGACAGCATATGATTTGGATGGTGATTTCAATGTTGGAAAATATTCATCTATCATTGGCACACAAAAGGGTTGAAAGGAAATGAGGTAAATGAAACGGTTGAAATATTCCAATATGATAGTTTATCTTTGGGTGTTTGGGATTGATGGTGAGGCACATCATATAAAAATAGGATATTGCAACTTGAAAGCTACTGTCACGACTCATCATTCTACTATCCACCACTCATCAAACATCAGTGCAAAATCAGCTTATTCTCTTAACGAGGTGTTTGAAATTTCTCTGACTAGCTGACCACCTTATACACAAAACATCACTCTTCTAATTCTGTTAAGGAATTTAACACAACGTTTTCATTTTCGCTGAAAAGGATAATTGGTTTCAGTGGAAAATATAAGCTGTATAAATGGGCGAACCATACCATGAAAATCATGTTGAGCGAAAATTAGTACATCCACCTTATCAGGTGGGCCCCACACAATAAATAGAGTTAGACCATCAGCTGTCCATTTATTTCAATGGTGTAGCCCACCTGAGGAATGCACCATTCTGGTTTTTGACATTAAGCGATCTTTAGGGGTTGTTTGGCACTATGGATTTGGAGGGATTTGAGTCCCTTGCTTGTTTGGCATTGGGGGTTTCAAATCCCCTGGATTTGAAATCTACTATGAGAGCTTGGATTACATCTAAAATCCTTCCAATAGTTGCATGTGAAACATGATGTCCCAAAATAATTAGATTATCACCTGCATCACTAATTACATTAATATGATGATCAACACCGTCCAAACATTGTCCATGTAAATCAACGGTTAAAAATTGTTGGATAGTCACTTGGACATGATTTTGTGCTTGTGGCCCATCCGAGACTTGTAATTTCATCATTTTTAGGCAAAGCATACATTTCAGAGGGCTTATTGCAACTATTATGTTAAACGTTACATACGTTTAGTAATTAGAGATATTAAAGTTGATTTAGTAATAAACGTTACATACGTTCAGTAATTATAGATATTAAAGTTGATTTAGTAATTCAATTCAAGCCCCTGTATATATACCATGCATAGCTACTTTTGGATTAAAGTTGATTCCCAGTCCAAGGTGCCAAACACAATAGGGGGATTTCAAATCCAGAGGGTTCCGAATGGAGGCCCCCAAACAGGCATGCAACTACTTTTTTTTTTTTTTTAAACAACAGCCAATATTTCATTTTAGATGAAGATTGTCTTTACAAAGCACTGCACAATATTTTGGGCCCCCTCGCAACAAAAAGTAAATTGAGAGGGCCTATCGTAAGGGGACACAGACAACCTCCTATACAAGAGAAGCCAATATGAGGAAATAAACTAAACTAGCTAATAGAGCTGGCAGATTGTTCTAATCGACCCTATCCCGACCCTATCCAAGAAGATCATCCCGCGGACTTGAAGTGGAAGGGTCCTAGTATGGAGATGAATCGCAGATTATTGGAGGTGGCTCCCTTCTCGAGCCATACCGTCCGCAGGACATTACCTTCTCTGAGAGTGTGAGAGAATGATAAATTGCCCAGCTAGCGTAAATGATTAATTCTGGTTAGCCAAGGTTTCCACTTCCATGGAATCTTGGATTGTTTTGTGAGGCTTGCAATCACCAAGTTTGAATTGGACTCGACTATAATCCTTTCCATACCCTTTTCCAAACAGAGCACCATCCCATCGTGAATAACACATAGTTCCACCAGATTGTTAGAGCCAACCTCGTATGCCACGAAGAAACCGAATATGAAGGATCCATTGTCATTCCTGCAGATGCCACCCTCACCTGAGGGGCCGGGATTACTTAACGCCGAGCTGTCAACATTTAATTTGACCCATCCAGGGGATGGCTGTCTCTATGTCACCAAGATTGAGGCAGAACGTTTCTGATTAATAACCGGCTTCGAGTGACTAAATCTGCGAGGCTAGTCAAGACTGTCCATCTTATCTGCGCCGATAACCAAGTTGGCCCACCATTTGACACAGGCCATAGACCTCCTGATGTTCATAGGAGAGTTATCATAGACCGCGCCATTCCTGGAGCGCCAGAGCTCCCAAAGAACAAGGATTGGCAACAGAAATCTGACTGAGTTTGGCGCAGCTCCTGGTGCCGCTGCATTTCCCCAATGATTCAACTTTCCTTCAATTGAGTTGTGGAGCAGTAGAGGGACTCCACAAAGCAATCCGAACATAGTCCAAAGAGTTGTAGCATGACGCCCGAATAGAAAAAGATGTGCAATTGATTCCGTTTGCGGACTGGCATTCTCTTCTTCAAGGCATCAGCGACACCTAGAAGCGAGGGTAATGCCTTTAGCTTGAACTCTGTTATCGACAAGAGTCACATTTTGAAAAACTCTCCACATGAAAATGAAGAATTTAAGAGGGAGCGGGCCGTGACAGATCCAACTTGCCCATTGAATAGGAGGGGACGGGGATCTTAACAGTTTCCAGGCTGACCGCAGGAAGAATATACCTGAAGTTTCGAGTGGCCACTACAAAGCTTTGTAGGTTAAGCTTAACCTACAACCTGATGTATGGGGCCCACTGTGACCTGTGAGCATAACATTTGTCCATCATGCATGTGCACCTGCTCATGTTCTCCTTGGTGCCCAGAAATTAGACTGATCCAGAACACAGGTGGGCCACCCCATGGGAATAGTTGGGATGGAGACATACGCCATTAAAACCGTCAGGATTATGTATGGGGTCCAACTATGTTTTGCATATTCCATCAAGAGGATATGGCACATTAGGGTGATGGACAACCCAAAATCAAGCCATTCCAGGCCACACCAAATGATTTTAGAGGTCTTATAGGCTCATTTACATGGAGTGTACCAAATGCTCTTTGGATCAGCGTGATTTTCTGATGCCAGGTAGAGCATGAGGGGGTCCATATGATGGCTGCATTGGATGGCATACACATTACGGATGGATGGGAGCTCCCCACCCCCAAATCAGGTCACAATGCATTTTAGTGGATCCGGCCTCATTGTGGTGATGTTTGTTATTCTAACCAAGAGAAATGCTCCATTGCCATCATAGCATTATTGAGTTATAGTGCTCTCAGTTGCATTAGATGCTTAAACAATCCAACAAATCGATCTAAACTGTCCAATGGGTCCAACAAAGATTTCATACAACATGATGCGCGCATCACACCAATATGACCATATACCATAAGGCCCGATCATTAGCCTTTAATATGGACGGTCAAGATCATCTACACAAAAATAGGCAATTGGTTCAATCCATTTGTTGGGTATCATCATAGATTGCTTTTATGCTTCTAAAGAGTCGCTTTTGCTAGGCAATACTAACCATCCCATTGTTCAAGCGGTCAGATACAGGTACGAGCACTATTACTTATGGTGATCTATGAGCAGGGGAGCAACTCTCTTAACTAACACATGAGATATATTCGACCAGGTGAGTTAGTACCTCGTTTCTTGGTTGCAGGAGTTGAAGAAAAGGATATGTAAATGCATAACATAAGATCTTTAGAAATATTTGGAGTGCATTTCACGAAATCAGAGCTGATAATGTTTATATGATATATGTCATTTGATGATGGGACACGAATGTGAAGCTCAGATGCGGAACATGGTCAAGTGAAAGGAACAGTTAGAAAGACACGTTTAAAGAAAATAATGAAGAATATGGAAGACCAATGTAGCGATAGATCAACTACCATAACCATCAAACTTAGACAGAAACGTATAAAACATAGTTGCGAGAAAGACCTATAAATAACAAGAAATCCAACAAAGCAAGTCGTCTCACACAAATCCAATGAAACCAATTTATCTTGGCATAATCAGTAGTGTAGCTCTATCTTAGGAGTAGCAATAATTCATTAGCGGTAATCCTTAACTGTAATCGGTAGCTATAATCCAACTTTATACTTATATGTTGGACTATTCCTGTTTTCAATACACTAAATTCTTCATTTAGAAAAGCGCCATGCAGTTGCTCATTGTGATCAATTGTAAGTATTTTCTCATTGTCTAATTGTTTTCACATACAAAATGCCTTTTGCATGAAAGACAAGGTGTGACCTGTCTTTAGAGGAAGAACCACGCCCTCTAATAATCGCTTGATTATTTTATAACAATCTTATGAGTGGATGAATAGGCGACCGATCTTTTCAGGTCTTGGTCATATATAGTCAAACTTGATGTATCTGCCTATTTTTGTGCTTAGGGTCAAGTTGTTTGGTTTGAATCGAGTCATACAATCAGTTCCGATATACCCGCACACATCACATGTGATCAAAGTAAACCAAAAGCCAACAATTTTTAGCATGCCTGATGGGACTGAGATTTTAGGTATATATACCGGTGCAACAGTCTTGTGAAAATATAAACCGAAGAGTTACTCATAATGTTTCTGGGGTTGTTGAACCTCCCGCACTAAAGGAGAAAATGCAAGTATAGCCAACACTTTAAGCTGTTAAATCTACAACCAAACCCAATGCCCAATCCTTTAGATTAGGATATAGCATCTTCATCTTGGATTGGTCTTCTTGAGGTAATGATGGTTAAGCTACGCGATATGTAAATGGGGATTCAAAATATTACAGAATCAGTAGGAGCTCAAGGCCAAGCAATCACAAATTCAAACTGAAACTTTTAATAGATGTATGGCCACTCAAACTGAGAGCCAACATATAAAAATCTTTTATTAAGATGTTGAGAAATCTCAACTCCAATCTCTATCAGATGCTTTTTTCTTAATACTACTGTGGACAAGTAGTGTTAAAAGAAACTGCGAAGTGATGTATTTGCCTACTCAACATAAGTTTTGTTAAGAAGAAAATCTTCTTCCCTCGCCCCCCCCCCACACACACACAATATCAAAGCTCTTTTCATATTTTAATACCATTTCCCTATATTTTTTAGGGCCTTTATATCAAATTCACTGCTACCTGTTCTAGAACATACATAGAAAGTGCAGAAAACCCAGGAAAAAAAAGCTGACAAAGAATAAAATGTAATAAATGGGGGTGTGTATGTTTGGATTAGTTTGTGTTCCAAGTGGTGACATGCTTCCTCAGTTCTCATGCCCAGGGGAATGTTTTGGTAGAGTTAATCTTTATGACACGGCCCACCTTTCTCACGGCTTAGATGTTATACACAAGTGACATTTCAACAAAAGTAAAAGAAAATGAAAAGCTGTATGTGAGCATTTATCAAAAAAATTATTTTGCAAAATTTTAATTTTGTAGTTTTTTCATTTTACCACATTTTAATTTGGTGTTTTCTAGTTTTACAAAATTAAGCAAAGATCAGTCCAAAGATTTACTTAACTACAAAAGAGGCCACTACAAAGCTTTGTAGGCTAAGCTTAATCTACAAAACGATATGTATAGGGCCCACATGGATGACATCAATCTGTCCATCAAGTGCACCTACTCATGTTTTCCTTGGTGCCCAAAAATTACACCCATTCAAAACTTAGGTGGCCACACTATAGAGTACAGTTTGGGATGGGGACATCCACCATTAATAAAATTTCAGTGTGTGGGGCTCACCATGTTATAACTATTCTGTCCAATCTATCCAGAAGATGTGCCCCATCAGGGTGAATGGACAACCCAAAATCAGGCCATTCCAGGCCACAACACATGATCTTAGAGATTCCAAGCATGATTTTACACAACGTAGAGTTTTGGATCAACATGATTTTGTGTACATATGAGAACAGGGAGGGTTGCATGTAATGAACGGCTTGGATGGCGCGCACACACAGCACCACCCTCATCTTAGCCTACAAAGCTTTGTACTGGTCCCTAACTCATTGTGATAATGTTTGTATTACTAAGTCTCACATGAGATATATTGGAGTAGGTTAGTACCTAGTTTTTGTGTTTTAGGAGCTGAATAAAGTAAACTGTGGTTAGTTCACTATAAGAATATGGGAGACATTTTATAGAATTATTTTATTAAGATCACAGAAATCTCAACTCCTTTCTACGATATGCTTTTTTCCTAACATGGGAGTGGTAGAGAAAACAGCATTAAAAGATAATACAATTAAAGTAAACAGCATTAAAAGAAAGTAGAAAGTGGTAATATGAAACTGGAACTATCTTGCCTACTCAACATAGCTTGTGCGGGTGTGTGTGTGTATAAGTAGTCAGATAATGTTCTTTTCTCTCCTTCTTCTATTTATTTATTTATTTATTATTATTATTTTTTTAAAGTGGACTCTTGCCACAAGTTGCATTCACCACAGAAAATGTTCTTCTCTCCTCATATTGAAGCTGTTTCCATATATTTTTACACCATTTCCATATCATTTTTAGGGGTCTTGCATTAAATTAACTGCTACCATCTATAAAGCATGCAGAGAAAGTGCGAAAGACCCAAGAAAAAAAAAAAACAAGCTGCCAAAGAATACAACGTAATAAAAGGAGTGTCTATGTTTGGACTAGGTTGCGTTGAAAGTGGTGATATTCTTCCTAAGCTCGCATGCCGAGGGGAATGTTGTGTGGTCCCACATCCTGCCAAAGGGAGAGGAATGCCCGGAAGTGTGGGCTTGGTTTTGCCAGTTGAGAGAGAGAGAGAGAGAGAGAGAGAGAGAGGCTGCAAGAAATCCCACATGGAAATGGAATGATGAGTGGAAATAGAAAATAATTAGGAATGCTTTCGGTTGAGGCAGGTGAAGTGGTTTTGGACACTCACCTGTTTCCTTGATCTTGATTCATGTGTGTGAGAGAGAGAGAGAGAGAGGAAGAAGCACTTTTTATTAAAATAATGCATGCATTAAACTTCACGAAGTGGACTACCATTATGGCATGTGAAGGAATGTAGGGTTATGATGATGATGATGATGATGGGCCATACCTAGTGGCTTTATCTTCCAACTCCTGCTTCCTGACGGTGCTTTCATGGCTGGAAGAATCTTCTTGAAGGTGGTGATGAGACCTGACATTTCAGACCTGGATTTGAAAAAATAAAATAAGCAAAGAATTCAAGACATCATTACAATCCACTTCAAGGAATGAATGGCAAACCACTCCACTAAAAACCCTTTTTTGTTTAAATTGAAAAATAAAAGAAAGAAATAAACAGGTCCTTTTTTTTGTCCATACAAATTCCACAAAACTCATGCTACATTATTTTCCACAAACCCACCAAAACATAAAGCACTTGGGTGTCTCTCTCTCTCTCTCTCTCTCTCTCTCTCTCTCTCTCTCTCTCTCTTTTCTTCTTTTCTTTCCCCCTATCTTTTCTTCTTCTTGAAGATAGAAATCTGTGGATTAGGCCGTGGTGCAACCCTAGAAGCAGGCTTCTTCTTCTTCTTCTTCAACATGCAGTTTCCCTAGCAAAAATCCGGGCTTTCTTCATCTTGATCTCTTCCTCTATTGCTTCATAGCCAAAATCCACTTCTTTTCAAGACACCCATTTGAAGCCAACCTAAAATAAGCTTCAAATCTTCACAATAATTCAAAAAAGAAAAAAAAAGAAGGACACCTCCATGTATCCTATCTGTTAGTTCTGAACAAGTCCAAACAAGTCATCCACCCTGAAGATAAAAAAGAAAAAAAAAAGAAAAAGTAAAAAAAATAAACATCTTCTTCTTCTACCAAGATCCTCCACCTAACATCCCATTCCAATAACCAGATGAATCTCCTTGCCCCCTATTCTGCTCAAATTCGGTATTTGGAACTGGTTTCAAATCCTCAAAAGGAAACAACAGCCTCCCACTACCCTCTGCCACCCCTTGAATATTCCCATACCCGCTGCTCCCGCCACCAACAAGCCCATCCAAAGGAAAATTGAGGGACGGCTTGAAATCATGCAAACCACCAAACCCAGATGGGTAGACAGCGTCCGGATTCTGCATCGGCATCTGCATGAAAGAACTCAGACCCCTTGAAGAAATACCACTCAAAAGCTCAAGAGCTGAAAGAGAAGCCGAGGAAGAAGAAGAAGCACCAGCAGCAGGATTTCGACTGTTGTTGCTATTGGGCAATTCAACATATTCAGACAGGTTATGGTAATCTTGGGTGGTATGGAATGCCAGGTTAAGGTCCTGCCCTTCATGAATTTTCGGATTCTGGAAAGAGGATTGTGAGGATGAGATCGGAGGGTTGAGATCGGATGTCTTCTTCGAAGCAGCAGAAGCCGACGACGAAGAAGATAAAGACGATGATGATCGCTTGTTCTTCCTTGAACCACCTCCAACAGGAACATTCCTGAGAGATCCTCCTTCAGTCCAATACCTTCTACATGTCTTGCAGAAGTACCTTGGCTGAGTGAGACTGTAGTTGTTGTAGTAACAGAACTTTGTGTTGGTGGAATTGCACCTTGGGCAGTTCAAGGCCTGCTCCTTTTGGGGCCTTGCCCTCCTCTCCATCAATGGCCTTGAGCATGTGGTTGAGACCATCTCCTCCATGGGCTTAACCACCCCAATTTCCTGAAACCCAATTCAATGAAACAAAGGAGAGAGAGAGAGAGAGAGAGAGAGAGAGAGAGAGAGAGAGAGAGAGGCAAACAAACACATGCACATACATAAAACATAAATTCAAGATCAAAACAAGATGATGATTTCTGAAAATAACATCACCCACGCCATTTTATAATACCTAAAAGATATGCAAAAGGAAAAAAAAACCAGGTAATCAAAACAAGGTAGCTTCTTTATACTTTCAAGATCATACCAGCAAAAACAGATGATGATATTAACAAGAGCAATACAAACCTTTTTCTTTTCTTTATCACATAAGAAAAATAAAAAGGAGAGAAAAAGATCAGCCCCTTTGAACTAAAAATAATTTAATGAAAACCTAACAGATGAATAATTTGAAGATCTAAAGGACCCAAATGTAGAAATCAATCAAAGAACAAAACCCAATAAAATTCATCCAAAGATCTAAAAAAAACCACCCAAAAAGCGACCAATTCATAGACCAAAAATCAATAAGAGGTTTGTTTCTAACAATTACCTGGGGCCATTGAGCAGTATCCATACAAGCTCTTAGAGTTCTTCAACAGGAGTATCAGATCCTTTGACTGGAGCTCTCTTCTAATGCAAGGGATATCTGAGAGTGTATGAAGTAAAGAGTTTTTATGTGTTGATACACCATATCTGTGTGTAGAAGAGAGACAGAGGAGGTTTGCGGATGACACGCGTCAATAAGGCCGCTCTCCATGTGCAAACCTAGCACGCAGGGGTCTATTCTGCTTGTTTTGTACATGTCCTATTACAAATCAACCGCTGTAAAAACTTGGCCAAGCACTTTTAGCTGTTCGTTTGTTTCTTAAACTAGGGTCCGTATGATTTGTGGTTCGGATTGATTTTCGACATAGGCATATAGACAATTTGGCCCACTTGATGGGTGGCAAACATGGCGGCCGGTACGTGCGTTGCCATATGTACACGCGTGTAGGTTTGCTAGAATACATTCGGACGTATTGCCCTGTACGTGCGTTGCCATATGTACACGCGTGTAGGTTTGCTGGAATACATTCCGACGTATGTCTGTAATTATACGTCTGTACTTCAAGCCTCCGGATATCTGTTTGTCTTTTAACGATACTGACCTCTTTTACGGGAATAGCGTCTTAATGGATGAAACTACTTCAACCTTTGACCGTTTTAACTTTTCTTCTCTACTGTAACACGGAAGGGTAACATTTCTGCTCTACCCTGTTTTTTCCCCTCCCAATTAATTAGTAAATGACACATTGCATGAGTAATACACAACACTCATGAGATCTCGGAGAATATTTCAATAACATTCTGGTACGTGGTGATTCGAAGACAGCTCGTAACTGAGTAGTGAAATAAGTAAAAGTAGAGTGGTGCAGAA
This sequence comes from Magnolia kwangsiensis, assembly GCA_037074715.1. Lineage (NCBI taxonomy): Eukaryota > Viridiplantae > Streptophyta > Magnoliopsida > Magnoliales > Magnoliaceae > Magnolia > Magnolia kwangsiensis. The sequence continues at coordinate 32,945,478 of CM073576.1, read as the reverse complement.
GCTGTTGCTTTGATTGTTGAACATGAAAATATGTATCGATATAATTAAGTCTATGAATAACAAAAAAGCTTCTGGAGTGAGTAACGTGTCCCATATCAATCCAATTAAACAACTCAATTCTATCAATTATCCTCTATATTTCTTAAGTATAATTTATCTTTTTTATGTTACCTGGCGTAATTAATAGCCTAATGTTACATCAGGACTAGCAGTAATTTAAGTCTATGCTCATACATTGGGCGATCTCTATTTTAATACGTGCAGTTCTTCTTTCAGGAAGTTGCTTTATAGTTATTCCCTATGGTCGGCTATAAGTGTTTCCTTTTTATTTATTTTTGAATCCAAAAGTCCTTTCATACATAAGGCAACGTGCAACTCATTTCGGAGGATAAACCCCACCTCTGATAATCATTTGATTATCTTAAACAACTTATAATTGATTGAATAGGTGACCGGTCTTCTCAGATCTCGGTCACATATAGTCGAGTTTAATGTATTTACCTATCTTGGTGCTTGGGGTCAAGTTGGTTGGTTGGTTGAAATCGAGCTGCATAGTCAGTTCTGGCATGCCTGATATATCACATGCGATTAAATTTTAAATTAAGAGTTCATAATTTTTGGCATGCCCGGTGGAATAATTAATTTGATAAACATAAGGATACGACCTTTTCAATTAATCTCACTTCAGAAATATGAGTCGAAGTATTACCCAAAACTCTTATGGGGCTAATGAGCCCGCAACACATTTTACACTGCCTCTACTCAGGAAAATACACACTAACACTCGAACCTTGGGTTTACCATCAAATCCAATTCCCAATTCTCCAAACCAGGAGATCCTCATCTCGGAGTGATCCTCTTGTGGTGATATCAATTGGGTTGTGCAATATACAAATGGGATTCCAGCATATTGTGGAGTAAGGGATGGCTCAAGTAAAGTAATTACAAGTTTAAGCCGAGCAATCGTGAATTCAAGCTAACACCTTCAACAAGTAGATGACTATCCAGATCGAGAACTTGAACCAAATGGTGGTTATCATTGCCAAAAAGGTACTTAGTACACCTTAGTAAAATGTTGAGGTCAATTCTATTGAAAAATTGGCGCCAGTACCTAGAGGTAGGCATGTTGGATCCGATCCGGTGGATCTGACCTGCTCTGACCCAACTTGGTACCGTTTCGAACAGAATTGACGGCTTAGATCGTCTTGATCGAGTCTCTCCACCCAGATCTGATTGTCTTTCCGGTCAGGTCTGGATAGAGGTTTATTCGGATCGATCCGACTCGGGTACCTGAACCAAAAGGATCCGGCCCGAACCAACCTGACTTGACCCAGAGTGTTGGTTGCATTTATCAATCTAACGTGGGAGATGGACGTATCAATCCAAACGTCTTCCACACTCTTTTAAATACCAATCTAACGTATATGATTTCCAAAAAAATGCCAAAACCAGCATGAAAAGCAGTAGTACCAAGCTTGAGTGAGTTGAGCCTTATTTCTCTGCTTCACAACGCTAATGGAGCATATCTCTTATAGGAGAAGGATGGCAACCGTAAGATAGCTACTGCTTCCCTTTTGCTTGTTTTTATGTGTCACGGAAGAATGCAAATCGTGTGTGGTGTTATTTTCATGTGGAGTTGTTTCATTTGAGCATCGATGGCATCTTGATATGTTCATCTAATTTTCTCCTCCTTTCGTTCCATTTTTATATAGGTATTAGAGTGTTTTGCTCCCATGTCCTTTTGCCCATGACTTACTATTGCTATTCTAACTTCTAATGCTTGTGATTTGGCTATTAAATTTTTCGCGAAGCTTCGTAAGTTATTATCGTCATCTAACTCCGGAATTTTCCTGCTACCTTTGTAGAGAGAGAGAGAGAGAGAGAGAGAGAGAGAGAGAGGAGGAGGAGGAGGAGGAGGAGGAGGAGAGATCTCCGGTTTATCTGGTCCATTTGTCTCATCCATACATCACGTTCGTTCATCTTGCCGATCTGTTGGAATTTCGGCTTTACATTTAATCACCTGCAAAACTGCTCAAAAAACCACCCCGATAAGTGGTGTATATTACTAAAAAGCCTTTTCTTTATTTTTCCATTCCTTCAATTTATGATTGCATTTGAAGTTGCTAGGAATGGGCAACCTAAAATGATGGAAACTTGAGCGCTGACGTTTATATATGGTTCAGTGTCTAGTATAATAAAATCTATGGGGAAGTAGAATTTTTCCACTTGGACTAGCATGTCCTCTAAAATTTTCCTTATTACCTTAATGGAGCGGTCAGCGAGTTGGAGTGTAATTGTAATTGGTTTAAGCTCGCCTACCCCCATTTGTTTATAAACTGAATAAGGTACTAAGTTGACACTTGCACCCAAATTTAGCAAAGCATGCTCAATTTGAAAATTCTCAATAATACAAGGAATAGTGGGACTTCTCGGGTCTTTATATTTGGGTATGACCATTTGTTGAATGATAGCGCTCACTTTCTCAATAAGAAAGACCTTTTTGTACACATTTAATTTTCTCTTTACAGTGCACAAGTCTTTGAGATATTTGACATATGATGGAATTTGTCTAATGGCATCAAGCGGAGGAATATTGACAGTAATCTTTTAGAGCACATCCAACACCTCTTGATATTTCATGGGGACATTCGGATTCTGAAGTCTAGATGAGAACGGAATTGGAAGCTCATATGACTTAGTCTCTTTATCCTTTTGCTGCTGCAGCTCTTGAACCATAGCCGGTTCATCATTTTCTTGAGATAGTGGCTCATCTTCTAGTATTTTTACTGTTTGTATTATCTTGTTATCGACTTCTTTTTCACTTCTCAAGGTAATGATGGCCTTAGCTTGTTCATGATGTAGCTCACTTGGATTTGAGTCTCCAATGAAATGTGTGTTTCTAGGGTTTGGCACAGGTTGAGAAGGAAGGGTGCGTTTTTCCCTAGCACTTAGTTGAGTCTCAATCCTAGCCATAACTGTCTTTAATTCTTGATTTGATTAGATTAGAGACCGATTCATTTGAACTTGAGAGTTCATAAATGCGGTCAATGCATCCTCCACAGATGATCGCTTTGGCGGGGACACATATGGTGCATTGTTAGATGCCCCAAAGAAATTATTTTGTGGAGGCATTTGAGGTGCATTGGGCACATTAATTTGTGGTCCATTCCTCCAACTAAGATTAGGATGGTTACACCAATTTGGATTATACATGTTTCCCATTAGTTGCATAACTGACGTTTGGTAGTTATTTATAGCATTTGCTTGCTCATGCTCATGCGTGATATTTTGTACAACTGAGATTATTGGACAATCCTTTGTGTCATGGTCTGTACCACCACAAATGCTATAAAAATTACCTAAGGAAGTGTTTGTTTTAACCATATCAACCTTCCTAAGTTCCAAGGCTTCAACCTTTCTAGCCAATGTAACGAATTTTGCATTAAGGTTATCTTCCTCTCTTAGGACATACATCCCCACTTTCTCTCTAGGAATGGGTCCAGTTTGGTCTGATTTAGCAGACACATCCCATGTCTACGTATTCTCTGCTAACATATCTAGAAAATCCCAAGTCTCATATGATTTTTATCAAGAAAGGTTCTATCACATATCATCTCTATGAACTGAAGGATATCCATGGTGAACCCCTTTAGGAATGCATCAATCACGTGCCATGGTTCATAACCATGATGTGGACGAGTAATTAAAAGGTCTTTGAAGAAGCTCCCAAGCTTGAAAAAATAGTTCATTCCTCTTTTGGGAGAATGACACGATTTCTTGTTTTAGTGTATTTATTTTGTGCTTGGGAAAGAACTTTTTCAAAAACTCTCTACTTAACGCTTGCCATGTAGTGATGGTATTAGGTCTTAGAGAGTTGAGTCATGCTTTGGCCCGATCCTTTTGAGAAAATGAAAATAACCTAAGCTTAAGTACATCCCTATTACCATTGTTTACTTGTAATGTTGTAATTACTTCCTCAAAGTCCTTGAGGTGCAAGTAGGGGCTTTCAGAATCTAAGCCATAAAATTTAGGAATCAATTGAATCACACCTGGTTTAAAATTAATGTTCCCTGTGTGAGAAGGGAATATTATGCGAGATGATAAAGTTAATCTCTTAGGGTGTAAATGTTCACATAAAGTCTGTGGTTGGTTTAACACATTCCTATGAACTTCATTTTCATCCTCAAGAGGAGGATTAGGTTGATTTTCTCTGTTTTGATTTATAGTTGGATCTGACAGATTTGGATTTGGATTATCAACTGGGTCTGCCATGGAATCCAAATGATGTTTAGTGCTTCTTCTAAGTGAATGATCAAGGCCGGAACTAGTCCACCTTCGGAAGAGAGTCGATTATTTTAATCCCTACTCCTACGGGACATAAACTATCCACACTACATAACAAATACCACTAATTCAAATAGAAAATATGATACTTAAAATAAAAATAAAAACTAAATCAACAATCTAGGCGGTAGGGCCGACCATAAGGGTTCAATCCATAAAGTAAAAATAAATTAACAACCCAGGTAGTAGAGCCGACCATGAGGGTTCAATTCACAAAGTAAAAATAAATCAGCAACCTTGGAGGCAGGGCCGACCATGAGAGTTCAATCCACAAAGCAAAAATAATAAAAAAATTAATAAAAGAAAAACTAATGTAGAAATTAAACTATGCTAATCTAGAAAATAGATTCAGTGGATGATCTTTGTGATTAAACAACAACTGTAGGACAATCATAGCACTTGAGTGATAAAATTTCAAGCAAGGCAACCTTATGTCATAGTTAGTGCTTGAAAGACCCAACTGAATTTACTTTCAAAGAAAAAAAATAAAATTTACAGACACTTTTGGAGGGTTTAGAAGAGAACTTATCTCATAAAAGAACTTACCTTAGCTATCTTGTACAGATCTAATCTATCTCAGTCTCTCCCCGGTAACGGCGCTAAAAACTTGATTGCTTGCCTCCAAGTGTAGAGGTTCGTAAGTAATATCCTGTGAATATAGGGTCGATCCCACAGGGAGATGAATTGCGAGAAGAAAAAAATCAAATGCGAAACAAACTAAGTAATAAAAACTAATCTAATGATTTGATTTTGGGATTTTTGAATGGATGTAATTCAACTGAATTAAAACAACACCCAAGCTTCAAAGTTCCATACATAGGTTAATGTTCCAAAATCATAATGACTTGGATAACACAACTAGGATCTGAGCACTATGGTCAGCCTAATGGAAATAAAACAGTTTAAATATTTTAAATAAATGATATAAAAAATAGAAAATCATGGATTTGCACCATTGATATATATTTTCAAGCGTCAGTGATTTTAAGAATCCACTATCAATGAGATAATAAAAATCAAAGAAATATAACAGGTTGAGAACCTCTCCTATCTAAGAAATCTGATTGATCTAGGGTAAGCTTATCCATCAATGTGAATTTCATATGATGGAAACATATGAATCTCACAAGAGGATAAAAAATAAAACTTAAACAATAGATAACATACATACACCATTATTCTCATCATTAAAACAATCAATCATCATTACTTAAAGAATTATTAAACCCATATGCTTCTCTTCTAGCTCAGGTTAGAGGGAACTTAGAAAAACATAATTAAAATAAGAAAGAAAAAATAAGAGGAAAGAAATAAATGCAAATAGAAAAGATTTTAAAAAATAACTTATAGAACTTTAATAAAATTAAAAACTCTTTAAAAACCCTAATTCTTACTTTGAGATGGGATGCCTTGAATGATGCTTATGAATGCCCTAGGAAGCCCTATTTATAAGTAGGTAACTCCAATTTTCGTACAAAGTTGAAAAACTCTAAAAATTGCCTCAAATATATGCAGTTTTTCAAAAGAGACTTCTCGCTGCATAGTTTGTTTAAAGTAGATTTTTTGCTGCATAGTTTTCCAAAATAAACCTCATAGCTTAAGAATACACTTTTTTAGGACTATTTAAGGATTCTTCACTTCAAATCTTCGATTTTCTTCATTCTTCACTTGGTTTTCTTGAATCTTTGGCATGTGAATTCTTCAATCTTGGTCTCCTAAGATTTATCCCTCACCTTAGTGATTTTTGAGCATCAAATTCATGCATTTAACACCTTTTTTCAATCCAAACACTTAAATTTACGTTGCAACATGAGTAAAATAGAATATTAAGAGGATTCATGTTTATAAAATCAAGATATAAATGAGAAAAATTATGCAATATTTGAGTCCCAACATGGCGTGAGTGTAATAGACCCCGGTGATGATCCAAGAGATGTACGGTACTGATATGTGGACTTATTGAGCAGGAGTTGCATAGTTAGCATTATACTTATTCATTCATTCATTCATTATCCACTCGGGCTGGTAGTTCGTAACTAATTATTTTGTGTACCTTCACGATGACCAAGATTTTGATTGGGGCCCGTGACTAAACTAAGATTAGGAGTCTATCACATTGAGTCTAACTATCCAAATTTAGGTATGAGATTGGTTTGGATAGAAGTTGCTTGTGATGGACCCCATAGCTTATGATACTATGTACTATCATCCCAACTTCACACTCTAGCTTGGTAATTTTATTCTCATCACATACTGCATCCGCAACATATGACATTTTAAGTTGCTATGTTTCTGCATTTATCTGACCTAGATGATCCGGACGGTATTTGTGAACTCATCAGGATTTGTATATTGCATTACATTCTTAGTATATGATATTGGGCTTATTATGTCTTCGCATTATATAGTTGATCTACGTTGCTTCCTCAGTATATAATATTGACTTATTATGTTTTTACATCGCATAACCTGGATAAGGCTGATGGTATTTGTGGACTTACCAATATGTTTCCGCATTACTCTGATATTATACGATTTATGAATTGCCAGTATTTTCACTTACTCTGATATCTATATGCTTGGCATGTATCGCACACACTTACACCACCCTCTAAGCTTTCTATAAGCTTATGCACGATAGATGTGTGCAGGTGACGTTAGGTCGTAACAACATTGATCTTGGAGTATGCAGTGATCTTTTGGAGCTTTCATTTTCGATATATGTATTTCCCTTTCAGTATTGTATTCAACTGTTTATATTAGTGGATATGTGATGATGATATTGCCTTTGCGATTTGGGCAAACTTGTAGTTTACTTATTATGAGTTAAATATACATTGAAAAATCCTCCTTATAGGATCCCAGGATTGGAATCTGGCATATGGGCGCTGTGATCCAAGAATGAGGTACCATGGAGGCTGTTGGAACCAGGTTCGGTGATCAAAAATTTTGTGAGCTTAGTTTCTGAGTTTGGGACGTGACATGAGGTGATTTGGATAGCCAAGATAAAAAGAAAGTTTAACATTCAAAGTATGATCAAGTAAAGATTTAGAGATTTGTATGTGATTAATGAAGATTTCAAGTGTCAAAGATCTAAGAAAACAAAGTGCAAAAGAGAGAAAAGACTGAAAATATCACAAAGTATAGTAAAAGAAACAACAGACTGTTTGGTCCCACTTGAGATTGGTTTGGTCCGATCGAAAGTGTACAAAATAGTTTAGTAAGAAATTATGATTTTCAGAGAAAATTTGGCTCGACAGTTAGGTCTGACCGAAGCTATGTTCAATGCCACTGAAGGGAGGTTTAGTGTGACTCGAGAGAAACAAAGACTTTAGACCTATTTTGAAGAAATTTGACTGCATCTAAAGGAATATTTGATTGGACTTAGTGCAACTTCAGTGCGACTGAAGGCTATTATTGGTGTGACCGAAGCCTAATTTAAGTTACTAAAATTGCAGTGAGTTCCAAGCTGATGTTTTTCCTATTTAAAGGGGTGGTTTTAAACTTTATCTACACTGATTAAGGTAGAGGAGATAGATCAAGGCGTTGTGGAGCTTTTACGGAGTCCTTCTTTAATCCTTCAGTTCTGCTTTGATTTTTATATTTTTCTTTTGAGTTTAGTTTAATCATGTCTATGGTTGGCTAAATCTCTTAGTTAAGCCTAAGAAGTGAAGATTGTAGTGATTTTTAATGTCTTAACTTACTTTGATTCATGTTATTGGTTTGAATGTTAAACAATTTATTGATATTGGTTTGAATGGAGATTTATTTTTAGCTTACTTTGATCTATTGTCAACTCCAGACACATTAGATGCTTACAAAAGCTAAGAGTAATTGCTAATCTATTTTGTAAGGGATTGACTTGTAAAATCTATTAATCTATTATAGACTAAGGGCACGATAGATGCTTTGAATTTTCTGCGATCAATACTTTGGTGCTTTATATGAGAACCAAATTAATTGAAGGTCGAATCTATATTGGTATATGAATGATGATTTAACCGCTCTATTATCCAGTTGGATATGATAGGACTTCAATTTTGGTTGAGTAATAAGTAAATTAAACATTAAGAATGAATATAAGTGGATTCTTAGCGCTCTAGTGCTTTATCTCTATTGGTTTTCTTCTTTACTTTACTCAATTACATCATTACTTCTTAAAATTCTATTATATAAAATTAGTTCTAGTTATAATTTTAAAGTGTTCCAGAAAATGCACAACTATAAGTCCCTTTAGGTTCGACCTCAGTCTCAACAAGTTATTATTATATCGCAACATTGTACTTGGGGTTTGATTGGATCCATTATGTCTTGAATGAGGGACACTTTTTTGGGAACTAGAGGAGGTTCCACTACTATCTCAGTCCGCGTAGGTGTGGAAGGATATGGTGGTTTCGAATGGATAATGACTCTATATATAGTAAAAGTAGTTGAGTCCATCATGGCAACCTCATCGGTTGTCTCTTGGCCACAAGTTGTTGTTTTTAGCAAATCAACTAGCTAAGTTAGTTCTTCTTTCTCATCCAAAATTAATAGATGTCTAACAGCTGTGATAGAAGTAGATTGTTCAATAAGACCTAAGGATGGTACAAAATGGTTTGTCGATGCAATAGTGGAATGAGAAGACATGTCTTGTCAGGGATTCTATAGTGTTAACATAATGAGCTCATCATTTTCTTGATAAAGGATGGTCGATGGAGCCACGAAATTAACAATTACAAGTTCTCTTAGTTATACAACAAATGAGAAAATATTAGAAGAGGTAAAGAATGTGAAATAAATAGAAAATGAGAGGAAAAAAATGTTCACCGAGGTCAGAACGAATAATGAAAGTGGAGTGTTGGTCGATCACTACTGATTGAATTTTAGTTGGGTTATTGATAGTCATTGCGAGATGACAAGTAGAAAGAGAATAAGGTAGTAGATTGGGTATGTAAGGTTTGAGATAATGATCAAGAGGAAGGTTGGGATCGTTTAATCTTTTCTTATCTTTCTTCCATTTATTCCAAGCTTGATTGAAACTGGTTTATGTATGTCTTTTATGAGACATATCCATTTTTCAATAATATTTCGAAAGTCATATTCTTAGCCAATACTTAGTTTTATAATATTTTTCAAAGGTAAAAACAACATTATTTACAGGAGAAATACCTGGAGTTTTTCGCATGGCTCGATCACCCCAAGCTGTCGTGGAAGAATTTTTTGGTACAACTGGAGCAAAAAGAAGTTTAGTAATGAGACTTGAAAAAGGTCTAAGGTCAGAAATTCTCCTAATAACTTGAGGAGTTGTAGAAGTTGGAGTAGGTTGAGTTGCTTGTTTCATCTTGAAAGGTCTAGTAGCTGAGTTTTTCTATTACTTATGCTTAGGAGATGCTAGATCAACCACTCTTATTATTGTTGATGAAGGAGAGTTAGTCGGGGTAGCTAATGTTCTCCATGATCGGATTATTCTCTGGCTTGGAGATGCAACCGGCTTTGATGTAGTTTTCTTTTTATTCCATTCAGTCATTGATTTTTTTCTTGAACATGAGCTTCTATTTCCCAGTTATAGAAGAGACAAGTCAGGCGATGATGAATTTGGTAGGTTTAATAACCAATTTATTATAGTTAATTCTGCCACCAATCATGCAAAATGATCATTTGATGAGGATGACTTTGGAAGAAAGCAATTCAAAGGTAATGCTGATCATCTAAAAATTGTTATGAAGGGTTTGATAAATGCTGATTGAGTCCACGATCGAGCGCTGATGAGGAGGTTGATTGACAGTTTTATGAGTGAAAGGGTAAGGAATGCATTGAGCTAATCTGAATTGGTGAGCAAGAGGATTGGGACAATGTTGTTTGACTCCTGCGTTAGCATTGAAACAAGTTTCTACGGTGCCACCATAAGTGAGGTCTCTGTAAATAAGATAACTCTCATAGGCTCTATCATTGTTATCGATTGTGTCATTGTTGGCCAGTTCAAAGTCCTTTTTGGCGAATTAGGCTAGGCTGATTTCTTTATATATTCTCGAAAGGATAGAAAGAACGATTGGGCTTATTGATTCGTATGGAGAAGAAGTTCATATATTCCGCACATGTACAAATGATCATAGGATATCAAAATGAGTAGTAGAGATGCAAATAAAAGAATGAAAATATTTACAAAATCTAATTTGGAGAAACCCTAGAGGTCCTCCGCTATGGTAAAAATCTTTATTTTTTGCTTCATATATGCCATGATACAAATGGCCAAGCACAAATGAAGCAAGAGCTAGTTCTTGTCCTTGAGCTAGCACCTCGGCCAAATGAACATACTCTTTCGTGATTTGTATGAAATTCACACATAGTAAATAACGACAAAGTTACATCAACAGAAACATTGTGTGTTCCTGATTACTAACTTTAACGTGATTCTTTTTGCTAAATGAGCATGAAATTAGAGTAAGATCTTTCATTTTTATCTAGAAGGATGAAGTAGTGATTGTCATCTTGAGAAAAACTTGGGTAGAATGCTTCGCCAAAAGGAAGAAGATGAGTGGAAGCTCATACATCTATAATTGTTGGACCATGGGACCACATCCGAAGTGGAAGGTGTTGGTCAATTAGCTTAAGAACGTTGAATCTATAGTAAGGAAGGATGTGTACGCTGGATATTCAAAAAGAGAGAGCCTAATGCATTCATAGATGCCAACTTGTTTCTATAGATCACCATGTTGTTGGACTATACGATTATAACATTCTGCCCATCATTTCATTAGTCTTAGAGCATTTGTAGAATTCGGAATGCTGGATTGAAGTAATAGTTTTTCACCTGGACAACTTGGGAAGAACTAATCCACCATCGGGATTTCTTGGTGAGTAATTTCGGGATGAAAGGCTGGTCCAAGTGTGCAAAATGTTCTGTTCTAAATAATCTGGGTGTCAAAGATGATATCGTCTATAATCTTAGAAGAAAGATGGTCCAGTTCTTTGATAAAATCTTCTTGATGGAAGGTTGAAAGAATAAAAGATGAAGAAGTAATCATGACAGTGGTAAAATTTTTGAAAGAAGAAAAAGACGGTCAGAGAGAAAGAAGTCATAGAAATTAAAGTTAATTAAAAAATGCATATTTATCAGTCAGTAACATGCGCCTTGATGAGATGATAATCATGACTCCTCGTATGATTCGACCTTTCAAAGTGAGTGGTTGTATGTCACAATGATATTCATGGGACAAGTAAGACCATCATTTTGGTTTTTATCTTGGTCGAGCAAAGTCAATAGGGGCTAATATGTGGAAGAAAAGGCCGATCGTATTTATTATATTGAATAATGGACCAACATTGCTTTCACCTTTTTTTCTAAAGGCAAGGTGACGCATGGAGCAATGTTGTACCTTATTTTTTTTTTTTTTATCTTTCCTGGGAGAGCAAATTAAGAAAGGACACGTGTCATTACATGAGTAATATACAATATACATAAGATCCTAGAGAATATTTGGAGTGCGTTTTATGAAAATAATAACTAGCGTTGGTTGGGTAATACACATCATATGAAGATATAACGTGGCCGAGCAATAAAAGACGAAACGTGGTTAAGTGAGAGGCCAGAGTGGGGACTAGTGTCAAAGAAGAGTCGGGAAGGCCAGAGTGGTATTGTAGTAGTTGCTTTAACTGTTGAACATGATAAGATACATCTAGATGGTTAAGTCGATAAATATGAAAGGTGCAACCCAATTAAATAAATTTATCATATCAATTATCCTTTATGTTTCTGAGCATAATTTGTCTTTTATGTTCCTTAGCGTAACCATCAACCTAATCTTATATTAAAAGTAATAGTAATCTAGTAGTTGAAATCCATAACGGTAATCTAAGTCTACGCTCATGCGCTAGATGATCTCAATTTTAATACAACAATTATTATTTCAAGAAGGTGGTTTATAGTTACTCTTTGTAGTCAACTATAAGTGTTTCCTTTTTGTTCTACTCTGAATATGAAAGTCCTTTCATATGGAAGGTAAGGTGTAACCCATTTTTAGAAGAAGAACTCTACCCACCGATTATCACCTGATTATCTTAAACAATTTATAAGTGGTTGAATAAGTGACTGGTCTTCTTAAATCTGAGTCATATACGATTCGAGTTTGATGTATCTACTTATCTTGGCATTTGGGGTCAAAGTTGTTAGATTGGAATTAAGCTGTATAGTCAGTTCTGGCATGCTTGCACATATCACATGTGACCGCATTGGAAATGAGAGGCAACAATTTCAATATGTCAGTTATAAGATATCTACCATCCAGCGTAAGTCCCATTATATAAATGGTTTTGATTATTAAATAAGACCACGATCCAACGGGTAAAGTCGCAAGGTATCCTAGTGAAATTTGTCATGAAGTATTCTGACAATTCATCAGGAAGTTTGATCAATTACATCTTTGACACTTGGTTTCGGGTCATTTTCCAATGATTGAAGTCGTTCATCTAATGAGCCTGATTTTGTACAGTAGAAAATCAACACATGCTCTCGATTGGATTATTTCAACCCTTGATAATTTGGCTTTTTTGATTTGAACAATCATTGTAATCTTTTTATAATCAAGAGGTTAAATATTTAATCAGAGACATTTTTTTAGCATTCCCCATGAAAGGGAAGAACTATCATATAAACGGTTTGTGTCGATAGAGAATTACTCAAATCCAACCGCTAGAAACCTTATCTTATTAAGTACATTAGGATGTATCTATTTACTTCAGATTTGACCGCATCATATCTAATGAATTAGATAATGCCACGTGGTAATAAAATATGCATAAAAGATAAATTGAAGATCTTCAGCTATTTTGATGAGAGAAATATGTATTGGAAAAAAGATGAGTAGCCTGTAAAAGATAAGCTCAGTTGGTTACAATGAGAATACACATGTCGCATATCCAGTACATATGAAAAAAGCTAGTTTTCCACCATAAAGGCCTCATGAAGAAGGATGTGTTTCGATTGAAACACGTTTACAACCAAGGATAAGTTCAGCCAATCCACCAGGTGGGTTGTGTGGTTCCTGCGGCTGAAGACATCTAGGGCACATAATAATAGTCGTGCCAACATGGCCTAATATTATGGTGTACTATTCATGATAATGCAACGGGATAGGTGGTTATTACCACATGCGACAACTCAGAAGAAACTTGTCCACGTAGCAAGAGTATACTGTGTGTGCTAACCCATGACAAACGGCTTACATGTCATCATTTGATAGGCCATGACTGTCTATAGGTTTATACGGTTATCTTCAAATTAGCTGACAGGAGAAGTCGCTACAAAGATTTACTACGTGGAAAAACACTTAATTTAATGACTATGAGCCATTAAATTTATTATCAATCGAAGGCCTGTGACGTTGAAAATTGCCTTCTTAATTTTCTTTGTTGATTTTCATATTTGATAATCCATAGCCGTTGAATGTAGTTTGATGACCAAGATAATGGTTGTCAAATGACTGTTGATGGCCCGTCGAATGCAAGTATGAATTCGACGACTGTCAATCAATGAGTACTACTTTCGACGACTTTCAACCATCATTCTAAAAAATTAAATTGACAACCCATGTCCATCGTTGAATATTCTATGGTCGTTGGCCATCGTTCTAAGTCAATATTCATCAAATTGATGTATATGTGAGGAATCAACATTTCAAGTAAGCGGGGTATATGTGAAGATTTAACACTTCAAGTAAATGATGTATAAGTGAACAATGAGATCAAATTCTCCACCCGAGCAAAAGTAAATGACATATAATCAGAAAGAGATGTTTTATCATTGCTTAATAAATTATAATTTTTTCTATTAACATACAAAGTATATGCAATATGTAATATATAAAGTCTTATAGGAAATACTTGTGCAGGACATAATATTCTTTCTGAACCATCTTTTATCCATCCATATGGGTTAATATTTATAAGCCCAGTGCTTGTAGACTGTAAGATGCATGCAAGAATCTTTCAGCGACTTCTTGATCAAAGGCAGTACTCAATTCTATACTTATTTTTTCGATCTTCCTAACAATGAATAACCATCTTATGTGGTTAGTAGCTTGGATCATCGTAACATGAACAACAAATATATAAAATGTCATGCAATAAAAATCTAATAAAGTACAATTGAACTTATTGTCCAGATCTGTTATGACAACATAAGTGAATAAAAGATAAATTAGCTTCTTTAAGTTTTTTCCAACTTCATCAATTCTAAATGATTACTTGAAACAAAATAAAAATAAAAATGTTAGCATTACTTTTTAGAAGCAATAAGAACAAGTAGATAATAAATGTATTCACACCAATAATACCTGGATTAATCCAATCATTTAAGTGATAATGCTTTGAGTTTTTTTTTCTATCACTCTCCATAACTAACGAGAGAGCTGCCTACACACTTATCATTATGATAAGATTATGTCATTGTAGTTTACCTCTCTTTACATACAAAAAATATATTAAGGATTTAAACTCGGATCTTTAATAATGATTTAGTAAGTTTTTTGTCATACCCTAAACTTAGAAATCGAGATCACAAAATTTTTGATCGCCGAATTCGGTGCCAACAACCTCCGTAGTACCTCATTCTTGGCTCTCAGCACCCATACGCTAGATTCCAATCCTTGGATACTATAAGGAGGATTTTCAGTGTAATTTTTTTATAAAAGAGCATTACCACAAGTGTACCCAAATCACAAGAGTAACATCATCATCACATATCTACTAAATCGTTGATTACAATGCTGAAAGGAAATACATGAATATAATAAAATCTCCATAAAGCTCGGCCTCCATGCTCCTGCCTCAATACTACTGTGACCTAACGTCACCTGCATGCAACGGTCGTGCATAAGCTTATAGAAAGCTTACAAGGTGGTGTACATGTGTGCAATGTAAATGCTAAGCATATAGATATCAGAATAATTGTGAAAAAACTGACAATTCCATCAATACCATCAGACTTATCTAGACTATGCGATGCAAAGACATAATAAGACAGAGTCATATATTGAGGAAGCAATGTAAATTGACTACGCGATGCGGAGATATAGTAAGCCAAATGTCATATCTAGGCTATACAGTACAAAATCATAGTCAACCCAATGCTATAAGCTGACAGTGCAGTGTAATATACAAATGTAAAAGAAATAATAAAGCTGGATTGTGTAATCAGGATAATAGTATGTGACATCGCAAGCTGTGGAGTTCATCACAAGGATCTTCTATCCAAACTAGTCCCATACCTAGATTTGGATAACTAGACTCAATGTAGTAAACTCCTGAACTCAAGTTAGTCACGCGTCCCAACAGAAATCCTGTCCATTGTGAAGGTACACATAACAAATTAGTTGCACACCACTAGCCCGAGTGGATAGTGAATGAATGAATAAATCAATCAAATACTGAGTATGCAACTCTTGCTCAATAAGTCCACATATTAGTATCATAAATCTTAGGGATAATTTGCTTTTATTTAATACTATTGAGTTCCTTTTACTCTTGTGCCATACTTATTGTATTATCTTTTCTATTGTAGTTTAGAAAAAGTCATTTCATCTGAAAGGCAAAAAGAAATCATTGGAAGGACTAACCCTCTCCTTTATAAATCACTTGATTACGCAAAGTAGTTCTTAGTCATAGGCAACTACTTAGTCCCTTTGTCTATTTAAGCTCTTGGGGTCAAGGTATGCGATTCAGATAGAGTTATATAGGATTCTGACAAGCGTGGCTAGGGGCCATTGAATAAATTCAACGGCATTAACACATTTTTTCAGTTGAATTTTTGACATTTTCATGTAGTGAATTCTCCTTGCAACTGATTTCAGAGATCTATAAATAGAAGGAAGATCAAAGAGTTTCGGGTCTCACCAGCCTAACTCATATAAATTTACAGCATAATGTTGCCTATCAATTTTATCTTTTATATTAGCTTAGCTTAACACAATCCATCTACGCTGTTATACTGGACCAATCTTAGACCAAGAGTAGTGTAATTTCATCCTTTTATGCTGGACTAACTTAGACTAGGAGTAGTGTAATTCCTATCATCTACCCCTCAGTCACTAAACTAAGGAAGACTTAGTTCTAGGACCTCACCATCTATAGTTGTTAGAGTTCCTTTAATCTTATGATGCAGTGAGGTTTGGTCGACCGAAGTGGAGTAGGGTCGACCTAATCTATTTGTGATGTTCCTGGTTGACCAAAATATGGTTCGGTTGATTGTGACTCCCTGCGATGATTTCGATCAACCAAAGGTCAATGGGATTGACTGAACGGGATGCGCAAGTTTTGCGTAAGTGCGAGTTTTGTTTCTAATTTTGTATGGAAGTCTATATAAGCCTTTGTAATACAGAATGGTGTTTAATCTGTGTATTGTAGAGAGAGCCTACACGGTTTCTACAATTTTACAAGGGGAGAAAGCTTGGGTTTTCGAACTTGTAAGTTGTTCATCTCTTATAACTTTCTTATTATAGCGGATCATTTGTCATTTGGTGCCGTGGTTTTTTCCCACAAGGGATTTTCATGTAAAATCTTTGTTTCTTTGTGATTGCTCAATTTTCGTTTCTCCATGGTGTGCTTGATTTGTTCTAAGGTTGCTTTTTTGCTTAACGCTTGCTGGTTGTGAACAATAAGTGGTATCAGAGCCGGTGGAGCGATCGATTAGATGTCGAAGCTTCAGTATATGGTTGCTCTTTCCACAACTGAAGCTGATTATATGGTGATGACATAAGCAATTAAGGAAGTAGTTTGGTTGAGAGGTATGATGAATGAGTTAGGGTTTCAGTGGGAAGTCGTGCCTGTGTATTGTGACAATGAGAGTGTGATCAATTGGCAAAGAACTTATTGTATCACTCTTGGACTAAATATATTGATGTGCATCATCATTTTATCCAATAAATTCTAGAGGAACCCGTTGTTACTCTTGAGAAGATTCACAATAGCAAAAATTCGGCTGACACGCTTACAAAAGTGGTTCCTGCAGAGAAGTTCAAGTTTTGCTCAACTTTTCTGGGCTTGGCAAAGACTGAAGACGGAGTGTGCATGAGAAGTGATGATGGTGGTGCTGATGGAGAATAGAGATGATGATAATAACTTGGAGCAATGGAGCTGGAGGATTAAAGCTACGATGGAGATTGTTGTCAGAGTGCCTTTACTCTTGTGATGCAGTGCAGTTTGGTTGACTGAACTCCAGTTGAGGCAACCAAATCTTGTCGTGATGTTCCTAGTCAACTGAGGTATGATTAGGTCGACTGTGACTCCTTGTGATCATTTTGGTCGATCGAATGTCAAGTGGGGTCAGCCGAACGGGATGACAAGTTCTGCATAAGCATAAATATTGTTTCTAATCTTGTACGAAAGTCTATATAAGCCTTTATAATATGGAATTAGGGTTAATCCGTGTATTGTAGAG
Organism: Magnolia kwangsiensis; assembly: GCA_037074715.1. Lineage (NCBI taxonomy): Eukaryota > Viridiplantae > Streptophyta > Magnoliopsida > Magnoliales > Magnoliaceae > Magnolia > Magnolia kwangsiensis. Next base: position 32,927,720 of record CM073576.1, on the reverse strand, counting down.
AGCCTACACAATTTCTAGGGTTTTATAATAGAAGAAAGCTTGGGCTTTCAAATATATAAGTTGTCAATCTCTTGTAACTTTCTAATTATAGTGGATCGTTTGTCGCTTGGTACCGTGGTTTTTTTTCTCGCATGGGTTTTTTTAAGTAAAATCTGTGATTTTCGTTTCTCTATTCGCGTATTGGTTCGTTCTAATGTTACTTTCATGCCTAACATGTGGCGGTTGTATGCAACATCTACGATGCAAATGTTGTATCACTGATGAATTATTTTTTGTAAGTTCGCTTTCATTCAATAGTATTGAGTTCCTTTTACTTTTGTGTCATATGTGTAGTATTATCTCTACTATTGTGGCGAGGAAAAATATTCATTTTATCTGAAAGATTAAAAAAAATCATTAAAAGGATAAATCATCTCCTTTACAAATCACTTCATCGTGCATATAAGGAATTAAAAAGATAGCAAACTATTTCAGTTCTTGATTATAGCCAACTGCTTAATCCCTTTGTATACCTAGGCACTTGGTCAATGTATGCTATTCAAATAGAGCCATAAAAATACTGGTGATAGAGCCATAAAAAAATACTGGTATACCCAACGCTATACACATGTATGTACCAGCTGAATTTAATTCCGAGCCAAACATAGAGTTTTTTTTCCTTTCATGCTGGAATTTCTTGTAATCTATTTTAATTTCATTATCCACCTTAAATAGAACACTATGGGACATTAGTTATAGCTAACCCAGTTATGTCAAAATGATATGTGCCATTCATCTGATGAAGATCATTTTACATGATTGAAAGGATGAAATTCTCTTCATTTTGACAATACTAACTATACAATCAGAGTATTTGAACGTAGATTACGTCTCAATCTTGACACCATCCACATGCAAGCCACCTGCTTTTTTATAGGAATTATCCAATCGCATTTGCTCTTAGCCTTTAAACGATCCATGATGAGCAGTCTAGATCATGCTTACATCATTTAGGTTGGCCATTACAGCACATCTAAAATCATCGTACACCATGTGGTTGCCTTTTTATATGCAAGGTGGGCACACCCATATCCATAGCTCAAGTGGTAGACTGAGTGAAAGATACCTCGTTTCAACACTGAGGTCTTGGTATGGTTCCTAGAGGGGGTGGATAACAGTGAATTGCGAATTGGCAGTGAGTGCACTAACAAGCTAACCAAAAAAATAAGGTGGGAATTTTTTTTTAGTAGCTAATGTCTTTCAATTTTATTGGGAACAATTTTCAAACGCAGATTGGTCTTCAGCTGGAAACGAGCAGGAGCTTTGAGTGGTCAATGTGATATATGGGTCTTATCCACACACACACACACACACACACACACATTATATATATATATATATATATATATATATATATATATATATATATATATATATATATATATATATATAATCATTTTAGATATAAGCCCATCTAGTAGAAAACTTCCTGGGAGCCACAAAAGTTTTGGATGGAGCTGATATTTGTGTTTTCTCTTCATCAAAGTCTACATAACTTTACGATTACGTTGAATGACGAATAAACATCACGGTAAAGTTTCAACAGTGAGAATCATTATCACCACTGCTTCCTGTGGTGGTCCACTTGAAACTTGGATCTACCTCATTTTTAGTTTTTTTACCATAAAATGATATGAAAAAAATGGATAGATGGTGTGGATAACACCCATACATTAAGGTAGCCACTCAAAGCTATGGCCCATTCCCAGCTGGAGATGGGTGGGTAAGACACAATCTACATCCATGATTTTTGGATGCAAATTGCATCCTACCCCGTCTCTAGCGCCAAATGGGCAGTTCTGTGGGCAGGCCCATTATAATGTATTTTTTTTATCCAAGTCATCCAATCCTTTTCTCGGATCATTTTAAGGCATGAACAAAAAAAATAGGCACATCTAACAATCACGTGGACCACATTAAACAATGAGCTTGGTTGTATTAAATGCAAAAAGCATTAAATGCAAGAGTCATCTTTGGTGTGGTCCATTTTAATGTTGAATCTGTTGGGATTTGGTCTGGGAAATCACAAAGATATGGATCTATGATAGCAATCCAAGAGCACCAAGTAATCACAAGAGAACACAGATTTAACGTGAAAAATCCTTTCAGGAAAAAACCACCGCACAAAGCGACATAAATCCACTATGAAAATAAAAATTACAAAGAGAGAGGACTTACCCGATTTGAACAACCTCAAATATCAACCTTACTACACCCTTTGATAACCCTAGAACCTTTTTAAAAATATTTTAGAATACTTTAGAAAGCCTTAGCATACATGAGAATGGCCCTAGGGACTCCTATTTATAAATGAGAAACCCCACTTATGCACCTCCTTAAAAGCCGCCTCAAATTTATGCAGTCTGCGTAACCCTCAACTAGTCGAAGGAGGGCTTTGACGAGTTGAAGGGACCTTCGACTAGTTGAGGCAGTCTCTCTACTGGTCGAGCACCTTAGACAACAAGATTTAAGACATCCCTTTTAACAACAATCTCCACAATGTCTTCAATCTTCGAATGTGTATCTTCTTATCCTCTTCTCTTATTCTGCGTCGCATCATAGCTTCCATCAATGCTTTTCATGTAAACTCTGTCTTTCTTTTATGCCATCGCCAAGCCCAGAGAAGTTATACAGAATTTGAACTTCTCTATAGGAACGACCTTAGTAAGCATGTCCGCCAGATTCGCGCTAGTGTGAATCTTTTCTAGTGTCACGCCTCATTCCTTAAGCACATGTCGGATAAATTGATGACGAACATTAATGTGTTTAGTACGTGAGTGATAAATAGAATTTTTAGCCAAATTGGTAGCGATCTCGCTATCATGGTTAACCGACACGATCTCCTGTTGAAGTTCCAACTGATTTATCATGCCTCTCAACTAAACACCTTCTTTAAATGCTTCTGTCACTGCCATATACTCTGCTTCGATCGTGAAAAGAGCTACCATAGACTGAAGCTTTGACATCCAACTAATTATTCCACCCGCTAGTACAAATGAATATCCTCAGGTAGACTTTTTGAAATCCACACTGCCTGCGTAGTCTGAATCCACATATCCTACCAATTTTATCCCTGTCTTCTCAAAAGTTTAGACGTAGTCTTTTGTAGCTCGAATGTATCGAAGTAGCCATTTCATCGCTTCCTAATGTGCCTTGCCGGGGTTTTACATCACAGGTGGCTCTTCACCTGATCATGTGCCTCTGTTTGTGCATTTGTCTCTACCTAAGTATCATTTATGTCAACTTAGATATCTATGGTGTAAGACTCGTATCCTATACCATACTGTTCCGTAGACTTTCACGATCCTCCTTGTCGAATTCCAGTGACTCGGGACCTGTAATCGGCATTTGCGCGCAACCCTAAATCGCATCTCGTATATTTAAGTCGACTCAATCCAAGACTTGTACCTTTGCGATTGCGCCGTCCCTGCGGTTCCAACGCTGCCTCTCACATGCTGATGCGATACTCAAGCCAGGAGTTATGGGCCTAAATTTTTTTTGAGAAAAATGCTGTGCATTGTAAATTTTGAGAGAATCTTTATCACCTTACACATTAATCAATCAATCACAAGTCAAGTAGACAATTCATCCCTCTCTTACTCAAGCCTTACCCAAAGTCAACTCTCTCTCTCTCTCTCTCTCTCTCTCTCTCTCCACCCATCCCTCTCTCATTTAAAATTCAACCAAGCTCATACCCTCCATGTCATTCTTCTTACAACATCCATTCCTCCCATTCCATCTCTCTTACAACACCCTCTCCTCTCTCTTTCTCAATCCATTTCTCAAGCAAACCAAGAGAGAGCAATCGTCCAAGATCTTCCCAAAGAGGGCCAAGTGTGGCCCACTCCCTACCACCCAATCCCACATCCTAGCCATCCATACTTCATCAACCTCCATCAAAGAGAGAGCTTAAGAGCTTAGCATGCATTCTAAGGAGCCAAGAAGAAAACAATCGGTGGGTGTTTGTAGGATTAGATTGTGATTTTTGTGATGGACCAAGTGGGGCCTACCGATTGATGGTATGGATCCTATTTGGGACCCATCTTGATGTATGTATTGTAATCCTAGGAGGGCTCATAATGGCGGAGTTCCCTCCATCACACGATTCTCTCTCTCTCTCTCTCCCCCATGTGTTGTGGACCCCACTGTGATGTATGATCCAGGCCATTCGCTTGACGGGCCACACCGTGATATATGTATTTCATTCATGCCACACAGCAGCACGTGTGGCCCACTGGACGTGGGGCCCACCTTGATAACATGCTACATCCAGCACGTGGACCCCACTTTGTTGATGTCCATGTCCAGGCCGTCCAACACGCTGGACGCTAGACGTTTTCATATATATATATATATATGCATATATGTATATCTAGTGGGACCCACTGATGGGAAGCTGATTGGCTGGTGTACTTTACATCGGTTATATAGCTGATGTATTGATGTTAGTAGGTTTTGTGGGTCCCACATGATGCGTGTATTTCATCCTATGCCGTCTGTCCATCTGGATGGGACCCACCGCATGATGTATGTATTACATCCAAACCATCCATCTGCGTGGGCCCCAAGCAGTTTTGTGGATCCCGCATGATGTATGCACACCGCCCATCTGCTGGGTCACACCAACTATATAGCTGCTGTAGTGACGACAGCAAGTGTGGGCCTTATCATGAGTTATGTGTTAGATCCAAACTGTCCATCCATTGGACGAGCTCGTCTTAAGGCTTGAGACTAAAGATAAGACAAATCTATCTATCAAATGGACCACACTGGAAAAACTAGTGGAGGGTTGGATGCCTACCATTGAAACTCGTTTGGGGTTCCAGAAGTTCTGGATCAATATGGAATTCGTTTTCCTCTTAATTTAGGTCTTTGTGACCTTATGAACAGATTGGAAAATAAATGTTTTGGTGGGCCTATGAATTGTTAACGATGAAAACCATTATCTCCACCGCTAATTATGAAATGGTCCAGATGATATTTTGATATGGTTCCTTATTTGGGTAATGCTCCAAAATGAACTCTAAAAAATAGATGAATGGTGTAGATAGTCCAACTAGGCGATGGGTCCCACTTGATGTATATGAAACCCATTGTTGTGGCCCATGTGATGCATCCCGATGTGATGTATATGAGACCCAGGAGTGAGGCCCAGTTTGATGTGTGTGAAGCCCAGATGGTGAGGCCCAATGTGATGTATATGAGGCCCATGAGTGAGGCTCGATGTAATGTATGAGAGGCCCATGGGACATGGCCCATTGTGATATATTTAAGGCCCATGGGACATGCTCCATTATGATGTATTCGAGACCCATGGGATGTGGCCCATTGTGATATATTTGAGGCCCATAGATGTGGCCCAATGCGATGTATATGAGGCCCTTGTACATATGAGGCCTAATGTGATGTATGTGAGGCCCATGAGTGATGCCCAATGTGATATATGTGAGGCTCATGAGTGCTGCCCAATGTGATGTATGTGAGACCCTTTTATGAGGCCCAAAACGATATATATGAGGACTGATGTGATGTGTGATTCCACTATGATGTATGTAATAATGTTTATGATGGACCATGCCTTAGGAGCAATGATGATTTGATGTCCACATTGTAAGAACAATTATGATTAAATGCCACATTGTTACTCTCCATAGGGCCCATTGTTAGGCCCATTCTCACCTCCCCTTAGTGGGCTAACCCAAACCGTTGGGCCCCTATGATCGTTAGGCTCATTTTTGATATTAGTAGGCCATTTAGGCCCATCCTTGATATGAGGAGAGTACGTCATCATCATATAACATGCTTAGTATAGCTTCATGATCCATGCCCATGCGCATCATATGTATGCTTGATATGAGGAGTGATTGATCATAGCACATGCCATTAAGCGGATTATTATGGGACTCCCCACTACCAAAAAATTGAGCAATGGCTATGGAGGTTGAAAGCTTTTAGCTACACAAATAATCTGTAGCTGTATAGCTAGGGATTTAATCCATAGCTATAGCCTAAGTGCTCTGTAACTAAATCGTACCTCCCTACCTAAAATATATTAAATGTAGATGGTGCTTAAGGGGATCCATGAGGTCCACTGGAATATATGTGTTTGATCTAAGCCGTTCAAAAATTCTGATATATAATTTTAGTGCATGAGCCCAAAAAGTATATAGATTAAATGTCTAAGTGGACCACACCATAAGAAATAATATAAATTAAATTTTTACCGTTAATATGTTGTGTGGTCTCCTTACAGATTCGATCTAACTCATTTTTTTTATGAGTACTTAAAATAATAATTTAAAATTAATGGGCGGAGTGGATATTTGAAATACATCACGGTGGGCCCCACGGTCTTAAAACAAGAAAATGTCAGGGAGCCGTCCGTTATGCGCCCGTCCAAAACCCCAAATCCCAAAAGCAAAACCCTCGTCCAACGCCTTTTTCTCCCACTCGCCGCACCCATTTCTCCATCTCTCGCTCACACTCAGTCTCTCTCTTTCTTCCCTTGCCCTCTCTCGTTATCCCGATCTCCCTCACCCTCTCTCCCTGTCTCAATACCGCATTCCCCTCTCTGTTTTCAAAAACCCATTTCGTTGCAAGAAGGAGAAGAAGAAGGAGAAGGAGAAGAATACGGAGCACGTACGGTTAGTCTCTTTCTTTATCCCTCTTTATCTCTTTCTCAAGTCTTTCAATCCTTCAATCTGCATTCCCCTCTCTCTGTTTTGGAAATCTAATGGCCCGTTTGGCCGGTCGGATTGGAAGGGATTGGATGTTATTGGAAGGGATTGGAAGTTAAATCCTGGGATTGGCCGGGTGTGCCAAACAGAGTCAACCACCATAGGAAACTGTGGTGATTGAACGCCAAATCTCAGGTGGACCACACCATAGGAAACTGTGGTGATTGAACGCCCACCATTAGGGCCTATTTGGCCAGGCAGATTGGATGGAATTGGATCGTATTAGAGTGGATTGCATAGATTTCAAGGTAATGATAGCTGCGTCAGTGGATTGGTGCAAGATCTATGGGATTGCTATATCCCGAGATTGCTATTTCTGGTCTGTTTGGGACGCCCGACCAATACCGGGATTAAACCTTCCAATCCATTTTAATCCCTTGAACCAAACACATCCCAAGCAATTTTAAAGGGATTAGGGTTGATTGGATGGGATTTAAAGGTAATGATGGTGATGTCAGTGGATTGTCTTAAGATCTTGAAAGGAATTTCAGAATTTTTTTTTTTTTGGGTTTGTCAGATTGTGACATCAATTTGAATTTCTATATATTTTTTTTCAATCTATTTTATGTTACTGGCACATGCATTCTTACCACTTGATGCAGTATTTAACATGGGCTACCCTCTGATGTGTGTACGTTATAACTTCCCAAATGGTGGTGACTCATCCACCATACATGTGGCACTAATCCAGACCTTCCAATTTGGAGATCCCATTGTGGATGGAGCCTACCTTGAAAATCACACTAATTAAGAAACATCTAGTTTTAGCCTTCAAATGGCCAGTTCAAATAAAATGGATAGCTGTCCAAATTCAATGGCCAACACCAAATGAATTAGATCGTCTGATCGGTATAAATTTTGGCTATGCTCCATGCAAAACAGGCCCATGATTTGGATGGTCTGGATTGATGTACTAGACTGTTTGGATTTGATTGGCTGTATTAGACTGTTTGGATTTATTATGTTTAAATGTTGGCTATGCTCCATCAATTGTTTGGATTGATGTACTGAACCATTTGGATATGCTCCAACCTAACTAGCATCTATAGAGAGGGGTTTAGGTTTAGTGATAGGTGACTGAGATGGTCACCTTGTAGTGAGTTTGTATCAATAATCGTAATAGAAAGAGTGGCCTGACCTTTTCGTAAGTCATTCCTTTTTCTTTATTCTTCAGTAATTGGAGTTAGTTGCGTCGAGTATTTCATTCCCAATGGAGTTCTATTCATAAGCATAAATACTCACATGCTTGCATTGGTTCACATCAGACTCTGTTTCTTTTACAGATCAAAGCAAACATCTTTTGCTCAATCAGTCTATACCCTGAATGCTGTAATTTCATCTCATAAGGGCAATAAAGCCTTTACGAGATGATGGTCTTGACACTAATATCATGGCTTTTGAAGAATTGTGGTTTGATCTTTGTACTTGCATGGACTTGGACGTTGTATTTTTGAGGAAGATGTTCTTTAAAAATCTAGTGGGGTCATAATCCAATACCAACTACAGGTTTTTTGAGCGAAGATAGGGCATTTGATTTGAATGATTGTTATAAGAGGATTCCTAAAAGCTGGGACAAGGATACTATGATGATTGATTAATTCACAACTTATTCATGAATGATTCTATAGTTTATGGAAAGTCAAAAAAGGAAAAAAGAAAAAGGAAAACACATGTTAAAAAAAATATATTTTTTTTTCTTTCTTTCTTAAGATTCCTCTTCCAAAAACTTTGAATCAAGTCTAATTGCACTGCTGATTTTTTTTTCCAGCATCTGATAATATCTTCATTTATTATTATTATTTATGGACATTGCTTTTTTACTTTGAATTTCCCTTTACTTATATATCTTTGTTGAACTTTGCTCTAAAATGCTTGCTATAATTATTTTAAGCATCATTCTTTGTTTTTGCATGATATCTCTATCCATTGATAATCACCAATTTTTGTCATATTTAAAAGAGAAGAAGAGAATTCAATTGCATTACCATCCAGTGTGCGCTTATTATTCAACTAATAAAATATTTTCCTATCTTGCTCACTATTAACTGGTCTTTCTAACAGAGGAATTTTATGGTTCTGCTGGCAACAACCAGGCAACGGTATGATCTTCCTTATTTTGTATGTGATGCCATTCCTTTATTTATAGTTGCATATGAAGTTGAAGTTGCATTCTATAGTTCTAACATGTATTAGTTAGGGAACAATTGTTTCTCAATTATGAGCTTGATGAATAAGTTGGCATTCATAATCCCTGATGAATATATTAATGTATGGAGTGGTAGGCTAATGCAAACAAACTTGACAATTAGGAAATGGTTCCCATGAACTCCTACGAATACATCAGCACCAGGCTCCTCCAATACGTAAAATAAAAAGAAATGCCAAAGCTCTACTCTTCTTTCAGTTCTTGAATTGTTTGAATTCTAGTCTCCCAAACAGGTCACTGATTTTGATTTTGTGCATTCAGAAACTGTTTTCGGGTACAACTTAGACAACACCATATGATGATGATGTCCATAAATTTTGTCAATACTTTTATATTAGATTGAACCAACCAATCCACAACAATCATAGCTAACTTATACATAAATGTGCTAATCCTAAAAAGGAAGAAGAATAAGGTAAAAAATATATAGTTAGACATGTGTTAATGTCGAAAATAGATGTAAGATGTCAGACACACCTACCTCCATAACCCAACTCATAAACATGTCACCATGACCTACCTAATGAATGGTTTAGAACTTCCACATGTATTCCACACTAGCATGCAGTTATGAACCATATCAAATATCTCTTGATCCAGGTTGTTCTCTCACTGTCTTTTTTTTTTTTATTCTTTTTTTTTTTTGTATGTGTGTGTTTGCCTTCTAAATTTTAGAATGGGCTCAACAGATATGAATTGTAATTGCAATTCAGTTAGACAGTGCATCTGATTGCACCAGCGTAGTGCAGTATTTGGAGGCATTTTCATAAAATTGTTTATACCACATTTCACTCATAAATAATGATACTTTGAGATGAGAATGTAAAGTAGAATAACCAAAGCACCTGTAACATGGGTTTCATTTATCTGGTTTTATGGTTTACTTGTAGATTCCTGTATTGATTACTCAAGCATGATAGTTATGCGCATTCTTTCAGGTGGATGTTGCATGTGGGAGGATTGGAGCTGCATATTTCAGATTCAAGCATCTGGTATATCTCTTGACTCAAGAATGCACATGATTGGAGTGGTCTGGCCATTTGAACAGGCCGTGTTTATGTATTTGCTCAAAATTGATGGAGCAGACCCGAATGTGCGTCGGAGCTATTCGAAAGAGCGGGGGTCCCTAAAAGGTGGGAACCGCTGTTATGACCATGATAAAGTTTTCCATTTCCTATGGACGTCATTGGAGGGGCCTGACCATTTGGACAGGCCTTGTTTATATATTTGCTCGAAATTAATGGAGCACACCCGGATGTGCGTCGGAGTTATCTGAAAGAGCGGGGGTCCCTGAAAGGTGGGAACCGCTATTATGACCATGATGAAGCTGTTCATTTCCTATGGACAACATTGGAAGGGCCTGGCCATTTGGACAGGCCATGTTTATATTTGTATTTGCAGGTACCACACCCTTAACCTAAACCCGAACCGATTCTCAAATCCAAAAACCTATAACCAAAACTAAAACCAAAACCTATAACCTAAACCCGAACCCATTCTCAAATCTTAAAACCTATAACCTAAACCTTATCCTAAACTTATAACCTATAACCTAAACTCAATTCCCTAAACCTAAACCTAAACTCAAATCCCTAAACCTTAACCTATAACCTAACCTAAACCTATACTTATAACCTAAAACTATTCCCAAATCCCAAAACCTATAACCTAAACCTAAAGCTAAACCTTATCCTAAACCTATAACATATAACCTTAACCGAAACCTATAACCTAAACCAAAACCAAAACATACAACCTAAACCTGAGCCCATTCTCAAATCTCAAAACCTATAAGCTAAACCGAAACCAAAACATATAACCTAAACCCGAACCCATTCTCAAATCCTAAAACCTATAACCTAAACCTAAACCTAAACTAAATCCTAAACCTCTAACCTATAACCTAAACCAAAACTTATAACCTAAATCAAAACCAAAACGTATAACCTAAACCCGAACCCATTCTCAAATCCCAAAACCAATAACCTAAACCAAAACCCAAACCTATAACCTAAACCCGAGCTCATTTTCAAATCCCAAAACCTATAACCTAACCTAAACCTATACTTATAACCTAAAACTATTCCCAAATCCCAAAACCAATAACCTAAACCTAACCTTAACCTAAACATAAACCTATAACCTATAACCTTAACCAAAACTTATAACCTATAACCTAAACCTGAACCCATTCTCAAATCCCAAAACCTATAACCTAAACCCGAACCCATTCTCAAATCCTAAAGCTTATAACCTAAACCTAAACCTTATCCTAAACCTATAACCTATAACCTAAACCAAAACCTATAACCTAAACCAAAATCAAAACCTATAACCTAAACCTGAACCCATTCTCAAATCCTAAAACTTATAACCTAAACCTAAACCTAAACCTATAACCTATAACCTAAACCAAAACCTATAACCTATAACCTAAACCCGAACCCATTCTCAAATCTCAAAACCTATTCTCAAATCCCAAAACCTAAACCAAAACCAAAACCTATAACCTAAACCCGAGCCCATTCTCAAATCCCAAAACCTATAACCTAACCCAAAACCAAAGCCTATAACCTAAACCCGAACCCATTCTCAAACCCTAAAACCTATAACATAAACCTAAACATTTTCCTAAACCTATAACCTATAACCTAAACTCAATTCCCTAAACCTAAACCTAGACCTAAACCTGAACTCAAATCCCTAAACCTTAACCTATAACCTAACCTAAACCTATACTTATAACCTAAAATTATTCCCAAATCCTAAAACCTATAACCTAAACCTAAACTCAAACCTTATCCTAAACCTATAAACTTAATCGAAACCTATAACCTAAACCAAAACCAAAACCTATAACCTAAACCTGAACCCATTCTTAAATCCCAAAACCTATAACCTAAACCGAAACCAAAACATATAACCTAAACCCGAACCCATTCTCAAATCCTAAAACCTATAACCTAAACCTAAACCTAAACCTTATCCTAAACCTATAACCTATAACCTAAACCAAAACCTATAACTTAAACCAAAAGCAAAACATATAACCTAAACCTGAACCCATTCTCCAATCCCAAAACCTATAACCTAAACCAAAACCAAAACCTATAACTTAAACCCGAGCCCATTCTCAAATCCCAAAACTATAACATAACCTAAACCTATACTTATAACCTAAAACTATTCCCAAATCCTAAAACCAATAACCTAAACCTAACCTTAACCTAAACCTAAACCTATAACCTATAACCTATAACCTTAACCAAAACCTAAAACCTTAACCAAAACCAAAACCTATAACCTAAACCCGAACCCATTCTCAAATCGTAAAACCTATAACCTAAACCTAAACCTAAACCTAAACCTTATCCTAAACCTATAACCTAAACCAAAACCAAAACCTTTAACCTAAACCCGAAACCATTCTCAAATCCCAAAACCTATAACCAAAACCTATAACATAAACCCGAACCCATTCTCAAATCGTAAAACCTATAACCTAAACCTAAACCTTATCCTAAACCTATAACCTAAACCAAAACCAAAACCTATAACTTAAACCCGAACCCATTCTCAAATCCCAAAACCTATAACCTAAACCCGAACCCATTCCCAAATCGTAAAACCTATAACCTAAACCTAAACCTAAACCTTATCCTAAACCTATAACCAAAACCAAAACCAAAACCTATAACCTAAACCCGAACCCATTCTCAAATCCCAAAACCTATAACCTAAACCAAAATGAAAACGAAAACCAAGACCTATAACCTAAACCCGAGCCCATTCTCAAATCTCAAAACCTATAACCTAACCCAAAACCAAAGCCTATAACCTAAACCCGAACCCATTCTCAAATCTTAAAACGTATAACCTAAACTTAAACCTAAACCTAAACCTTTTCCTAAACCTATAACCTATAACCTAAACCAAAACCAAAACCTATAACCTAAACCCGAACCCATTCTCAAATCCCAAAACTTATAACCTAAACCAAAACCAAAACTTATGACCTAAACCCGAACCCATTCTCAAATCCTAAAACCTATAACCTAAACCTAAACCTATAACCTATAACCTAAACCAAAACCAAAACCAAAACCTATAACCTAAACCCGAACCGATTCTCAAATCCTAAAACTTATAACCTAAACTAAAACCATAACCAAAACCTATAACCTAAACCCGAACCTATTCTCAAATCCAAAAACCTATAACTTAAACCTAAACCTTATCCTAAACCTATAACCAAAAACCTAAACCAAAACCTAAGACCTAAACCAAAACCAAAACCAAAACCAAAACCTAAGACCTAAATCAGAACCCATTCCCCAATCCCAAAACCTATAACATAAACCAAAACCTAAACCAAAACCTATGACCTAAACCCGAACCGATTCTCAAATCCTAAAACCTATAACCTAAACCAAAACCTATGACCTAAACCCGAACCCATTCTCAAATCCCAAAACCTATGACCTAAACCCGAACCCATTCTCAAATCCCAAAACCTATAACCTAAACCTAAACCCGAACTGATTCTCAAATTCCAAAACCTATAGCCAAAACCAAAACCAAAACCTATGACCTAAACCCGAAGCCATTCTCAAATCCTAAAACCTATAACCTAAACCTATAACCTAAACCCGAACCCATTATAAAATCCCAAAACCTATAACCTAAACCAAAACCAAAACCAAAACCTATAACCTAAACCTGAACCAATTCTCAAATCCTAAAACCTATAACCTAAACCAAAACCATAACCAAAACCTATAACTTAAACCCGAACCCATTCTCCAATCCCAAAACCTATAACCAAAACCAAAACCAAAACCAAAACCTATAACCTCTACCCGAACCGATTCTCAAATCCTAAAACCTATAACTTAAACCAAAACCTATGACCTAAACCCGAACCCATTCTCAAATCCCAAAACCTATGACCTAAACCCGAACCCATTCTCAAATCCCAAAACCTATGACCTAAACCCGAACCCATTCTCAAATCCCAAAACCTATGACCTAAACCTGAACCCATTCTCAAATCCCAAAACCTATAACCTAAACCCAAACCGATTCTCAAATCTTAAAACCTATAACCTAAACTAAAACCATAACCAAAACCTATAACCTAAACCCGAACCCATTCTCAAATTCAAAAACCTATAACCTAAACCTAAACCTTATCATAAACCTATAACCTAAACCAAAACCAAAACCAAAACCAAAACCTAAGGCCTAAACCCGAACCCATTCTCCAATACCAAAACTTATAACCTAAACCAAAACCAAAACCAAAACCTATAACCTAAACCCAAACCGATTCTCAAATCCCAAAACCTATGACCTAAACCCGAACCCATTCTCAAATTCCAAAACCTATAACCTAAACCTAAACCTATAACCTAAACCCAAACCCATTCTAAAATCTCAAAACCTATAACCAAAACCAAAACCAAAACCAAAACCTATAACCTAAACCCGAACCCATTCTTTAATCCTAAAACCTATAACCTAAACCTAAACCTTATCCTAAACCTATAACCTATAACCTAAACCAAAACCCATAACCTAAACCAAATCCCAAAACCTATAACCTAAACTAAAATCAAAACCAAAATCTATAACTTATAATCTAAACCCGAACCCATTCTCAAATCCCAAAACCTATAACCTTAACTTAACCTAAACCTTAACCTAAACCTATAACCTATAACCTAAACCAAAACCTATAACCTAAACCAAAACCAAAACCAAAACCTAAGACCTAAACCCGAACCCATTCTCTAATCTGAAAATGTAAGACCCGTATCCTAGTCTGTACTGTTCCGTCGACTGCCGCGATCCTTTCCGTCGAATTCTCACAATCCGCGACCTGTATTCGATGTTGCGCACGACCGTAAGTTGTATCCTATACATTTAAGTCAGCTTAATCCGAGACTTGTACCATTATGACCGCACAGTTACCGCGGTTCCAACGCCGCGACTCATGTACTGATCTGATACCTTGACTAAGAGATGTGAGCCGGCATTTATTTCGAGAAAACGCCGTGCGTTTGCAATCTCAAGAGAATCTCTACAACATATCCCATCAATCCATCAATCAATAGATTACTCCATCAATCCATCAATCACTTTACGTCAAGTACACATCACCTTTCACCCCATCCCCAAGAAACTACCAAAGTCAACTCTTTCTCACCCTCTCTCTTACACCACCGTACATGTCAAGTACCACATCCATCACTCACCTCACCCTTTCACCCATTACACCCATCCCTCATCTCCTTACATCCCATCTCTCTCTCTCTCTCATTTCCCAAGCAACAAACCCCAAGCAAGAGAGGCTCCCACGTCCAAAGTTTCCCATGAGAGAAAATATGATTTTGGTGGCCCACTTCCCATCCTAAAAGCTCTAATCCTAGCCATCCTTTTCTCATCTCCACCATCAAAGTGAAGCTCTAGGAGAGTAGCTTTCCAATGGACCAAGAAGATCAAGTGGTGGGTGCTTCCATAGACTACTTTTTTATATTTTTAAGATGGGCCAAGTGAGGCCTACCGATTAATGGTATGATCTCACTTGGGACCCTAAGATGTGGTCGATGGCCCATCCTGATCATCAATATCATTCCATAATGGGGCCATTCTCCATGGACCCTATCATGATGTTTACTTTCTTGCATTAAAGAGGTCATGTAGACCGTTCATTTTGGATGGAGAGGGATCTCCACCATTGATCTTTTATTTGGAAGGCCCATATGCAATGAGACCCATTGATGTATGATTGGATGGTTGAAACGGAGGGCCTATAGTGACGGGGTCCCTCCATCACGCGTGTCCTACTCTTTTACTCTCTCTCTCTCCCTCTCATATTTATTTATTTTTCATGTATGTTGATGTGGCCATGTGGCCCACTTGAATGAGCCCCACCATGAAATATGTATTTTATCCAAGTCGTCCATGAGTGGGGCCCATCTTAGATGTATCATCCATCTTGTGGTGGCCCACCTAAATAGAAAAAAAAGAAAAGAAAAGAAACATCCAGCGTCTGAACGCTGGACGTGGAAGGAAAACACAAATATTGGCTTCTTTCAAAGCATTTGGAAAGGGGTCGCTTGCATAGGCCCCGTTTTAATGTATGTTTCTAATCCAAACCATCCACCTCACTCCTTGACTCATTTTAGGCGTTGAGCCGAAAAATGAGGATGATCCGAGTATCTGGTGGACCATAGTGTTGAAAACAATATCATTACCATTGAAATCCACCCAGATTTTTCTTACATGCTGAAAAAGGCCTAATATTGGTCTTGATAGACTTGTCTAAGGCCATCGAAGCCAGTGGATGGGGTGGATCTACCTGATGTGGGCCCCACATGAGAAAAACTCCAGAGAAATGGGTTTTCCAAAAAAAATAAAAAAATTAAAACAGCAGCAGCAAGCTGCTGCTGTGTCAGAAAAGCTGGCCACGCCAGCGGCTGGCGGGCAGACGCCAGGCAATCTACGGCCCACATGTGGGCCCCACTTTGATGTTTATTTGTCAATCCAATCCGTCCATATGGTGGGTCCCTACCTTAAGTAGGCCCCACCTAAAAATCAGCTCGATCCAGATCTTAGCGGTGATTGAGCCCTACCATTGAAACCCTTTGTGGGTCCACAGAAGTTTTGAATCAAGCTGAAATTTGTATTTTCTCTTCACCCAGGTCTCTGTGACCTTATCAACGGGTTTGATGGTGAGTAAACATTATGGTGGGCCCCCCACGTGGGACCTACAATGATGTATGTGCCTTAATTCCACCGTCTGTTCGGACGGTGGAGCCCACTGCATTGTATGTATTTTCACACCGTCCAGCCATTTCTCTGGCTGCTGCACGGTTAGTGGACCCCCACCATGATGTATGCGTTGCATCCAAACCGTCCATTTATTTTGTAAATTCATGGTTTGAGCTAATAAATGAGTCAGATCTATGATTCAAGTAGGGCCCACCTTGGCATGTGTATAGGGCTCATATTGATTTAACTGTAGCCATTTATTGAGGCCTACCTTGGTATATATCTAAGGCCTATGGGATTAAGTCCATTTGGTATATCTAAGGCCCATGGGATTAAGCCCATTTGGCATGTATAAGGCACATGGGATTAAGCCCATTTGGCATGTATAAGGCCTATGGGATTAGGCCCATTTGAAAAGGCCATAAGATTAAGCCCATTTGATACATATAAGGCCCAAGTTGTGAGGCCCATTTTGATGTAGTTTAAGGCCCATGGGTCATGGACCATTGCAATGTACATAAGGCTCATTGGTGAGGCCCACTAATGCAGCCCATTTGATGAATGTAAGGCCCATGTGATACGGCCCATTTAATGTATCCAAGGCCCATGGGTCGAGGCCCAACGGATGTCCCTAGTGTCCATTGCAATGTGTGATTTCCCATGGTTCATGTAATGATATTTATGGCGGGCCGTGCCTAGGGAACAATGATGGTTTGACGTCTACATTGTATGTATAATGTTGGTTAAATATCCGCATTGTAACTCTCCTTAGGGCCCATTGATAGGCCCATACTCGTTAATATTCATCACTTTATAACATGCTTAGTATAATCCCATGACTCATGCCCATATGCATCATATGTATGCTTGATATGAGTAGTGACTGATCACAGCATAAGCCATTGGACAGACCATTTTTGGGACTCGTTATGAGATAGAGTGCCCTATATAATCGCGCAGTACGCGCTGAATTTCTGCATGATTTGACGTGTGATTTATGCTTCTCGCATATGTGTGACTTAATCACTGCACGCCCTAGCGACATCAGGGTCATGGCTCCACAGGTACATCATGGATGGCTGTATCGGATACCAAAAATACTTGGTTCTAGTACTGTGGGCACTTAAGATGTCCTTGGGTGAAAGTTTCAGAACCTTTTTGGTACCAGGAGATGCACTAACGACTAGACCGAGTGGATACATGAATGTCCGAGTGCCGAATACCAGTAGGCCGCGTCTCCCACTGTGTCGTGGTCGGTTGGAAGGGGGTGTGGCCTTATCTACCTGAGAGAGGGGGCTATAAGCTAGGTTAAGTTTGACCAGCTCACAAATGAGTCCGTTATCGACGAGCCAGATAAGTATTGGCAAACTACTGGTCAGGCAGATAGTGAGGTCTATTCCGCTTGTTTGACTGTGCAGCTAGGGAGGTGACAGTCACTGTAAAGTGTATTAGACCCTGGTGATATCCAGAGAGGAACTGTACTGATATATGTACATGATGAGTACCGACTTTCTTGGATTGCATTTCGCATATGACATTTGGCTATGTAGGCCTCGCATTGCATCGGTGTGGCCGATGGCATTCATGTCTTGCATCGCATGGCCTTGGTATGGCCGACAGTATTCATTCCTTGGATCACATAGTTTTGGTATAGCTGATAGTATTCATGGACTTACTGTATACTTCCACACTACGCTGATATTGTACACTTGGTGTTTACCTTACACACACACTTACACCACCCTCTAAGCTTTTGTAAGCTTATGCACGACCGTTGCATGCAGGTGTCGTTGGACAGCAGCAGCGCTGAGGTAGGAGCGCGTATCAGGCCATTTTGGAGCTTTTTGATCATCTTATATTTTCCTTTCCGTATTGTACTTAAAGTTTTTGATATAGTGGATATGTGGTGATGTTGTTTTGTGACTTAGTTATGCTTTTGGTTATGCTCCATTACAAAAAAAAATTCATTCCGAAAATCCTCCTTTTAGGATCCCAGGATCGGAATCTAGCATATGATAGTCAGGAGCCGAGAATGGGGCACTATGGAGGCTGTCGGCACCGGATTCGGTGATTGGGATTCATGTGAATCCAATTTTCAGATTCGAGGCGTGACACAAAACCTATAACCTAAACCAAAATCAAAACTAAAACTTATAACCTAAACTCAAACCGATTCTCAAATCCCAAAACCTATGACCTAAACCCGAACCCATTCTCAAATTTCAAAACCTATAACCTAAACCTAAATCTAAACCTATAACCTAAACCCGAACCCATTCTAAAATCTCAAAACCTATAACCAAAACCAAAACCAAAACTAAAACCTAAGACCTAAACCCGAACCCATTCTCAAATCCTAAAACCTATAACCTAAACCTAAACTTTATCCTAAACCTATAACCTATAACCTAAAGCAAAACCTATAACCTAAACCAAAACCAAAACCTATAACCTAAACCAAATCTCAAAACTTATAACCTAAACTAAAATCAAAACCAAAACCTATAACCTATAACCTAAACCCGAACCCATTCTCAAATCCTAAAACCTATAACCTAAACCTAAACCTAAACCTTATCCTAAACCTATAACCTATAACCTAAACCAAAACCTATAACCTAAACTAAAACTAAAACTAAAACCTATGACCTAAACCCGAACCGATTTTGAAATCCCAAAACCTATAACCTATAACCTAAACCCGAACCCATTCTAAAATCTCAAAACCTATAACCTAAATCAAAACCAAAACCAAAACCTATAACCTAAACCCGAACCCATTCTCAAATCCTAAAACCTATAACCTAAACCTAAACCTTATCCTAAACCTATAACCTATAACCTAAAGCAAAACCTATAACCAAAACCAAAACCAAAACCAAAACCTATAACCTATAACCTCAACCCGAACCCATTCTCAAATCCCAAAACCTATAACCTAAACCTAAACCTAAACCTTATCCTAAACCTATAACCTAAACCAAAACTTATAACCTAAAGCAAAACCAAAACCAAAACCTATGATCTAAACCCGAACCCATTCTCAAATCCCAAAACCTATAACCTAAACCAAAACTAAAACCTATGACCTAAACCCGAACCCATTCTCAAATCCCAAAACCTATGACCTAAACCCGAACCCATTCTCAAATCCTAAAACCTATAACCTAAACCTAAACCTATATCCTAAACCCGAACCCATTCTAAAATCCTAAAACCTATAGCCAAAACCAAAATCAAAACCAAAACCTATAACCTAAAGCCGAGCCCATTCTCAAATCCTAAAACCTATAACCTAAACCTAAACCTTATCCTAAACCTATAACCTATAACCTAAAGTAAAACCTATAACCTAAACCAAAACTAAAACTAAATCCCAAAACCTATAACCTAAACTAAAACCAAAACCAAAACCTATAACCTAAACCTAAACCTAAACCTTATCTTAAACCTATAACTTATAACATAAACCAAAACCTATAACCTAAACCCGAACCCATTCTCGAATACCAAAACCTATAACCTATCCCTAAATCTTAACCTATAACCTAACCTAAACCTATACTTATAACCTAAAACTATTCCGAAATCCCAAAACCTATAACCTAAACCTAACCTTTTCCAAAACCTATAACCTAAACTCAATTTTCTTAAGCGAAACCTACACCTAATCCTAATCTCAACTCCCTAATCTAAATCTAAACCTAAACTTAAAAACACAAACTTAAACTGAATCCCGAACCTGAAACTGATTTCCTAAACCAAAACCTATAACCTAAACCCGAACCCATTCTCAAATCCCAAAACCTATAACTTAAACCAAAACCAAAACCAAAACCAAAACCTATAACCTATAACCTAAACCCGAACCCATTCTCAAATCCCAAAACCTATAACCTAAACCTAAACTTAAACCTAAACCTTATCCTAAACCTATAACCTATAACCTAAACCAAAACCAAAACCTATGACCTAAACCCGAACCCATTCTCAAATCCCAAAACCTATAACCAAAACCAAAACCTATAACCTATAACCTAAACCCGAACCCATTCTCGAATCCCAAAACCTATAACTTAAACCTAAACCTAAATCTTATCCTAAACCTATAACCTATAACTTAAATCAAAACCTATAACTAAACCAAAACCAAAACCAAAACCTATAACCTAAACCCGAACCCATTCTCGAATACCAAAACCTATAACCTATCCCTAAACCTTAACCTATAACCTAACCTAAACCTATACTTATAACCTAAAATTATTCCTAAATCCCAAAACCTATAATCTAAACCTAACCTTTCCCTAAACCTATAACCTAAACTCAATTCCCTTAAGCGAAACCTACACCTAATACTAAACTCAACTCCTTAACCTAAACCTAAACCTAAACTTAAAAACCCAAACTTAAACCTAATCCCGAACCTGAATCCGATTTCCTAAACCTAAACCATAACCCATTCTCAAATCCAAAAACCTATAACCCAAACCAAAACCAAAACTAAAACCTATAACCTAAAACCGAACCTATTCTCAAATTCCAAAACCAATAACCTAAACCGAAACCAAAACCTATAACTTAAACCCAAACCCATTCTCAAATCCCAAAACCTATAACCTAAACCTAAACTTAAACCTTAACCTAAACCTAAACCTAAATCTATAACCTTAACATAAACCAAAACTTATAACCTATTACCTAAACTTAATTATATCCTATAGCCTAACCTTAACCTAAACCTTAACATAAACCTATAATCTAAACCAAAACCAAAACCTATAATCATATGATGAGATCATTTCTTTTGTGTCAATTTCATTCCTCTTCGAGTTTTTTTTTTTTTAATTCATTAAGGAAAAAAAAAGTTGTTATACATGATGCACTTCTTTCACTTTGTCTTTCTTTTTCCCAATGGACATTCTAATTTATGTATGACATGACTGTTTGTAGGATGATGGAATATACGAAGCTGTTGAAATTTCAGGGTGAAGTCGAGCACATTTCTCTAATGAAGTCAAAGATTTGTATTTTCAGCATTATTGTAATTGTAATTATAATTGTAATTGATTGAATGAATTGGATTGTAATTGATTGAATGAAGGATTGTAATTTGATTGTAATGAATGAATGAGTGATTGTAATTGAATGGATAAATGGTTGTACAAGTGGTAATTGAATGAACAAATGATTATATATAATTTTGTAAGGTACAAAAAAGCTACGACTATTGACCGTAGCCATTAATCTGACAGGTGTAGCCTTTTTAATTTAGGCATATTGCTACGGACATTCAGTTACAAATAATATCCGTAGCCATTAATCTGACAGTGTAGCCTTTTCAATTTAGGCATATTGCTACAGACTTTAGCTACGAATAATATCCATAGCCATGAATCTGACAGGTGTAGCCTTTTCAATTTAGGCATATTGCAATAAGCTTTTAGCTATAAATAATATCCGTAGCAGTCTGAAGTTTTCGCTACAGATAAAATTGCTACGGATTTTAACTGTAGTTATTGTACTCTATAGCTACAGATTAAATCCGTAGCCATAGGTTTTGGACCTATTGTTATGGCACCTACAGTAACGGTCACGCTACGGATAAAAATCGTAGCCATAGGTCTATGGCTACGGTTTTTATCCGTAGCCTTTGCTCGATTTTTTGGTAGTGTCCTGATAGGAGGAGTTGCTCACATGAGCGTGCGGTTCGTGCAGGATTGCTAAACGACTGGATAGTATGATTCATGCATTTCGCATTTGCGTGATATGATTTTTATATGCCCTAGCGACATCAAGGCCATAGTTTCCACAAGCATATCATGGATGATAGGATTGGACACTAAAAATACTGGTACTAGCATTGGGGTACCATAAATGTCCTTGGGTAAAAATTTCTAAACCCGATAGTACCAGAGGATGACTCCAACATTAAGACCAAGTGGATACATGAGCGTATGAGGGACATATACCAGTAGGTCATGTCTCCCACTGTGTCGTGGTCGGTTGGAATGGGTGTGACCTTACCCGCCTGAGTGAGGAGGAAATATTTAGGTTGAGTTTGACTAACTTGAGGAATGGGTCCGTTATCAACGAGCCGGGCCCGATATTGGTAGACGGATAGTGAGGTCTCTTCCACTTATCCAATTGTGTACTCAGATAGGGGCGACAAGCTGGTGTAGAGTGTACTAGATCTCAGTGATTATTTAGAGTGAGATCCGTACTGATATTTGATGCTCTAGCGATGAGCTGTATGGTTATGTGGATTCAGATGAGGACTGACATGCGTGAGTTGCATCTTGGATATGACATTCGGCTACATAGGCCTCCCATTGCATGGCCTTGGTATAGGCGACATCATTCATACCTTGCATCGTATGGCCTTGATATGGTCGATAACATTCATGCCTTGTATCGCATAGCCTTGATACGACTGATATTATTTATGGACTTACCAGCATATTTTCGCATTACTTTGATATTGAATATTTGACACTTGCCTTTTGCACACACTTGCAACACCCTCTAAGCTTTTTGTAAGCTTATACACGACCATTGCGTGCAGGTGACGCTGGGACGCCACAACAGCATTGAGATTGGAGCGTGCAACGAACTTCTGGAGCTTTCAATTTTGTTATCGTATTTCCTTTTATGCATTAATTGTACCTTAAAGTTTTTTATCATAGTGGATTTTGTGATGGTGTTTTGTTTCTTATTCGTGGGCTATGCTTATTATGAATCAAATTTACGTTGAAAATCCTCCTTGTACAATCCCAGGATCGGAACCTGGTGTATGGGTGCCTAGAGCCGAGACTGGGGTACTACGGAGGCTGTCGGTGCCCGATTTGGCGATCGGGAATTTTGTGAGCCCGGTTTCCCAGTTTAGGGCGTCACATACGGTCAACCTTTCTGGTTCTTCTTGCTCCTCTTGATCATTCTTGTGGAATAAGAGCTTTCATTGAACCTGACGTCACGGCAAGTTATGACCACGCGTATAATCTTGTTGAATAACCTGTAACCTTTCACATTAATACCATAACAAAAAAATACACTTTTCGGTTCTATGGTTTAGCTTATCTCTCTCAATTGACGGTACATGAGAGTAATCCTCACAACTAAATATATGCAGATTTGAGTAGTCAATTTTATGACCACTCCATACTTTCTCTGAAATTTTACATTCAATTACTGTAGAAGGAAATCAATTCACCAAATAGTAGGTTGTTTAACGGCATTTGTCCATAAGTCTTTACCCAACAAAGCATTATTTAACATGCACTGGCCTTCTCCAAGAGAGTTTGATTCATTCGCTCAGTCACACCGTTTTGTTCGGTCGTGCGGCGTACTGTGTTGTGCTTAATGATCCCTTCATCGTTGCAATATTCATTAAATTCAGTGGAAGTAAATTCTCCACCATTGTCAGTCCTTAAAACCATTATTTTTCACCCTGACTGTTTTTCTACTATTGTCTTCCATTGTTTGAATATGGTGAAAACTTCGAATTTACGTTTCATGAAGTAAACCTAAACTTTCCTGGAGTAGTCGTCAATGAATAAAACAAACCATGACGAGCCCCAAATGGAAACTTTCGGAGATAACCCCTATACATCAGAGTGCACATAATCAAGCACTCCTTATACATGTTTTTCAAATTTAAAAGACAATCTAGATTATTTACCATATATACAATGCTCGTATATATCTAAATCAGAATTTTTAAAAGCTGAAATCAAACATCGATAAAAAAGTACCTTCATGCCCCGCTTGTTCATGTGGCCGAGATGAGCATGCTACATACGTAGAGACGTGGACTTCGCAATAGTTGTTGCCACTTCACCTGCTGAAGTGCTCCCGATCAACCTGTAGAGGTTTTCGTACCTTTGTGCTCTCATAACCACGAGTGCCCCTTTTGAATGTTTAAGGACACCATTAATGCCAGTGAACGCGCACCCTATAGCCTTGAGTGCACCGAGAGAAATAAAACTTTCTTCATATCAGAAGTGTGCTTGACATTAGTTAAGGTACACTCCATCCTGTCAAATATTTTGATGCTCACTGTACCAATAGCCACAACATTATAAGCATTGTCATTACTCATAAAAACATGTCCACCATCACATTCCTTGTAACTGGTGAATCAACTCCGATGAGGAGTCATGTAATGTGATACCCCCCGTGTCAAGTATCAACTCGTCTTTATGATTGTCGTTTAAGTGACCAATCATGGAAACAGACAGAACATCACCACCACTTTTTTCTTTATCAGATGTGACAATATTGACCTCCTTAGAAGAAGTCGTTGAATTTTCTTTCTTCGCTATAAGATTTTTACAATTGTTCTTCATGTATTTAGACATCCCACAGTTGTAGCACTTTAATTTTCCTTTGCCCTTGCCCTTGAATTTGGATATAGGCCTTGAAATTCATGTACTCCGCTCAGAATCTATGCCTCTCATAATCAGTGCATCAGAAGATATCCCCATATTACTATTTAACTTTCTCATGGTCTTCCCTTGAAGAATTGAGATAACGGTGTCGGCAATCAGGGTTTTATTTGTGGTGCACATTGTGTCCTTGAATGACTTATACGATGTAGGAAGAGAATTCAATAATATACATACCTGTTTCTCATCTTTGACCGCTTCCTCCATATCCAGCAATTTATACATTAATTTATTAAAGTTGATGTGGACCTCTAGATCTCCACCATCTGTCATCTTGAAGGTATAGCACTGTAGCTTCAAGTGTAGGCAATTTTCAGATGACTTTTTGGCATAAATGTTATCTAACTTTGCCGACAAACTAACCGCAATTTTCTCCATCAAAATATTATAGAACCTCATTCGTGATATATAAATGGATAGAGGCTAAAGCATTACTATCAAGGTTTTTCTATTCTCCATCTTTCATGGTAGATTTTCACTCTTCAAGAGCCTTAATCTCGCCTTGCTAGGTTAATAGGCTAATTATCTTAAACTTTTATAACTCAAAATTATTTTTGCTTGAGTACTTCTCAATATCAAACTTACCGTTTTCCATTATTACTAATCCTGCATATTCAAATCTATGCTCCAACGATAGCTCTGATATCACTTGTTGGGATTTGGTCTGCAAAATCACATAGATATGAATCTAAGATAGCAATTAAAGAACACCAAGTAATTACAAGAGAATACAAATTTAATGTGAAAAATCCTTTCGGGAAAAAACTACGACACAAAGCAACAGAAATCCACTATGAAAATAGAAATTATAAAGAGAGATGACTTATCCGATTCGAACAACCTCAAATCTAACCCTTGTTACACCCTTCGATGATCCTAGAATCTTTTTAGAAACTCTTTAGAATACTTTAGAAAGTCTTAACATACATGAGAATGGCCCTATGGACTCATATTTATAGATAGAAAAATCCCACTTATCTACCTCCCTAAAAAACTCCTCAAATTTACATAATCCACACACAAACAGTGCATTGTTTGCGTAATCCTCAATTAGCCGAATAAGGGCTTCCACCGTCGAAGGGACCTTCGACTAGTTAAAGCAGTCCTTCAACTGTTCGAACACCTCAAAAGAGTAAGATTTAAGACATCCCTTTTAATAGTAAATATGCCTCATTTACGTGTTCATACCTTAAAATAATGTATGGTTTGAGTAAACAAATAAATCACGGTGGGCCCGCCCAGAGAACTGCGGGGCCAGGACGCAATCCGCGTTCATGATTTTCACTCTGGAGCGTGTTTTCTGGCCATGATGAATGATCACACGCTGCCCCTTATCCCCGCACAGGGAGTGCATTAGGTGTTACCCGCGTAGAACGTTAGTGGGTGTTACCCTTACAGTGGGGCCCTCCTAGATGATAATTTGTATATCCACGCCGTCAATCCTTGTATATCCACGCCGTCAATCCTTCTTTCAGATTATTTTAGTGCCTATTCCAAAAAATTAAGTGGATCCAAATTTCAAGTGGACCACACCACAGGAAACACCGGTGATTGAAGGCTCACCATTAAAAACTTTCCCAGACCCAACATAATGTTTATTTCCCATACAACCTATTGATAAGGTCGAACAGACAGATGAAAGCTTGATCCAAATATTTTGTCCTCCTGAGATTTTGATCTGATTAAGGTTTAGGATCAAGTTCTAAAATAAAATTAAAAAACGGATGCAGGATTGGATATTCAACAGATTCATCGAGGTGGGCTCCACACGTTCAGTGTAACACCCACCAACCAGCCTTTGGCAGGAAGTTCCTGCGCAAGGATGCTGGTTGGGGCCGCTACCATGTTCGTGAGAAATATACTCCCCTCGTTCATTTTGTGAGCTCATTTCAGTACAAGCGACAAAAAACGAAGTGGATCCAAGACTCAAGTGGGCCACACGAGAGTAAACAGTAGGGGTTCAGGACAGTTGAAACACTCTTATGACCATGAAAGCTTTTTTTAGGCTAAAATTTTTATATTTTCACTTCATTACTATGGTAATGACCTTATAGACGGTTTGGATGGCATATAAAAACCAAGGTTGAGCCTCGGAAGGTCTTAATGATAGGTT
The DNA here is from genome assembly GCA_037074715.1 of Magnolia kwangsiensis. Taxonomy (NCBI): domain Eukaryota; kingdom Viridiplantae; phylum Streptophyta; class Magnoliopsida; order Magnoliales; family Magnoliaceae; genus Magnolia; species Magnolia kwangsiensis. Next base: position 32,900,405 of record CM073576.1, on the reverse strand, counting down.
TTTTTTTTGTTTTTTTTTTTTTTTCTCAATTTTCCTTCTCGTGTGACCCCCTTTAATTTTAGATCCACCTTGTTTTTGGTCACTTGTCCTAAAATGAACTCACTGTACGGATGAACGGAGTATATTTCCTACAAACATGGTGGTGGCCCCCACCCAGTATCCTTGCCAGGAACTTCCGCGTCCATCTACTCCCCCGGCCACCAGCCAATGGCCGATGCTGGTACTCTGTGGCCCCTACCATGATGTATGTTTTTCATCCATGCTATCCATACTTTTTTATAGACCATTTTATTATATGAGACCAAAAATTAGGTATATTCCGATCTCAAGTGGACCACATTGGAGGAAACAGTGTCGAATGAACGTCGACCGTTAAAAACATTTGTGGGCTAAGCTGATCTTTGTTTTTGCCCTTTATCTGGTTCTGTACGTGCTAATCAGCCTGTTGAATGTCAAATAACCAGTACAGTAAGCCTTAGGAGAATTTTAATAGTGGATATTGTTTTCCCGTGGTGTCGCCCACATGAGATTTATATCCCTCTCATTTTTGGGATCAAGCCCGTAATGATACGTAAAAATGGATAAACACATAGATCATGATAGGCCCCACGTAGCAACGACCATCAGCCACCGGGCTGGTGGCAGGGGAGTAGTCAATCCGTTTCCCTTTTGCACAATACACGCAGCTTCGAAAGTTCTGACACGTGGGGCCCGTGGTACGGTAATCCAGATCATGGGTCCGTGCATCCCAGGCGAATGTACTATGCTCCGAAAAGTACATCTTAACCGTTTAATTTGTGGTCTAAGATAGACGGTTAAGAGTAGACATAGGTAAATGGTCCAACATTGCTTAGAATCTGGGGTACTTTTGGGTCATGATCTAACCATGGTGGGACGCAACAGATCTACGGTCTAGATACGAAACCATTTGCTCTACTTATCAGAATTGAGAACCCGCGTATAGGGTGGGAAGACTCTGGTCGAGTATCATATGATTGATGACTCTGGGGGATGTATCTTCGACCGCTTCGGTAAATCTAACTTGCGGGTTCTACAGTTTATGGGGGCAGTGTGGGTCCCACGGGATGTGCTGACTCAGCAGGTTGCCCGAGAAAAACCAAAATGGGAGAAGCGCCAAAACCCGACAAAAGCAATGTGGGGCCCACATAATGAGCGGGGATGGAGAGAAATCAGGGTCTTGATGGCGACGGAGCGGTTGAATTCATCGGCGGGTAAGACTAAGCTGATAGTTCACCATATTTTACTCTGGACTCGCCGACTCGGCACTGGTGGGTGTTGTGGGCCCTACCATGATGGTTTTGTTTAATCTACGCCTTCCATCCATTTTTACAGCTCGTCTTATGGCATGAGCCCAAAAACGAGTCAGATCCAAATATCATGTGGACCACACTATCGAAAACGACGGTGATTGAATGCCCATAGTTAAGAACTTCCTAGAGCCCACTGTAACATTTATTTTCCATCCAACCTGTTGATTAGGGTCACACAGTCCCTAAAATGAGCAAGCCAAAAGGATGGACGGCATGGATAAAACACATACATCAGTGTGGGGCCACAGCACAGACCAGTACCGACCTTAATACTGTAGGCTTCGCCGCTTCGCTACCGAATACAAATTTTTTTTTTTTTTTCTAATGTGGTGCTGACCCACCTACCATCTTCCAATCTAGATCGTTGAAGTCATAGGGACCATTCCCGGTCGGTCAGAGGCCAGAAAGATGGATCAGATCTAAGATTTCAACCATGCAATTGGTGGCTGAAATCCAAATAAGATGTACCGTAGATTTGACAGTTCAGATCACAGAACATGAAACGTGTACGGTGAATGAATCACCACCATTTAAAAAATGGTGAGGGGAGAAGGGACCTGAGAAATAAACCTGCACCGCTCTTCCGGTGCATTTGTTTTATTGTCGATGATGGGACTAAAAGAAGAATGCGACATCGCCCATGTGCCAAGTAACCGTGCCGTGCACAGGGCTAATGCTCATCCACTCATCAGGTACGGTGAAAGGGACCCGGTTTGGCTGCTGACCCCTTTGTGGGGGCCAACATGGCGTATGTATTTTATCCACGCCGTCCATCCAATTTCCCAGATAATTTGAGGGCATGAGCCCAAAAATTACGCAGATCCAAAGTTCAAGTAGACCACACCACAAACTGTGGGGATTGAATGCTTACTCTTGAGAACTTCCTGGTGGCCACAAAAGTTTTGGATCAAGCTGATGATATTTTTGTTTTCCATTTATCCACGTCTGTGTGACCTTATGAACAGGTTGGAGGACAAATAGACATCACTGTGGGCCCTAGGAAGGTTTCAACGGCGGATATCATTATCCCTACTGTTTCCTGTGGTGTGGTCCAATTGAGCTCTATATCTGCCTCATTTGTTGGTTCATGCTCTAAAATGAGCTGTATAAACGGATGGACGGGTCAGATAAGACACATACATCATGGTGGGGCCCACAGAGCTCTGACATCAGCTAGGACTGGTGTTGTGATCCCCAGCCAAACCGGGTCTCGATGAAAGTAAATCGTGTGATCGCTTGTCTATCTATAATCTGTATACGTGTGGCCCACTTCATGAATGAGTCGGCAAGCCTTTTGGGTTAAGTGTCATTACACGTACGAACGTCCGGCATCAATAAATCTGGTCCATTTATGTTTGGATTTGCATTTGTATGGTAGTGCTCATGTCTCTCAATATCCAGTCAAACGTAGTATAAGCTTAAAAATGCACGGTTTTGCTACTAAGATAAATGAAGGGTTATGATCATGGCCTGTTCAAGGGATTGTAGAAAATTTTATAGAATAATAAATTTTTTTGTAAAATATGGAATCCGATAAATTTAAGATCTGAAATAAGAACAGGCTAAAGCACATTTAGGACGCTGTCATTAAAGCATTATTTGTCATTACTCAAGTGAATTAAGTATGCTCATAGGTTATAAGCAAACCACTTTTATGATACGACGACTCTGATGTGGGTCTGCGTTCAGTAAATACGAAGGCCCGCTAATGGAACTCTATTACACACAGTTTGATAGAATTACAATAAAAGAAAATTTTCAAAAAGAAAAGAGAAGAGAATTTGTGATTTAGACTACTGCACTGGTCTGTTCTTCAACTACTAGTTAAGTTGAACCATTCTATACCACACCGCTAGTCTGTTCTTCAAGCAATGGTTCAACCTTACTGTCTTGCTAGAGTATACGAGAGGAGTGGCTGTCTCAATTCGTATGGATCTGCTAGAGTGGGTTGAGAAATGGATTGAAAACCCCCAGCCACAGTTTATATAGGTTGTGGTGGCTGGGGGTTATGATTCAAGGAAATTAATTCTATTGACTGTTTTCTAGCTGGTGGAAAAAAATTAGTCGTTTATGGCCGTTTTCTGACTGTTGTACATGAGTCATAACCGTTGTTGCATGCTAACTGTTGTGAAACAGTAGCTAGCCATTTTCTAGCTGTTGGGCTAGCCGTGCAGCAGTTACAGTATGGTTTTTGCACTAATGGCACAATAGTTACAGTTCTGCTGCAACAGTCATATTCAACCTCTCTATATATACTGGAGGACCTCTCTCTCAGTCATCTAATCTCCCTTCTGCCTCTACAGCCACACTACCTTACATACCCATGCCCTCGCACTGAGACCATGGCAGAGACTGAGATTGAGACTGAGCCCATGCCTGAGCCCGAGCGTGAGCGAGCTCGAGTTAGCGCACGGGTGTTCCAGTGTTACACACCGGAACACACAAGTTTCATTCTCCTTTGAACCATGTGAGTAAGTATTATAATACTCCACCACTTTCATTTAAACCCAAAAAACTTCTCTTCTTTTTCCAATATGGGACTATTCTCAAAACCCACAAAAAGATGTTTTTCAAACACTTTTTAATATATATATATATATATATATATATATATATTATTTTTATTAAAATATATATTAAAAATCAATATTAAAGGTTAATAGACGAAGCATTGATGTGCGAACATTGTTCATTGATACTACTCAGAAGAGGCATTGAATCATCAACACTTTACAGTTCAGATGGTGGCCTCAACTGCGTGGTTTCAAATTCCACAGTCGTATTAAACAACTCTCAAATCATATCATCATTCAATTCAGGAGAGTGGTCAAAACATGTCTCATAAGAGATAGAAGGGTTGATTGTAAGGATCTCATCCACTTTTAAATCAGACGTGTCAAGTAAGTGGAGTAGCTCATTATGACCACTCCCTTCGTGTACTTCTTGATCATTGACTTGGACCAAACTTGAAATTAATTTCAATAGAACTGAGGCTGCACATTCATGATCATCATCCCAATACTCATCATATTCTAGTTCATTGTAGTGCACACTTGTGATGAGATCGCTTTCCTCACATTCTATTCCCAGATTGAGTTAAGGTTCACATAAACTAACCTCTTCCTTATCATTGAAATCCTCCGTGTCGTATGAGGGAGGTATGTCATCATCACTGTATTTGAAAGATACTCACGTCTCTTGACCATTCTTTTGAACAGTCATCAAGATCGACTCATCGGGAAATTGAACCGTATGCTCATTAATAGAATCCAACTCATCATTCCAAATTCTAAAGTTCTCCACAATCGCATTATGTGAACTCCTCTGTTGAATATCTTTTATAAGTTCTTGTAATATTTGGAGTGTATTTTGTTGGCTGAGCTCTAGAGTTTGGATGGAATTTTGAATTGAATTCTCTTGGATTATTTCTAATTGAATTTTAAAGGTAGAGGACCTAAGAGAATTATCATTTGAAGTAAGTTCTTTTAAAGTTTTTATAGTTTCTGCAAAACAGGACAAGTTACACTGAAATGAATCCACTTGGATGGTTTCTGGTTGGATCTTAATGGTAGGGTATCCAAGAGAATAATCATTATAATATGTTGTTGGTTCATCTTTCAAATTTTGATGTTTCCACTGGTTATAGTCATACTGATCATACATGGGAGAATATGATGGTTGATAATAATTTTCATTCCCATAATTACGATCGTATACGGCCCTATTAACCGATGGAACATAACGTTCTAGTCGGTTTTCAATGTTGGTTCTCGATGGAGAAAAATCTTGAGATATACGTTGAATTCCAAAACCCTTAAGCATTTTCCAAAACTGCTTATCTTTCTCAGCATAGACACGTACCCAAGCTTCCATGGTGAACCCTAATTCTGAGTCTAAATAAAAAGTAAGAAGAGAAGTTAGAAATGTGTTACCAAATAAGAAGTTCCTATATTAAGATCCTGCAAAGCAAAACAAACCAAGTTAGTATCTAAGAGATAAGACCTAATTTAAAGAATAGAGAAAGTAAAGAAATTAGGACAAATTTACCAATTTAGAAGATCTATCAATAACCGTACAAAACAAGAAAGTTAGTTCTAAAAATCAAATCGAAAGAAAAATCTAAAACTAAAGTTAGTACAATCTTAATCTTAATCTAATTCTAAAACCAATTAATTTCAAAAATACATAGCCGTCAGTCCCCGGCAACGGTGTCAAAAACTTGTTCACAGCCCAAGTATAGGGTCATGATGTAGTAATAAACTCGGTAAGACCGAGGTCGAATCCCAAGGGACTGAAACCTGTACGTAATCTGAAATTAAGTATAACTAGAACTAGACTAAGCTGAAATCTAAATCGAATGAATTTGAGAGAATAATAGTGAAATATTAATCTAAAACTTAAAGAATTCAGAGGTAGAAAACTAGAGTGCCAAGGATCCACTTGTAGCAATTGGAAAGTTACCTTGCATTGATTCAGGGACACAACTGGAATCAGAGTCCTATCTTATCCAGCTAGTAAGAAGAGATTTGTCAGATCTTTAAACTTCTCATGGATCTAATCATCAACAGATAAGATTGGTGAAGATTCATAAGTGATTCTGTCACCTAACCATGCCCAGGAGACTATGGTAAACAACGACAATTTAACACTTGTACATCCACTCATGAGAGAATTGTGAAAGTTAGGAAGGGTTCTATCACCCAACCATGCCCATGAGACGATGGTGAACAATAGGGCCTCCTAAGTTCACAATCTCATAATGAAAAGAACCTACAGAGCTATTGCAGATCTACTGTAATTTGAGTCACAATAAATCATTAAAAACTAAAAGTATTCTTTAATAATCAAACTAGAATTCAAAAGGTTCAACAAGACATGAATCAAAATAAAGCAACCATCCTAATCACACTACAAGCTTCACCTCTTAGCCCTAACTAAGAGGTTTAGCAAGCCATGGACATGATTGCACTATATCTCAAAATAAAAACAGAAAAATAACAAAAAAAACTCTATTCCCTGTCTTTGCTTGCACGTCCCCCTTCCTTGGCCTCCAAGGCTCCTCAATTATATAGATGTCCTTAGGTCGGCTCTGAATCGGACTACATGAGGCGGTCGTTTCCTGTGAAAGTATTTACGCAGGCAGCGAGCGTTAGATTGTTTACGCAGTAACTGAGGCGACACTAACTCCTCACTTTCCTTTCTTCTTTTCCACAGAACCAACATCCCTTAGGACGTTTTTAGACGGTGTCCATGATGGACAGTTCAAATCGGACATCCGATCATCACTGGTGAGCCAAGACGATTCGAAACGTCTGATTTTTCTGGACTATGAAACAAAGCAACATAGTTGATGCTGTGACGATGGTGGGCCCCTTTATCGGCTTCGATGGAGAAATCGACTCCGTTCATTGTGATCCTCTCGAAAAATTAGTAAGAAATGGATGGTTTCATATTAGATTTGGTGTGGCCCATAAGATATTCTGTGCTACAGTCGATAGTCCATTTGAACGGTTGAATTCTGATACATGTTGTCTCCTAAAATTCCGTCACCTAGGCTTTAGTAAGAGGACTTGTGAGATTCCAATAGACTGTTCAGATCATCCATTTAGATGATGGGTGGGGTCCACTAGAGAAACCCAATCGAACAGGGACTGTCCCTGATGTGTTTTGAAAAGTTTTTAAAGAAGCATCAGTTAGCGCATGCTGACCGATTTCTTGATTTTTGGTGTTTGCCCAGTGCATGCGTGTTGTGCACACGCACCATGTAAAGTGGGTCCCATCTTGATGTGTATGAAGAATCCACTCCGTCCATTCCTTTCCTCATCCCATTTAATGCGTTTAGACCAAGATTGAAGCATATCAAGATATCAGGTGGGCCTCATATCAGGATATAAGGGGTTGATCTGTCCATTGGGCCATTTTCACAGGGATGCAATGGCTTAAATTTGACATGTACGGTTAATTTAAGGTCCTCAGGCCATATATGAGTCTCAAGACAAACAGATAGTGGGAACCTTGTGATCTTGCATTATGGTTGACTTTCAGGCCACTTGAGCTTCAGTTTCTCGATTTTCTCGGATCTCTGGTGTGTAAATCCATCGATCTTGGTCCCCTGGGATCTTTCCCTTGCCTTCGGTGTCATCAGAGCATTAAATCCATGCTTTAAGCACCCTGTTTCAATCCAAGCTCGTAAATATACCTTGCATCACAAACACGATTAAATCGGGCCGTTAAACAGTACCATGTTCGTAAATTCAGGCAATAACTGGGGTCTGATGTGCAATATTTGACCCTAGACACCACTATAGGCTCTAGCTAATATGACTTCACTATCACAATGTAGTGACATAGCCGATATAGGCTTTACACATAGAGGAATTTCTAATAGAAGATTCCTTAGCCACTCAGCCTCTTTTCCTGTTGCAGCCAAGGCTATAAATTCAGACTCTATAGTCGAGTGTGTTATGCAAGTCTGTTTCTTCTATCCCCAAGATACAACTGCACCCCCTAGAGTGAATACCCACCCTGTAATAGACTCTGCTGATTACATTCCAGTGTTCAGTACTAGGGTTACTAGTAAACTTACTAAGTTTACTCACAATATATGTTATATTAGGTATAGTGCATTGTAAAGCATACATAAGACTCCCTATAACACTCGCATATTCCAATTGTGCAATTGTTCTTCTGGTATTCTCTTTTAGTTTGATACTTGGATCAAATTCTTTTATATTTAGATAGTTAAACTTGTTTAGTATCTTCTCAATATAATGAGATTGACACAAAGCATAACCCTCACAATATTTTTTAACTTTGATACAGAGGATGGTATCAACTTATCCAAGATTCTTCATTTTGAATATGGAAGATAAAACCTCTTCATTTCAGTCACATCTTCCATTTTATTACTTATTATTAACATGTCATCAACATACGGACAAATAATAATCATGCAGCTCCATCTACTTTGAAATATATACATGTATTAGCTACATTGTGCATGAAACCATGAGATAGTATTTTGGAATTAAACTTCTCATACCATTGTTTTGGTGTTTGTTTTAATCCATACAAAGATTTAATTAATATACATACTTTATTTTGATTTCCTGGTAGAACGAATCCTTCAGATTATTCCATGTATACCTCCTCATTGAGGTCATCATTCAGAAATGCAGTCTTTACATCCATTTGGTGGATGTGAAGATGATGTATAGAAGCTAGCGCAAATAATATCCTAATAGATATTATCCTAACTACAAGAGAGTATGTGTCAAAGTAATTTATCCCTTCTTTTTGCCTAAAACCCTTAACTACTTATAACGCCTCAAATTTTGATGGTCGAGCAAAGGCCCAACTCTCGAAATCCGTTGCATCACTTATGCAACATAGATAATGATGATTAAATGTTGTCCAGGTTAGTGGATTTGAACATGAATGAGATTATACTAAATTAACATATTATACTCTAGAAGCCATTAAATTAAGCTAGTGGAAGACCGTGATAGATATATAAGTGTATAAGTGGATATAGACCTCAAAGTATGATCATGTCACCAGACTGAATAATTACATGTGTAGTTCCAAAATATATAAAATGATAAAGTGTAATGGTATCTAATCCATATCCATGTAGCCCCAGTGACGCAACTTCAGGTCTACATAGACCCGCCAGAGAATTATAGGTAAGAGAACTCCTCCTCATGTCGTAGAAGACAAGCTCTATCTCGTAATCCTCGCCATCATCTGAAACTAAAAAATGGTCTGCTTGGTGTTTTAAAACACCGTCCCAGAGTGGGAGTGAGAGATCAACTCAGTGAAGCTATAAGGCAAAGTTTAATATGTTATCAACTTAATCAAGCAGTAATGATAAAGCAGTACAATAATCATGTCCTAAGTATTCTTGTTAATGCAAGAATGATATGTATTAATGATGCGTGCCCCCTCCTGCACTCCCTCTGTGACATCATCTCATGGTCGCACATGCTAAACTCCCACTGTACTCAACACCGATGCCAAAGGCATATGTAATGCGGTGCATAGTCGTGTTAGCCAAGGTCTTACTTAGACTTATTCATACAGTAGGTTTGAGAAGCTAAGGTACCTCTCTTTATATCGTTGACCCAAACAATGATCCATATAGGGTCGTCAATCCTAGTTAATTGCATATGATAAGCAAGTTCGCGAGTTTACACTATAGGTCGCTACAGGAGGCTCGTCACCTCAACGTAGGCTTAATTCACACTCAAGGTCACTACGAGAGGCTCGTCACTTGATCGTAGACCTATTTTATACTCGAGGTCACTACGAGAAGGCTCGTCACCTTAATGTAGGCCGATAGCTTGACCACGGTGTCCCAAATACCACCATGCTCAGCTCATGAGTCTTAGCAGATCATGGTACCAAGGTAAAACATGCTTGTATTGGTAGTGGTACCGTAGATTCAAGCAATAGTGTCCATACATGGTAAACACACATTAGGCCAATTGGGTTACTTGACAAGCTCAATTGGTACGAGCTAAATTAATCGACATGGAGCGTAAACGTACTCCTTGTGGCCTAACCACTGTCGATAATCACCGTACGACTCGGATTCATCGAATATGTCCACTATGGCGAAACTAGTTTGGCCACTAATCATAAACCGTTACCGATTGCTTGGACTACGTATTAGTTTCAATCATAATCAAACACAATAGGAAGTCATATGTGATAGTCAAATGTGACAAGCAATTCAAATATAAATCTCATTTGAGCATTTTAACAAGCACATGGTGCACATGTTATCATACATATGCATTTTATCTCTAAAACACATAGTAGTGATATAGGTTATATGAAAAAAACTGTAACTATAGATAAGGTAATTGAGAATTCCGTTTCAACACCCTCATCAAAAGTAATCCAGTAAAAAATTTCTCATTCAGACATTTTATCAAACACTTAGACTACACATATCAACATACACGTAGTAAATTAGTTATTACTTGTGTTATCGCAAATCCTTTCACAAAGGAGTTGCTACACATACAACAATCATGTATTCTCAATTAATAATCATAACAAACATAAATCATAATTCCATATTAATTCAAACATTTCAACAAACGCATGAAATGCATAGTTAATACATATAGTTCATACACATGTAATATATGGAAAGCATCGGGTCTAAGGGCATATGGTAGCAATCAAGTCAGTCATAGACCATTACTGACATTGAAAGCCTTGAAAACCATAACCTAAATGTTTATAGTCTGCACCTTTCGTCGGTAAACCTGTATCGAACTCAATTCAAACACCATGTCTTTGCCTACGACACAACGGCTACCTGAATCACGAAATAGGTTAGCTATTTCGTCGATTCTTCTACTTGGATACCTAAAATCATATTAGGGTTAGAATTTCTTACCTAAAAGTGGATTCAGATTCGTCGATGTAGCGACACGAGAGAGATGATTCAGCACGTGGAGTGGCGGGAATGAATCCCAGCAACAAACCACAACTCTCTCTCACTTCTCCTCACTTTCTCCTTCTTTTTTCTCTCTTCTGTCTCCTAGGGTTTAGGAAATTCGTATGGAATGAGAAAGGGGTGGGTTTAGGGTCTTATATAGGCCCAAAAGTGAAGTCAATGGCCCCAGGGCCATGGTATACTTAGGATATAACCAAAAGACATCTGTTTCGAGCCAACGGAGCTCATCTGGAGGTCCATTGCCTGCATACAGTTTAGGAAAAGTTCTCTGACAATGGATCTATGTCAGGTTAAGATTTCAGTCCGATCAAATTTGTGGATCGACTGTGGAGGACCAGTTTCAGTTCAACGGTTATCGTCACTTGATTAGGGCCACAAGTGTAGGGACATGTGTAGAGAAATTTTCCTGATCCAAGGGTATAGTTGGGTCAGAATCTAACAGTCTGAAACCTTAAATTTAGCCTGTAAGCGAACGGCCCAATTCACTTAAATTTGAGTTCATTTTCTAAAGATATTCGTGTTTCTCACACACTTGGCTCTAGGCTCAAGTTGTGCGTTTCTGGATACTATTTGGACTTAATACCCGCGATGTTTGTCAAGCCCAGTAAGGCGGCCTTAACCATATAGTTTCACGGTAATCGAACTTTCGATGCACGGTACAGGTCCGATACGGGTTTCAATATGCTCCCGAGAGCAATTAGGTTTTGAGATTGATCATAGGTTTCTAGGTAATGTTGAGTTAGCGATTCTACTGGTTTTGGGTCTTTCAGTTTGTATAGAAAGCAGTTCAAGCTAATTACTAATTAATTTAGTTTAGTACTTAACAAATTTTTGTCTAATTTCTAAAGGATTCGGTCCTTAGTGATTTCTGTCTGAGCTGGTATTCGAGTCTTTATATGAATTTTTTCGAGGCGTTACAATCTACCCCTCTTAAAGAAAAATTTCTTCCTTGAAATTAGTAGCTTTTCGTACTCCTCGAGAATCTGAGGGTAGTTCTTTCGGACCTCGGCTTCTATTTCCCAAGTAACCTCTTCCTCAGTTTGTTGTGTCCACAGTACCTTCACAAGTAAAATCATTTTACTATATAACACTTGTTCCTTCCTGTCTAGAGTACGCGTCGGTCACAGTACATAAGTAGTATCTTCACTCAACTGTACCTGCTCCCATTTAATGATGTGGGAAGGATTAGGAACATATTTCTTCAGCATCGATACATAAAATACGTTGTGCACGCCTGCGAGTGGTGTGGGCAAAGAAAGGCAGTACGCTACCACACCCACTCGATCTAGTATATGGAATAGCCCAATAAATCGTGGCGTAAGTTTTCCCTTCTTACCAAATCTCGTATCGGTGTAGCTGTTCTGTCTACTCTATGCTGTAAGAAATTGCTGTAAGAAATTGACACCTGATAATGTCGATCTTCTCTGAGGTTGCCTGTACTAACTCTGGGCCAATCAGACTCTTCTCACCAACCTCTACCCAACAATGCGATGCTCGACAGGGGCGCCCATACAAGGTCTCGTAAGGAGTCATGCCAATACTCACCTAAAAACTGTTATTAAAAGAGAACTCATCATAGGGAAGACAATCATCCCAATTGTCTTTGAAATCGAGCACACATACCCGCAACATGTCTTCCAACACCTGATTTACCCATTCTATCTACCCGTCAGTCTATGGGTGGAATGAGGTACTGAACTTCAATTTCACACTCATTGCTTCCTAGATACGAGTCCAAAAGATAGATGTGAATAGCGTGTCTCGATTCGACACGATCTCCATCAGCACTCCATGTAAACGTATTATCTCCTTGATGTACACCCTGGCCAAATCGTCTGCTGACTTTGAGACTCTAATAGGGAGAAAATGAGTCGATTTCGTCAACCGGTCCACAATCACCCAAATGGAGTCATGTCCCTTCCTCATTTTCGGTAACCCTGAGATGAAATCCATAGAAATGAGATCCCATTTTCATTTTGTTATAGGCATGGGCTGAAGCAGTCCAGGAGGTCGGCAATACTCTGCCTTGACCTACTAGCACGTGAGACAACGGGATACATAGTCTGCTATGTGGGCCTTCATGTTGTCCTACCAGTACAAACGCTTCATATCTCGATACATCTTCGTACTACCAGGATGTATCGCCATCTTCAAATTGTGAGCAGCTTCGAGAACTTCATTTCTCAAGTCATAAAGACTTGGGACGCATAGGAGCAACGATAACGTAAACTCCCATCCGAACTAACTCTCCATTCAGAGTCTTCCTCATCACTAGCTCGTTTCCTCATCATCACCAACCATTCATCTTCCTTCTGAGCTACAATGATTCAGTCATCAATAAGTAGTTATACATGAATATGTGCGACGCTCACGAATGGTTCCTCTACCGTAAGTTTCTATTCAAAGTCTCGCACAAACTCTACCATATTCCACTCTTCTATCATCAGCAGAGCCACAAATGTTATTGTCTTCTTGTGGCTCAACACGTCTGCCACAAGGTTGGCCTTACCAGGATGGTAGGAGACCTCGAACTTGAAGTCTTTCAAGGTTTCCATCCATTGTCGCTACCTCATATTCAAATCCCTCTGTGTGAATATATATCTGAGGCTCTTGTGGTCACAAAAGAGTTCAAACTCCTTTCCGTAAAGGTAATGTCTCAAGAACTTTAATGCAAAGATGACGGCTGCTAACTCTAGGTCATGTGTAGGGTAGTTTTCCTCGTGTTTCCTTAATTGTCGCGATGCATAGGCGATCACCCTATCCTTCTGCATAAGGACATAACCCAAACCAACACGAGATGCATCGGTGTATATCTTATACTTAACCCCTTACTCTGGCAATACTAGCACAGGGGCGGAGGTCAACTTGTCCTTCAATTCTTGAAAGGCTACTTCTGCCTTCTCATTCCAGGCAAACTTAAGATCCTTCCGAGTCAGCTTAGACAACGGTCTGGCTATCTTAGAAAAGTCCCTGATGAATCGACGGTAGTAACCTGTTAGGCCAAGAAATCTCCTCACTTTAGTCACCGAACCGGGCTGCTCCCAGTCCTGAATCGCGATCACCTTAGCAAGGTCCATAGCTATCTCTTCCTTAGACACTACATGTCCCAGGAACTTTACTTCTTCCTTGTAAAAGTCACACTTCTTGTACTGCATAAACAACTGGTTCTTCCTGAGAGCATCAATGACTGCTCGCAGGTGCTCCTCGTGATTTTCCCGACTCTTAGAGTATATCAGGATGTCATCTATAAATACGATGACGAATTGGTACAGATACGGCCAAAATACCCAGTTCATTAAGTCCATAAACACGGCGGGTGCGTTTGTGAGTCCAAACGACATCATAAGGAACTTGTAGTGCCCAAAGCTAGTTCTGAATGCTATCTTTTGCACGTCTTCATCCCCGACGCACAACTGATGGTACCCAAACTGCAAGTTGATCTTTAAGAAATAATGTGACCCTTTCAACTGATCGAACAGATCATCTATCCTGGGCAAAGGATACTTGTTCTTTACTGTCACTTAGTTCAACCTGCGATAATCAACACACAATTGCAGTGATCCATACTTCTTCACAAATAACACAGGTGCTCACCAGGGAGATACACTCAGTCGTATAAAGCCTGAATTTAATAGATCATCAATCTGTCTCCTCAATTCCTCCATTTTACATGGAGACATGCAATACATGGGTAATGAAATGGGTGTCACACCAAGCACAAGGTCGATAGTAAAGTCGATCTTGCGCCGGGGAGGTAATTCAGGTATCGTCTTAAACACTTCTCAGAAGTCCTGGACCATAGGCGTGTTTCCAAGTGTTGGACCATCATGATCTTTCAATAGGGTAGCATAACAAAGAACCTGAAAGGGACAACTGACCTGAACGGGGAAAGTGAAGGTCGTGTTTTCGGTCCCGTGCAACGTCACTAGTCTGGTTTCACAATTGATTTCTACCTTCATATCAGTGAGCCAATCCATGCCGAGGACGACGTCATAATAGTATATCGTGGTGAAAATCAGGTCAATGTGTATCGTCCTGCTCCCTAAATCTATCAAGTAGCCTGATCAGGGTGGTGCTCATGGGTAGCAGGAGGAGAACCATCATCAGAGTCTGAGACCTCTTCTTCTTCATCTTCCTACTCACTTCCTTCTTCATCACTTCCTTCCTCACCTTCCTCATCTTTGCTTCCCTCTTCCTCTTCACTTTCTTCCTTTATCTCGACACCATATTCATCACGACGGGCTTGGCGTGGTCGTGGCCCAATACCCATGTTGTTGAGCGTAGAGTCATTGATAAAGTGAATTGGCACAAGCTCATCAGTAAGCCTGTAGCCGTGCTCACGAGCAATCTTGCATATCAGTCGGCTGAAGAGGAGTGAAATATTTGTCCTAACAGAGCGTGAAGTCTAGACTATTTGAAGCAAGATGTACGTAGGCAGACACAGCTTGTCTCCTTGCCTAGTTCTATTAGGAAATCCACCATCAAATGTGTGCATTCGGTTCAATTGCTCCACCTGGGATACACATTGTATGTAAATATGTGGTGGAGTAGAAAGAAGTCAGGAGTCATCTTTGTCGATGGGAGGAAGTTGCCTCAACTCCAATAGATCAGTCGGCCACAAAGAAATCGTATGCGGCGATCTCTTTTACGCGCACTCCTAAGGTTCTTCTCGTTAGCATGAACCTCACCACACTCCATCCCCATGATCCGAGCTATTACACTAACATCAATCGTGACTTCCCACCTCCCCACGAGAAAATGAACTATAGGGGCTCTAGGGATGGGTCTCATATGTGGGCATAGAAGGCTCGGACAGTGCTTTCACACGCACATGACTTGCCTTTAAATATGGGACCCCACCTGGTGTCCAACAGAAAGTTCATCTTTGGATAAAGCCCAAATAGCTTCTTGTCCACGTGTGCTTCAAAAAGGACTCTACGATCCTGGAATCTACCATGTATGTTGTCCGGCTGTAGGGCTCTTTCGAGCGGAACTTAGGGATCGAGATCCCGCTTCATCCTCTGCTCTCGTGCGGCGCTTGTACTTGCTTCGGCGCCTGATTTCTTCCTCGGACGAGTTGGGCGGTTAGGCCCAGCTTCATCTATGGAAGCCCTCTTCTTTCCCATGAGGGAAAGGAGTGTGGAGAGGGAGAAGATCGCAACCACAAGCTCAAAAAGAGCTATGAGAGTGAAATAAGATGGAGGGATAGGATGGGTTATTAGACCTTGAGATTTTTGAGACATAAAGGAGGGTTTGTGCGCTCAAATGGGAGGAAATGAGGGAGATAGGAGATGGGTATGAAAGGAATGGTCGGAGGTGGGTATGTAATGAAGAAGATATGAGAATGGAGGGAGAATTTGAGATTGAAAAATGAGATTTTTAGAGATTTGAAAAACTTAGAGAGGTGTAAAAGAAAAAAATGAAGCAAATGGGGGGTATAAGGGCCCCCACATGATATCGTGGGCCCTACATGTGTACACACCCATCGGCCCAACTGGCCCAGCCGAACCGGACCGCGATGCATCGTGTTAGGGGCGATGCCATCACGCTCCATTGGACACCTAAGCAATGGCATCCCCCTCCCAGAGTGCTAGAAATGTGCGGGACCCACCTCGGGTCCCACTGTTTTTATGTGGTTTGGGCCCCTACGCCCATTCAATGATGTTTCGGGTCTTATCTCGCGTGTATTCACACTTTTCAGGTATTTGAGCGTGGAATACACCAAATTATTGTCTAAACCCGTCGATTGACTGTCTGGAAAAGAATTGGGATCATCCCGCTTGATCATATATGCCTAGAAGTCTGATTTCAATGATTAGTTTCGCACGTCGACAAAACTTGGAATCCTATAACTATTTCTATGTTTCATCGCTCCCTCCTAGGTCAAAGTTCGTCAGTGTGCGTCGTGGTTCCATAACCCAGGTCCAGTTTAATCTAAATCATGCTATGATACCAACTTTTAAGGCTCTAATTTTTGGGGGTCGAGCAAAGGCCCAACTCACGAGATCCGTCGCATCACTTATGCAATATAGATAATGATGATTAAATGTTGTCCGGGTTAGTGCATTTGAACATGAATAAGATTATACTAAATTGTAACACCCTGAAAATCGGGGGTCGTGTATAAACTCAACTCCCGAGTTCCAGACCGTCAATTATGCAACAAAAATGGTTATGATTCATTGTTGTCTGATTTAAAGCATTCACATGAGTAAAAGTATACCAAAACTGCAATTCATACTTCAGATCCAGTGATAAAAGGAAGCGGAAGACTAAATAATATATATCACTGTATGGAAAAACAAAGTAAATCTCATCTGTCTCCAAAGTATGACTACATCTCTGAGTCTCATATACATATGCATAAGCAAAAAAATAATGTTCAAAATAGTCCCACTGATGTCCCCTCGATCCAGGTCGCCTACGGGAAGCCGTCGTGATACTGCATATACGAGAACTCATCCTGGTCCTCGTCGATCTCTGGCTCCACCTCCTGGACCTCGACCTCACCTGCATCTACAACAGGGTCTGGTGGGTGTTGCAAACACCATCCCGTAACGTGGGAATGAGTGATCAACTCAGTGGAATCATAGAGCAAAGATTAGCATGTTCACAATTCAATCACGCGATAATAGTAAAGCAGTAAATCAGACAATCCTAATACTGTTGTTAATGCAAGATGATATGACGTGATGTATGCCCTCACCGACGATCACCCTCATGCGGCAACATCTTACGACCGCGACATGCCACACTCCCTAGAGTGCTCCACATCTTCCAGGCACATGCAATGCTATGGTGATATGAATTTCAAGTTATTATTAGTCCATTCAAACAGCAGGATTGGGAAACTAAGGTACTTCCCTTGTATCAATCCCAACACAGATCCTGTCTAGGGTCGTCACTCCTAGTAATCTCATACGATGTATGTTTCGTAGGTCACTGCAAGGGCTGTCAGGGCTGTTGCTCGCACTCGTTGCACCGCTCCCCCATCACCTTATCAATACAGGCCTATCGTACTCTACTGCAACGGAAGGGTCGTCGCCTCCCGTGGACTCAGAATACGCTCGCGGTCACTACAAAGGGCTCGTCCCCTGATCAGTGTAGGCCGACAGCTAGAATATAGTGTCCCATACCACCATAATCTGCTCACGAGTCTAGGTGCTCACTGGTCACTACGGGGAGGTTTGTGGCCCCAGCGTAGGCCGACAGCTCGACCACGGTGTCCCATACCACCATGCCCGGCTTATGAGTCTTCGTGGATCAAGGTACCATGGTTAATAGGGTTTACAATGGTAAGTTCAGTACCCTAGGTTCAAGTAGTTATGACTCATACAAGGTGAACATACATCGGCCAGTCGGGTTACTTGACGGGCTCGACTAGCGCGATCGCATCTCGAATCGAACGACATGAAGTGCGTAAAACACTTCGCGTGGCCTAACCACTGCCGCCAACTCTGAACACGAATCACGTTCATCGACGCGTCGTTCGTGGCTATGACCAGTCAGCCACGAATTCGCTCGGTTACCGACTGCCTGGACTAAGTCTAGTCCCACACATCTATGGAATCACATTAGCAATATATGTAAAGGTATTGGAATTGAAATATAATCATATGAGCATGTTAACACATGTTATAACACTCAACTTAAGCAAATCTTCAAGGCATACTTTCCATGCATATAATGGAATCATGCATAAGGTCAACATGTAGGAAATCATTTAGGTCAGCATATTAACCAAGAAATCAATCTCAAACTACTACATAACATCATTTAATTCAATACATACTAATACAAGCATTTATACAAACACATACACTACACACTTAAGTCTACATATAGTATGTCGACCCAAAGTGAGCAACTAGGCGAATCTCTTCGCCGAACTAATTATGCAAGCATTCCTAACTCCCTAATGCGACGACAAACCATGTCAATCACGTCAGCAAAATATGCATGTAGACCGTACTTCCTACAAATGACTAAAATGCTCTAAATCTCATATTCTTCGTTAATTTACGAAACAGGAAACGGAGAGCATGTTGTACATGTCAAACGGCGATGCCGTCGATAATCTACTATTAAACGTCATTGAAAGCGTTGTAAACCGTCAATCAAAGCGTCTAAAATTCTCACCTAGTCTCTTACGGAAGCGTGATTTTGAACGGAGCGTGTACGCTTCGTCTACGGCAGTAGGAGAACCTGATTTATGAAATACGTTAGCTAACACGCCCTAAATCTGGATAAACCCTAAATCAGCAAGTTCTAGGGTTATTTTGTACCTGAAAAAATGGAGAAATCACCAACCAGGTGATTGGGAAGAGGTGCTGAAGCAGCAGCAATCGGCGGCTCGGAAGCGGGAAAAATCCCTTCTTCTCTTTCTCTCAAACTCTCTCTCCTTTTCTCTAGGGTTTGGAATTTCGGATGGGAGAGGGAAATGAGGGTTTCGACCTCTTTTATAAGCTTAAAAACGCCGAAAATAGGCTCCGGAACGAAGTTTACTTGGTGCCTATCCATTTCGAGGCTGTTTCGGTCCAAAAGCTGCTCTCTGGTGGTCCCCTGGTCGATTGCGATTAGACTTAAGCTCATGCGTACCAGATGTAGCACGTATTAAGTTTTCAGTCTGGCAGGGTTCGCAGATCGCACGTGGCGGACCAGTTTCAGTTCAGCGGTCACCGCACGTAGATCAGGGCTGAAAGTCTCATGATAATAAATAGAAATTTTTTCTGATCTGAGGGTGTAATCTGGATGAATTCTGACAGTCAGAACGCTTAATACTGACGCGTCAAGTCGTGTACCAGATTTGAATTTGAAATTCCAATTCTGTCCCTATTCGCGGTCGGTTCAGTCCAGGTTCAACGAAATAGTCTGTGATTATCGGTTTGACTTGATTTTCGAGATGATTGTCAAGTCCAGCTGGGCGGTTCTAACGGTCTAAGATAGGAGGTATCGGACCTTCGACGCGCGGTCTAAATCCAATACAAAAATTCAATGTGGTCCAGAGAACAGACCTGCTTAGAGTTTGATCCGAGGTTATAGAGTATTATAGAGTTGTTTGTTCTACTCGATTTGGGTCTTGTAGAACGTATTTAAAGTGATCAGGGACTATTTTTCAACTACTCTAGTGTTGCGCTAGCTAACTTACGCTTAATTTCCATGGAATTTAATTCTACGCGATGTCGGGTCTAATTAGTGCTCGGACCCAAGTACGGATTTTTCACGGGTGTTACATAAATCAACATATTATACTTCAGAGGCCATTAAATTAAGCAAGCGGAAGACTATGATAGATATATAAGTGTATAAGTGGATATAGACCCCATAGTATGATCATGTCACCAGGCTAATTACATGTGTAGTTCTAAAATATACAAAATGATAAAGTGTAATGTCATCTAATCCATATCCCTGTAGCCACGGTGATGCAACTCCAGGACTACATAAACCCGCCAGAGAATTGCAGGTAGTAGAACTCCTCATCATCGTAGAAAATAAGCCCCATCTCGTAATCCTCGCCATCATCTAAAACTAAAATAAGGTCTAATTGGTGTTTTAAAATACCGTCCTAGAGTGGGAGTGAGTGATCA
Source organism: Magnolia kwangsiensis (assembly GCA_037074715.1). Lineage (NCBI taxonomy): Eukaryota > Viridiplantae > Streptophyta > Magnoliopsida > Magnoliales > Magnoliaceae > Magnolia > Magnolia kwangsiensis. The sequence goes on along the minus strand of CM073576.1, from coordinate 32,880,012 downwards.
ACTCAGTGGAGCTATAAGGCAAAAGTTAACATGTTATTAACTCAATTAAGAAGTAATGATAAAGCAGTACAACAATCATGTCGTAAGTATTCTTGTTAATGCTAGAATGATATATATTAATGATGCATGTCATCGCCTGCACTCTCTCTATGACATCATCTCACGGTCTCGCATGCTAAACTCCTACTGTATTCAAAATTGACGCCAAAAGCACATACAATGCGGTGCATGGTCGTGTTAGCCAAGTTCTTACTTATACTTATTCATATAGTAGGTTTGGGAAGCTAAGGTACCTCCCTTTATATCATTGACCCAAATAATGATCCATCTAGGATCGTCAATCCTAGTTAATCACATACGATAGGCAAGTTTGCGAGTTTACACTATAGATCGATACGGGAGGCTCGTCACCTCAGCGTAGGCTTAATTCACACTCGAGGTCACTACGAGAGGTTCATCACCTGATTGTAGGCTTATTTTATACTCGAGGTCACTACGGGAAGGCTCGTCACCTTAGCGTAAGCCGACAACTCGAATACGGTGTCCCATACACCACCATATTCAGCTCATGAGTTTGTATTGCTCACTGGCCACTACAGGAAGGCTCGTCACCCTAGTGTAGGCCAACAGCTCGGCCACGGTGTCCCAAACACCATCATTCTTGACTCATGAGTCTTAGTAGATCATGGTACCAAGGTTAAACAGGCTTATATTGGTAAGTGGTACATTAGATTCAAGCAATAGTGTCCATACATGGTAAACACACATTAGGACAATTGGATTACTAGAAAAGCTAGATTTGTATGAGTTAAATTAATCGACATGGAGTACAAACGCACTCCTTGTGGCCTAACCACTGTCGATAATCACCGTACGACTCGGATTCATCGATCGTGTCCGTTGTGGCGAAACTAGTTCGACCACTAATCATAAACCGTTACCGATTACGTAGACTACATATTAGTTCCAATCATAGTCAAACACAATAGGTAATCATATGTGATAGTCAAAACAACATGTGATAAGCAATTCAAATATAAATCTCATTTAAGCATTTTCACAAACACATGGTGCACATGTTATCATACATAGGCATTTCATCCCTAAAACACATAGTAGCGATATAGGTTACATGAAGAAAATTGTAACTATAGATACAGTAATTGAGAATTCTGTCTCAACACCCTCATTAAAAGCAATCTAGCAAACAATTTCTCATTCAGACATTTTATCAAACACTTAGACTACACATATCAACATACACGTAGTAAATTAGTTATAACCTATGTTATCTCAAATCCTTTCACAAAGGAGTTGCCACGCATACAACAATCATGTATTCTTAATTAATAATCATACAAAACACAAATAATAATTTCATATTCATTCAAACATTTCAACAAACACATGGAATGCATAGTTAATACACATAGTTCATACATATGTAACATATGAAAAGCATCGGGTCTAAGGGCATATGGTAGCAATCAAGTCAATCATAAACCATTACTGACATTGAAAGCCTTGAAAACTATAACTTAAACGTTTATAGTCCACACCTTTCATCGGTAAACTCGTATCAAACTTAGTTTTAACACCACACCTTTGTATACGGCACAACGGCTACCTGAATCACGAAATAGGTTAGCTATTTCGTCGATTCTTCTACTTGGATACCTAAAATAGATTCGGGTTAGGATTTTTTACCCAAAATTGGATTTGGATTCGTCGATGTAGTGACACGGGAAAGACGATTCAGCACGTGGAACGGCGGGAATGAATCCCAGCAACAAACCACAACTCTCTCCCACTTCTCCTCACTCTCTCTCACTTCTCCTCACTTTCTCCTTCTCTTTTCTCTCTTCTCTCTCCTAGGGTTTAGAAAATTCGTATAGAATGAGAGAGTGGTAGGTTTAGGGTCTTATATTGGCCCAAAAGTGAAGTCATGACCCCACGACCATGGTATACTTCGGATATAGTCAAAAGACGTCTGTTTCGGGCCAACGGAGCATATCTAGAGGTCCATTGCCTGCATACGGTTTGGAAAAAGTTCTCTGACAATAGATCTATGTCAGGTTAAGATTTCAGTCTGATCAGATTTGTGAATCAACCGTAGAGGACCAGTTTTTCAGTTCAACGGTCATCGTCACTCGATCAGGGCCACAAGTGCACTGATATGTGTAGGGAAATCTCCCTGATTCAAGGGTGTAGTTGGGTGAGAATCTGACTGTCTGAAACCTTAAATTTATCCTGCAAGCGAACGACCCAATTCACTTAAATTTGAGTTCATTTTCTAAATATATTCGCGTTTCTCACACACTTGGCCGCAGGCTCAAGTTGTGCATTTCTGGATACTATTTGGACTTGATACCCGCGATGCTTGTCAAGCCCAGTAAGGCGGTCATAACCGTATAGTTTCGCGATAATTGGACTTTGGACGCGCTGTCTAGGTCCCATATGAAGTTTCAATGTGCTCCCGAGAGCAGCTGGGTTTTGAGATTGATCTTAGGTTTCTAGGTAATGTTGAGTTAGCAATTCTACTAATTTTGGGTCTTGGAGTTCATATAAAAAGCGGTTCAAGCTAATCTATTAATTAATTTAGCTTAGTACTTAATAAATTTTCGTATAATTTCTAAAGGATTCAGTCCTTAGTGATTTCTATCTGATGTGGTACTTGGGTCTTTGTACGGATTTTTCCGAAACGTTACACTACTAGTTGAGCTTTAAAGTTTTAGATAGTCTTATCAGTGTGATATTTCTTTCTAAATACCAACTTACAACCTATGAGTCTAGAACCTGGAGGTAAGTTAACTAGTTCCCATGTTTAATTTGACACTATAGATTCCATTTCATTGTTTATAACTTCTTTCTAGAAAGTTGAGTCTCTAGATGATACAGTTTCTTTATATGTTTTAGGATCATCTTCTACAGTCATTACTATAGGTATTTTTCTTATAACATTTTCTCTATCTTCTTCTACAAGATGGGAAAAGATACGTTATGAGTATATGTAGTCATCTCCTAAACTCCTCTATTCTTGTCCTTTGACTCCTATGAGGTTCAGCAGGAGCTTCCACTATTTGTGGAGCTGTGCTATCTGGTTTAATATCAGGAGTTTGGACTTCGTTATCCTTTGACTCCAAAGATAGCGAGTTCTTAGAGAACTCAACATCTCTTGATTCTATTATTGTATTAGACTTTATATCTAGAAGTATATAATGTTTACTATTTTGTGCATACCCTACGAAGGCGCACTTACTAGCTTTGGGTCCTAAATTAGTTATGTTTGAACCAGGAGTTCTGCAGTATGCAAGATACCTTCACACTTTAAGATATCCTAGGTTAAGTTTTTTACCTCTCCATGTTTCATTTGAAAATATTTTATATTTTTTAGACGAAATTCTATTTAGTATATGACATGCTGCAAGCAGTGCCTCATCCCATAAACTTAGTGTCAACTTCGCTTTTATTAGCATTGAGTTGACCATCTCTACTAATGTTTTATTCTTCCTTTTAGCTATTCTGTTTTCTTGAGGTGTGTATGGAGCAGTACATTGATGTATTAGTATATATTCTTCACAGAAGTTATCGAATTCATTGGATAAGTATTCTCCTCCTCTATCGCTACGAAGAATTTTTATTTTCTTATTTAGTTGATTCTCTACTTCCGCTTTATATATTTTAAACATGTTCAATGTTTCATCTTTGCTCTTTAATAGGTACATATACACATATCTAGAGCAATCATCAATAAAGGTTATGAAGTATCGTTTACCTCCACAAGTAAGAATGTCATTTAACTCATAAATATTATTGTACATAAGATCCAATACCTGAGATGATCTTTCAACACTTGGAAAAAGTTTTTTCGTCATTTTGTATCGTTTGCACACTTCACATTTATCAGTTTCATTATATGTGTATGAGATTAAACCATTCTTAATCATGAACTTCAAAGTACTATACCCTATATAGGCTAATCTATCATGTCACAGTTCAACGAATTCAACCGTATACGCAGAAGTGCTACTTTTATTTAGAGAAACCTTAACCATCCCATTACGAGCATATCCCTTTTTGACGAAATTTCCATTCTTGGACAAAATCAGTTTTCCTGACTCGTACGCCACCTTTATCCTTAGTTTACCTAAAAGGTCCCCATAAACTAAGTTTAGCCTCATGTCTGGGACGTGCAGGACATTTGTTAGAATCACTTTCTTTCCAGAGGTGAATATTAGTTCTATAGTTCCTTTACCAACAACTTTCGATCGGACTTCATTACCCATTTGGACTTTTTGACCATTGGTCAATTCCTCATAGGTTTTGAAGGCTGATATGTCGTAACACACATATACGGTAGCAGTAGTATCATACCACTAACAGGGAACTTTTCCTTGGATAGTATTCGCCTCAATGATCATGGCCACAATATCGCCTTCTTCTACTGCACTTGCCTGTTTTTTAGATTTGCGATATCGACAGACTCAAGCATAGTGCCCGATTTTTCATAGACATAGCATGGGCCTTTGAACTTTTCGTTCTTCTTTTGGGCATTTTTCTTGAATTTTCTTTTATTGGGGTTCAAGGAATCGTGAAAAGGTCGAGCAAAGAGCTCTAGATTGGGGGGGAGAGTACAAAGGACTATGCCAAATTAAAAATATAAATGCGGAATAAGAAAGAAATAAACAATGATAGCTCTTATCAAATCAAATAGCAGAAATGAATAGCAACCTCAAATGTACAAGTATTGAGAGGTTGATATAGATGTTGTTCTAAGGACAACCTTACACTAAAAATCAATGGCTGATGGTAGGACAACTTGATTACTAGAACAGTCTGTGTATCAAAATCTCAAACAATTACAGAGGAATAAAGAATAAAACGGAAATAAATTTCTACTGCTATTATAGCATTCACTACATGTGCAAAAAGTAAATTACAATCATTCACCACAAATGCTAAAAAATAAATTACAACATTCAATCACTCAGCCACATTCAACCATCCACCACAACACTAACAATTATATCGGTTCGCTTGTGTGTACACCAACTGTTAGAAAATAGCCACACAACTACTCCAATGCCAATATCCACTCCCTTGGGATATCGGCTTTCACTATGAAATAGGTTTTTCAAGGTTCACCTAAAACATTCACAATTGTGTCTTTCAAGTGAGCTTACATAATTCAAAAACCACACACTCTGAGATTTTCTGGATCACCTCAGACAAACCAAAAATGAAAGATTTCCTGACAATCTTACAAACTAAATACAGAAAATTGAAATGCACTTATCTGAAGATTCTTCTTTTGATGAAGCCCGGTTGAACCGATTCGATGTAGTTGTTCAATGTAGATGTTCAATGTACAAACTCACATATGAAAGGGTTCTTAGATCTAAATGATTTTTAGATTAAATTGACCTAGGCTCAATTGATTTGATTTCAATCTCAAAAAAGGTAAAATCAATATTCCGTTTAAAACAAATTAGAATTGAATAGAGATCCCAAAATCAAATATAAAAAAACATTAAAAGAATCTTAAATGCTAACTAATTTGCTTCTCAAATGTGGGGACAAGTTTTGTTAGAGTAGTCACTTTAATATCTTGGAATAGAATGAAAAACTCTGAAAATCGTCCTTAATTTATAGATAAAAATACTATTCACTCGACTGGCCCAAAAGTCGGTTCGACTGGTCGAAGGACCAATAAGAATTTAAAATTTCGGGCACGATAAGATAAGATTAATCCTCGACTAGTCGAGTGGCTGGCTCAACTGGTCGAGCGGGACCCAAAATGGTTGCTAGACTTTGAGTCGAGCCTTCTCAAGTAGTCGAGCACTATTCACTCGACTGGTCGAGCAGTCTCCAGGACCGGTCGAGGGTCCAACCGAATTTTTGAAAAATCACAACAAACCTTATACTAGTCAAGAAAAATCTTAGACTGGTCGAGCCAATACTTGGACTAGTCAAACATAGGCTAAGACTAGTCGAGAATAAACCCGCAAAATTATATAATGACTCAAATTAAGAAAACAATCAATATGACCTAACCTATAGTCAATCTATGGTCATTCGTACCTTATATGTAAAGATTGAACATTGAAACATCGTTCGCTTCGGTTGATAGTTATCGTGAAGTACTTGAAGCTTGTCATCTTGAAGTACTTTGAAGCTTGTCGTTGTGAAAATGAGCTTGAACTTGAGACTTAAGTTTCAACTTGAGTAAAGTACACTGTTTTAATATATCTGAAACTTGAAAACTTGATCTAGTACTTGAGCTTCTTGTTTATGAACTTTTAGATCTTGTACTTGAGATGCTTGAACTTGAATTTGAACTTCTTGAACTTGTACTTGAGTGTAAGCAAGGATGATATAAAGTTGAGCTACACAAGATACAGATTTCAAGAGGTTTTAGCACTACAAAATTTAACAATCATAGAAGTTAGATAAGATAGCATTTACAAATCATCCTTCTCAGGATTCTTGTTATAAGTGTTATCTACTGCATGTATGTTGGACGAGGTACTCCCATTGTCATTCTTTTTGTCGCGATTACGGGATTCTTCCTCAATTCGAAGATGTTTATGGATTTGTTCCAGTGTATAGTCATCAGTCTTATGCAGTAATTTCTTTCTATAGTCTTTCCACATCGATGGCAGTTTAACGATTATAGCCCCAACTTGGAATGATTCAGGAAGATCAATTTTGATAGCTTTAATTTTGTTTACTATTAGCTATAGTTCTTGGATTTGGGGTAATAGCGATTTGTTATCTACCATGTTGAAGTTAAAATACCTGGCGATGAGGAATTTATTGGTACCTTCTTCTTCAGCCTTGTATTTGAACTCCAGATCAGCCCAGATCTCCTTTGCTGATGACGTCTTTTGGTACAGATCGTACAGGCGGTCGGAAAGCGCGTTCAAAATGTGTCCTCGACACAAGAGTTCATCTTCAGCTCGTTTGGTGCAGGTAGCTATTTGTTCAGATGTGTCAGCTTCAATTGCTTTAGGCGACGGCTGAAGAATAGGATATAAGCTGTAGTAAATCTTCAGTGCTGTCAGAAGAAATTTCAGCTTATCTTGTCATCTCGTAAAATTGGTTCCATCAAACCGCTCAAGACGAATCAAATCCCGATTCATAAACTTGATGGATGATACACTATCGACTTCTATCAGTCAAAAATAATGCTTTAAGATTATTGAAAAATTTACAGAATAATAATTTTTTCTGTAAAATATGGAATCCGAAAAATCTAAGATCTGAAATAAGGACAGGCTGAAGCATGTATAGGACGCTGTCATTAAAGCGTTATTTGCCCATACTCAAGTGAATTGAGTATGCTGATAGGTTAAAGGCAAACCACTTGTAAGATACGACGAGCTTGATGTGGGTCTGCGTTCAACAAACACGAAGGCCCACTAATGGAACTCCGTTACACACAGTATGACAGAATTACAATAAAAGAATATTCTCAAAAAGAAAATAGAAGAGAATTTGTTATTTAGACCACTGCATTGGTCTGTTCTTCAGCTACTAGTTCAGTCCAACCATTCTACACCACACCGCTAGTCTATTCTTCAAGCAATGGTTCAACCTTGCTGTCTTGTTGGAGTATATGAGAGGAGTGGCTATCTCAGTTTGTATGGGTCTGTTGGAATGAGTTGAGAGATGCATTGGAAACCCCCAGCCAAAGTTTATATGGGTTGTGGTGGCTGGGGGTTATGGTCTGGGAAAATTAATTTCATTGATCGTTTTCTAGCTGTTTGAGAAAACTAGCCGTTTATGGCTGTTTTCTAACTGTTGTGCATGAGCCATAACCACTTATGCATGTTAACTGTTGTGAGACAGTAGCTAGCAATTTTCTAGCTGTTGGGTTAGTCATGCAGTAGTTACAGCATGATTTCTGCATTAATGGCATAACAGTTACAGTACTTCTACTACAACAACCATATTTAGCCTCTTGCAGTTACTCGTCTCGCTCTGGTTCGTGCAGGGAGTGACCCTCTGCAACAGGATGCACACGTGAAGTGCAAAGTATGTCACTAGCGCCTATATAGCCACACTGGCTCACATGCTCACGTCCGAGACTGAGCGTGCGGCGCACTGGAACACCGCAAGTTTCATTCTCCTTTGGATCATGTGAGTAAGTATTATAATACTCCAACACTTTTATTTAAATCCAAAAAACTTCTCCTCTTTTTTCAATATAGGACTATTTCCAAAACTCACAAAAAGGTGTTTTTCAAACACTTTTTAATATATATATATATATATATATATATATATATATATATATATATATATTATTTTTATTATTAAAATATATATTAAAAAATCAATATTTTGCAACGGAGATGGCGCACCATTCAGTGATAGAGATTTTATAAGCAGACGTTTGAGCAAATACACAGATGGTATGGTACAGTGACTGTATCATAAGTTATGATACGACCATTTTCACACCACTAATATTTCACACGTGTAGAATACCCGATCCAAGCAAGAGGTGGACCACACCATGAATAAGGCCAATTTGTTGGGTGGGCCCGGTGCAGTGAGTCATACCATTGGCTGTCGATTGATCTTGATGTGGTGTCGACCGATGGGAGAGTGATTGACCTGATTTTCATAAAAGGTGATCGTCATATGGTGTGGCCCACCTTTTACACTAATTGGATATTCTACACGTGAAATTTTGGTGGGTAAGAACTCTGTACCATACTTTATGGTACAGACGCTGTATCTAATCATTTCTCAAATCCAAAAGAAAGTAATGCAATCTTCATGCTTAGTAGGGAGACAACCTCGATAGGTCACCCATGCGACGGCCACATCTCCCCGTCCATCATGATTAGCAAACCCATCTCCCCATCGCATCCATGGGATGCGTTATGCGTGTCACGTATGGTGCATGTGATAAGAGAGACATGAACCCCACTTGGAGAGTCCAACCGTCATTCTGACCATCCATCCCATGATCCTATCCAACCATTCTTGATGGGCCACCGAGCCGATGTAGAGTTGGGTTGCGGACAAATTTCATGGCCAAGATGGCCAAGATCGGAGGCGGAAGTGATCCGGACTGTTATAACCTTAAAACATGAGTATCTCGCAAAACTGATATAAGTTATTTGATGTATCGTTATTGATTTTGGGCAGGAGAACCTACTTTAGCCACCCAACTGGACTATTCTCGATTGCCCACGTTGAATTTGTAAGATTACAAGTGAGCAAGGTAAATAAATTCAATTTATTTCTATTTTTATTATTTATAGTAAAATTTATTTCGTTCATAACTTTGATTCATTGAGCTACAGGAGTTGTATCCAACATAGAAAGTGCTTATAAAAATTAAGAGAATAATATAGTTAAGCTAAATAGGACACTTATTATTTTTAGCCGAAAATCATGAAGTCCAATGGGAACCATGATTGTCTATAAATAGTATATAGTAAGTCATGGCTTCAGGGAGTTTGAGTTATAGTTTAATTCTAAAACTTCTTCCTAAGGTTCGTATTACTATATAAGGGATTGTAAATTGTTTTTTTTTAAAAATTATTATCAATCAATTTATTTGAGATTTTATTAAAATTTATTTCTGTTTTCTATTTATCCTCATAGATTTGAGGCATCTATATGTGTCCCAAGAAGCTAATTATTTCTTGAGGAAGACCTGTTCAACCTCATCATGTTCATCTCTGCGTCATGAGCAAAAACCAAACTAACCGATGATCTTAAAGATGGAGAAAAGTAGTTGAAAGGGGTTTCAATATTCACTGAAGGGGCCAGTTGCGGCTACAATCCAAGCCATTCGTGAATTCAAAAAGTTTTGGGTGGTTGTTTATGGTGTGGGTGTGGCCCATCGAATGACTGGATTGCCTATTTTTGAGGCATCCCATCCTCATGGTGGGGCACACTAATACGTGGGTTTGGATGGAAAACATACAAACATGGACTCCATGTAGGCAATAGTGCATATACAGGCGAATAACTTGTACCCTCATATATATGAATAATGTTTTACCCGCAGGTGAAATGCTTACTTGTTGCAGGTAGTATTCTTCCCATTGCAGGCAATCAGTTCCCATTGACAAGATTTTCATGGTGTAGTTTCAAAAAGATGTAAATGCTATTTCATTCAAGTGTAAACTAGCCGTTTGTTTACTTTTCATGGATGATGATGACTGAGAAATGCCCTCATCTTCTGAGCATGATAAGTTATGGTACTTGTAGTTGCATTGTCCACTTGGACAGCTCAATTGATTGATCTGGACTGTCCATTAAGTTCAAAAAACATTTCATGTGCTACCATGCAAAAAAATAAAATCAAAATCAAATTGTTCTAGTGATCTAATCCATCCTTGATTTGGCCTTATATATTTTTCTATAGTCATTTTTTTTCCATGACATAGATTGGATGGTTACAATCGCCAGAAAAAGTGATTCTTTAGAACCAAAAGCAATCCACAATGAACCCTAACAAATAGACTGTTCAGTTGTTGCTTAGACCTAATTTTGTGTAAATGATCTTATCCATTCATATTTAAATCCATCGATCAAACGGTTAACATTTGTCAGATTAGATCAATGTTTTCATGGTAAATCATGAAATGCTCATTGGACCTATTGAGCAGTCTAGAGATTAATGGATTAGAGTCTCCAAGTGTGCAATCCAACTAGGAGCACTACAACCTATAGTGCACCGATAGCACTAGAGCAATATTTCTCTAAAAATAGTTTTTTAAGTAATTCAACAAAGTAGTTTAAGTGGATGTGAGCATTTGGAATTAGGAAATTCCCAACTGCAACGAATGTAGACAAGTCTGCCATTTTTCAAAATAAAGCAACGATAAAGTAGTGTTTGGAACGTCTGGAAGAAGACCCATTTAGTATATTAAGTAGACTTGTATTGCAGAAGCCTCTTGACTTTCCTTTTCTTTGAAATGCTACATGTCACTGCTCTTCTTTCTCCTAGTCATAGTCATCCAAACAGATGTTGTTTTACACGGCTTTCTAATGTTCCAACCAAATGCACCACAGCTGAGGTAGGTTTTCATCAAGGAATTTGTGTCCCAAACGTCAGAATATTGCATATTAGATAGACTGCGCCAGCCTGATTTTGTCTACGGAGGATCAGGTGGAGGAGAATGTACTTCAGATCTACACCGTGTATCAGGTTCACAGACAGATTTTCACCATGGATTTTCAAAACAGCCCAATCCAAGACTTAGGTCGGCCACACCATATGAAACAATGTAAACTCATGTTTAAAAACTTTAAATTCACGTGATGTGGTTTGCATGAGTCTTTGAGTGTGCTGATTTTCTGAATTCCATTCACCCTGATGTGGTATGTCAGATCAGGGGATTGGATGGCATATACCATTATGGTGGATCCCACAAACAATTTGGACAGTTTTAATGGTGGGACTTTCCATATCCAGTGTTTTGGTGGTGCCCATGCACCTCATGATTGTTTGAATCCGCTTGATTTTTAGTCTGATTGATGAAGTGGATCTCATCCACATAAAGTCCTCCCTACACGTCCACGAATAGTCACACTTCCACATGACTCGGTGTTGTCCCACAAGCCTTTCTCGCTGTTAAATTATGAGACATGGATAGTTGGCATATGGTAGGATTTGATTGGATCACATGCTAAGTACTTAAGCTAATAAGTTTCAAATATAATTTTATGTGGGCTTCATTTCCAACTGATGAGACATAGCTCAATCATACCCAGCATATCCAACACAACTAAGCTACATGGTGTTGGGGTCACCATGCAATATTCCACCCCCTTAATTATAAGGGATAGAAATAGATATTCCCTCCAACTTGCATGGGGCCCAAGCTCCATGATGACAAAACCACACCGATCATAATGGTCTAGAGTGTCCCACTAATGAATGGCTCTCATCACTAAGGGTGGACCCGTAGTTGGAATTTTTATTTTATACATATGAAGAATCCATTTTGTTATTAATAAAGCAGGAGGGAAAAGAATGACCGAAAGAAAAGAAATCGATTAGTTATTCATCAAAGTTTAATTTAATTCAATGACCAAAGTTAGACGAGAATAGACATCGAACAAAAAGTCATTTATTTGCATCAACCTTTCCGGGGGCCCATTCAACACATAGTAAAAAGGTCCTTGTAGATCACGGCCCATGAATCATCTTGCTTGGATCCTTAAGATGTGAGATATATAGAAAGCAAGATCTCTCCCTCCTCCCATGCATGTCCCCATGGAATGGGTTCTCTACAATCTTATTACATTGAGCCTATTTAAAAGCTATGTGGGGCTAACATGATATCCTCTTGAAATTTATTCAGCCTATAATTTTCTAAATCATGCTAAGACATTAGTCTAAAATAAAATTTTAAGAGAAAATTTCGATAAAAAGTAAAAATACAAATATAAACCTAAATCCAACCAGAAAGTTTCAATGATGGTGCTCAATCTCTACTATTTGTTGTTGTGTCCCACTAGAGTCGTGGACCTTGTGCCCATGTGCAATATGAGCTGGCAAAACTGATGAACAGACATTATATGGACATCATGGTGAGCCCCACGCATTAGGTCACAAGCACCGACTTGTAACAGGGGCATCAATCATATGAAGATATTGGCCACATTGGGGCATACGGCCTACTAAAAACTACAGCAAGATATTGGCCATCACATCATATGAAGATGTGACAAGGGCATGTGACATGCACATCTTGCTTTATCAAAGCTCATGGCTTTGCGAACCCAGACTCATCAGCTGAATTTAAAACATCACAGCAAGTTTTATTCTCTTCCTATTACCCTATTTGTTTGTGCACGATCACATCCATCATTAAAACTGATGGTGAGGGGTCCACTCCCACCCAACTTGTGATCAATAAATAACAGCCATCTAATATTAACCACAGTTGTTGGATGTGGGCCTCACAGACCAAAACTAACTGCACGGCGGTTCCGATCCACAAACCCGGCAAGTGGTGGGCCCACAACTAACTGCGCGTGGGTTCCAATTCACAAACCCATCATGTGGTGGGCCCACTCATGGCAACCGTCTGATCGTGCATGTAGCATTTTTAATGATTAAATGATTTGAAAGTTGGGTGCAAAGATGCAGTCAGCTGAGTTTAACCTTCTTGCTCATTTGGCAGCATGGATTTGAACTCCTATGGCATCGTATGGAATTTAGTCCGTTGGGAATAAACAGATTTTAAATTAGAGTTTTGAGGTATTAGTTTGAAAAGATCTCTTTGGGATTTGGATTGCTCTTATCCAAATCCCTCCAATTCCTAGCTATCAAATGCCCAAAAACCGACAAATCCCCACAAAAATTTCCTATTCCATGATGCCAAATGACTCATTTTTGGCTCAGTAAAACCTTTAAATTGCTCTTACATTCAAAGTGAGAAATCAGACAACCTACTTGTTAACCTGCCAAGGCATTAAGAATTTTGCGTGCCGTCCATGTCCTTGGAATTTTATCCAATTTAGATAACTTAGCTATTTGAAGATATAGCCAAGGTTTTTTAAAAATAAAAAAGAAAAAGAAAAAGATAAAAGCCTATACATAGATTTTTATTTTTGGAATAGCGTTTTATCCTGGGGCCCATTTGGTAGATGCCCAAAATTGAGTTTATCTCATTTCAATTGATCATAATTGATTATGTATAGAGATCATTGCTGATTATCAAGATTATCTTTAATCCTTGTAAAAAAGAAGCATGATCTTTAATACATAATCATGACTGACTACAATGAGATGAACTCAATATTAATTAGGAAGAAAAAAAAAAAAAAAGTAAGCAGGAGCGAGGATTGAGAATTGGTTGAAATGTACCCTATCAGTCACCACCAACCAGATTGTACAGCTCTATTTTTCCCTTTATCTAGCCAATACAACCATATCGTTTATTCACAAAATCAGTTTGTTTTAGACAATACCTTAATCCTTGAGTGAGAGAGAGCATTACGTCACGTTGATCTTGTTCCAGTTTTTCTTTTATTTCCCATGGAGATGGTCTAAAGATTATTTACTTGTGACAATCTAAACTTTTTATCATTAAAAAAAGAAAAGGGAGACAATCTAAACTTTTCAATTCATGGGCTATTAATGGAGTAGGAGAAATCGCATTAATTGGACTACCATAACCATCTTATTTTGCTTGATGAATTTGATGTAGAGTGGGTCTCAGCAGGATCAGAGGTGGAAATGATCCGGACCATCAGAACTTGAAATTAGTTGTCTTTCATATTGAGATGAGTTTTTTGACATATTATATATGATTTTAGGGTAGGAAAACCTACACCAGGTTTCTCATGCCGGATTTACGAGATTCCATTAGATTTGCGGTCAAAAGTTCCATTTGTAACTTTTGATCCTTTGAGCTATCGTAGTCATGTCCACCATGAAAAGGGCTTAGAAAAATTAAGAGAATAACATGGTTAGGCCAGATTGTACACTTCCTATTTTTGGCCAAAAACCATAAAGTCTACTAGGAATAGAGGTCATCTGTAAATTGTGAGTTTATTATTTACAATAAGTCACGTTTTTAGGGTATTCGAGTTAGAGTCTAAATATCCTTCCGATGTTTGAAATCTTTATTTAAATAGTTGTAACTTTCATTTTTTTTATGATGATAATGATAATAATTTCGATATTAGGAATTATTTCTGCTTTTATCCCTCATAGATTTGAGGAAGCTTTGTGATGAGTCCAGAGAGCTCCGAGGATTCAGAGTAGTTATCCCCTGAGGAAGACAGTGATCGACCCCATCACATCCCTCCCTACACCAGAATTTGGACCGTTGCCCATTTTATTCTTTGCCATTAAAATTGTGCCCACTACCAATTGAATGATTTGAAATAATATTTGTTAAAGTTCAAATGCCATTTCCACACCCAAACCATGCCCGACTCATATAATAAATCGGTTGAGTTTGGGTCTTTCTATACTTAAGACTCGGCTTATACAATAAATGGGTTGGCTACTTTTGACTTCCACCCCAGTCACAACCGGCTCAAATTTTAAGGAGTTGGGTCTGGCTCCAAAAATTTGACCCAGTTCTTAAATGGGTCAGGTCCAACCCCCCCCCCCAAAAAAAAAAAAAAACCATTTTCACCCCTAGCTGTAGCATCATTATGGTTTTGTTAGTACGTGGGCAAATGGGCTGCTGTGTTAGTGAATGCAAGATTTTCTTGACATGGAGAAAATTCCGCTACATGTCGATTAATTGGAGGTTAAGATTGTCAGTCTATCTGATTAAGGGGTTATGCTCCTGCACATTCACTCCAGGCCGCCAGATGAATGGCCTGAAACTCACATGTTTTCCTTGTGAACGAATGTACGGCGTTTGTTTCTGGCGAATACTGAAGCGTGACTGAAAATAGGACCAGAGCACCAACGCCGGTGTCCCCTTCTATCCTGACGGAAAGTGGGAACGCACCCGCATATGACTTGGCTCTCAACCAGTGATCTAAAATCCAGACCAGAGATCTTTCCCATTGGATTTAAGTCAAGCCTTTCGTGTTCTAAAAACCGCCCTATATGGTTTGAATGAGAGTGAATTGATAGTTGGTGTTGGGAAGGAAAAAGGACAAGTCTAGAAACTTAGCACTAAAAGAACTGACATTGCTCACATTGTCCGAAGCATTAAACAACTGAAAATAAAATGTCAGAGACTTAGCTTGGATCTGTGTGATTCGAATCCCGACCGAAGCTGAAAAGTCAGGAACCATAGGCATAATTTGAAAGACGCACGAAGTTGACTCGGCCAAAGAGTCAGCAATGTCTGAAGAGACCGAATGAGGTCCTAAAAGCTAAAAGCCACCTGACCGACCATAAAACTGACTCACGAAAAGGCAGTTAGTGTTGGCTATCAAACTAAGAAGGAACGTCAGTATTAACCTGACTCTATTTCGTCCGACAGTAGGCAAAGCTCTCCCTTTGTAAGCCAGCTAAAACAGTGATATATGCTGAGGCCAAGCCAAGTGGTGCGGTGTAATATTAAATACCGTACTAACGTATTATGAGAGGATCCGACCCCAAAAAACTCAGGATCGGAACATATCCATAAACAATCGGAAACTAAATCAAATCTCTCGAAAATACGGGAGAAAATCTCCGTACGCTGGGACTTCTTATGCTTATATAAAGAAGGTTCTCCAGGAAACAAAGATACGCAAGAAAAACCCTAGAAACTTCTCTTCTTAAAATCTTACTAACTTAAGCATCGGAGGTTCCCCAGCTCTAGCAAGGGCTCTCTATTCTTTGTGTTTCAGAAAAGAAGATTGGAAAAAGACGGATCCAGTTTTTTGCGTCAACAGTTTGGCACCGTCTGTGAGAAACGATACAAAAAGTCATTTTTTCACATTCTACCCAAAGAGCTCTATAAAGCATCTTTAATGGAAAGAACTACGAGAAGAACGGGCCCTAAAGAGCCAAGTGAGGCTACCACCATTGGAGTCGGCCCTGGACAAGCAAGGACAAGCGCGGCTGGTGCAACCCAGGGGGCTTAGAATCAACCCGACAACCAAGTTTCGTCCCTCGTCCCGCCGTTTTCGAGACAACTAACGGTCAGAGAAACTGAGAGAATGAACGGTTGGATCGAAAATTCAAAGAGCTCAGAGCTGATGTGGCTGTTATGAAGCAACTGTTGGAACAAATGCACCATCAGTAAATGCAACAGTTTCATCAAAGTCAAGTAGTAAATGCCCCACATAAAGTGGCTGACCCTCAGCCCACCGGTCCGCGATCTTTCCCCCAGCCGAGTCAGCCCCATGGTCCGACCGAACCACCGCCTGCTCATTCGGCAACGGCCGTGTTGCCCCCCACTGATCTCTGACATGAGATAGATTGGAGGAGGCGTAACCGGCTTCCGGATGAGAGCGTGGCTGAGAGTGACGAACCCTGGAAAGCAGAGCCCCAAGACTTCAAGAAAGAGGTACGTGAGGAGATGGCGGATATGAAACGGGGTCGAGATATATGACAAACTCTGCTAGAAGAAAAAATATCTCCTT
Organism: Magnolia kwangsiensis; assembly: GCA_037074715.1. Taxonomy (NCBI): domain Eukaryota; kingdom Viridiplantae; phylum Streptophyta; class Magnoliopsida; order Magnoliales; family Magnoliaceae; genus Magnolia; species Magnolia kwangsiensis. The sequence goes on along the minus strand of CM073576.1, from coordinate 32,862,984 downwards.
TTATTGATGAGGTAATACAAGCTCAGCTACCGGAAAGATTTCATCTCCATAAATTACACCTTTCACCGGCAAAACCAACCCGACTAAACACCTCGAATGCTTTCGGACCTATATGGAATTGCACGATGTTTTGGACGCTGTGATGTGTCGGGCTTTTTCTCTTACCTTAGCAGATGTGGCTCGCATTTAGTTCAAACAGTTAAAACCAAAGTCGATCAGTTCGTTCGCCGAACTCAGTGAAGCCTTCCTCACCAACTTCATTGGCGGAAAGAAGAAGTTAAAACCCCCTGCCCATCTGAACAACATAATTCAGAAGGAGGGAGAGCTACTGAAAGATTACATTAATCGTTTCAACTTCGAATCAGTACAAGTTCGGAAACATTTGGAAGAAACAGCACTCAATTCGATTATGCAGGTGTGAGAGACAAGCCCTTCCTGACATCGGTAGATAAAAATCCACCCATAATACTGGCCAAGTTTATGGCTCGATCAGATAAATATGTTGATGCTGAGGAAACCAGGATCTTACGAGAGGCTTCCCAAAACGTAAAAACCTCAGCCAAAGAGTCAGCCAAAAAGAAGTTGACTCGGCCGGGGGAAAGAAGCATAAGGACGACCAAAATCGAGACGATCGAAAATCGAGCAAACGTCCCGACATAAAGTTTTCCACTTATACTCCACTCAACAAATCACAGGAACAAGTGTTGATGGAGATCAAGAGTGAGGGATTCGTTAATTGGCCCGACAAAACAAAGATAAGTATTGCCACTATCATCATGATCACGGGAATAACACGAGTGACTGTATTCATTTGGAGGAAGAGATTTGAGTGACTCATCTGCGAGGCCGACTCACAGAGCATATCGAAAAGGCTGGAGCGTCAGAGGTCCGCCTAGTTGACAACCGACCAACGAAAGAAATCCAAACTATCGTTGGTGGTCTCCGAGGCGGAGGCGATTCAAATAATACCCGAAAGAATCACGTCAGGAGTATAAGCCAACCTGAGTCTGAACTCTTAATCATCAGTCGACCTTCAAAGGAAAGAAAGAAAGAAAAGTACTGTGTCATGTTCACCGATGAAGATGCTCGAGGCATCCATCATCCTCATGACGATGCCCTAGTTGTCACTCTGACGATCGCTAATCAAAAGGCATTTCGTATATTAGTCGACATAGGATCGTCAGCAGATGTACTGTTTACCCAGGCGCTTGATAAAATGGGAGCGAAACGATCAGCACTACGACCGGTTCGTACTCCATTGATCGGATTCTCGAGAGGACAAATACTCCCGGAAGGAATCATCTCACTACTGCTCACTGTCAGGAGTCCTCCACATCAGACGACTATAATGGTCGACTTCCTGGTAGTTGATCAATCGTCCGTCTACAATGCTATACTTGGCCGACCTTCTTTGAGTCTACTCCAGGCCGTACTATCTACATACCACCTCTCTATGAAATTTTCAACTGATTCGGGCATCGGAGTTGTCAAAGGAGATCAGTAAGATGCGAGACGATGTTATGCAACAGCTGTAAAGGTACCTACCGAGAAAGCTTAAGCCGAGATATCGACAATCGAATCACTGGATCCTTGAGTCGAGACGCACGAACGAGGGCAGCCAGTCGAAGATCTCATTTCGGTACCCTTGGTCGGAACCGACACATCGAAAATGATACAGATTGGCTCGTCCCTTCAATCACCATTAAAAGACCGTCTGATATCTCTGCTTCGACGATATGCCGACATATTTGCATGAAGTCATGAAGACATGCCGGGGATCGACCCTTCAGTAATCACTCACCGACTTAATATCGATCCGACATATTGACCTGTTCGACAAAAGCGATGTCCTCTCGACCCAGAAAGGTACTCCATCATTGAAGAAGAATAAACTCCTCAAGGCAAACTTCGTAGAAGAGATATACTACCAGGAATGGGTAGCTAATATCGTACTTGTGAAGAAAGTCAACGGACAGTGGCGAGTGTGTATTGATTATACTGACCTAAACAAAGCCTACCCGAAGGATAGCTTTCCTCTACCGAGAATAGATCAGTTGGTGAATAGTACTATGGGGCACGAGTTACTTAGTTTTAAGGATGCATATTCAAGATATAATCAGATTATAATGAATGAATCCGATAAATCAAAAACTACCTTTGTCACGGACAAAGGTCTTTATTGTTACCGAGTAATGCCTTTTGGTTTGAAAAATGCTAGAACAACTTACCAGAGATTAGTAAACAAAATCTTTGCTTGGTTAATCGGCCGAACCATGGAAGTATACATAGATGACATGCTCGTCAAAAGCATATATGCAGCCGACCATATAGCCGACCTAGAAGAAATGTTATTGATCTTGCGCAAGTTACACATGAAGCTGAACCCAAGTAAATGTGCTTTTAGTGTAAGCTCGAGAAAATTCCTCAGATTCTTAGTCAGCCAGCGAGGGATCTAAGAAAACTCCGAGAAGATCAAAGAATTGCTCGATATGGAATATCCAAAAGATGATTAAAGACGTATAAAGATTGACTGGACGAGTTGCGCCACTTAATCGCTTCTTATCCCGAGCTACTGATAAATGACTCTCATTCATCAAACAATTGAAGGGACAACAAACATTGGATTGGACAGAAGAATGTGAAACACCGTTCCAACAATTGAAGTCATATCTCGGTTCTCCACCTCTCTTATCAAAGTTCGAACCAGGAGAATCTCTGTTGTTATGCCTTGCGGTGTCTAAGGCAGCGGTTAGCTCAGCTTTAATAAGAAAACATGAAGGATAATAATTACCGATTTACTATGTCAACAAGGCACTCTTACCAGTAGAAACGAGGTATCCACTCTTGAAAAAAGTGGCCCTGGTCTTGGTCGTCTCCTCGTGTCGACTTCGGCCATATTTTCAAGCCATACCATTATCGTTATGACCGACCTTCCACTACTACAGATCCTACAGAAACCAGAAGCATCCGGTCAGCTTACAAAATGGGCGATTGAACCTAGCGAGTTTGACATTCGATACAAGTAGAGAGTGGCAATCAAAGGTCAGGCCGTAACAGATTTTATTGCTAAAGTCACAGCACACAATGACACAATTGTGACCGAGCCAGTTGAAAGATCGATGACCGCTTTACCCGAGTCATCACTCGATCCCACCCCTTGCAAGCTATTTGTTGATGGCTCCTCCAACTCTAAGAAAGCCGGGCAGGAGTGGTACTGGAAACTCCCGATCAAACCAACATGCAATATGCCTTAAGACTTGGATTTCAAGCCTCGAACAATACAGTAGAGTATGAAGTACTTTTACTCAGCCTCCGACTCGCGGCCAGTCTAGGTGTAACGCATCTCGAAGTTTTTAGCGATTCTTAGTTAGTTGTCAATCAAGTCACCAGTGTATTTCAAATACGAAAAGAACAGTTGAAAGCGTATATGGAGAAAGCTAAAAAACTGATTGGTGACTTTCAGCGTTGTATCGTCACTTGTATCCCTCGAACAGAAAACACCAAAGCTGACCTACTAGCGAAACTCACCTCTACTGATGAAGACGACATACCCAGGTCTGTCTCGATCGAATACGTTGTTAAACCGAGTATCTTAGAATTAGATAGTTCGATTGTACTCGCCATAAATTCGGGATCTACTTGGCTTGACCCGATCGTCCGATATCTCGACAGTGGAGAGTTGCTTGAAGATCGTGCTGAGGCTCGGCGATTGAAGATCCGAGCCTCCCGTTATACAATACTCAATAGAACACTATATAAAAAGAGTTACTATACTCTGTTACTATGGTGTCTGAACCTCAGTAAAGCTGACTATGTATTACGGGAGATCCATGAAGGAATTTACGAGAATCACTCAGGATGACGGTCTCTCGCACATAAAATCTTACGTCAGGGATACTATTGGCCAACAATCCATCACGACGCTCGCAAGTTCGTCCAGAGATGCGATAAATGCCAGCGATTCGCGGTCATTCCGAGACAACCTCCTGAAGAGCTAACTCCCATGACCAGTCCTTGGCCCTTTATGCAATAGGGAGTCGACATCATTGGACCTCTCCCTATAGGAAAGGGCCAAACTAAGTTCGCAGTCGTGGCAGTAGATTACTTCATAAAGTGGGTCAAGGCAGAATCGTTGGTGAAAATAACCGAACAAAATATTACTAACTTCGTATGGAAGAACATTATCTGTCGGTTCGGCATACCTCGGACTATTGTAACCGACAACGGGAAGCAGTTCGACAACAGGAGTTATCGCGAGATGTGTGGTAATCTCAGAATAAGAAATGTGTATTATTCGCCACACCATCCTCAGACGAATGGGCAAGTTGAAGCAATTAATCAGATCATTAAGCAGCATCTTCGAACCAAGATAGACCGAGCCAAAGGAGCATAGGCCGAGGAACTCCCAAAGATATTATGAGCATATCGAACTACAACCCAAACTGCCACAGGAGAAACTCTTTTCTCCCTTGCTTATGGCACGGAAGCCGTCACACCAGTTGAGATCGGGATGCCAACGGCCCGAGTCAGCTCATTCAATGAAAGAGAAAACGAAGAACTTCTAGCACTCGGACTTGACCTTATGGATAAACAAAGGGAAAGAGCTCGACTACGCATGATGGCTCGGCAACAGCAAGTGGCTCGGTTTTATAATGCCCGAGTCAAGGTTATGCATTTTCGAGTTGGAGACATGGTTCTCGAGAAATCTTTCCTGAACACCAAGGAAGTTGGTTCAAGCACATTAGGGCTCAATTGGGAAGGACCTTATGTCGTCTCAAGCACTATTCGGCTAGGGACATATCGATTGGAGGACTTGACAGGGCAGCTGCTACCTCATCCATGGAATGTCGAACATCTAAAGATCTATTACCCTTAAAGTCGATATGGTAAAGCAATGAAAAAGACTCAAAGATGACAAACATGTAAATTGATTAAATGAATAAAAGAAAAACTGAACGAATTCATTTATCAGACTGTTTATTACATCGGGTTACATCTTACTTCAGCAATACATAAACTAGATTAAGAAAGGGTTACAAGAAAAAGAAAGATCGGACATAACGAATTGTTCTCTCGGCCAAAACTGCCCCTAGGCTAGACCGATACTAGCGTGAGTGCCAAAAATGAAGCCGATGATGGTGCTGAGAAGATGCTGGTGGGAGTGTCAAAAATGGAGCCGATGATGGTACCAAAATAGAGCTCGTGATGGTACCAAAAGACCGAGCTCCGAAACCCATCAGGCATCACTCGGAGCGACCTCTGGAGCAGGAGTTGTTTCAGACTCGGCCACGGCGCCAGTAGCAGTCTCAGCGACTCCGCCAGATCCTCAAGAGGGCCTTCTTCATATCTCGAGAGATCAAGGTTAGGAAAATACTGCTTCATCACTTAGATGCAAGCAAAATGTTCGCTCTGATATAAGCAGTCCCTCTCATCCTCAAACTCTGGAGACTCGAGAAAGTCTTTTATGGCCTTCTCCTCGACCTCTTTCTTAGCCATCTCGAGCACCCCTCTTGTCTCAGCTTTAAGCCAAGTCATCTTTTCCTCGGAGGCTTCACGAGTGAGTCGATGCCGCAGACTCTCATCCTGCGCTTCTTTCAGTAGGAGAGTCATCCGAGCGCACTTAGCCTTACCATCTCAAGCCACCTTTTTGATAATACTCAACTCTTCAGTCAATCGACCGACCAGACCTGAGGAGATTTTAAGTTGAGCCTCCCCCTCTGCTGCTCTTTTTCGAGCCGCTTCGACCTCCACCACAGCTCTCTGAGCCTTTTCAGCCTCAGACAGATCTCCGCTAGCTTTCAGCAGGCAAGGAGCAAGCTGTATATATTAAAAAAAAGTCAGAATAATGACGTAAAGGATGAGAAACTGAGAAATAGTTTTACCTCAAGCAGAATCTTCGTTGCATGAGCAAGTACCCAACTCCTGGGGGCTTTGAAGAGAGAGCTGAACTCTTTCTCTCTCCCGCGAGAGATAGCCCAAGGGACCATGTCCGTCACAGTCCTATGGAAGAACGATTGATCCTGTGGGTCTGGTTCCCCCTTAAAGTCTCACCCCTCTGCTCTTCCCTTCGTCCAGGTCCTGAGACCTACTCTGCAATAGGTCCTGGCTCGGGAGTTACCCGGGACTCGACAGGAAGAGTGCCCGCATCATCTGCCCTCTCTTCGGGGTCAGAGAGAACGACGACGGACGGAGCAGAGGAGATCGAGACAGATGGCCCTGTGGCCGAAGGAATGATTTTTACCCTCTTTGGAGGACGAGGCTCTGACAGAAGCACCGATCTAGGAGAAGCCTTCAACTTGGATGATGGCTTTAGAAGAGGACGAGCTTCAGCCATCTCTACGACAAACAAAGAGCAAGATCAAAAGAACTTAAGAAGAATGAATGATGAGACTAGAGTAACCGGAAAGTACCTGTCACGGATGAGTCCAAGCCCGAAAGAAGAAGACGCTCAGGTTGTAAGAGTAACTTCCAAGACCGATCTTTCGGACTTATCTTCCACAAATCTTTTATCCGAGCTAAGGCATTTTCTTCTTGAGAATCACTGCAGAATGAGCATGGTCAGACTTAGAAGGATTGTAGAGTGAAAAGACAGATAAAAGAGCATGTCGAGTCACCTACTTCAGAGAAGGCCCGAGGAACGAGAGGTTCGAAAAGCCAAGGCTCGACAGTCTCCCAACGGCCGCAGACCTAAAACCACTTCTCTTTCCAATGCTTGTTAGAAGTAGGAGGGTTGGTTATTAAAGAGCCACCCTTGTTCCGTCAAGCGAAGTGTGCGGCTGTACTTGGTATAGATAAAGGAACTCGTCCATGGACAGCGAAGGTTGTTCAGTCTCAGCCCATAACACTGCACATCCGAACAAGTTTCTCCATCCGTTTGGAACTAACTGTTAGGGAGTAATTTGGAGTTGGGAGAGAAAATCTCAAGCAACGGGTTGCAAGGTAACTTGAAAAATTGTAACCATCCTAGGAGGGGGATGGTCGGGCAATTCATTCGGAAGCAAAAGTTGAAAAATTACTGAGTCAGGAACATGATACCCGACTCTGATCTTATCCAGATCCACCTCTGTTAAGACCGAGGGGATTGGCCATTTTTGCTCATCTCCGACCCCTTCACTCTCAGTATCTTCTCCTTTGACAGCCTCTCCTTCTTCAGCTGTTGATTTTACTAACCAAGCTGATCTTCATAGGGGAACCGACTTAGCGGATCCCCCATGCTCGGTCCATACCTGCCTCCTAAGAGGGGCCGACTCAACCATCTCTTCTGATTCTACTTCCTCTTCCATAATATCTCCAAAAAAGTAAGGCGTACGTCTACCAGGAGCATGTCTCAAGCCAGAAGGTCCCACTAGAGCAGAACATTCTGCTGAAGCCCCACTGGACTGCCTAGCATTAAGCTGGAAAGCTTCATTGGCATCCATTGCCATCTTTGCCAGCAGGGAAGGTGATTCCGAGACATTCCAGAGGTGTCTTGTTTCACCCTCATCACCGAAATTTCTCTCCCGGGGATTCAAAGGCTGCATTATCGCTAGAGGGAAGGGAGAAGACTCACCGGAAAGGCGAAAGGCACATGAAGAAAAAAGGATGAAACGATGAAATGAAACCGATGGGTTGAAGCACAAGAAAGGAACAGCGATGGGGGAAAAGAAAGGAAAGAAAAAGGAAGGAGAGACGAGGAAGAAGATCGAGCACGGGCGTGAAAATGGAAAATTTGGGCCCGCCCGACCTTTCATAGCCAAGCCACGTGGCGAGGCGTATTAAAGGAGGAGTCGAATCGATGCTGCATCGACTCCCCTGCTTGACACGTGGCACACGTCCACTGACGCCGGTAACGTCTTTGCTACGTGTCCGATGCTCATAAGTCGATGAAGCGACCTGACGGCTGTCCGCTCGTGTGACCTCGAGTAACGAAACATCGTACATTGAGGACGAGACAAGAAGCAATAAATGTTCCATCATAACTTCGGTTCCCAAGATAAACCGACTAAGAAAATCGTTACTCCTTTGTGTTGACACGGCTAACACAAGGAGTAGGGGGCTTACTGTTGGGAAGGAAAAAGGACAAGTCTGGAAACTTGGCACCGAAAGAACCGACATTGCTCACATTATCTAAAGCAATAAACAACTGAAAATAAAATTTCAAAGACTTAGCTCGGATCTGCGTGATTCGAATCTCGACCGAAGCTGAAAAGTCAGGAACCATAGGCATAATTTGAAAGACGCATGAAGTTGACTCGACCAAAGAGTCAGCAACATCTGAAGAGACCAAGTGAGGTCTTATAAGCTAAAAGCCACCTGACCGACCATAAAACTGACCCACGAAAAGGCAGTTAGTGTTGATTATTGGATTAAGAAGGAACGTCAGTATTAACCTGACTTTGTTTTGTCCGATAGTAGGTAAAGCTCCCCCTTTGTAAGCCAGCTGAAACAACGATATATGTCGAGGCCGAGCCAAGCAAAGAAGGTGTGGTGTAATATTGAATACTATACTTACGTATTGTGAGAGGATCCGACCCCGAAAAACTCGGGATCAGAACATATCCATAAACAATCGAAAACTAAATCAAATCTCCCGAAAATACAGGAGAGAATCCCCGTACTCCGGGACTTCTCATGCTTATATAAAGAAGGTTCTCCAGGAAGCAAAGGTACGCAAGAAAAATCCTAGAAACTCCTCTTCGTAAAATCTTACTGACTTAAGCATCGGAGGTTCCTCGGCTCTAGCCAGGGCTCTCTATTCTTTATGTTTCAGAAAAGAAGATCAGGAAAAGGCGGATCTAGTTTTTCGAATCAACAGTTGGACTTGTAAATCCATTGGTAAACTGCATTAAGCACATGTCACTCTGTATGTGTGTGTGACTAATGAGGTTATAATCAAGGCACGTCTCGAAACTATTTCCAAAACCCTCTCTGGCCTGGTTCCAGCCCTATGCCATTGTTAATTTCTGAAATGGTCACCTCTAATAAGGGTAAGACCAGTCACATATACACTACCCTAGCCAACAAGTTTTTGGGTTCATTAGTCTGGATTGGTTTTTAGGACATTGGTCTCATCTGAAAAAGGGTAGGTGACAAACATTTGATTCATGCGGACTGGGGTGCCACCTTAATTAGTTGTCCAATGGAATACTATAGGTTCCTTTAAAACTGAAATATCATAGATAAGAAATAACAAGAATATTATTTAGAAAAAGCTGATGCACATTACGGTCAGTACTATATCAAAGATGAATTCACTCACATAAAAAATATCATTAATGCACTGGGTCTCAACAACTCTACCCCTAGAATACAACATCTCTTTTCTCCAATAAATGGCTTTGATTAGGTACATGTATAATCAAAACTACGCAAATCCAAGGTTGGTTTTTTTTTTTTTTAATTTGCCCAAAAGAAAGAATGGATAAAAGAAAAGAATACAAGAAGAAAATTCAAAGAAAAAACTAGAGGAAATGAGAAGCCTTTATAAAAAGATAAAAAATAGCCATGGGTCTCAAGGTACATGCTGGCAGTGATGGGGCTTTCCTCCTCAGTTCAGAGGAGATGTAGTGCTGATCGGATGCCACAAATCCTGGCATTACAGCACTGCTCGACCAGTCGAAGGCACTGCTCGATCGGTCAAGTAGGCCGCTCGACTAGTCGAGTGGTGCTCGACTCAAAGTCCAGCGAGCTATTTGTTTTAGAATTCCGTGGGGCTTAACCAGTCGAGGGTTATGTTCTACCGGTTGAGCACCCGGCTCGACTAGTCAAGAGTTACACAAATTCAATCCGGATTTGGTGCAGATTGTGTAAATCTGAGGCAGTTTTGCAAGAGGTGCGAAAGGGAGTTACATAAACTATAAATAGGGGTCCTAGGGTTATTCTAGAAGAATGCATGAGGGTTTCCTAAAGCTATTTAAAGGGTTTCTAAAGGGTTTTAGGGTTATCAAATGTGAGAGAAAGAGAAAAAGAGAGAGAAGAAGCTTGTGGAAGGGAGGGTTCTGCTCGTAGAGATGATATATTTCGTAGTCGATGTCTCAGTGCTTCTATATCCTCATGATCAATGATATCTCTCCATTTCTTTATTCTCTTATTGTTCATCCACTCCTACATGAGTGAAGAAGGTTTGATCCAAGCGGTGTGTGCTTGTGATCGATTATAAAATTCTACTTCATAGTGAATGGTTGCTTTGGATGAGGTCCCATGGTTTTTACCTCTTTGAGGGTTTTTCACATAAAAACTCTTGTGTCGTGTGGTTTATGCTTTGATTTATTTTATTGCTTTATTATCCCATAATTCTGGTATTTTTGAGAGGCAAGATCTTAAGGTTTTTGTGCAATGCTCCCAACAAAGTGGTATCAGAGCATTCAGGTTGGTTGAACGGAGTGAGATCGGTTCTGAATTATAGAAGGTGTCTCATCAAAGATGATCAGTCTCAATGGTTCTAACTGGACCATTTGAAAGGCTAAGATGGAGGACTTGTTTTATTGTAAGGACTTGTATGCTTCAATTCTAGGCATGTCAGCAAAGTCAAAGGATATGTCAGATGATGATTGAAAGAACTTAGACCAAAATTTTATAGGATTTATTAGACAATGGCTGGACAATTTCGTATTCCACCATGTATCTACAGAGACCTCAACCACTAGCCTTTGGCTGAAACTACAAGGGTTGTATGAGAGGAAGATAGCCAGCAATAAAATTTTTCTGATAAGACAACTTGTGAATCTCAAGTTCAAAGATGGTGGTTCTGTGGTTGAGCGCATGAATGAAGTCAACAATATATTGAACCAACTCTCCGCTATAAAGATAGTCCTGGACGATGAATTACAAGCTTTTCTACTACTTAGCTCTTTACCTGATAGTTGAAAAATATTAGTGGTGTCTCTGAGTAACTCCACGCCAGATGGAAAGGTGTCCATAGAATAGGTAACTAGTTGTCTCTTCAATGAGGAGACAAAGAGGAAGTCTCAGGGGTCTACTTAGCAGATCATAATGTTTGTCTCACTACTACGAGTCAGGACACCGACTGGGTGATAGACTCGGGAGCCCCATTTCATACGACTCCATGTAAGGATTTCTTCACAAGCTACAAGTCAGGTGACTATGAGACCATGAAGATGGAAAACTCTAGCATATTGAAGATCGTAGGGGTCGGTGATATTTGTGTGAAGACCGATGTGGGCTGCACATTAGTTCTCAGAGATGTGAGGCATATTCCAGACCTTCGCCCCAACTTGATGTTGACAGAAAGGTTAGATGATAATGGCTATGAAAGTCGATTTGTTGGTGGGCACTAGAAGCTCATCAAGGGTTCATTTATTGCAGCCAGATGAAAGAAGTATTGCACCCTTTATAAGACAAATGTCAGTATGTACAAGGGTGGATTGAACGCATCAAAAGATTCAGCTATTGACATGTGGTACATGCGTCTAGGACACATGAGTGAAAAAAAGGCTTCAGCTACTAACAAAGAAACGGCTCCTTCCAGACGTGATAAGTATACCTCTTAAAACCTGTATTGATTGTTTATCAAGGAAACAGGATAGAGTTTCATTTGTTAAATCTAATTCTCATGTTAATAAATTAAATGCATTAGATTTGGTTTATTCTGATGTTTGTGGTCCTATGAGGACAAAAACCTTGGATGGGGCATTGATTTTGTCACTTTTATAGATGATGCATCTAGGAGGGTTAGGGTTTATACTTTTAAATTCAAGGACGAGGTCTTTGGTGTGTTTAAATTGTTTCATGCTATGGTCAATAGAGAGATAGGTAGATCATTGGAGTGCATCCGCACTGACTATGGTGGTGAATATATCGGCAACTTTCATGAGTATTGTAAGTCCCTGGGTATACGGCATGAACAAACGGTTCTCTAGACCCCTAGCATAATGGTGTGGCTGAGCGAATAAATTGTACCATTGTAGAGAGAATCAGATGCATGTTATCCCATACGAAGTTGACCAAGACATTCTAGGGAGAAGCAATGCACACGGAAGTGTATTTGATAAACAGGTCTCCATCAGCCCCATTTAATGGAAAAGTACCCGAGAAGGTGTAGACTAGACAAAATCCATCGTACGGCCATCTCAGGGTGTTTGGATGCAGGGCATCCATTTAGGTACCAAAGGACAAGAGGTCCAAGCTCGATATGAATATCAGGCAATGTGTATTCATGGGGTACGGTGATGAAAAGTTCGGCTACAGATTATGGGATCCGACTGAGAAGAAGCTCGTCAGGAGCAGAGATGTGATTTTCTTTGAAGACCAATGTATTGAAGACATTTGTAAGCTAGAAAAGACGTGGCCTAGTTCAGGAGAATTTGAGGATATGGATCCGGTTATTCCTTCCGTGGTGTCTGATGATGGAGGAATACAAAAAGGTGCAGAGGATGAGGGAGTTCCTACAGAAGATGGACCGGGGGAGCAGCCCCCACCTGATCCACCTGTTGAGTTACAAGTGAGGAGGTCATCTATGGACAAACAACTATCCAAGAGATACTCACCGCATGAGTACATTATGCTTACTGATGGGAGAGAGCCAGAAGATTATTCTGAAGCCCTAGTCGATGAGCATAAGGGGGAGTGGTTGAAAGTTATGCAATAGGAGATGAAATCATTGCATAAGAACCACACCTATGATATGGTAAAATTTTCTAAAGGCAAGAAAGCTTTGAGCAACAAGTGGGTGTTCAGAATGAAAATTGAGCAAAAGAATTCACAAACGAGGTTCAAGGTCAAACTTGTAGTGAAAGAGTTCGATCAGAGGAAAGTTATAGACTTCGAGGAGATATTCTCACCATGGTAAAGATGACATCCATACGGGTGTTGCTTAGGTTGGTGGCTAGCATGGATCTAGAGATAGAGCAGTTAGATGTTAAAACTGTCTTTCTCCATGGTGACCTGGAAGAAGAGATCTAAATGAAACAACCAAAGGGTTCCAAGTCAAGGGCAAAGAGCATATGGTGTGTAGGCTAAGGAAGAGCTTGTATGAGTTGAAATAAGCTTCAAGGCAATGGTATAAAAAGTTCGACTCGTTCATGTTAAAGCATGGATATGAAAGAACGAAGTCGGACCATTGTGTGTTCACGTGCAAGTTCTCAGATGGTGATTTCTTAGTTCCGTTATTACACGTTGATGACATGCTCATCATGAGTAAAGACATCAAGAAGATTGACAGGCTGAAACAAGAGTTGGACAAGTCGTTTGATATGAAAGACTTGGGCCCGGCTAAACAGATCTTAGGGAAGAAGATAACTTGTGACAGAAGCAGAAGAAAGCTTTAGTTGTCACAAGAGCGGTATATTGAGAAAGTTCTAGAGCGATTTAATATGAATGCAGTGAAGCTAGTCAGTACTCCACTGGATGATCACTTCAGATTGAGCGACAGGCAGTGTCCCAAGATGAAGACAGAGGTGAATGAGATGCAAAAAATACCCTGAGCGTCAGCAGTAAGAAGTTTGATGTATGTTATGGTGCATATATGCCCAAACATAGCATATGCGTTTGGTGTTGTTAGCCAGTATCTTACCAATTCTGGCAAAGAACATTGGACAGCGGCGAAATGGATACTGAGGTATCTAAGAGGCTCATCCAAGTTGAACCTATGCTATGGTGATGAAAAACTTGTGTTAGAGGGCTACATAAATGCAGATATGACAGGTGTAACACCCGTGAAAAATGCATACTTGGGCTCGAGTACTAGCTCGACCCGAAATCGCGTAGAATTAATTTCTATGGAAATTAAGCGTTAGTTAGCTAGCGCAGTGCTAGAGTAGCTGGGAAATAGTCTCTGATCACATTTAATACGTTCTACAAGACCCAAATCGAGTAGAACAAATGACTCTACAATACTCTATAACTTCGGATCAAACTCTAAGCAGGTTTGTTCTCTAGACCGCTTTGAATCTTTGTATTGGATCTATACCGCGCGTCGAAAGTCCGATACCTCCTATCTTAGACCGTTAGAACCGCCTAGCTGGACTTGGCACTCATTTCAAAAATCAAGTCAAACCGATAATCACAGGCTATTTCATTGAGCCCGGACCGAAGAGAGTGCGAATAGGGACAGAATTGGAATTTCAAATTCAAATCTGGCACACGACTTGACGCGTCAGTATTAAGCATTCTGACCGTCAGAATTCATCCAGATTACACCCTCGGATCAGGAGAAATTTCTATTTTATATCATGAGACTTTCAGCCCTGATCTACGTGCGGTGACCGCTGAACTGAAACTGGTCCGCCACGTGCGATCTGCGAACCCTGCCGGACTAAAAACTTAATACGTGCTAGATCTGGTACACAAGAGCTTAAGTCCGATCGCATTCGACCAGGTGACCACCAGAAAGCATCTTTTGGACCAAAACAGCCCCGAAATGGATATGCACTAAGTAAACTTCGTTCCGGAGCCTGTTTTCAGCATTTTTAAGCTTATAAAAGGGGTTGAAACCCTCATTCCTCTTTTCCATTCGAAAATTACAAAACCCTAGCTTTGGGAGAGAGAAAAGGAGAGAGTTTGAGAGAGAGTGGAAGGATTTTTTCCGCCTTCGTGTCGCTGATTGCACGTGCTTCAGCAACTCTTCCCAATCACCTGGCCGGTGATTTCTTCACTTTTTCAGGTATGAAACGACCCTAAAAGTTGCTGATTTAGGGATTACTTGAATTCGTAGCGTGTTAGCTAACGTACTTCGTAAAACAGGTTCTCCTACTGCCGTAGACGAAGCGTATACGCTCCGTTTCAATTCACGAGTCTACAAGACATAAGGTGAGGATTTTAGACTCTTTGATTGACGGTTTACAACGCTTTTAATGTCGTTTAATAGTAGATTATCGACGACATCGCCGTTTGACATGTACAACATGCTCTCCGTTTCCTGTTTCGTAAATTAACGAAGAATATGAGATTTAGGGCATTTTAGTCATTTGTAGGAAGTACAGATTACGTTCATATTTTGTTGATGTCATTGACATGGTTTGTTGTCGCATTAGGAAGTTAGGAATACGTGCATAATTAGTTTGGTGAAGAGATTCGCCTAATTGCGCACTTCGGGTCAACATACTATATGTAGACTTAAGTGTGTAGTGTATGTGTTTGTATAAATGCTTGTATTAGTATGTATTGGATTAAATGATGTTATGAATTAGTTTGAGATGGATTTCTCAATTAATATGCTGACCTAAATGATTTTCTACATGTTGAGTATATGCATGATTTCATTACATGCATGAAATATATGTGTTTGAAGATTTACTTAAGTTAAATGTTATAACATGTGTTAACATGCTCACATGATTGTATTTCAATTTCAATATTCTTATATGAATTGCTGATGTGATTCCATAATTGTTTGGGACTATACTTAGTCCAGGCAGTCGGTAACTGAGCGAATTCGTGGCTGGCTGGTCTTAGCCACGAACGACGCATCGATGAACGCGATTCGTGTTTGGAGTTGGCGGCAGTGGTTAGGCCACGCGAAGTGTTTTACGCACTTCATGTCGTTCGACTTGAGATGCGATCGCGCTAGTCGAGCCCGTCAAGTAACCCAACTGGCCGATGTATGTTCACCCTGTATGAGTCATAACTGCTTGAACCTAGGGTACTGAACTTACCATTGTAAACCCTGATAACCATGGTACCTTGATCCACGAAGACTCATGAGCCGGGCATGGTGGTATGGGACACCGTGGTTGAGCTGTCGGCCTATGCTGGGGCCACAAACCTTCCCGTAGTGACCAATGAGCACCTAGACTCATGAGCAGATTATGGTGGTATGGGACACTATATTCTAGCTGTCGGCTTACACTGATCAGGTGACGAGTCCTTTGTAGTGACCGCGAGCGTATTCTGAGTCCACGGGAGGCGACGACCCTTCCGTTGCAGTAGAGTACGGTAGGCTTGTATTGATAAGGTGATGGGGGAGCGGTGCAACGAGTGCGAGCAACAGCCCTGGCAGCCCTTGCAGCGACCTACGAAATATACATCGTATAAGATTACTAGGAGTGACGACCCTAGACAGGATCTGTGTTGGGATTGATACAAGGGAAGTACCTTAGTTTCCCAATCCTGCTATTTGAATGGACTAATAACAACTTGGAAATCATATCACCATGCCATTGCATGTGCCTGGAAGATGTGGAGCACTTGAGGGTCGATTGTATGCCACAGTCGTAAGATGTTGCCGTATGAGGGAGATCGTCGGTGAGGGCATACATCACTTCATGTCATCTTGCATTAACAACAGTGTTAGGATTGTCTGATTTACTGCTTTACTATTATCGCATGATTGAATTGTGAACATGCTAATCTTTGCTCTATGATTCCACTGAGTTGATCACTCACTCCCACGTTACGGGATGGTGCTTGCAACACCCACCAGACCCTGTTGTAGATGCAGGTGAGGCTGAGATCCAGGAGGCAGAGCCAGACTTCGACGAGGACCAGGACGAGTTCTCGTACATGCAGTATCACGATGGCTTTGCGTAGGTGACCTAGATCGATGGGACTTCAGTGGGACCATTTTGGACATTTACTTTTGTTCATGTATATGTATATGAGACTCAGAGATGTATTCATACTTTAGAGACAGATGAGATTTACTTTGTTTTTCCATACCGTGATATATATATTGTTTAGTCTTCCGCTTGCTTTTATCACTGGATCTAAAGTATGAATTGCAGTTTTGGTATACTTTTACTCATGTGAATGCTTTAAATCAGACAACATTGAATCATAATCATTTTTGTTGCATAAGTGATGGTCTGGAACTCGGGATTGAGTTTATACACGACCCCCGATTTTCAGGGTGTTACAACAGGTGGCATAGACTCCAGGAAGTCTATATCAGGGTTCATGTTCATATTTGAAGGAGAAGAGTTTCTTGGCAGAGCAAGCTTCAGAAGGTCGTAGCATTGTCTACGACAGAGGCCGAGTACATTGCAGTCACAAAGGCATGTAAAGAGATGTTTTGGATGAAGAGGTTCCTACAGGAACTTAGCCTGAAGCACGAACAGTATGTGGTCCATTGTGATAGTCAAAGTGTTATACATTTGAGCAAGAATCCAAGTCAGCACTCCAAGTCGAAGCACATAGAGATTTGGAATCACTGGATCAGAAATACTTTGGAACAGAAGGTGTTACAGCTTGAGAAGGTTCACACGGACGATAATAGGTCAGACATGATAACCAAGGCTTTGCTCAAGGGCAAGTATTTTTTTTTTACACACACACACACCCCACACATGCACACCGTGGGATTTCAACACCGTGGTCGAACCCTTGACCTGGTGTTGAAACTCCAAGGAGTCGACCACCCAGGTAAGAGTAAGGACCCTCAAGGGCAAGTTGAGGTTTGTAGAAACCTGGCTAGCTTGAAGAATACGAATTCCTCCTGAGTCAGAAAGGAGGAGATTTGATGGGGTTTTTCTCCTCAGTTCAGAGGAGATTTAGTGTGGATCGGATGCCACAAATCTTGGTATTACCGCGCTACTCGACCAGTCAAGGGTGCTGCTTGACCGGTCGAGTAGGCTGCTCGACCAGTCGAGCGGTGCTCGACTCAAACTCCAGCGAGCTATTTGTTTTGGAATTCCGTGGGGCTCGACCAGTTGAGGGTCAGGCTCAACTGGTCAAGCACTCAGCTCGACTAGTCGAGAGTTCCGTAGATTCAATCCGGATTCAGCACGGACTGCGTTAATTTGAGGCGGTTTCGCAAGAGGTGCGAAAAGGAGTTACCTAAACTATAAATAGGGATCCTGGGGTTATTCTAGGAGAATACAAGAGGATTTTCAAAAGCTATCTAAAGGGTTTCCAAATGGTTTTAGGGTTTTTAAAGGTGAGAAAAAGAGAAGGAAAGAGAGGAAACTTGTGGAAGGGAGGGTTCTACTCGTAGAGGTGATCTACTTCGCAGTCGACATCTCAGCGCTTCTACGTCCTCATGATCGGTGAGATCTCTCCATTTTTTTTATTCTGTTATTGTTCATCTACTCCTGCGTGAGTGAAGAAGGTTTGATCCAAGAGGTGTATGCTTGTGATCAGTTGTAACATTCTACTTCATAGTGAATTGTTGCTCTAGACAAGGTCCCGTGGTTTTTACCTCTTTGAGGGTTTTTCACGTAAAAACTGTTGTGTCGTGTGGTTTATGCTTTGATTTATTTCATTGCTTTATTATCCCATAATTCCGATGTTTTTGGGAGGCGTAAGCCTAAGGTTTTTATGCAACGCTCCCAACAAGCAATGCATTAATGGCATGTCAGCTCATTAATTACTGTGTTAGTGCATGACAGCTCTTTACCACACATACATGAGCATGATGTCACCTATGTAGCGAAAATAAAAGTGGTCATGTTAAAGTCACACCATACTGCATCGAGGCCCGCCAACACTTGTGTGAAGTTACTCCTATGATATACTTTTGATTCTCAATACAGATAACAAATGAGGTATTCTAGCATAAATGTTTTTTTTTTCTTCCCATCTCCTGTCCAACATGGGACTAAAACCAATATAAATATGAAAGAAAAAACCAACACCACAAGATGAAAGGACAAAATATGTTTTTCCTATTTTTTAAATCTCATATTTTTATAACAGTTATTTGATATACTAGTTGTGTATGATACTCAGTATGCAGACACTCAGAAATGGCACACTTAAACTAAATTGTGGAAGCCACCATCGATAAGCTCAATCAAATGGTCCTTAGGTCTAATTCACAGACACTAATTCATTAAAATAAGATAATTTTAACCGTCCAATAAATGCCTACCAATCCAATTGTCAGAAAATCAAATAAGTGCACCTTTTCGTTCACGGTACATCTAAAGCGATACATATATTTTGGACAGCTAAATTTTAACTATGTACTCGGCATTTAATTAAGTAGTTAACAAGTGTATGTGTATCATCCATCAAACCCTTCTAGAATAAATTAATTTATTTATTTACTTTAAATGGTGCTAAGAAACTAGCTTCATATCATCCATGACACGCTTAGTATAAAAACTATATATGAAGAAACTAGTTTGTTAGAGTTGTTCAGCACTTTTTTCGATTTGGATATTTTTATCATGTATGGTGCATGTGAGCATGCTAAAACCGACTGTGCGACTCGATTCTAACCAAACAACTTGATCCCAAGCGCCAATATATGCAAATACGATGACTGGGACCTTATATGACCAAGATCTATGCAGATTGGTTACCTATTCATCCTGTCACAAATTGTTTTATAGAGTGATCAGGCGATATTTAGATGGTGGGGTTCTTCCTCCGAAAATGGGTTCCATTTTTTCTTCTCTATGAAAGGACTTTTCTAATAGCTGATTGTCATTAAACTAAAAGGAAATATTCACCATCAATTGAGGTGCAACTGCAAGAAGCCTTTCTGAATGGAGAACTGCTTATATTGAGATAAAAGTCTAGTGTATGAGCATAGACTAAAATTACAGCTAATTGATTATGACTATTTTTAGGAAAAAGTTAAGCTATGATAAGGAAAGATAAATTACAAGATAATTGAAAGATAATTTGATTGATTCGTTTGGTTGGTATGAGAGGACTTGTTCTGTGGATTTCCTCTTTTATTTATAAATTTCTCTGCTACACAAATACTTTATATCTATTTCTCCTCTTTACTTCAACCGTTACAGTAGCTGAATCATTACCACGTTGGTCTTCCAGATTCTTCTGCCTCTTCATATTCTTCTAATCGTTCCACTTCTCTCAACCGTTGTCTACCTCTTGGGATTCTCCTCTTTGCTCGACTGCTTTCTCTCTGTTGGCTCAACCGTTCTCTTCGCTCGGCTATACCAACTATAATTCCATGAAAAGCGCTCTGTATATCTCTAAAGGTCTTGCGGATGCATACATTTCCCTTACACTAACACGTGCCATTTTCGCATTTGATCTCCCAATAACGGTCAGAAGTAGGGTACAACAAGAGTCTCACTATTTGAAGTGATTGAACCCATGTATTTTCAAGTGCAAGAGTTACATGGGTCCAGCTCCATGGCTTAATGGCAGCCCATGAGGATCTACAGGGCTCAGACAGGGGGGTAGAGGGATTCATGTTGTTGGCTTTTGTTTGATTCAATCACATGTGACCTTTGCGGGCGTGCCAAAATCAATTGTACAACTCGATTCAAAACGAACAACTTGACCTCAAGTGCCAAGATAGACAGATAAGTCTAAAATTACATGGTGGGATAGTCTACTACAACATGTGTGGAAGCTTGGCGAAGTTATAGAATTATGAATACGTCTTAAAGGGGAGTGATTAAGACTAATTAAAAACATAATTACCTACTTAAATTAATTTATCAATTAAATCTAAGAAGGCAAATTAACACTAAGGCTTCCAAGCCAAAGTGAATCCAATCACATTGACTATAAATGATGTTCCAATTTAATAAATGGTTTACAAAGCAAGATAGTGATCTTGTGTGTGGGAAGTACTAATGATTCAACACCAACATTCATCTAATAATGCATTCCTATAATCCAACAAATTAATCCACAAGCATAAATAGAAAAGTTCTCAAATAACATTCTCAAACACAAGCATATATAGTGGTTCAGTTTCCCTACTCTACTCCTAGCGCCAGTCGCATTCTCCTCGAGTCTACCAATATTCACTATCAGAGGTTTTAAATCAGGTTCACATCTAAACTTTACAAGTATACACTCTTGCTAGATTCTCCCTCAGAGAATTAGTTGATTTTCTCTCGGTTAACCAATAACCTTGATTCTAATCCAATGACCTGTGTTTACTCCAACCCAAGGCTCCCATGGAAACTAACATATACGCTCCTGCATACGATGAATTCAGCCCTACACAAGAGCTTAGGTTCTATACAAAAACATACTCGAGTTTGGATCACAAACTCTTACACTCAATCCTACACAAGGAAAGAGTGTATGGACTCATATTTGACAATTTACTTGTCAGATTGAACCCATTTGTAGTGTCTTCTTGAGATGCTTAATCATCAGCTTTTCTTGTACTCTCTCGATCTTTAATACAGATGGTTCAACTCCTTTGATCAGCTACCCTTGCATATGATGCTCTAATGAGGGTAATAAGATAATAAGAGTTGTTTGGTTGAATCTTTTACAACTAAAGGCGTAGTTGATTTTCAAATGGGAATTCACTTAGATGGGCATTCTAAAGGTTTCAAAGGCAAAGGATTTTCCTATTAGATTGGTGTACATCCTCTAAAGAAAGTAAAAAAATAATAATAATAATAATATCATCTTCATGAAAAGCTTGGAATACTCATCGGAGTAATTAAACACATGCAAGATGACTTGGATCCCTTTGGGTGAGAGCCCATAAGTGTTGTGAAGTATTGAGATATGCTGGAGCTTATAACTCACTTAAAAATCATCTCTCAACAAAAAGCTAATTGTAAAATATATAGAGAAAAAACTCCAATGGATCTTTAATGGCTAGCATCGATCGACCTTTGATTGATTAAGCGACCCTTCGATGGGATCAAGAAAATTCAGAATATAGGCATTTTGGTTGCTAGATATTTTTTGCCACCTTCAATCGATCAAGTCCTGATCTTCGATCAATCGAAGGTTCGATTGAGAGGCATCGACAGTTTGTCGATGGGATCGAGCTTCACTCGAAATCTTTGTTTTGGGCTGGAATTTTTACAGCAACTTTGCCCGTCTTTTAACTTGACTTATTGAGGTTTACCAATAAAGGTTAGGATTATCTAAAGGTTAAGGTTATTTTAAGTTTAAAGTTATTGTCACAAAAGCACCTTATTTATCTGTTCTTCACTCCTTGATGCTCCATATCCTCTTATGCCTTCGGTCTTCATCTTTCAATGGCTTAACTAACTATATGACACACAGATTCATTTAATTGACAAACTAGATGTATAAATAAGTGCACTAACAACATTAAATGTGACTGTATATGATCGAGACTTGAGAAGATCGGTCGCTTATTCATCCATTCGCAATATATTTGTAAGATGATTAGGCAAATGTTAAAGGGTGGGGTTTTTCCTCCAAAGATAAGTTGTACCTCGTCTTTCGTAAGAAATGACTTTTATAAATGGAAATAGTCAAACAAAAAGGAAATACTTAAGGTTGATCGCAGGGAGTAACAGTAAGATACCTTTTTGAAAGATGAAGTGATTATATTGATACCGAAAATAGTCTAGCACAAAGGCATAGACTTGGATTATAGCAGAAAATTACCGTTACTAGATTATGACGAAGGATTACCTTTACTCCCAGAATAGAGCTAAGAGATGATAAGGAAAGATAATTTAATTTGTTTGTTAGATTGGTATGAGACAACTTACTTTGCTGAACTTCTTGCTATTTATAGATCTTTGTTGTAACTTCTCTTCAGGTATTTCTCTTCTTTATTTCAACAGTTATAACGGCTAAACTTTTGACAACGATTATTTCATCTTTTTATTCTATGTTGGTCTTCCAGATCCTTTTGTCTCTTCGTGTCTCTCTAACCGTTCTTTTTCGCTCGACCTCTATTCACCTCTTGGACTTCTCAGTCGTGCCTCATCAGCAGATGACGTGTACATCCAGCTTAGTGTTAATTGTACTTTCATAAAAAGCGCTCCAAATATCTATAAAGATCTTTCGCACGCTATTTCTTTCATGTGTAATAACATGTGTCCTTTCCTCATTGCCTATTTCAGGAACAATCCAAAATAGCATACAACACCTGTAGCCCTAAGGTTTGCAAGCCCATGTCTTAAAATGAACTAGCGTAATGGATGGATGGAGCGGATATAACACACACTATCATGTTGGGCCCTGCAGAGATGTTAAAGCATTAATATTGTAGTATTTCTTCTTAGCTAGTCTTTTTCCAGGCCAAAAATTGACGGATTAAGATTGTACTTGTTGTAGACTAATTCTGGTTGAACCAAGAGTAAAGGACACATGTCCTTACAGGGAACAATATACCATGCGAAAGCTATGGTCGAGCTGCCAGAGGCAGTCAAGATGAAAAATATGGTCGACTTGTGAGAAACAATCGACATGTGGTCGAAAAGTGAGTGGTGACCAAGTGACACAGAGCTTAGCCAAGAGAAGAGGAACAGTCAAAAGAGGAAACATAACAAGAAAATGAACTAGAGATAGGATCTTCAACTACCATAACCATTGATAATAAAGGAAGAAATCTACGATATAACTCTATAATACAGTAGAAAAAATTAACAAAGTAAATCATCACAATCCAACATACAATCAAATCAAGACAAATCTATCTTTTATCTTAGTTTATATAGGAGTAGCAGTAATTCTTAGTTATGATTTTTAGTTGTAATCCAAATCTATATTCATACGTTGTATTTATCTTTTATCCAATATCAAGCAGTTCTTTTACGAGATGCATTTTTGTAGTCGCTCCTAGTGATCAATTGTGAGTTTTTCCTTTTGTCTGATTTCACTGGTTTATTTAAAAGTCATTTCTTGTAAAAGGCAAAGCGCAACCCACTTTTGGAGAAAGAACTTCCCCTCTAATTATCGCATGATCATTACAAAATTATATAAGTGGTTGAGTAGGCAACCAATCTTTCAGATTTTGGTCATATACGTTAATATTAGATACATTAGCTTATTTTAATGCTTAGGGTTAAAGTGATCGGTTTGAATCAAGTCGCTATATCGATTCTGGCATGCCCGCAAATAGCACACGTGATAGAAAACAAACCAAGTGCCAACAATTTTTGGCATGCCTGGTGCGACTTAAACAGCTGCTTGGTTGTCATACATATCATTTTGCACTAACTGTATAAAAAACAACAATTTTTTGCATACTCAATTGGACTTTGATTATAATATACTTATCGGTGCATTAATCGTGTGAAATCATGAGCTGAAGGGATAGTCATAATGCTTCCTTAGCTGCTAATGTTATTGTAACTAATGAACCGGTTGTTGTTGCTCAAGAGCAAGAGTTGTAGGTATAATAGGTGCTTGAGTAAGTGAATCTACCACCCAATCTGGTGCCTATTCCATCACCACCAAACCTATATAGGGCATCAACATCTTGGGTTAAATCTCTTAATATTATATCAACAGGGATAGTGGAAGTTCAAAGAGGATTTCATCATTTTGTAGAATTATCATGTCTTCAAGTTGAACAGACACGAGTTCAAATAGAAGCCTTTAATAGGTGGATGGTTAGCCATGCTAATAGCATGGACCGTGTGATGAATATGTTTACCGAAAGGACACCTGTTGCACCTTAACAACAGGTCAACACTAGTTCCATTAGGAATCTAGCACCAATACCCCTGGCACAACTAGTGCCACGGGTTCCCCCTTCACGACGAAACACGTCACCTATCCCTGTTCCAGTGTAAAACGCACAAAATTGACCTCACATGTGGATTTCAGACATCTAGAGCATGAGAATAGGAACCTAATCCCTGAGGTTAGGAATTAAGGAATACTTAAGGGACAACCTTTGCCCACGAATCAACCTTATAATGAGGAGTAATATTAGGTTGGTCCGGAACCACCTCTAATAGCTGCACAACAACATTAGGACCATAATCAATTTGTACAACTAGTCTAAGAAGTAGCAGGTCAAGTTCTATGTCGTACTATTACCTTAATTTACCATAAACCTTATTTGAAATGGATTGATTGACAGTCTTTATTGCCTTGGTCGAGTTTGATGCTTTTTGACCAAGACGGTCGAGTTTAACCAAAATGACTGAATTTAAGATTTTTTTATTAGGATGATTGTGTTTGACCAAGATGGCCGAATTTGTTATTTTTTAACCAAAATAGCCAATTTTGATATTTTTCAATTAAGACAACTGAATTCGACCAAGATTGTTGATTTTAATGTTTTTCAATCAAGAAAGGCAACTTCAACAAAGATGACCGATTTTGATGTTTTCCGACTAAGACGGCCAAATTCGACCAAGATTGTCGAATTTGTTGTTTTTCAATCAAGATGGTCGAGTTCGACTAAGAAGGCTGACTTTAATGTTTTTCGATCAAAATAGCCTAATTCAACTAAGATGGATGAATTTGATATTTTTACCACGATGGGCGATAGAGTTAGGCATGTCTGACCCGATCCGGTGGATCTGACCAGATCTAACCCGATTTGAACCAAACCGATGACCTGGATCAGTGTGGTTTGAGTAAGGTCAGTCTGATCTAACCGTTCATTGGATTGAGTTCGGTTCAATGTCAATCCAAACCGATCTGATCCGTAATCTGATCCAATTGGATCTGATCTGATCAGATCTGATCCGATCCGATCATATAGTATGAAGTTAAAATAGATTGAGAAATAAAGGGCTAAGGTATGGCTTCTACCACTCATTTTTCTCATGTGAAAACATCTCCCCTCTCATTCTCTTTCTTCCACTCATCTACTCCCACCAACAAAACAATGGCTGAGATGGCAGTACTGGCGGCTCCATCATCGGGAGAAATTAAAGACAAAAGGCAAGCCCAGATGCATGTGTTGAAGGTAGTGGCTATCCTTTTAACTGTGGTTTCAGCCGTTGGGATTGGTGATATCTCTATTGGGGTTGGGTTTTATGCAGACCCAAACCAGAAATTTCTCTTGAAAGTCTACGCCATAGTGATTCTCACCACCTTTGAATTGGGAATGGGACTGCTTTTGATCTTTGTGGTACTTGTACAGGTGCCTATATCGGTTGTTATAGCCAAGAAGCTAGTGTGGGTAGTTGTTACATTGGTCTACATTTCAAAATAGATTCGATCCGGTTAGTACTTCTACTTTTTCCAATGGTATGGTCCACTTGAGCTTTGGATATGCATAAATTTTGGGTTCAACCCCTAAAATGATCTGGAAAAATGAATGGACGGTGTGGATCAACCACATGCATTCACGATGGGCCCACATGCATTCACGCTATATCACACCAACTATACAGCTGTGTTGCCTGGATAAACTTCAAATTAGTTCCTTGTATCACACGTAAGCTATGACAAGTGACAGGTTGAGTAACCAGCGAGACTCCCTACTGAAGTGACGTCACCAGGTTCTTTGGGACCCACCATGATGTATGTGTTGTATCCACACCGTCCATCAATTTGTAGAGATCATTTTAGGCCATGAGACAAAGAATGAGTCAAATCTAGATTTGGACTGGACCTCACCACAGAAAACAATGGGAAGAGTGACTCCTACCATTGAAACCTTCCTAAGGTCCACTATGATGTTTATCTGAGATACAACGTGTTCACAAGTTAAGACAGACATGAAAGAAGGGAAAACACAAATTTCAGTTTGATCGAAAACTTTTGTGGGCCTTAGAAAATTTTAATGGTGAGCGTCACTCTCTCCACTGTTTTCTGTGGTGGGGTTCATTTGAGCTTTGGATTTGACTCATTCTTTGGCTCCTGCCCTAAATTAATATCTCTAAATGAATGGTACAGTGCAAATACAACACATATATCATGGCGGGTCCCACAGAACTTGGTCACGTTACTTCAGTAAGGAGTCTAACTACTCAACCTGTCAGTAGTTAATCCGCATCCTACACGCAAGCTATACAAGTGATAGGTTGTTGTAGATATGTGTCATGCGAAGACGGACACGTACGCGCCTCGAGCTCCGAGTTGTATGAACGGTTCAAATGAGATCAAAGTTACATGGGCCCCACCATAACATTTATTTTCCATTTGATCTGTTAATAATGTTAAAAATACATGGATGAAGTGAAAAAATAAATTTCATATTGATTCGAAACTTCTGTGATCTGAAAAAGGGTTTCAATGGTAAACGATCAATCCCCTACTGTTTTTTGCAGTGTGGTCCAACTGATCTTTAAATCTGTCTTATTTTTCAGCTTAAGCCTTAAACAAGCTCTCCAAATGGATGGATGGTTTGGATATAACGCATACCTCATAGTTTGACTCAAAGAACTTGCTGACCTCAATACACCACCACCAGCCAATCCACTTCCAATTTGTATCACCCACTTCTCTCTTCCGATCCGAATGATACCCAACCCGATCCGAATCGGTTTTCCTGACCAAGTCAGACTCGGTTCGGGTCAGGGTAACAGTGCATTAGATGGGATCGAGTCAGATGACCCAGACTCGGTCCCGAATCGGATCAAGTTCGGTCCAGGCCATGTAGAATCCGGATCGAGTCGAGTTAGACCCAATCTGATCTGCCTCGATCTGATGCCCAGCTCTAATGGCCGAGTTCAACCACGATGGTTGACTTTAATGTTTTCTGACCAAGGTGACCGAATTTAATGTTTTTTCGACCAAGATATTAGAATTCAATCAAGATGGCCGAAATTGATGTTTTTACTCAGTCGAGCAGTTACATTTATTGTGCAAAAAGACGAATCAACGTCGCTCTAACCTTTTTAACTAAAGGTGGGGCAACATGGGGGTATGTTGTAGCCTAATTCCAGCCGAACCAAGAGAAAATGATATGTGTCCTTGCATGGAACGATGTAGCATGTGGAAGCTACAACCGAGCTATGAGAGGCGGTGGAGCCGAAAAATGTAGCCAAACTGTGAGAAGTGGCTAATATGTGGTCGAAGAGTGAGTGACAACTGAGAGACACATCTTGACTGAGAGAAGAAGAATAATCAAAAGGAAAAATGTAACAAGAGAATGATCTCCAGAGAGGCTCTTTGGCTATCATAACCATTTACAATAAAAGAAGAAACATCTGAAAAAAAAGCTACAACAAAACTCTATAAATAGTAGAGGAAATCAATAGAGAGGTGATTCTTGGTTATAATTTTTAGTTGTAATTCAAATCTATACTCATATGCTATCTTTTATCTAATATTAAGCGGTTCTTTCAAGAGATATATTCTTACAATTGTGCCTAATGATCAATTGTGAGTGAAAAGCAAAGCATAACTCATTTTTGAAGAAAGAATCCCACCTTCCGATTATCACCTTATCATTACAAAATTATGCTAGTGGCTGTAAGTGACTAATATTCTCAAAGTCCAGTCGTATATGTTTATTTTAGATGTATTTGCTTATTTCAACTCTTGGGATCAAAGTTAATCGGTTTAAATCAAGTTGTTATATTGATTCTAGCATGCCTACACACACTACTACGTGTAATAGAAAACAAACCAAATGCCAACAGTGTGAGATTTACAGGGAGTGGCCCATCCATAATTGGATTCTAATAGATAAATGGTATGGATCATAGGTACTTGGCCCCCCTAATAAACTGAAAACTCGAGTATACAGTGCCATTGTCCATTTTACTACCATGCAAGTTTGCCAAGCCGATATGAGTGTGAAGCCTGCCATCCACACGCAATCACACGTGCTAACATTCCAAAACATTGCCTATATCGACCACATTGTCTAGATCTTATGACCTAAATGGGCTGGTTCACTTCCCAGGTAAAAGAAAAAAATGGAGAGCTAAAAAACAATAATAATAATAATAATAATAAATAAATAAGTAATAGCATGAACCTTGCACCCACGAGCCTTCTCCTGTTGCTGGTCTAGAATTACAACTTGTTTATTTTGTGCACCGTGGCCCAACTCAGTAGAAGAACGGCTTGATTTTCAACTTGTGAGATGAAACGTCTGCATGTCACGTATGCCACATTGGCATGTGGGTTTGTTCATGGGGCGCGCCCAGTTACCACCTTAAGCTTAAGCTTACGGTGAGTCCTTACTCTTGCTCCGGTGGTAGGTTCGAGTACCCATAGGTGGTGAAATTCACTATCGTGAGTGTGGGGTGTGTGTGCGTGTGTTAAAAAAAAAAGCTTACAGTGGGTTGTATCAGAAAGATTTGGGGCCCACATATTGTATCACTTGGACCTGGGCTACAGCAAAGAGAGGAAATGCCCACCCTTGAATTTTATGAGGGCTACCTTAGTAAAAAAATAATTTAAAAAAGAAAAAAAAAAAAAACATTCTGAATTTTGGCATGACCTCTCGCAGCGACTGGATAAAGGGTCTGAACGGCCGTGATTATAAACAAAACAAGGTTGAAACCCCATGTTAATCAACGGTGGGCATTCGCATGCCCTGTCAGTATGTTCCGGTGGTGCGGCCAGCCTGGAGTTTTTGAGGTGATGCATCAAGCATGCGACCTTACTGAACATCAACCTTGATGTAATAGCTCCCACTTTGAATAGAGAATATAGTATACTGGTGGACCTATGTTCAGTGGAGCCCACAAGTGGGCAAATGTAGCCGCTCGGGCAGCCACATCCTCTTGGTATATAACGAAAGAGGAATGGTTTAATAACCCTTAGGACCATCTAGAATTGTAGCCCCGTGTCCTACAGCTGAACATGAGTTGGCTTCTTCAGGAGCCGACTTATTTTCACTGATGATGGCTGTTGTAATGTGTACAAGGGATCATCTAGGAGCATGTAATCAATGGTAATTAATATGAATCTGTAGTAATTAATACGTTTGAGAGTATTTCATGTGAATTGATATTAGAAACCATTTTTTAAAATCATATCAAAATTATGTAATTTTATTTCAATTATACTATACTATACTCTCTCTCTCTCTCTCTCTCTCTCTCTCTCTCTCTCTCTCTCTCTCTCTCTCTCTCTCTCTCTCTCTCTCTCTCTCTCTCTCTCTCTCTCTCTCTCTCTCCGCGCATTTGAAATACAGCTACATGGATTCTAATCAGTTTTGAGTCCAAGTTGTTATGCATATTGTGCTACCATGTATCTTGCAAGTCACTCTCTTATTGTTTAATGTCTTAAATCTGCTTGAAATTGGGTTTGTCAATGGGATTGAAATCGAAAAAAATTTTATTTTACTCGTTGGATAGTTTTTAAGTCCAAATTAATATTATCAAAGGTGGCTTATATCTTATCGACAAATGTTGATGGCATTCGATACGATCGAAATTCTCACCACCTAACTTACACAATTTTAAAGAATTATGAGTTTTTTTTTTTCTATTTCATTTTTTAACCTAGTAAAAAGTTTGTAATTGAGAATTAGGGTACGAAAAATATATTTAAAGCTTTTGGGAAGGAGGAAGTTTAAACTTAAGATTTTATGATATTCAAAGTGTATTTCTCATCAATAAGATCTTCTATCTTTTATAAATATTGATTTTATAATGAATTTATTATTGATTTGTGCAGTGATTTTGTTTTTCGTGAGATTGTTAGCACGTAAAACTTTGTATTGCGGTTATACTTTGTTTGATTATAACTTAGGGTTGCTTACACGCATCCCTGTCATCTCTCACTCTCTCTCAAACGATACGTTCTAAATGCAAGCTTCCAAATGCATTTATATGAATTCCAATTAGATTTTACGTTATTTTCAACGATTCCGAGAGAAAACCACAGCATTGCTGGCATTTTTCCATAAGATCACTATTTCATTGCACCCCTACCATGGTTCCATAGACCCCACCAAGAAATCTCCCAGTAGTCAAGTTAACTTTTCAGTTAATGGCCTACAAATAAACAGTTGAAAAGCGATACACCCAATGGCCCACACCTAATTTATAAAGAGGAGAAACATTCACATATATTACCTTCCGATCTAGGATATTTTCAAAATACACGATGTGAAAAAACACATCAACGGTCTGGATTGCCGGATTATGGACGGCACTCGTTGAAAATGAAAATGCGCGTATGCTGCAGAAAACATGGGCTTGCGTGTACCATAATTCCTCAACTGTTTTGGATTTCTGTATCAGCTGGCTTGGCAGTTGAAGTCAGAAGTTGAGCCGACCGAGCCGATGAACCGACCGACACGGAAGAGGAAGTGCGGGAGTGGCGGCGAGTAGCAGCCGTCAGATCAATGCTACGGCCCAGTACAGTAAGCCATCTATGTGACACGTGTCCTTGATGTGGACAGTGGGAATATTTGGGACCCCGAGAAAGAAGCGCGTGCGGGCCCACGTGCGCGTGCCCTCTCAATTCCCACACAACAAAGCAAAGAATCCGGGGGACGGGTTACGAAATTCCCTCGCTGACGTCATGTCATTGTCTTTCCGACGTGTACTGCACGCTGCTAAAGCGAATTGGGTGGTAACCCCAACGCAACTTTGGCGAGGTGGTGTTGGTGATATGGGGCCCACAGTGATGTATGTGTTTCATCCACACCGTTCATTCGTTTTCCCAGCTCATTTTAGTACATAGACCTAGAAATGAAGCAGATCAAAAGTTCAAGTGCACCACGCTATACGAATCATTGGTGATTGAACTCTTAGCATTAAAAACTTCTTGTGGACCACAAAATTTTTGGATGAAGCTGATATTAGTGCTTCCATTTCATCGAGATTAGTGTGACCTTATCAACGGGTTGGATGAAAAATAAACATTATAGTGGGCCTAAGGAAGGTTTCAACGGTGGATATCATTATCCACACTTCATGTGGCGTGGTACACCTAAGCTTCAAATCTCCTTTATTAACGTAGAATGATTCAGCAAAATGGATTAACGGCATTGATATATATACCCTACTGCGCCGAACGCGATTCCAATCATTCCCACCACCTCCATATGCTGTGGTGATGTTGGTAAAGGAAGGTAAATGTCAATATAAGGATAAGGACGCGGATTGTTAGGGACTTAGAAGGATATTGCTAACAGAAAAGCTATCAAACATACGTTACTTAGGTTTTATTTTCCGTAAGGGTCCGCTGTCTAATTAAATTCCATCATACCATGTGGCAACTTTAGTCTAATTAATCCAAGTTCATTATGTAGTGATCCCAATATCGCACTAGACCATTGAGTTTCGCAGGTAGATTTGAAGAACAAATTCCACTTGAGTGGGTATGATATCATCTACTCATGCCATTTATTTTAAGTGAATGGTAGGAAGGAGCAGAATCGCAAGAAGTGCACAAGTAACAGCAACATTGTTATATCAGGCCCATGTTAATAAGTCCAAGCATGGATAAGCCCCCAGTGTTGTTGAGCTCAAAAGTGCAAAAATAGTGTAAAGGCAAGATTTGGATACATCTTATGATCTCTCTCTTAAATTTTCTTTCCAAATATTAGTAAAGAAAAACCAGCGGTTGGACAGTAATTTCATTGTTACTCAAGGGTAAAATAACTATTTTTCTCTTATGAGAGTGAAATTACTTATTTTATCCTTATCAAAGCAAATTTGTGACTATACGTGCCCTTTAACGACTTAGATCATTCCACATAGCATATTTGTCATCCAAATAGCTGCAATAACCAGAAAATCGGACCAACCGATCTATGAATAGTGCCTACTCTCTTATTTCATAACAATAGATAAGAAGAGAAGAAAGTAATAAACAATAGACAATAGAGATACAAGAGAGGGAGAGCAAGAGTGAGTTGAGTAGGAATTAAGTGTGAAGGTAGAGTAGAGAGTAGAGAAAGTGAGAGTATACCGTATTCAACACGGTTCACGCTAGTATCTAAGCCATCTCTATTATTCGAGATCAACGGAATAGGGTTAGAATCCAAGATCTACAATCATCTCCTCTTGAGGTGAGTGTCGAACCTATATTTTCTTTCTTCCACATCTCTAGATGCATGGGTGACAATTCGACTATCCATTTATCTTTTCTATTTAAACTTTTTATATCCTCATTCTCATACTCCACTTGCTTATATTTCGTGGGAGACTTTATTGTGTGCTCCACACCTTGTCGAATTTTCAGATCCTAATGTATCAGAAGTCAAATTTTACTCGAACATTTTTTATTCTTTTTATCACCGTATATTACATCTGTTTTCCTCTTTTTCTATAGCTATTATCTCCTCAAGCCCACCTTACGCTAAGATATTACAATTTATTTAAAGGTGATTTAAGTAGTCACTTATTAGTTAGTATTTCATAAACTATTGAATCATTAGCATAATGCATGTCCTTTTCTTACTTTTATTGCGGCTACTACCCTCTCTAACTCACTTTAGATGGAGACAATGCAATTTCCTTGATGGTTTCAAAAATATGGTTATACTAGTTGGTTTCTTATGTTGTTGGTAATCATAAGTTAATTAGTATAAGGCATTTAGAAATTTCAAAGTTTTCCAAAAACTCTCAAATCCTCTAAAATAAAAACAGCACACCAATGCAAGCCATATAAGGTGCCTAACCTCTTCCCTCAATATTACCAATGTCCTTATTAAGAATTTTCGATTGCAGACCTTATCCAAAAGTCATCTTAAGTCGAAAAGTTCTCGATTTCCTAACACGACGATTCTACGAGTTTAGCCGACCATAAATTCTAAAGTTGT
Source organism: Magnolia kwangsiensis (assembly GCA_037074715.1). NCBI lineage: Eukaryota > Viridiplantae > Streptophyta > Magnoliopsida > Magnoliales > Magnoliaceae > Magnolia > Magnolia kwangsiensis. The sequence continues at coordinate 32,829,803 of CM073576.1, read as the reverse complement.
ATCAACTAATAACGACTTCAAGTATTTCAAACATATCATTCTAAGTCCACTTAATATCCATCCAAATCCAGGTTAGCAAAGAGATTCATGAACTACATGCATCCACAACCACATACCACCACAGAGAAGAAGCCAACAAACCCGGATTGCATGATTATCCCAATGCCACATAGCTTGGTGGTCTTAACATGTAGGGATTTGATTAGGTTAAGTAAGTGTGGTTAAGTACTCACTCAAGGCCCTGCCAACCCTGTTGGAAGTCCAAAGGGCTGTTCAAGCCATGCCAGTTGATGACGCCCCTGGCCCTGATAGATTTTCAACAGCATTTTTTGCCTCTTGTTGGGACGTGGTGGCCCATGATATCCATAAAGCAGTGTTATTTTTCTTCCAAGAGATGAATCTGCTAAGAGCTGTGACTACATCTCTGATTTGTCTTATCCCAAAGTCTCATTCACCAAAGTTTTCAGTTAAGCATCCAGGGTGAGAGTGATTGCAAGCATTCAGGGTGAAAGCAATTGAGAGAACCATCGGAATTTTCATGTCCTCCTCCCCTTTAACATACCTAGGAGTTCTTATTTCAACAGGTAGGCTAAAATCCAATGTTTTCTGACCTCTGATGGAGAGGATTGATGGCAGAATTAAAGGATGGCAAGCCAGGATTCTCTCGCAGGCAGGCAGAGCAACTCTAATTAAGCATGTTCTGACTAGCATCCCAGTCCATTCTCTGGCAGCTACCCACGTCCCAATGCAAGTTCTGAATGCTCTGGAAGCGAGTTTAGCTAATTTCTTTTGGGGTTGGTCGCAGGGTAAGAGGAAAGCACATTGGTTGAGTTGGAAGAGGCTTGCGGTCCCTACAGAAGAGGGTGGTTTGGGCTTCAAGAGATTGGAGGAAGTCATGAGGGCCTTTCATATGAAGATGGTGTGGGGAATCTTGTTTTCCAAGCAGAACTCTTTATGGGGCTCTTTCATAACTGGCAAATATCGTCAGGACATTGCGGCGACAGGGTCCGCTCCGCTAGTAGTTTTGCATCCCCAATGTGGAAGCGCATTCAGGCCCAATTTCGGCGGATGTTTTCCATGGTCCAACGGATGATTGGGGAAGGAAGCTGTAAGCTTTGAAAGGAGAATTGGATAGGGATTGGCCCTCTTAATAGTCTGGCTGAGGGTCCCATCCCCGTGGATTTGTTGGAGATGCAGGTTAAGCAGTTTCTAGGCCCAACTGATCCTCTTCCTCCATCAGCGGTCTACAGGAACCTACCTCAGGAGGTGCTCGATTTCATTTTTCAAGCTGGATTCTGTTTAACTGATGGCCTTGATTCGTTCTTTTGGCCTCTCTCCCCGTTGAGAGCTTTCACGGTTCGGTCTGTTAGGGACGTTTATAGAACTCCTTGCCCACCCCTACAATGGTCTAACAAGATGTGGAATGTGAAGCTCTCACCCAGAATCTCCTTACTAGCTTGGAAGGTGATTCAGAATGCAGTTCCTATAGATGGCGCAGTCCAAGCGCGTGGAGTTTAGATGGTTTTTGCGTGTGTCTGTTGCAGCAACAGTTCGGTTTCATCCAAATCGATGGAAAATGTTGTACATCTATTCATGGAAAGCTCGATGGCACAAGTAGTTTCGGATCAGGTTGGTTCCATCTTTTGGCAGACTGAGTGGAGATACCTCATTTCAACACTTGAGGTCTTGGTATCGATCCCTGGCAGGGGTGGCTAACATGGAGTGTGTGTACTGACATGGGTGTGTACTAACAAGCTAACCCAAAAAAAAAAAAGGTTGGTTCCATATTTGGCGTTAATGTTATGCCTGCTTCCTCCATTTCAGTAAGGTTTTCGAAATGGAGCAGAGCCTTATCTGCCAGAAAGTCAGACACTCATAAGTTCACCCCTTTTTGTATCTGCTAGGAGCTCTGGAAAGCCCGGAATGCAGCCAATTTTGACGGTAGATAAGTCTCCATTCCTGTTGTGATCTCCAAGGTAAATTGGTGGTTGAGCTTCATCAATAGTGGCAACTATGTGTATTTTGCCCCACCATCATCAATTCCCAATGTTTCTTCATGTTTTTCTATTGCGGCTGCGAGGACTTCTACCCACTAGTCGATAGTCTATTGGTCCAGACCTTCTCCTATGTGGGCTAAGATCAATGTCAACGGATCTTCAAGAGAGAATCCGGGTCTCTCTAGAGGTGGGGGGATATGCAGGAATGATAGAGGGGAGGTTCTATTTGCATTCGCCTGTGGTTACGACCGCAGTATCAACACAGTTGCAGAGATCAGAGCCATCCATGACGAGCTTTCCCTCTATCTAAACAAGGGCCTTGCTATGGTGGAGGTTGAATCCAATTCCCAATTCGTGGTAGATATTCTGAATGGTAGATCCAGACCGGTGTGGAAATAGGACTATTGGCTAAGTTGGATTGAGAATCCCAAGTGTCGGGGGCAAGTGAGTTTTGGGCATACTTTCAGAGAGGCGAATTCCCTACTGACACACTGGCCCGGCTGGGTAGTGAAATACAAGATAGCCATTTTTTCTCATCGCTCGATGAGCTCCCTCTCCACGTGAGAGGGCTGATTTTCCTTGATAAAACCGGGCTTGGGGCGATTAGAGGTTGTTTTTGATACCTCCCCTTTGTATGTAGTTTTTTGTTTTCTTGCTTAGGATCTTATGATAGGTTTGCCCGGCCTTTTTTCTAGGCATTCCCAAATGTATGCTGGCTTCCACATATATGATATGAATTCAAGGCCCCCGACTCTTTTTGAAAAAAAAAAAAAAGTATTCACTCAAACACCTCAATCCATATTTTAACCGGTAGGCTGAGTGGAGATACCTCGTTTCAACGCTTGAGATCTTGGTATCGATCCCTAGTGGGGGTGGCTAATATTGGAGTGTGTGTACCGACATGGGTGTATACTAACAAGCTAATCCAAAAAAAAAAAAAAAGTACCCGCTCAACCCAACAACCTACAAACTTTCAAATACATATGCTATGTGTGGAGTGCGATTTGGCAGCGATTAGGTGAGGCTATTATAATGTTAGTTAGATATCTAATCCGTAGTTAATCATGTACTTAGGTGAGGTTATTATAATGTTAGGTAGATATCTAATCCGTAGTTAATCATGTACTTGACCTAGCAGCTTTTTTTTTTTTTTTTTTTTTTTTTGAGGGGAGGGGGGGGGTGGAGGGGGGTAGCTTGTTAGTACACACCCATGTCAGTTCACACGCAGCTTAAAACCTTTCAAATATGCTTTGAGTAGGTGCCAATTGCCAGCGATTATAAGAGGCTACCACGATATTCATCAAATATCCACTCTATTTATCAGTTTTGTTGGCTTATCTTAGAACATAAGACAAAAATGAAGAAGATCCAAAATTCAAGTATACTACATGGCAAAAAAATGGTGGGGGATTGACGGCTTACCGTTGAAACAATCCTAATGTCATAGGAGTTTTGTATCAGGCTAAGGTTTTGTGTTTTTAGCTCATGCCAGTGGGAATGACTCTGTGAACGGTTTGGATGGCATAGAAACATCGAGGTGGACCCCGTAAAGGTTTCAACGGTAGTTATTTCCGTTCCCACGCAGTCCACGTCGTTGTCGAGCCAGTGAACTTTCTGGCTAAATCTTACGCGTGCGCGAGATCCAAACCGTTCACATTGCCAGTTGTAATTACTCATCTCGTAAAAACAGGACTGATCCACATGGTATGATGTAGGAAGGTTTGGCAGTTTACCGTCCGTTCCCTATGAAAAATGGCAGCTGTCTACGGTGGGCCCACCTGATGAGCAGATCAGATCTGGAACACGTGGCAAATGTCGCCACATGTGAGACAGAAAAGCAGACTGGCTACAGCCCAGTTATCTCCCTTCTCTATCTACAATGCAAGAGTGATACTGACCGTAGATAGGGAGGAACACAGGCAGTCGTAGGCGTGGCATACATGTCCAAAAGTAAACGTCCAACGCACACGTTAAAGTGTGTACAGTACTACTGTTCAAGTTTTAATGTTGTACAGGTGGAGGCCACTCTTCAGTGATCCAAACCATTGGTATTATGGCCCACCGAGAATGACACGTACGATAAAATAAAATAAAATCGAATGCAAACCCTTCGATAGGTATCCAAGAAAGAGACGACCAAGAAAGAAAATAAAGCAAACGGTTCACATTTATATTATTTTATTTTATTTTTACAAACAATGTCCTAGATGAATAATTGGAAATGGATTATTGCGGCCTGCCCACGGGGGCTGTATGTGCCCACTGTGGTGTATGGCTTTTATCCATGCCATCCATTTCTTTTTTTCCGTTTCATTTTACCTCATGCTCCAAAAAAATGAAGCAAATTTAACGCTTTTGTGAGCCACACCATAGGAAGTAGCGGATAATAGCACTCACTGTTGAAACCTACCTTTATTGGAGTTGTATACGAACCAAGTTAGCTCGGTTAATTTGCTCGACTCAACTCGAAATCAGGGTTGAGTTGAGTTGAGCTGATATTTTTAGATCAAAAAAAAATTTTGAACTGAGTCTGAGCTAAACCGGGCTTGACTTGACTTGAACTTGACTTGGTTCAAAACTACTCAACTGGGATTGAGTTCACTTAATATAAATATTTTGTAAATATTTATAATATACAAAATATTTATATATTTAAATAAATAATATAGATATTATATATTAAAAACCTTAAAACATTTTTTTTTACACACACACCACCACACACTCACGCCATGGTGGGTGTTGGTGTGTTTTTATGAGTGGATCTTTTACTCGGCTCGTCCTTTGCCTGCACAATAACAAATACAAAGGAGACCTTGGCTAGAGCCATGAAATCTCCGATGCTTAAGTCAATCTTGGGAACAATGGCCAAGGATTTAGGATTTTTCTGTTGCTTACCTTCTACCGTAAAGGAGATGATCATGTATAGGCTTGGGAGAGTCCTATCGTATGAGGATTCTCTCTCCTCATCTTCGGAGATTTGATCCTCTTGACAGATTTCACCCGATCCTGAGATCTTCGGGATCGGACACATGTACTTCTGGATTTTCGAGACGGTATTTGTATTCACACCGTCTTTCCTTAACTCGGCTCAGCCGTTACTGACTATGGAAGAGTCTTGGCTGGCTTAAGAGAATAAGTTTTTTTGCCTTCTAACGGGCGGAATAGTCTCGATATTTATCCGTCATCCTTCCTTATTCCGTAGCCGACGCAACCAACTTATCAAGTCGGTTTCTCATTGTCGGTCAGGTGACTTATAACTTATTTGGCCTTAGTCGGCTTATACTGACGTTGCTAACCGATCAACCGAGTCAACTTAGGTTGCCTCATACTTTTGTCTCTTGGCCTTATGCATTATTCTCTCGGTTCTAACTATTGTTTTAGACACCTCGAACAGTGTCAGCAGGGTTGACCTACTCCATATCCGAGTCTCCGGACTTAATATATTTTTCTTCAACAGTGAGCCCCCTTACTCCTTGTGCCTTTCACATCACCAAAGAGTAATGAGTTCTTAGGTCAGTTCACATCAGAGGCTGAGGTCATAATGAGACATTAAATACTTTTTGAGTCGTCCTCAACGGGTGACGGTTCATTTCCTAAGGTCGCATGAGCGGTCAACTGCCAAGTTGTTATTCTCGCGATTGGACGTCGGACGCATGGCGAAAACGTTACCGTCGTCAGACGACGTGCAATAGATATCGAGCGGGGGAGTCGAGGCAGGCGTCGTTTCGTCTGCCCATTAAATGTTCTTGCCACGTGGCCAGGCTATAAAAGAGGGCGGGAGAAATGTGTAAATTTTATTTTCATCATTCGGTCTCCAGCTCCTCTGCTTTCTTCCCGTTTTCCCCTTTTCTTCTTTTCTTCCTTTGCAGTTTTTCGCTAGGCCTTCACTAGTGATGTTTTCTTCTCCGTCATCTTCTTTTGCGTCTATTGTTGCCTTCTCTGGTGAGTTATTTTCTTACTTTCTATCGACATTAATAGCTATGCATGACTCTTAGAGCCCCCGGGAGGGAACTTCCGGTGATGAGGGTGAGTCGCAACATTTTTAAAATGTTGCGGAACCACCCTCTTTGCTGGTGGAGATCATCGTTGATGCGGACGTTGCTTTTCGACTTGCCAGGAGGGCCGCTGAATCATCAGCAAAGCATCCTACACTAGCCGGTCTTTTTAGTGGCGGGTCGTCTCTGGTAACCCGCCCAGGGAGACCCAATGCCGCGTTGGATTTGCTAAAGGAGGAAGAGGGAGAAGAGGCAACAAGGATCACTGAGGGAGCCGCTGTGTCGGCACCCGTGACTCAGTCAGCGCAGGCTTCTAAGTCGTCTTTCGAGGGAGAAGAGGCCGAGGATGATCTGAGCGGTCCCGTTGCATCAATTTTAACTGATTCTAATCTAAACCGAATTCGAGCCGGGTACCATGTCCCGGACTCGATTATACTTTAGCGTCCTCATCCGGATGACTTGCCTGATCATCCCCCTACTGGGATGGTACAATTTTTTAGGTCTCGATGCAATGTGGCTTGCGTCTGCCTCTCCAACCCATTGCTCAAAATTTTGTCTCGTGTCAAACTTGCTCCCGGTCAGATAGTCCCGAACGGGTAGAGGAATTTGTTCGGGTGCGCAGTGCTATAGGCTGATCTTGAGCAGCCCCCACTGACAGTCGATGAATTCCTCTACTTGTACCAAGTAAAATCGAATCCAAATTTGCTCAGCTTTTACTTTCTGAGCACATGGCGAGGTAAAGGTGGCTTTCTTATAACCGACCCACCAAACTTCCAACAAACACTGGAAGGAGAGATGGTTCTGGGCGTGCGAACATTGGGAGACGGTTGATCCTTGGCCCTTCGAGCCTCGAGTCTCCCGATTGTTTCGCAAAGCAGGTGACTCGGCTTAATACCTTTTGTTTCTCCGTGTTGTAACGCTTCGAATCTGACCTTATGATGCCTTGTAGATATCTCGAAGAAAAGGGGGAAGCTCGGATCCAATGACCTAGCTCGGATCAGGGATCTGAAAAAACTAAGTGCAGAGGATCGGTCTTGAAAGTTGTTGCTGCAACCAGAGCGTCTTCACCTTACAGGTTTAGACTCATTTGTATCAGGTAACTCCTACTGTGTTGCCATATTCTCTCGACACTTTGTCTGACTCGCCTTTATTCTTCTTTTCAGATCTACCCGAGGCTCGACCCTTTCTTAAGTCGGCCTCCGCAGACATGGCTGAGTCTTTAACTTCCCTCAAGCCGATTTCTAAGGTGAAGGCTCCTCCAAGGTCAGCCCTTTTATGGGGGACTCGGCCTTCGAAACAACCGAAGACAGCTCCAAAGGAAAAGGAACCAGCTGTCCCGTCTGCCTCTATTCCAGCTGCTCCATCCATGGTTGTGCTCTCCGACCCTGATGAGAGGGCGGAAGAGGTGGATGCAGCACTTCCTGTGTCCCAGTCGGCTTCTGAGCTGAGACTCATTGCAGAGGAGGTGCCGAGACAGAGAGAGGGGCCGAGTGGAGAATCTTCGAGAGGGGAGATGAGTCAACAGGAGCCATCGTCCTTTCAGAAGGTTATATCGGGGATGATCCCTTCAACCATCGCTCACGAGAGCGAGAAAGACTTCGCCAGCTTCTACAATGCCCCCACATTGTAGACCCTTAGTCATACGACGAGGTTACTCTTTGAGGTAATATCCTTTCTTTTTATTTCTTTGTAACTTCTGATTTTAGGCTCTAGTTACAACTCACTATTTCCCGTTTGCAGTTGACTCCCTGCATGGTCAAAGCTTGCTCGGAGTTGTCTGCTGCTCAAAAGCTTACGGCTGAAGCAGAGACGGCTAAGAAACTTGCGGCCGAAGCAGAGGGACGCCGAGAGATCACCGAAGGTCGGATCGGCATTATGACCGGCGACTTGTCACTTGCCAGAAAGGTTGTCGAGGATGGGCGCTAAGGCTGAGAGTGTTTGTTTGGCATCACTTCTGACAAAGGCCGAGGAAGAAAATCGACATCTTCGTCATGTCCATGGTGCTTGCGAGAGCACTCTAGCTCGGGCCAAAGCCGATGCTGCAACGCTCATCCAACAGGCTCGAGAGGAGGTCAGTCGAGCCAAAGAGGCTCAGAATCGGGCCGTAGATGCCTTTCTCGAGTCTTCAAAGTTCGAAGAAGAGAGAGATCGCCTTTACCAGGGTGGTTACAGGCCTGAGTTCTGAAAATGAGGGCCGCCTTCCCCAACCTTAACCTCTCTGCATTTGAGGCTGATAGTCCGGAGGCCGAGGCTACCGGGGATGGTCGTGCCGATGCCACTGCCGATGAAAAAGCTCCCACTGCTACTGTTGTTGGCCACTAGGCCGATCCCTCTGGGACTACTTAGGGAGTAGTCCAATCTGGGACTGCTTGGTGAGTAGTCCAATCTGGGACTGCTTGGTGAGTACCCTCGTCCGAGGGGTAGTGGTCGTACCTCATTTTTGGCACTCACGCCAGCGTAGTGTCGGCCGAGTTTGAGCTTCTTATGGTACCATCATCAGCTCCTCAAGCTGGCTTTTATCCAGGGCCGATTCAAGGGCATCTGTAACTGAGAGAGACCACTCCCTTTGTCAGAACGAAGTATGTGCTTCTCCAATATAATCGGAGTAGAGTCTGATGTAATCCGATGTAAAACACTTGGAAGTGATGAATGAAAATTCTGAGTTTTATTAAATCGACTTCGTTTACATTTCTCTTTTTTTTTATGGTCGTCTCAAGGGTAATAGATTTTGAGATGCTCGGCATTCCAAGGATGAGGCAATAGTTGCCCATTTAGGTTTTTCAACCGATACGCTCCAGGTCGGATGATACTCAAGATAACATAGGGTCCCTCCCAATTGGGTCCCAGTGTGCATGCACCAACTTCTTTTGTATTTGAAAATATTTTTCTGAGGACCATATCCCCGACACGGAATCGTTTGACTTTGACTCGGGTGTTGTAGAACCGAGCTACCTGTGTCTACCGAGCCATCACTCGTAGCCAAGCTTCTTCTTTTTTCTCTTCCACTAAGTCAAGCCCGAGCGATGGGAGTTCTTTATTTTCTTGTTCGCTGAACGAATTAACTCAGGCTGAACGTATCCCGATCTCGACCAGGGCAACTACCTCCGAGCCATAACAGAGGGAGAAGGGAGTTTCTCCCATGGCAGTTTGAGCTGTGGTTCGGTAGGCACACAATATATTCAGGAGTTCCTCAGCCCATGCTCCTTTGGCTCCATCGAGCCTCGTTTTTAGATATTGTTTAAAAATATTATTAATAGCCTCGACCTGACCATTTGTCTGAGGATGATGAGGCGAAGCGTATACGTTTCAGATCCCGAGATTACTACACATCTCACAAAACTATCTATTGTCGAATTGTCTTCCGTTATCAGTGATAATGGTCCGAGGTATCCCGAACCGACATACGATATTCTTCCAAACAAAACTTGTAACCTTCTGTTCAGTTATCTTTGTTAATGGCTCGGCTTCGGCCCATTTCGTGAAATAGTCCACCGCAACCACGGCAAACTTGGCCTGGCCCTTTCCTAAAGGGAATGGTCCGATGATGTCCATCCCCCACTATGCAAAGGGCCAAGGACCAATCAACGGGGTCAACTCTTCAAGGGGTTATCTCAGGACAGCTGTTAATCGCTGACACTTGTCGCACCTTTGGACAAACTTCTTAACATCATGTTGTATAGTCGGCCAGTAGTATCCCTGCCGCAGTACTTTATGGATGAGTGAACGCCCTCCTGAGTGGTTTTTGTATATTCCTTCGTGTATCTCCCGTAATACATAGTCGACTTCATGGGAATTCAAACATCGTAGTAAGGGAACGTAGAATCCTTTCTTGTACAGTACCCCGTTCAAGATAGTGTAGCGCGATGCTCAGATCTTTAGCCGTCGAGCCTCAGTGCGATCTTCAAGTAGCTTCCCCTCGTTGAGATAATGGACGATAGGGTCAAACCAGGTAGGTTCTGACTCAATGGTATGCATAGTCGAGTCAATCAGTTCATTGATACTCGGCTTAGCCACGTATTCGATCGGAACCGATCTGGGTATGTCATCTTCGTCGGCTAAGGTAAGCTTTGCTAATAAGTCAGCTTTGACATTCTCAGTCCTGGGAATCCAAATTACTTCGCATTGCTGAAATTCACTGATTAATTCTTTGGTCTTCTCCATGTATGCCTTCAGTTGTTCTTTCCGTGTCTGGTAAATACCAGTAACCTGGTTGACGACTAACTGCGAATTACTGAAGACATTGAGATGAGTTACACTAAACTCACGGTGAGTCGAAGGCCAAGTAGCAAGGCTTCGTATTCTTTTGTGTTATTTGATACTTGAAATCCAAGTCGTAAGGCATATTGCATACAAGTTTGATCGGAAGTCTCTAATACTATCCCAGCCCTGCTTGCCTTAGAGTTGGAGGAGCCGTCGATGAATAATTTTCAGGGGGCAGGGCCGGGTGATGGGTCGAGAGAAGAGGACGTTGATGCTCCGATAATTTCGTCAGACTCAGACATTTTGTTGATCTGTGGAGTTACTTCGACAATAAAGTCGGCCATGGCTTGTCCTTTAATGGTTGTTCCCAGCTTGTACTGTATATCGAACTCGCTCAATTCGATAGCCCACTTCATAAGTCGGCTGAAAGATTCTAGTTTCTGAAGGATTTAACGCAATGGTAGGTCGGTCATGACGATGATGGTGTGAGCTTAAAAGTATGGCCGGAGTCATCGAGAGGATACTACCAGGACCAAGGCTATCTTTTCAAGGGGAGGATACCTCGTCTCTGCCAGTAGTAATGTTTTGCTGACATAGTACACTGGTAATTATTTTTCGTCACATTCTCGTATGAGGGTCGAGCTAATCGCTGTGTCTGATACAGCCAGATATAATAACAAAGCTTCTCCCGACTTAGGTTTGGATAATAGGGGTGGAGACCCGAGATAAGACTTCAATTGCTGGAACGCTGCTTCACACTCTTCCGTTCATTCCATCAACTGTCGCCCCTTCAATTGCTTGAAGAACGGAAGACATTTAACGGTGGCTCGGAACAGGAAATGGTTGAGCACGGCTACTCACCCGGTCAGCCTTTGTATGTCTTTAATCGTCTTGGGAGACTCCATGTCGAGTAGAGCCTTGATCTTCTTGAGATTCGCTTCGATTCCTCGCTGACTAACATGGAACCCGAGAAATTTCTCTGAGCTTACACCGAAAGCACACTTGCTCGGATTTAATTTCATTTTGTATTTACGTAAGGTCAAGAACATCTCTTCTAAGTCCGCTATATGGTTGGCTGCGTATATACTTTTGACGAGCGTATCATCTATATACACTTCCATGATTCGGCCAATCTGTCAAACGATCATTTTGTTCACCAACCTTTGATACGTCGCTCCGGTATTTTTCAAACTAAATGGCATCACTCGGTAACAATAAAGACCTTTTTCGGTAACAAAGGTAGTCTTAGATTTATCAGATTGATGCATTACAATTTGATTATACCCAGAGTAGGCATCCATAAAACTAAGTAATTCATGTCCTGCAGTACTATCTACCAACTGATCAATCCGGGGAAGAGGGAAGCTGTCCTTGGGGCAGGCTTTGTTCAGATCTGTATAATTAATAAGAGACGCCACTTCCCGTTGGCTTTTTTCACAAGCACGACATTAGCTATCCAATCCGGATAGTATATCTCTTCAATGAATTTAGCCTTGAGGAGTTTGCCGACTTCCTCTTCGATGATATCATACCTTTCGAGGCCGAGAGGACGTCTTTTCTATCGGATTGGCCGGTAGGTCGGATCAATGTTAAGTCGATGAGTCATGATAGAGGGATCGATTCCAGGCATATCTTCATGACTCCATGCGAATACGTCGGCATATCGTCGAAGCAAAACGATCAAATCGTCTTTGAGAGGCGACTTCAGGGATGAGCCGATTTGTACTACTTTTGATTCGTCTGTCTCGGTTAATGGTTCCGAGACAAGCTCTTCCATCGGTTTCCCCTGTTCGTGAGATCCAACTCGAGGGTCCAGCGATTCGATCATCGATATTTCCATCGAAACTTTTACTTCTGTTGCATAGCAGCGTCGAGCATCTTGCCGATTTCCTTTTATGATTCTCACTCCCGACTCGGTCGGGAATTTTATGAAAAGGTGGTACGTGGATATCACGACTTATAGGAGGCTTAGAAAGGGTCGACCGAGTATGGCATTGTAGACGGATGATTGGTCGACGATCAAGAATTCGACCATTATAGTTGTCTGATGTCGAGGACTCCCGGCGATGAGTGGTAATGAAGCGATTCCTTTAGGAAGTACCTGTCCACCAGAGAATCCTATGAGTGGGGTTCGGACTGGGTGTAAAGTCGATCGTCCAATGCCCATCTTGTCGAACACTTGAGTGAACAATACGTTCGCAGACGACCCAGTATCTACCAGTACGCGGAACACTTTCCTATTAGCAATAGTGAGGGTAATGACCAGCGCATCATCATAAGGATGATGAATGCCTCGAGCCTCGTCTTCAGTGAATGAGATACAATATTTCTCTCCTTTTTTTCTTTTGAGGGCCGAGATAGCAGGAGAATCTCGGACTTAGGATGATTAATGCTCCTGGCGTGATTCTTACGAACGTTATTGGAATCTCCACCACCTTGATGCTCACCAATAATAGTTCGGATCTCCTCCGTTCGGGCGTTCTTCTGCAGTGCCGAATCCTTCCACATGTTCTCTGAGTCTGCCCTCTTTGATGAGTCGCTCGATTTCATCCTTTAAGTGATAACAATCGCTTGTGTTGTAACCATGGTCACGATGATAGTGACAGTACTTGTTTTTACTCCGCCGATTCGGATTCTCTCAGAGTTTTCCATGCCAATTGACAAAGCCTTCATTCTTGATTTCCATCAACACCTGCTCCTGAGATTTATCCAGAGGGGTGTATGTAGAAAATCTTCCGTTGGGTCGTTTACCCGACTTACCGTCATCTCTCGTCCGATCGTCTTTTCGCTTCATCCCTCCAGCTAAGTCGGCTTCTTTTTTGGCCGACTCTTTAGCTGAGGGTTTTGCATTCTGGACCGTCTCGCGTAGGAGTCGCGTCTCTTCAGCATCTGCATATTTATCCAAGCGAGTCATAAACTCGCCCAGAGTCTCCAGCGGGTTTTTATCTAAGGACGCTAGAAAGGGCTTATCTTTGACTCCTTACATGAACGCATTAAGTGTCGTCTCTTCCGAATGTTTTCGAACCTGAAGAGATTCGAAGTTAAAATGTTTGATGTAGTCCTTCAACAGTTCTCCTTCCTTTTGAACTATGTTGTTCAGATGTGCGAGCGGCTTCAGTTTCTTCTTCCCGCTGATGAAGTTAGTAAGGAAGGCATCACTAAGTTCTGCAAATGATCTGATGGACCTTGGTTTCAATTGTTTAAACCAAAGTTGAGCCACGTCGGTCAAGGTGAGGGAGAAGGCTCGGCACATAAAAGCATCCGAGGCATCATGCAACTCCATATAAGTTTTGAAGCATTCAATATGCTCACTTGGATCGATTTTTTTGATAAAAAAAGCAATCTGGGATAGACGAAACCTTTCCGATAACTGAGCCTGCATTACTTCGTACACAAAGGAGGGGCTTTTGCCTCAGAATTGGTCGGATGTGTATTCCGACCATGCTTCATGTTCGTCATCTCTCTTGTCATTTCTTCCCGTACTTCTTTTTTGAAGTCCTGGATATCAGCTCTCTAAGGTTCAGCACTTTCTGCCGTTTCCTCCACAGGAAGCCGACTGTGCCTTCTCTGATCTATCCTATGACGTAAATCCGAGGGGGGCAATGCGGCTGTTGCTGAGCGAGCTGGCGCTGGTTCAGCTGGATCTTGGTGTTGGCTCGGCTGATGGGGCGATCATGGGGCAGTATGCTGAGCACCAGACGCTGGCGGGGGAACTTGTGTTGTCTCGTGATGTTGCTGCATCTGTTAATTATACAGTTGCTCCAACATCTGTTTCATGATATTTATATCGGATCGCAACTCTTGAGCCTCTTGATCCAGTCACGCATTCCCTTGGTCCTGCCGACTGTTGGTCGCGGCAGATGCTATGGGCGGAGCTGCTGTCAGTGCCGCTGGCGAGGCTCCTTGAGCCACGCTGGCAGCGGCTTCGTTTGTTTCATTGCGTTCCACCCTTCTAGTTGTCACCATTAGAATTTGTTTTTCAGCTTTTCAGATAGAGTATAAGAAATGGCTTTTTGCATGTTTCCCACTGACGGCGCCAAACTGTTGGTGTGTTTTTATGAGTGGATCTTTTACTCGGCCCGTCCTTCGCCTGCACAATAACAAATACAAAGGGGACCCTGGCTAAAGCCGGGAAATCTCCGATGCTTAAGTCAGTCTTGGGAACAATGGATAAGGTTTAGGGTTTTTCTGTTGCGTACCTTCTACCGTAAAGGAGATGATCATTTATAGGCTTAGGAGAGTCTTATCGTATGGGGATTCTCTCCCATTAGCTTCGGAGATTTGATCCTCTTGACAGATTTCACCCGATTCCAAGATCTTTGGGATCGGACACCTGTACTTTTGAATTTTCGGGACGGTATTTGTATTCACACCGTCTTTCCTTGGCTCGGCTAGGCCGTTATCGACTCTGGAAGAGTCTCGGCTAGCTTAAAAGAAAAAAAAAATTTACCTTCTAACGAGCGGAATAGTCTTGATTTTTTTCCATCATCCTTCCTTACTCCATGGCCGACGCAACCAACTTATCAAATCGGTTTCTCATTGTCGGTCGGGTGGCTTATAACTTATTTGGCTTTAGTCGGCTTATACTGACGTTGCTAACTCGTCAACCGAGTCAACTTAGGTCGCCTCATATTTTTGCCTCTTGGCCTTGTGCACTATTCTCTCGGCTCTAGCTATTGTTTCAGATACCTCGGACAGTGTCAGTAGGGTTGACCTACTCCATATCCAAGTCTCCGAACTTAACATATTTTTTCCCAACAGTGAAATTTCACCAACTGTGGATACTTGAACTCTCAACCAGAAGTTAAAACTCTTAAGAGTCTACCACTGGGGCTTGAATTCTAACTTGACTCAGACTAATTGAGGTCGAGTTCAGCTCCAACTTAACTCGAGCTAACTCGAGTTATTAGCCGAGCTGAGCCAAGTTGGTCAATCGGGCTCTAAGACCGTTCTAAGTTGAGTTCAACATAGAATAGCTTGTTGGCCGAGCCGAGGTGGGCCAAGCTCAATTCGGTTCAACTCTTATACAACTCTACCTTATATAGAGCCCAGTACAATGTTTATTGGCCATCCAACCTGTTCATAAAGTCTACGTGGAGATAAATGAAGGGAAAACATAGATACCAGCATAGTCAACATTTCTACAGCTCCCAAGGAATTTTGAACGGTAGAAATTCAATCCCCACTGTGGTCCACTTGAGCCTAGGATCTGCCTCATTTTTTAGCTTATATTCTAAAATAATTTGGCAAAAAAAATAGATGGATGACATATATAAAACCCCTACATCACGGTGGGTCCCACAGAGGCCCTACCTAACTCCTCAAGGCTACCCAATCGGCTTCCGATTACTAGCCTGTTCAACTCAAGGAGGCGCGGGGGAGAGCGTATCAGCCGTTCTTATTAGATGTTTCTCTAACCGTGTGGGGGCCATCTTGATGTACTTTTTATATATCCACGCCGTCCATCTGATTTTTCATCTTATTTTAGATCACGTCCCAAACCTTTAGAAGATCAAAATCTTTCCTACGGTGTGGTCTACCTGAGATTTGGATCTGCATGATTGTTGATACTCCATCCTAAAATGACAGGGAGAAACAGATGGAAGGCGTGATATACACCACATCATCAGGGTGGGCCCAACGGTCAGGATAACACCAACTAAGCTGTTACCCTAATCCGCTCATTAAATCATTTTAAGTATGTGAGCTCAAAAATGAGGTAGATTCAAGGTTAGTGGATCACACAGCGGGACTTGAATAACCGTCATTAAAATTTTCTTGGGAGCCACGTAAGTTTTCCTTACTTTAGGTCCACGTGGCCTTATGAACAACTTAGATGGAAAAGAAACATCACAGTCGGCCCTAGGAAAGTTTCAACGGTGGCCATCACTATCACCACTTCCTGTGGTGTGGTCCACTTGATCTTTGGATCTAATTCATTTTTTGGGCTCATGCCATAAAATGATCTGCAAAACGGATGGACGGTGTGGATAAAACACATACTTCATAGTGGGCCCCATAGGCCCCATAGGCAACAAATATACAACTAAGAACGAAAATAAAGCAGCCATTCACATTCAACCATTGAAATGGCAAATTTTCTAAATTGAGGATCTTTTCAATTTGGGTATTGGAAAAATGGGCCATCCAAACGAGGCCCATCAATCAACTGTTCAGATAAACTTGCGCCTGCAGACTACTGGAGAAATTGTACAATGACTATTATACTTGTGGCATCAGTGGCCCACAAATCGACAGTGAAAATGAAAAGAAAGTCAACAGCCAACAGTCGATTGCTTAAGAGGGTGGGATCATCAAATGATCATATAAGTGGGGCCCATGGCTTGATGATCCAGACTGTTGATATGATCACCCACCATGGAAATGGATGGCCCAAAAATCTCCCAGTCCTAACCCTTTAATGGCGTGGCTTAATACAATCTGTCTCCATCTTTAATCTTTCTTATATTCTTTTATGATTATTACATTCGATATAATCTTAGACTCATATGGGCATTATCATTGCATAAGATTTTAAGTGTCCCATCACATGACTTTCTCTTAGACTCTGTTGTTTTTTTTTTTTTTTTTGGGTTCGCTCCTTCTCCCTAATGCACAGCTTTGTAGTTTACCTTAACCTAAAACATGATATATGGGGCCTACCATGATGTTTGCATGACATCTAATCCATCCATCATGTCAACTACTCATGGCCCAAAAATCGGACAATTTAAAATTTTGGTGGGCCATACAATAGGTAAGAGTTGAAATGGAGTACCAACCACTAAAAATTAAAATCTACTCAATTGTATAAAATGTGGACCACGTTTTGTATTTACCATCCAATCCATTCAGAAGATTAGCCCCACCAGTATGAATGGCACCCCAAATGTCAGGCAGATCCAAAATTCAAGTGGGCAACACCACGTGATTTTATAGATTTTCAGTATGATTTTATATGGTGTGGCCCACCTGAGTTTGGAATGCCTGATTTTTTGGGAGCCAAGGAGAACATGAGCGTCTTACATGATGGGTGGATTGGATGTCATGCACACATTAAGGTGGCCCCACACATCGCACTGTATATTAAGATTAATCTACCAAGCTTTGTAGTAAATCCTGCCTCATTATCTATTTTTTATGGATGAAAGTAATGCCTAGTTCTAGAACATTTGCAAATAATAATTTTATTGCGATGTAGGACTTAATATTCAAAGGATCCTCGACACTCAATTTTCCAGTTTGTGGAAGTAGGGTACATGATTCATTGATCCAGACCCTAGGTCTGTTGGGTCCTACCGTGGGTGGACCATGCCCTAAAAATGAGTTTGGACGATCCTAGCACTCCAATACAGGTGATTTTCAAGACATGGCCTATCCAATGCGAGGCCCGTCAGATCAATGGTATGGATCGCTGGACCAAGGGCCCCACTGCATATTGTTTGACTTTGATCGAGGGTCATCAATCCTCTTATAATTCCTCGTGTTGAAGAGTGTCGGTTTCTATGGGGAGAAATGATCAGCTACCAGCGACGGTACCGAAACTTGTGGTATAATACAATATTTTCTGTCCACATGACATTTCTGTAGGGAATCTGTACAGTGAAAACAATAGGCCCCACCACAAGGATTACCCCTCTTGAAAATCACAGCAAACCACTCATTTGGGGGGCCACACCAGTATGTTGATTCAGACCATTGGTTGTTCGTTGATTCCAATATCGTAGCACACCTGATGAGTTGAACTGATTCTTTCTGCATCTGAAATTACCAAAAGAGCCTTGGACTACAAAAAATTGACGTGTAGCTGAAATATATGGAGGTGTGCATGCAAAGTGGGGCAGTTGTACGTAGGACAATCGGAGCAGTTGTGTTGGTGGGCCACCTTATAGCAAAGATCTATGACCATCCTTATCCATGAATTCTTTCAAGTTGAATGTGGACCATTCTGCTGTTATTTGTTGTAACTCTTCCCTTGACCGAAAGGACTGCAGGTAAGAATCCGGTTCCGTGACGTTGTGATTATTGAGATACAGCTCCTAACTATGGTGGCCCATCAGATCAACAGTCACAATCAAAGTGCGCCTTTATGCAAAGAAGATGCTGGAGATGTACCATTGGGTGATCAAAACATTCATATGGTGGGCCCATGTGGATAGGGATGCCGCAAATGTGATTGGGATTAGAGGTGGACACCGTGACTCGTTCGGACCGGAATCCAACCTGAGTGGGTGAGTCCATTCAAACCGAATAGACTTCGTCGAATCCCAACTAAAAGAGAGTTCAGGTCACCCAGTAACTCAAATTCTAACTTGGTAATTGATGTGAAACTTGTGTGTGCGTAGGGGTGTACATCAAGTCGAGCTAGCCTCAGCTCAACTCGGCTCAGCCACTAGCTGACCTCAGCTCAGCACAGTTTGGTAAGCTGCTCGGGCCAGCTTAGGCTGAGTTCGAGCCAAGATCAAACTGAGTTCACCATTGAGGCATTTTCGCAAACACCTCGACTGCCATCTTCAAAATCTCACTGAGATAGCAATAATGGTTTTACAAGTATTTTACCAAACACCTTCTAAGCAACATAAAAATTAAGAAAAAAAAATGTATTAGTTTCATATACATACCTTTCTTGCCACTAGTCACACTTCTTTGAATCATTTCATCAAATACTTGGTGAGCAACATCAATATCAAAGTAAATGAGTCACCAAACTGGTTTGATCCAAGTCGAGTCGAGCCAGGGTCAGCTCAAAGTCGGCTCGAACTCATTTTCGAGCTGAAAAAATCAGCTCAACTTGGCTCGAACACAACTTAATACTAGGGGTTGAAAGTTAGGCAGGTTCAACCCGACCAACCCATGACCGACCCGACATTGGGTTGGGCTTGGGCAGGATGTATCGAGTCCGATCTCAAGCTTGGGTTGTACAAACACCAACTCGATAAAACTTGGGTCGGGTTCGGGTTGAGGTCTCGGGTTGCCCGACCCAACTCGAACCCGATCAATATATAAGTTACTTATAAATTATAATTGAGTGTGGATCATTTATGTCGAAGGCACACTAGTGATGTCAGGTCTCATTTGTCCACATTATTTCCAATGACTCAAGCTAACAAGATATGCCAGATTTATCTCTCCCAAATAGATGACGTGATATGCTACATGACTTTTAAAGGAAAAGTTGTCTTATATTTTAGCTTTTTTAAAAAAAGAAAAAATGAAGTTATTTACAATGAATAATCATATATATAATTAATAAAATCATAAATACAAAAAATAAGTCCTATATTGAAATATAATAAACTAATGTAATAACGAAAATATTAGCACGTATACACCCGACCAACCCGATCAACCCGACCAAGCCCGCTTGGGTTGGGCTTGGGTTGAGAATTCCCAACCTGAGGTTGGGTTGGGTTGGGTTAGGGTTGAGATATGGGAACCTTGGGTTGGGTTAGGGTTGAGCACCAACCCAACCCAACCCAACCCAACCCAACCCAATCCAACCCAACCCGCCCGACTTTCAGCCCTACTTAAAACTGAGCCGAATTGAGCTTTTTCGAATCGAGTCCAGCAAGCTAACCGAGCTGGCTCGGTTCGTGTACACCCCTATGTGTGCGCGTGTGTGTAGAGAGAGAGAGTCATACTCACTTGTGCATGTGCATAGCACACGTGTCAAGGGTGTCTAATCTAAACGGTCTATATGATGCGGAATCCCATGAAACCGCAAGGGACAAATTTCCCCCAATCTAAAATTCTGGTGGGCCATAGAAAAGAGAAATGCAAATCAAGGGAGGAATCTATTATGGCCCACCGAAGTTTTGGATTGAAGTAAAACTTGAGGCCGGGGGGTTTCATGAGGTGCTGCTTTACGTGGACCATCCAGATTTTGGAGTCACATCACATATAGTAGGTTCTCAAAAAAGTTAGCACAAGTATCGTGCACAGCTGAGCATACATGTGTGTGTGGGGGGGGGGAAAGGTTCTATGCGGTCCAGTTCATAGGAACTTCCGATGAGGTCGAGTTATTTGGGCTCACCGTGATGCATGTTGAACATCTACCCCATCAGTCAGATGCACCATTTCATGGTGGGCCTAGAGCTTAAAAATCAAGTCAATCCCTAACTTGTGTGAGCCACACCACATATAAAAGTTGAGAGGGGTTATCCTCTATTAAAACATTCATAATCATTTGTTGGGTCCACCGAGATGTGTTTCACAAATCTAGCCCATCCATTATGTATGTCCTACTTGGATGAGGGTTCAAACCAAGTTTCAGTTGCATCCAAAGTTCAGGTAGACCCTACCAAGTATTTTATATGTTTTAGACATGTCTTCACATAATTTTAGATGGTATGGCCCACCTGAGTTCTGTATACGGCTGATTTTTGGAATATCTCATAATTTAAAGGGGACCCATCAAATGCACAGTGTTTATGTTCGACACGCATCATTAGTGGAGCCTACATAGCTCGACCTCATGGGAATTTATTTTTTATTTTTTTAAGGTTAGCTTGTTAGTACACACCCATGTCAGTACACACACTCCCTGAGCTCCACACACACACACACACACACACACACACACACACACACACACACATATATATATATATATATATATATATATCCGAAACGTTAAATCTCATATATGAGATGACGTGTAGCTGATGGAGAGGCTACAATTCTGGCTAAGTGCACTTAGGAATTGTGATTTTAGCCAGTGGATACCAGCTGCACCAGACTTGACTCAACCCAATTCGGTACTTGTGTCTGGATTAGTCCATGCCAGAGCCAGACTCGGATCAGATCAAGCATGCTGGACTCAGTACTGGGCCGAGTCAAGTTCGGGTCAGGACTATTTCAAAAGTGGATCAAGTGACGTCAGCCCTAAATCGGACCGACTGGACTCATGCCCAGCTGTAACTGGGATCATGCAATTTTAACCATCCAAGTACACCTTTCCCGTGGACTATGGATTAGTGACTCTTTTCTAACCATCCATTTGCAGGTCCCCAATCAAACGGTTAGGATCATCGAATCATGAGAAAGTGGATTATGTCTCATTGGACCCACCCACCAAATGCTTGGCTGGCAAAGAACTGTATCATAAGTCAACAATTCCTAGTTGAACGAATGAACAAGTGTGAAAAAAACATGTCATGGTAATCTCAAAACCCATCCTTTAGAGCCGTTGGATACGAGTTATCAGCCCTGCCCGCAATACCTTTTACAGGCCATTGGATGCAGTGGCCCATCCACCCCATCATCGCCATCATTTCTCGCCTGATCCCTCTTTCACTTGGGAAAAACTGCCATTGCCGACGGCAATCCAAGCCGCTAAATCGGGTTATTATCATCAGAGATTTATACATGCATGACCCAGTCCTTTGTCTGAGCCCTCTTCACTTAAAAATAGTGCATCCAGTTTCAGCCAGTCCCTGATTCCCATGAAAGGCAACTAATATGAACAGCTAAAATCACACAATGCCCTCACATTCATGAATCGACATGGACATGTGGGATGGGTGGGACAGCGACACATGACGTGACGCCGTCACTGTACATGACAATATTCATCAATGCAAAAGTCCGACGGGCATCATCATTCACATCCAATCAGAAAGATTCTTCCACATGCACTGAGCAACTTGCAAACCCACCCTCTCCATTTCATGTTCATTTAGCAAGTCAAGCACAAGTTTCAGGACAGAAACAAGCCGAGGCATGATTGTGCCCATCCATACGCAGCATGCATGTCATGGGTGTCACCATACCCATGCCAGGATGG
This sequence comes from Magnolia kwangsiensis, assembly GCA_037074715.1. NCBI lineage: Eukaryota > Viridiplantae > Streptophyta > Magnoliopsida > Magnoliales > Magnoliaceae > Magnolia > Magnolia kwangsiensis. Next base: position 32,807,823 of record CM073576.1, on the reverse strand, counting down.
ATATGTCGGCATCAGTCTGCTCATACAAGCAAGCCATGAAATGGTAATAGAAATTTAGAAGCTGAAGAAACACTACATTCTGAGTGTACACATCCACACCATGACGACTCATCGTTACCTCCAGTTTCCAATGCGAGACTGCATCTCTTCTTTCCCAGTGTAACCGACGGTCGAATCTCTAAAGTTTGAGGTTGTGGCTCTTTCATCCTAACCACAGCAGCAAGACAGTCCAAACCCAGTTCAGACTACTCATTTAGCTTGCACACATCGATAAACTTCTGGACTGCATTATGGTATTGGGTTCCCTGTAAGACATGGATACACAAACACACTTACAAATAACATAACAGAAATGACCATGATGAGGAATGGTACCAAATGGATGGGGGCTGTCAATGGGCCAGGCCAGGGCTGTGTGAAATTGAATATTTGAATAGGTGGCCCTGATCAGTTCAAAATCTGTACCCAAACCAACCCGAGCCCTGCCCATTGACAGCTCTATGAATGGAAGGTTGTTTTGATTCCCAAAAATCCAGGATGTTGATAAAACATTCCTTGAGTGTTTGTAAAGATGCTTGCGGATCCGTAGTGTTGCATGTTTGGGTGATGTCAGTTTAGCAAGGATTACGAATTTACAACAGTTAAATAAGGTTGCAGATGACATGTATTTTCTGTTTGAAAATAACACGGCTACATTGCTCATATGTCCAAAAGCACCCAGTCATTTTCTGTTATAACCTGAGAACCATTTGTTTTTTTAGAGCAAACAGTTGTGACAGTCAGGAAAATGAGGTACGTATGGTTTAAGACTCGAAGCCAGGTCCATACTTCTTCATCTTAGCCTTCCAAAGAGGAAGGCTAATTGTGCATTAGTTTCCATGTGGGCATGTGCCAGATGTATATGGGTTTTGGATCACCCATTTGGAAGGCCACACCACGTGGCTGGTGGCCCAAAAAATCAGACCAGTTGGATGAATCTAAATGCCACCACCAGCCCTCTTCTGATTGAGCAGCTAGAATCATCTGATTTGCCAGATTTTTACGTGCTGCCATACATGGCAAGGCCTGTCGGATTAGTCAGGGTCTTGTACACCTCTGTTGGTACATGTTCCAAATACAAGCAAAGAGTCATTTGCAATAGGCATTCCTCCCATGAAAATGCCAACTGATTTCGGCATGATTCTGTCATCCAAAACTAAGGAAGAGCAAGAAAGGTAGAAGGAACTATCAACGGTATCACATTAGTGGCTTACCTCCCAATAAAGTTGGTTGCAATCAGTGCACTGCCAAAATTCGAAATTTCGGTCATACAGGCAATCAGGAATTACTTGAAATCCCTTAGCAGCTGCAACAGCTTCCTCGGTTGTTAGCGGCTTCTGGATGAACCTTCCATTGCATTTGGTGCATCTCGACATTAGCTGGTCCTCATCAATCTTCAACTGAAAAGTCTCAATTACCTGCAAAAGGCAAACATGTAAAATCAGCTGCGCCTAAATATTTTTAGTTTAAACCAAAAACAGGATGAAATTTTAAATTAATGGTAGGATCAAAAAAAAAAAAAGAAAAGTTTTATGGAATAAACAAGTAAGAATATTTTTTTGAAGGATACAGAATTCCCTACCAAAGGCCAGAGAGAGAGAGAGAGAGAGACAAGATTAAGGCACCCAGTCCCTTAAACACAAATTAACCCTATAGAAAACCCGGAGAGTCAAGCTGCCCTTATTCCTAAAGCAATGATCATTCCTCTCTGCTCACACACACCAAAGGACATCCATCAGAGAAAGGAATTGATGCCGGGGGTATCTTGGTGTGACTCCAAGGATGCATCGTATCTCCACGTTGGGGTAGGGTGGTCCACAAGGTGGGGTCTATGAGATGCAGAATGGCCACGGGGTAGGGCCCATTGTGAGACTCTGTGATTCAGGGACCTGTGCAACACGATGGTTGCCTATGGGGCGGTCTCGCCTAGGTTTTCCTGAGAGGGTCTGCATATAAGGATAAATCGATCCTTCTCCATCAACTTTGGAGCTTTTGGTGCGTTGGTTGGTTGTCTATTATTAGAATAGTATTAGAGCGAGAGCCCAAGGATCGAGTCTCCTGACCAGCGTGAGTAGATGATGCGAGGGCCTCTTAATGTGACTCCAATGACTCCAAGAAGGATCGAGTCTCCTGACAAGCATGAGTAGATGATGAGGGGGTTGCCCACAAGAAGGTCTTGTATGGGAGTTTCCGTGGCCCACGAGGTGGGGTTTGTGAAATGCAAAATGGCCACAAGGTGGGGCCTACTATGGGACCATGTTATTCAAGGACCCGTGTGACACGGGAGTTGCCCACAAGGTAGTCTCGCCCACTGTGGGACCGTATGATTCGGGGACCCGTGTGACACAGGGGTTGCCCACGAGGAGGTCTCACCTGGGTTTGCCTAGGAGGGCCTACATATAGGGATAAATTGGTCCCCATCAGCTTTGGAGCTTTTGGTGCGTTAGTTGGTTGTCCTCTATTAGGAACCATCTGGATTTCCTCTTACTTTTCCAGCCATCCAAAAACCAATGACGGAAGAGCCCTTCTATCAATGCCAGCATCACCCAAGACAAGTTAGAAGACTAAAAAATGTTGCTCCAATACTCTCTGACAAACATACAATGGATGAACACATAATCCACTGATTCTGCATCTTGAAGGCAAAGGAGGCAGACATTAAGAGAATCATAGCTCGCTTGTGAAGGTTGTCAATAGTCAGGATGGGATTTTTACCAACTAACCAGACACAAGCAGCCACTTTAAGAGTGGCTCTGATGGCCCAAACATGGGCTGTATGACAATCAACCATAAAAGTGGAAGAATATGAAATTTGAGAGTATGGAGATTTCACCGAGAAAGTCCCTGAAGAGCGATACCTCCAAACCAGAGAATCAGCCACGGCCAGAATGGGCATGAACCCCCTGCAGACTGGAAAGGAAGGGAAACAATTCCTCGACCTCCCCATCACACAGGTCGCACCGGCAAGGGGAAAGCCACACTCCCCTTTCCCAAGACCCGAAAAACAATCAGCAACAAAAACCTCTCAGGACTGGAACAGGTGGCAGCAAGATTTGGAAAAATCACTTTAAGAGGGACCTCCCAACACTATCTTCCTAAAACCTTATACAAGCACAAAACCCAACCCAGCTTGAACTAAGGAAGCTTCCTTAGCAATGGACTTTCAAATATGAGACACACGATACAGGGAGGCCTCCTTCGTAAATAAAAATATGTTTTCTTCCATACATAAATTTAAAGAAGTCCGCCCGTTGTCAATCTGCATTTACATGTTATGAGAGTATCTTCTGGAATTAATTGTGGAGATGCATTTGCAAATGCACATGTTGACATCACTTTTAAATTTTATGGAATTGGTTTGATATTGGAATTCTTTCACAACCTGAATTTTCAAACAACCTTCCTGATGGTATCAAGATAAATTCCATTGGTCACTTATTTCATCATTTATGGTTTCTCGTAACCACTCTCTGGTTTGGATATACCTTACAAAAACAATGCAAGCTCCACATTTTTGGCCTAGAATTCAAACATGCATTGTCATACAAAGGGGTTTGAATGAGTACATAAGTTGATATATAAAAATAGTGCAAACGGCTTTCAATATTTCATTAAACCTGCAAAGATTAAATTCAGTGAAAATAACTGCAATAAGAAAAAAACAAAGAAAGAAACAACACCAGGAAAGAAACACAGAGACCTTCATATAATGAAAGCACATGCAAGATATGAACCATGTAGAGAAGTACATGTAGAGTTGAATTTAGCATATCAAATTATAGACACTTGGATAGCAGTTGAGAATGGTTACATGTGATTTTCAAATATATGTTCAGATTTTAGGAAGGGACTGCACCACAAAAAGCTGATATCTTGATGCTAGTGCTTATATTTCTTGATTTCTTCAGAGAACAGTAATTGAGTTATTGTTGCTTTCTTTTGCAATATAACCATAGAGGGTATTAGAATCCTATCGCGCACACAACAGCACATAAACCAAAACAAGAATTTTTAAGCATGAAATGCAGGGAAAACTCAACTACATTTGGGCTGCCGATGGTGCAATTCTTCCAAGGAAAAATAGCCTTGTAAAGAACTACACATGCATTTTACATTTGCCTGTTAAAGCTTCACATCCATGACATAAGATAATAATTGTTTTGTATAAAACAGGTAGAAATGAGCTTTGCTAACCCCACACATGAGTATAGCCAAACCCTCTACACACAGCCATGTGTTTCAAGCTGCCATTTTTGTGGACTTCCCAAGCTCTCCGTCACAGTTGGTTCCACCATAAAGATCCCTTGGCCCCAAAATCAGGTGAGCCCACTCATCAGGTGGACCATCACTTGCAAAAGAAATGGATAAAGACAAAACTTTGCAAGTTTCAAAGCCATACATTTCTTACATAGATCGCGTGGCTGCTTGATGATCGGACCTGCATGAACTTTGAGCCAGGAATTCTAGTGCAGCTCACCTGATAAATAGCTTGGATGTCGCATATCTGCCATGTTGACCTATGTGGTCGGGCCATAGACGAGTGTTGGGGTTAGTAAATTCTTCAAGTCCAGAAAATGTTCAGTGTATATTTAATGAATATACCTCAAGTAGTTGATCATTCTTAAGAAGACTCTTCACCCTGTACACTTGATTCCCTATTAGATACTGGTGTTTAAGCAGCTTAGCATCCCGTGTCAAGAGCACCCTTCCTTCTTTGTGTGCTTTGTCTATTAACTGCCTAAAGCCCATCCAGAGGGTTAAAAAAAAAAAATCAAATCAATGAAGAAAAAAAAGAAATCATACATTTCATATGCAACAGTAGCCCCCACGGCAAACAATTAAAGAGTTTAGAACAAATCATTGAAATGTTTCATATGAGAACACACCTTGGTTCAGGCCTTTTTGAAGATGGAATTGCAGCATCAATTCCAACACATCGTAGATGTTTTGCCAAGCCTTCCACCTACAGAAACATTCCATTCAACTCATGAATTTATGTTGAGTCAATTTCTTCAATGCTACAGTTAGATGCAATTCTGAAAACAGCTATATATCTCTATAGCAATGCTCAATAAAGAAAAGTTCATATTTTTAGATTTTACTCCAAAAGTTAGAAAGAAAATGCCATATATAGAATTCTGTAGAAGTAAAAGGCAATAGAAAAGAGAGAAATGAGATGGAGAAAGTGAATGGAAAGAGAATAAATTAGGGGCTTCACACCTCTACTCTCTCTGTTTTATATTAGATTAAAAAAATTCCACAACTACCCCTCAATTACGACATGACGCTTTAATTAAGTGTACCTAATTGACTAAAATAGAGAGAAACAGGGACTAAATCTGTACCACTGTATGGCCCATTATTTCACTCATACAATATGGCTCACATCCACAGTCATTAATACTCCCCCTCAAGCTAGAGCATAGCTGTCGTTGGTGCCTAGCTTGCAATAAATATGTGTAGATTGACTGCGGCCAAGAGCTTTGGTAAACACATCAACAAGTTGATCCTGAGAACAAACAAGCGGTGTAAAATTTTTACCAATACCAACCTTCTCACGTATGAAATAACAATCGGCTTCAACATGCTTAGTTCTCATGATAAACTGGATTGTTTGCAATATGGAAGACCGCTTGATTATCGCAAAATAACTACATTGATAGTCTCACTACAAAACCCATTTCATGCAACAGCTTCTTAATCTATATGAGCTCGCAAGTGGTATGAGCCATCACCCGATATTCAACTCCAATGCTTTATCGGGCTACAACCCTTTGTTTCTTACTCTTCCACGTGACTAATTTTCCCCACAAATATACAATAACTAGTAGACCGCCTATCAGTAAGGGAACCTACCCAATCTGCATCAGAATGACTTGTAACTTGAAGATGATTATTCCTTTATATAAAATTTCTTGGCCCAGTGCTCTACTTAAAAATATCACAAAATCTGAACAACCGTATCCACATGAGGCACACTAGGAGAACTCATAAGTTGACTTAACATACTCACAGCATATGATATATAGTGATTGTTAGGTGGATTAGTTTTCCGACCAATCTTCTATACTTTCCTGGGTCCTCAGCTGCATGTCCCTGATCACTGAATAGTTTATGATTTAAATCCACTAGTGTATCAACTGGTTTAGTACTAAGAAGGCTAGTTTCTGTGAGCAAATTCAAACATTTCCTTTGATATAGCAGCTCTCTAACACAAGAAAATATTGAAGATGATCCAAAATTTTCATTAGGAAGTGATGTTAATGATGATTCTTGAGATCCTCAATTTCTTTACCCCCGCTGCCTTAAACACAACATCATCTACGTATACAAAAAAAACAATCAGACCTGGGGTGCTTCTTCATATGAAGACAGAATGATCAACATGACTTTGATCAAACAGTGGGCCAACACAACTTTACAGAATTTATCAAACCATGATGCAGTTGCAGTGACTGCTCCATCCCATAAGTCACCTTACTCATTTAACAAACCTTATTTGACTCTCCCGAAGCAACGAACCAGGCGATTGATCCATATAGACTCCTCTACGAGGTCACCATGAAGAAAGCCATTTTTAACATCAAGTTGAAAGAGGGGCCATAGATAATTATATCAATAGAGAATAATGCGAATGGAATTAAGCTTGGTGATTGGAGAGCACGTTTAGGTATAGTTGATGCCAAGAGTCTGAGTATATCCCTTAGCTGCTAAGCGAGCTTTCAATCATTCAATTGTGCCATTAGGCCTAAATCTAATAGTATACACCCATCGACAACTAGCAGTGCATTTACCAGCGGAAAGACTAGTTAGCTCCCAAGTTCATTATAATAAAGTGTAGCCATTTCTTCTTCCATAGCCTCCTTCCACTCCTTACGTGACAAGGCTTCCTGGTATGACTTGGGAATTGAATAAAATAATAAAGATGGCTAATCTGCGAAATGTGGAAGATAAACACTAAAAAAAACAAATTTAGGGATAGAATGATCAGTATACACAAGCTTATCTTTCCTCGGAGCATTAGGGATATCATACAAATCAAGAGATATAGGTGGAGTGACCAGATCAACAGCCTCGAAAGAAGATTCATTTTCACCGTGAGTAGACTTTGAATGTAGATGCAACAGGAATGGATGAACCAGAGAGAGGAGGCGATTGGATTGTGGCTTCTTCAACAGAGATAAGCACAAGTTGATGGTGAAGTTTCTAAGTCAAGAGATCTACTATCATTTGAGAAGAATGAAGTGCACTCAAAGAACGTAACACAAATAAATTACCTTCAAAGACGAGAACTGCAACAAATGTAACTCCTTTGCGTTATAGAATACCCAAGAAAAGTACATTTAACTGATCTAGGATCTAACTTGTCATGACCCAATTCCAACTAATGAATGACACATAAACACTCAAAAACCCTAGGGGGCAAAGAGAACAATGGAACACCTAGAAATAAAATTACATGCGGCGACTGAACCATTAAGACAATAGAGGGCATTCTCTTGATCAGACAACATGCTGTTAAAACTACATCACTCCAAAAACTTTTTAGGATATTCATATGAATCAACAAGTCACATGTCATCTCAAGCAAGTGATGCTTTTTTCCATCCTACAACACCATTTTGTTGTGGAGTGTGAGCACACCATGTTTGTGTAGAATACCCTTTTCAAATAATACAAGTTAAAAGAATTGGTTATGCACTTAGCATTATCTGAATGAAACACAAACAATTTGGAGTTAAATTGATTTTGTACTTTGATATGAAATATCTTAAAAATAAAGAACAATTCATATCCATCTTTTATTAAATAAAGTCAAGTCATTCTTAAAAAATCATCAACATAGGTAATAAAATATTTATATTTGATGAAGATAATAAAATACTTATATCCTAATGAACTAGAGACTCGAATGCATCCGCAAACATTTGAATGAATCAAAGCAAATGGAAGTAGACAATGCTTTTCCACACATGGTGGAAAAGTGACTCGATGATGTTTACTTACTCACACTTTACATTCTAAATAACACTTGAGAATATTTAAGGATGGATGACCAAGACAACAATGCCACCAGTAAGGAGAGATGTTGTTTATGCTATTGCTCAAATTACTTCACGGTCAAGATAATAAAGCTCACTATGTTCATGTCCTTCACCAATCTTCCTCTTCATCTTCAGATCTTGGAAAATACAGTGTGAAGGATAGAAAGGCACCGAGCAGTTAAGTTATTTAATGAGTTTACTAATGGACACATGCTATAAGGAAATTTAGATAGAGAACATATGGCGAAAAAAATAAAAAAACCTTGGATGAACAATACCAATTCCACACATTTTGGATTGAATGCCATCTGTCAAAGTGATCAACAAACCTGACAATAACGTATCAATAGAAGAAAACCCATCATATAGTCAGACACCCCAGAGTCAATGACCCATGTAGCAAAGGACGTGGACCCTAAACAAGTCATTCCTAAATTCATGAATGTCGATCTTCCTCTTCTCAGCTCCAGATTCACTTGGTCCAATGGTAGAATGAACCCCTCTCATTATAGATTGGACAGATTCTTAATCTCTTCGAATTGGCTAGAAGGGTCCCCTTTCATCTCTCAGACCGTTCTTCCAAGAACAACTTTAGATCACAGCCCTGTAATGTTGTCGTCTGATGATTATAACTAGGGTCCGAAACCCTTCAGATTCAAATCCTCCTGGTTAAATATTAATGGCTTTTTTCAGTTGGTATCAGATTTGTGGGGTGGTTTTCAGGTTGCAGGATTCACAGGATATAGGCTATCCAGCAAATTCGGAATGCTAAAGGACAAGTTAAGGCAGTGGAATCAGGAAGTCCTTTCTAAAAGGGACTCGGAAACGGACTCAATTAAGGCAGAATTGCAGGCGATAGATGTTGGAGTTGAAGATGGCCTCATGTCGACTGAGATCCTATCCAAAAGAATCCAACTCATCCAGTCTTTGTCTGCCAGGGTGCTTGATAACGAAACTGCCTAAAAACAAAGATCCCACACCAAGTGGCTTAAGGAGGGGGATAAAAACTCAAAATACTTCCATATTATAGCCAGTATGCATGCTAGAAATAACAGAATCAGCAGTATCATAGTAAATGGTCATCGTATCGAAGATAAAGATGAAATTGCAGAGGAAGCAATAGCGCATTTCAGCTCCTTGCTTAGTGAAGATCGATGGGATAGACTGCGGCTGGACCACCTTCGGATGGACTGTCTACTAACTGAAGATGTTGATGCCTTAGAAGCTCCATTTTCTGTGGAAGAAGTGAGGCTGGCTGTGGACTCCTTAGGCAACGTGATAAGGCGCTAGGCCCTGACGGTTTCCATATCTTCTTCCATATCTTTTTCTGGGAGGTGATCAAAGAAGATATTATGCTCTTCTTCAAAGAGTTTCATGAAAGAGGTAAATTATCTAAAGGCTTGTTGGCCTCCTTCATTGCGCTAATCCCTAAAGTCCCGGGTGAAAGTTCCTTCAAAGATTTCAGACCATTTGAAGATTATCATTGGGAAGATTATATCCGGCCACCAAAGCGCGTTTATTCCAGGGAGAGAGATTATCGACTATGCGCTTATTGCCAATGAATGCTTGGATTCTAGTCATAAAGATGGTTCGAAATCTATTTTCAGTAAGCTATATATTGAAAAGGCCTACGACAATGTGGATTGGAATTTTCTTCAATATATGATGGAGCGTATGGGCTTTGGATACAAATGGCGTGGATGGATTGGAGAGTGTTTAGGGTTGGCCCAATTCTCCATCCTCCTAAATGGGACCCCGAAAGGTTTTTTCAAGAGCTCCAGAGCCATCCGCCAAGGGGACCCGCTATCCTCCTTTCTCTTTCTCATTGTGGGAGAAGCCCTTTCCAGAATGATTCAGTCAGGTCAAGAAGCAGGCATTTTATGCGACATCAGAATGAGAGGTATGTCTACTCTGATCTCCCATATCCAATATGTAGACAATACTCTGATTTTTAGCAAAGCAGACCCTGTCAAGGTTGGTAATGTTCGCACCACGATTCATTGTTTTGAGACGGTGTCGGGTCTAAGGATCAATTTGGCTAAATCTAAGATGTTTGGGGTTAATTTGAAGGTAAAGGAGGTTAGTATATTTGCTGATTCTTTTGGGCGCTCCTCGGTTTCGCTTCCAGTCTCCTTTGTTGGTCTCCCATTATATTTGGGCTCACCTCCTAAATTCCTTTGGGATAAGGTCATTAATAGGTTTGAAAGCTACCTGACTAGATGGAAATGTAGATATCTTTCTTTGGGAGGCCGAATCAATTTTATTAAGGCAGCTCTCTCAAACTTGCCTGTTTATTTCATGTCCCTTTTTAAATGCCCAGCCTTTGTTTTGGCTAAGCTTGAAAGATTAAGACGAGACTTCCTTTGGAATGGCAAGGAAGAAAAAAAGTTCCACCTCATCCAATGGCATCAAGTTTGCAAGCAGTTCAAAGGAGGAGCGGAGATAAAAGACCTCAAGAGGATGAATAAAGCCCTCCTAGGGAAATGGATTTGGAGACTTGGGACAGAGGATGATAGCCTTTGGAATAAGATTATCAAAGGAAAATACGGCGGGTCTATTATGATAACAAAGACATGACAATATCTAAAAGAGAAGACAATCCTCCTTTGGTTTTCTTGTATATTTGAGACAACCCTAAAGGGTTGAATATATAGAGCTTTACAGACGTTTATACAAGGTAAATGTCTATATATGAAAATTAGTTATACATCATCTATCTATAGAAATTAGCTACACAAGGCATGTGGCCTGTCTAACATCCCCCCTTAAACTAATGCTGGTCATCAACAAGAAATATTTTGCCAACTAGAAATGAGTGACGTGCAGAAGTGAGGGACTTCGTGAGAATGTCTGCAATCTGATCATGAGATGCGACATGTGGAAGAGAAATTAGCCGAGACTGGAACTTCTCTCGGATGAAGTGACAGTCAACTTAATATGCTTTGTCCATTCATGGAAAACCGGGTTAAATGCAATCTGAATGGCACTCAGATTATCTACATGGAGTGGAGTAGGATTTTGTAGATGAACGCCCAAGTTGGAAAGAAGTCCACGTAACCAGACAAGCTCACTACAAGCAGCTGACATCGCTCGATACTCGGCTTCTGTGCTTGATTTGAAAACGGTGACCTACTTCTTACACTTCCAAGAGATGAGAGAAGTGCCAAGAAAAACAAAGTAGACAATGGTAGATCTGCGTGTGAGAGTACAACCGGCCCAATCAGCATCCGAATAAGCACGAAAGTCTAGAGTGGCCGTGGAAAAGAAGAACAGTGATTGATCCAAAGTTCCACATAGGTACTGTAGGATGCGCAACACCACAGTCATATGAAGAGTCCGAGGAGAAGAAACAAATTGACTGACAACTTGGACAGTGTAGGCAATATCAGGGCAAGCCATTGTTAAGTAAACTAGACTCCCAACCAAACGGTTGTATAATGTGGGTTCCGCAAAGAGATCACCATCGTCACAGCCATATTGAACGTTAAGTTCTAAGGGAGTCTGAACTGTCTTCTGATCCGTAAATGAGGCCAAGGTGAGAAGATCCTTGGTATATTAACGCTGGCTGATCAGGATTTCATGTTTAGAACGTGAAAATTCAAGTCCAAGAAAGTATATCAGATGTCCAAGGTCCTTCATCTTGAAGGATGATTCTAGAACTTCCTTAAATACCGAGATGCCAGTAGCATCGCTACCAATCAAAAGTAGGTCGTCAACATATACGAGAACAATGACAATTCCACGATCAGTGGTGTGCAAGAATAAGATCATGACCACTTTGCGTAAAGTCAGCACCTGTAACAACATCATGAAAGCGTTGGAACCATGCCCGAGGGGCCTGTTTGAGGCCGTATAGAGCTTTCTTTAAGCGACAGACATATCAGCAAGGATTAAAGACCCAGGAGGAGGTTTTAAATATATTGTTTCTTAGAGGTCTCCATGAAGAAAAGCATTTTTCATATCCATCTGAGTGAGTGGCTAAGAACGAACAGATGATATTATCAGAAGAGTGCGAACAGTTTTCATCTTGGCCACAAGAGCGAATGTCTCATCATAATCAATGCCGTGTTCCTGTTTATATCCCTGACCGACAAGCCAAGCTTTGTATCGATCCAATGATCCATCAGACTTAAGCTTTACAGAATAAATCCATTTACTACAAATTAATTGATGGTCAGTGGGTCGAGTGACAATGTCCCATGTATAGTTATCATCCAATGCTGCAAGTTCTTCTGCCATAGCCTTCTTCCAACAATCATGAGTAGCCGCCTGATGGTATGAAGTAGGAATAGATACAGTATCCAGAGTAGCATTCATGGCAGACATAGTATATCAAGCGATCAGTTTGTCGACATACATAAGTGTCATAGCCTTCTTCCAACAATCATGGGTGGCCGCCTGATGGTATGAAGTGGGAATAGATACAGTATCCAGAGTAGCATTCATGATAGACATAGTATATCAAGTGATCAGGTTGTCGATGTACATGAGTGGAATGACGTACCAAGGTGGGATCTGGATCGGTAACAGGTACCGTAGGGAGAGTAGTAGGTGGTGGATTTGTACGTGGTTGTCGTGAGTAAACCTGCAATGGATAAGGAAGTGTACTCGACGTAACAGGAATGTCAGGAAAAATGGTAAGACAATGAGAGTTTGGTGCGGGCGAAGGAGAAACAGATGAATGGAAGGAAATATGCTCAAGAAAAACAACATATCGTGACACCCGAACACGACGAAAGACGGAATCATAGCAACAAAACCCCTTTTGAGTTTCTCCAAATCCCAAGTACATACATTTGACTGATTTTGGGGAAAGTTTGTTACGTTCACGTGGTGCCAGATGAACATAACATACACAACCAAAAACACGAAATGTGGAATATGTAGGAAGTGAACCGGTGAGAACAAAGTAGGGAGATTTACTGTTCAAAACTGTGGTTGGCATCCAATTAATCAAGTAGACTGAACGCATCATAACTTCCGCCCAGAAGGAACGAGGAACACTCATAGCTATCATATAAGGGTATTGGCATTTCAACAATATGGCAATTTTTTTGTGTAGCCACCTCATTCTATTGTAGAGTATCAGAACAAGTAGTCTGATGAATAATCCCATGATCATGAAGATATGTATGAAAATTGGTGGAGAGTTTGAATTTTTACTTGAAATTGAGTGTTCACCATAGAGTGAAATATCTTGAATTTTTTAAAAAACTATAATGTAAAGTACAGAAAGTAAATCCAGGTGTAACGTGTAAAATCGTTAATGAATATAACATAGTATCGTAGTCCAGAAAGAGACATAACATGATACGATGATAACAAAGACACGACAATATCTAAAAGAGAAGACAATCCTCTTTTGGTTTTCTTGTATATTTGAGACAACCCTAAAGGGTTGAATATATAGAGCTTTACAAACGTCTATACAAGGTAAATGTTAAAAAAACAAAATCATCTATCTATGGAAATTAGCCATACATCATCTATCTATAGAAATTAGCTATACAAGGCATGTGGCCTGTCTTTCATATCGGTGGTTGGTCGACCAAGGACTCTTCTCGCTATAGGGCCTCAGCCCTTTGAAGGGGATCCTATCTTTGAAGAAGGACATGCTCATAAGCATCGGCTTCATACTAGGTAATGGAGTCAATATCCAGTTTTGGGAAGATATATGGGTGGGAGATGCACCTTTGAAAGACGACTTCCCAAATATTTTCCGTCTCACCCCCAACCCTGCTATCCACATCGCTAACTGTCTCTCTATCTCAACCAATAAGATCGAGTGGAAAGTGGACTGTAGGAGGAATCTTCAAGATTGGGAGGTCGAAGAGTACGTGGGCCTTCTTGAGCGCATTTATCAGGGCATGCCAAACATCCCTAGCCTAGACAAATTATACTGGAAGGTGGATAAATCTAGTAAGTTCTCAGTTAAATCGCTTTACTCTCTGTTGGGCCACGAGCTGGCCTCTTTTGATGATCATCCATCTTTCCAATTCTGGAAATACTCGGTCCCCCCTAAACATGCAGCTTTTGCTTGGTTGGTGGGGAACAAGAGGATTCTCATGGTGGATAACTTGAGAAAAAGGGGAATGCCCATCGTCGATATCTGCCTCTGCTGTATGAAGAATGAAGAATCTATCTATCATTTGTTGCTTTTCTGCCCTTTCATCACTCGGATTTGGTCAGAATTTCTCAATTGCTTCAATATTAAGTGGTGTTTTCCTGGTTCTGTTAGCCTTCTCCTTCAAGCCTGGCATGGGGTTAGAATGGGCAAGCATAAGACACGCTTGTGGAGAATGGCAAGCATTGCCATATGGTGGTTAGTTTGGGAAGAAAGAAACAATAGATGCTTCAGGGACATTTCACACTCGAATGCGGTTATAGCCAGCAAGGCTAAGCAGCTATTGATCGAATGGGCTGTTTATGTAGTGGGACTAAAGGATGTTGATTTTCTTTTTCTTCGAGTCTAGTAGTTGATTACCTCCTCAACGATCTCTCCTCTTCCCTGCTTTGTGTGTGTGTGTGTGTGTAGTGACTTTTCGGGAAAAAAAAAAAAGACTGTAGTAGGAGTAGCAACAAAAATATGTTAATTCTTTAATTACTGGGAATGCTCATCTTGGATAGGTGGAACTACTTCGCTAGATGAACTTGGTTGTCGAGTTGTAGGAGTAGAACTAGTAGAACAAGGCCCACTACTCTCTTCAAAATAAAATGCCCGATTTTGCCCAAGCTGGCCTCCCATGTAGATCCCAACATTTTTTTCAACAATGTGATTTGTAAGCCCATAGTAAGTACACTAAGTCCACGAGCTCCTTTTGCATCACCACGACCACCTTTGTTACCTTAGCACCACGACCACCACTCTACCTCATCCAGCAAATGATGCCAAAGCATAATTACTGCTGACTCCACTCATAGAGCCAAGAGATATACGTTGAAGGTGAGTATAAACTTCATTTCGAGATGGAACATTGATGAGGACATCACGTACGTCTTTGCGAACATAATAGAGCAGGAGGCGGGCCCCAGTTTCTCTGTGGCTAGGCGAGTATCTATGTTGAAGACCCCATAGTATATGTACAAGCATTTGAAAGACCCCACACTGGGAAGATGCACATGAGTTGCTTTAAAGAGTGATTCGGACCATTGGATTTGAGGGACGCAATAGTCAGACCGTTGGATCGTGTGGATTACATGATCGGGCCGTTGATCATGGACCATTCTTGTCATCATAGGACATGTTTTAAGATCTAGTTTTATGTTTGATTCATGTTTTGGACACTTTGTGAATGGTTTTATATATTTTTTCCTTAGACTAAGGTTATTTTAGTTAAAAGACATAAAATAGGGACAAGTTTGTAATTTTTTAAAGTTCTTAAGACTATATAAAGAGAAAGGGGGGGGGGGGTTGACCTCTCTTATGGTGTTTTTGCTCATTGAAAAAAAAATTATCTTTCTTTTCTTTGATCTTCATTAGATGTGAAGAATTCTTCCATGTGATTTGGAAGAGAGATTGGTGTGAGGCCAATCTTCCATAAACAAGAGCACGAGGTTCTCATCTATTTGTTTTGCGTTTCCTCTTTACAAGGTATTTGTTACAACTTTTGATTTCTCCCATCCAGAATCTTTATAAACCCTTCCAAATTCTTCCAATCTTTCTCCTTCATCGTTCCCGCATCAAACCCAACCTTGGCACCCAAAACCCTACCCTACCAAACCCACACATGCGACCGTATGGCCACACGTGTGAGCCTATTAGGCCGGCCGTACGGTCTCCCTTCATCCCTTTTGTTTCCCCCTCTTTTCCCATGAAAATCCTCTCTATTCCCACATCCAAACCCAAACCCTAATACCCAATTCCAAAAATCCCCAATTTCAACAAATTTTCCAAACCCTAATTCCTAAATTCCCTTCATTCATCTCAAATCCCTAGCCACCAACCATCCAAAACTCTAATTCCTCTCTAGTTAAAACCTAAGGGGGTGTTTGGACAATGGGAATAGATGGCATTAGGTGGGATGGGTTTTTAAAAAATGTGATGATGGGCTTTTTCAGGGAATTGTCTTACAATGCCATGGGTTTTGTAATTCCATGGGATCCTCTGTCATGGTGTTTAGATGGCATGGGATGGAAGAGTTTCAACAACTCCAAGTCGGTGCACTGTGGGCCCCACCATGATGTATGTGTTTCATCCAAGCCGTCCACCCATTTTTCCATGTCGTTTTATGGTATGAGACCAAAAATGAGTTTGATCCAAATCTCAAGTGGACCGCACAGTTGGCCTTAGGAGGTTTTTAATGGTGTAATTCAATCACTACTGTTTTCCCATGGTGTGGTCCTCCTGAGATTTGTATTTACCTCATTTTTGGTATCAAGCCCTAAAATTATATTTCAAAATGGATGGACGGCATAGACAAAACACATATTATGGTGGGGTCCACCTAGCACCGACCACTAGCCACACGAAACCCAAAGTAGGCCGGTGTTGCTTCCGAGAAGACCTTGCAAACCAACTTCCAACGTCAGTTCCAACTAGACCCAAGCTAAAATTCATGGGTTTCACAAAGCCACTCCCACCTACTCCCATCTATTCCCACGCGCCAAACAGCCCCTAAGTAACCAATCCCTTTACCCAATTAAACCATAATTTCAAGGTTTTCCCAATTTCCCGAAACCCTAGCCTTACCCACACCCAAATCTACGTAGCCCTAAGTAGTTTTAGATTTTCCCTTTTAAGTTAGGATATTCCCTATACTATTTGGATGTTCCTACATCCATTAGATCCTAGTTTCTCATATTTAATATCATGTGGGACATATGCTTGTTAATTTAGGTTCTAACTTTTCATAACTTTTTCTTGGAATCATGGAATGTGAGATGATATTTAGCACGCTTGTGATTTTTAATTATTTAAATTAATTTTCTGATTGATCTCTCACATTATTTGAGGTCATGCATTGGTCCTACATCAAACATCCTTGCTACCAAAAATCTGTGTACGCACTTAATCGAATTATAGTTGTAAGCATTTAGTCACACGGAACTCCTCACGTTATTGACATTGTTTCTCCAGATCACTAGTAAGTGGTTAATACACATTCAAATCCTCATACATTCTTTCAGGTTTTGAATAATATTCACAAAGAGACTTATCTCCTTGTTGGAATGCAAAAATATCTTCAAACAACTGATATATATGAGAGATTTTTTATCAAATGAATACATATCTCATAAAGCATCCTACACCCCATTTACATTATCTAGAGACATTACATTCCCACTAACAGATGTTTCCATACTATTCCACAACCACGTCATGATCTGAGCATTTTCCTAAATCCACCAATTGCATGTGCTATCGCTTTCATCTAGTTTCTCCCTGGTTAGATATTTTAATTTGCCATTGGCCATTAAAAAAACACTTCAATTGATTTGGACCACCGGAGATGCTTTATTTAGTTTTATAGAAGTTATTTGAAGTACTAGAAAATCAGATGAATTTAGGAACCTAAATCTTTGATCACTGTTCATCTCCATTAGATGAAGAAATTAAAGAGAATATCACAGTGCTTACATGAATGAGGGTTGACTTCCAAATATAAGAACGCTCTAACTCCATGCTCCACATAATGTACACGCTACACTTGACGTAACAATCAACCCATAGGTTCCAACCGAACACAAGAAGAGCAATAATCATGAAAATAGCATTCACCCTCTCACACGCAGACTATTACAAAGGCCTAGCAAAAGAAAAAGAAAAAACAAAAAAATAATAATAAATAATAATAATAATAATAACAAAAAAAACAAAAAACAAAAAAAAAAAAAAAAAAAAAGAAGAAGAAGAAGAAGAAGAAGAAGTAGAAACCCTAGGTTTCTTAGAAAACTTTCAGCATAAGAGAGACATGATGGGCAAAAAGGAAAAGAAATGAGGGAGTATATGAGATGGAAGAAATTGAAGAGAAAAAAGTTGTGTAAATCACAATGAAATTCGCTCTGATACCATGTAGAATTGTATAGAAATGAAAAGTAATAGAAAAGAAAAAGAAAAAGAGATGGTGAAAGAGAATGGAGAGAATAAATTACGGCTTCACACCCCTACTTTTTCTCTTTTATATTAAATCAAAAAAGCAAAAATCTCAAAACTACCCCTCACAACATGACATTTTAATACTAAATGTACCTAATTGAATTAAATAAAGTGAAACTGAGAATAAACTCAAGATTACGTGGGCCGTACCACTACATGACCCCTTATTTCACTCATCCGGGAGGGCCATACAGTTGTTCCACATCCACAGTCATTAACAAGAATTGAGGAACTGCCAGATTGAACATGGTTCAAAGAAAAAGAACTTTCCAACAGAACTTTGCCAAGCACACATGCACGTGCAAAAAAGCTCATGTACATGCAACACGTGCCAGAGTGGCACAATACATCAGAATCGAATCCCTCCATCAGAAAGGCAACACTATATTGATGCCCTAGCCCATGAATCAGGCTGATCCACTGGCCAGGTGGCCCACAGCTTGCAAAATAAATGTACAGCTATGAAAAACTTGGCTGAAGTTTTCTTATCCACCCACCTGTTTCCAATATCCAGGGCTCACATGCTGAGTAGACTAGATTTGTTTTTTTGGGAAAACATGTGCAAGGTCAGGCCAACCTGTTGAATGGATTTCTCGCAAATGTGTGGCACATACATGAGCTTTATTGCATGCATGTGCGCTTAGCAAAGCTCCTTTCCAGCAAATGTATGACTAAAAAGCAAATGAAAGAGCAAATCAGGTCAAAACAATGAATAATTATATTAATTTTCTCCCTATAAAACCAGAAATCGTGTTTCAAAATAAAGTTGCAAGTTCTAACATGTAGGAAACAGTGTGGATATTATACACATGATTATAAAAACACGGAAAGAAAACCACTTACCATCACATCACATAGAAACTTAGGGCATCCATCACCGCCGAAGGACAAATCCCATGGTGGGGGGCCTTGCCAGTTGCTGCAATCTTTAGAACACTCTTTTTTAGAATTTGAACACAGTGAAGCCTTTCTTCTTGCCTTCCGTTTTGAGGTCCTAGGCTTTCTATCTGACTCTTTCAGCAATATTCTTTCACCATATTTTCTGATAATTTTCAAGAGAGTATCATCGAAAGGAAGTGCATTTCTATGTGAAGAACAAGAAGGGGGTTTCGCTACAGAATGAACCCTTAGATGACTTTCGTAAACAGTAGATTTGACCATTTCTGATGCTTCACAAACCTTGAACCTTAAAATATTACTGGATACATCTGGCTTCTCAAGAATCTCTTTCAAACCAAGAGACTCGTTTGAGAAATGCAATTTAGGAATGTCTTGTGAAGATTTGCCTGCAAGATGCCACCCAAAAAAATCCTTTACGTGCTTGCAGAACCCACAAAAGTAGTTTTCTTTTAACAAGAACATACATAAATATATCATGTCTCAAATTGAAATGCTAGTAGCCCATTGAGAATCTTTCCAAGGGAAGGCACGACTATGTATGTATGTGTGAGTTGGTCATTTGACTAACCAACAAAACAAAAGTTGCCCTCTCTCCATCGGATTTCTACTTGGTATCAGAGCCCACGATTGTCAGGACCTAATTGCAGCCTACGATAGTGAAACCCACTACTGACATCGACCTGACATCGTCCATACATACAAATGATGTCAGCAGTGTATGGCTTGACAATCTTTTTGAAGCGAAAAGTATGAGATCTTGAAGATAATGTTTTAGAGGAATAATGATGATTTTTCTGCAATTTTTTGATGTGTTTTCCATAGTGTTTTAGCACAAATAGAGAAAAATCAAAACCAGTCCAAAATTCATTATTTTTGTTGTGTTGTTTTTCCGAAGGTCTTTTGGAGCAAATTTTCCACATGGGGTAGGTGCAGTTGATCAAGAGCAATCACCAGAAACAAGAATCATTAAGTTTCATCAAGATTTGGGTGTGTTATGACATGTTTCATGAGGAGTGGGTGTCGTCAGCCCGTTGTTTTTGGGTTTTTTTACTAGAATTTCTTTATTTTTTTCATGATCTGGTGTTATGGGGCTGAGAAGTGTGGTGTAAAATCATGTTGATGGTGATTGCGAAGTTGATGTACTCATTCTGTGCTTAGAAGTATACTATGCACACAAGGTGTTTGACGTAAAGCTCAACTCAACTTGACATGGGGGATTTAGTAGTGGATCTTTTCTTTTCAGTTCATCATCTCTACATTTATCAAGCCCTCGTTGTTATTTGTGGGTGTAATTCATTCAAATTGTGTTGCACACACGTCTCCACATGCTATTTTGTGTATATTCTCTCAAGTTTTGTGAGTGTAGTTCTCTCATTTATTGTACAAGTTACACATGATTGTGAGAGAATTTTGCATGTGGATGGCAGGTTAGTAACTCAATAGTTGTCGAGTTTGGTTATCGTCCTGCTTCTGCTTGAAGAGAAGATTCAACTAATGAAGAAAGTTTAGGCTACAATCTACAAGCAACCACCAATTGAAGATCTTGCATCCTGCCATGTTGTGTTTGAGGGGGAGCAACTGTCCATGCTCATCATCATCATCTTCTTTGTATTCATTCAAAGTTGGGCATGATCAATATCCATGCTCCAGCTTGAGGGGGAGTATGGAAATACATGTAATTTTGTGTGCATGTGTGTGAATGTTTCTACTTCTGTGGGGCATTGTATCTTTCTTTCAAAGTTAATGTGTGTGTGTGAGTTAGTCATTTGACTAACCAACGCAACACAAGTTGCCTTAGCCATCTCTCTCTCTCTCTCTCTCTCTCTCTCTCTCTCTCTCTCTAGAGATTTCTACTATTCAAGCCTCCTAATTGGGCAGCTAACAAAGCAAAATCAATTAGCCATCCATACAATAAAATCTCATTAGATCTCTCTTATCCATTGAGCATCTTTCTTTATTACTCTTCTGTTTTTGTAATAAGCCATTAATTGTACTTGATATTAAGAACCTTCATTCTTTGTACGTCTAAGATGCCTATTTAAGGGCTTGAGATGAGTAGTCTCATGATGGGGACATCATGTGCACATGCACGCCATACCCCCTACGCACGTATACTGGGAGAAGGAGGGCCCTACCGTCGATCTAGATCAATGACAACGTCCGAGGAGGGCCTCCTAGTTAGAAGACGGAGTTTTGATTCGTTGGAGTGGGCCCGATAGTCAAGTAAAGTCCATCATGGGATCTCATGATCGTGGCTCACTAGTCTGATTGATCTCATATTTTAGGTTTTGCTTAATAATGTTATTTAGAATATCATGGATGGATTAGATTTCTTTAATTACTTTTTATTTTAGTCTACTTAATCGCCAAGTAATAGGTTATGCACATGGCGCGAGTTTGGAGTATAGGTTTTTTCTTATAAATAGGCACCCCTTGTAGCTTTTTTATTCATTGAAGTTTAATTAAAAAAATTCCTGCATTTTTTTTCTCTCTGAGTTCCTGAGTTGTGGAAAATTTCAAGTGGGTGCGAAGCCCTCCCTTCATCGAAGGGCTAACTACCGTGGTGCGAAGCCACATTTATCCCAATCCACCCCTATCGCTTATCATCCATACTTCTCACCTTCTACAGCCGTCCTCACCTCGAATCTATTAGTTTTTGCAACAGATCTTCTCCCTACAGCCAGTTTCCAAAATCTGGCCCTACGGGAGGACTGAAACTTCGGCAAAGCACCACGCACAACCCATAGTTCGGATCAACCCGAAACTTAGGGGGGTTGGAGCCCACCCCTGGCCGACCAGAGCGAAGAAATCGGTTTCTAAGTGTGGGACCCCCTCGCACTTGCAGTCAGGCCCCTGCGCACGTGCGTCAAGCCTGGCCTGCTATCAGCATGTGGAAACTATCTTCCGGTTCAGGTTTTCTTCTTATTTTATCCTATCATGCCTATTTTTTATAAATCTTAATCCTAGATTGCATTATCCTTAATTTATTTGTCCATTTTCTCACCCTAGGGTTCCTTGAATTGAAATTGGTGAATCCCTTGGATTAGGGACTGATTGTTATGCATGTGTGGATGATTATTACTTATCTTTGAGCATCGTTTGGTTTATAATTTTTATAGATCCAGCCCTAGCCTGTGCAAGCCTGGACCCATGCGGATTCCCCTTGTTTGAATGCTTGAGCTTTCGTGTAGGATGTGGAATTATTATGTGATTGTTTTGAATTAGTATGATCTAAAGCCTGAGATCTTGCATATCATATTTAATTTTCATGTTCTGCATCAAATTTGGTATCAAAGCGTAGGGTTCTTATAGGAAAATGCATTACATGTTTAGGGTTTAGTTGTTTATGTCCATTACGCATGGGGTTGTTCACGAGTCGAGCTAGCTCGAAAAAAGCTTAAACTTTATAATTAAAAAAAAAAACCCTAGAGTCTCTACCCGACCGCGCGCACTCCCTTTCCCTCCCTTTCTTCTCTTTCTCTATCCACTGCCAGCCGCACGCCCTCCCGAACCACCATCACGAGTTTTCATTTCAGCTCCACAATAGTATGATTTCAACCTCTTGAGATCTACTTCTTGGGTGAGAAACCCAAGAAATCCGAGATGGGTTCTTCTTAGATTTGTTAGAGCTTCAAGGAAACCCAAGAGCTCTTTATTTGGATTTCCGATATGTGTTCTGCTCTGTTTCTTTTCTAGTACTTGAATTTCTGCTGGTGGAAGAAGATCAAGAATAGATCGGTTCTTATAGGTTTCCTCATCCGATTCGAAGCTTTGTTTGGTTTTCTCATCGAGTTTTGCTTTGATT
Organism: Magnolia kwangsiensis; assembly: GCA_037074715.1. Taxonomy (NCBI): domain Eukaryota; kingdom Viridiplantae; phylum Streptophyta; class Magnoliopsida; order Magnoliales; family Magnoliaceae; genus Magnolia; species Magnolia kwangsiensis. The sequence goes on along the minus strand of CM073576.1, from coordinate 32,784,938 downwards.
CTCTTAAAATTTTTGAATTTTTCATCAATGGAGGAGGATCAAGAATATAATCCATTACACTCTCACCCAACAAGCTTGAGCTCGACTCGAGGTAAACTCGACTCGACTCGAACCACTAGCTTGACTCAAACTCGACTCGACTCGACTCAATGCCCACCTCTAATTACGCATCAATTCTCATCATATATGGCTGTTTAGAGGTCCATAAACCCTGACATAAGCTGCTGAAATTTTTTGTTATTCCCTTATTTGAATTATTTTGGAAATTAACTTAGCTTTCTATTTCTAGGTTTAGAAACTTTCCTTTTCTGTTTTTAGAAACCAAATTTTTAGAAACTTTCTTAATCTGTTTTTAGAAACTACTTTCCTTTCTTTTTTCTTTTTTAGAAACTAGCTTACTTTCCTTTTTCTTTTTTAGAAACTTACTTTCTATTTTCAGAAACTTTCTTTTTTCTTTTTTCAGAAACTAGGTTGTTTTTTTAAGTAACTTTCCTAATTTGTTTATAGAAACTTTCCTTTTTCATTTTTAGAAACTAGGTCGCTTTTTTTTAGAAACTTTCCTAATTTGTTTTTTTAGAAACTTTCCTAATTTTTTTTTAGAAACTTTCCTTTTTTGTTTTTAGAAACTACGTTGTTTCTTATATAAAATAAAAAAATAAAAAATCTTTATACTTTGACAACTATATTGTTGAATTTTGGTAGCACTACGTAGTTCCCTCATAGAGAGTCTCCTAGGATCATTTAGTCCTGTTTAATTGCATATAGTCGTAGTAGAAAGTTCTTAGGTGGAGTTAGTAGTTGTATAACCACACGTACGGGTCGTAGTTTTGGTTTGCAAGCTACACTTAAGATGGAACAATTGCAAGAGTCACTAAACAAGCTATCCCAGCAGTTTGAGTCTTTAAGTAAGCACTGGGAATAACATATAGACCAATGCTTTGAACTACTTGATGTGCACATTACCCAACTAGAGACCTCCGCTAGGACAAACCCCACCATTGGGGAAGATGCTCAATCTCAAGCAGATAGACAGGACGATAGATCAATGAATGGAGGTGGCCAAGGAATCAGTTATGGGCGTACACCCGTGCACCCACCCCAAAAGGGACATCAAGACCACTATTTTGAGTAGTACAACATGTACGGCCTTGTGGCTAGATAGAATGCACTAGAGGCTAGTGTAGAGTTACCCACTGAGGTTATTCAGGTAGTGAATGAGTTTCGTGATATCTTTCCTGATGATCTATCAAATGAGCTTCCCCCTATGAGCGATATACAACATGCCATTGATTTAATCTCTGGTGCGACTCTATCAAACCTCCTAAAGAAGGGTTTCATTGGAGAGAGCATGAGCCCGTGTGTCGTGCCCGCCTTTCCTACACCTAAGAAGGATGGCACACGGAGGATGTGTGTTGATAGTATGGTCATCAACAAAATCACGGTCAAGTATCGGTTTCCCATACCGCATCTTAATGACATGTTGGATATGATGGCCAACGCTACTATCTTCTCAAAAATTGACCTCAAAAGTGGTTATCACCAAATCCGTATACGCCCTGGTGATGAGTCAAAGACGTCCTTTAAAACGAAGGACTGGCTATACGAGTGGCTAGTTATGCTTTTTGGGTTAACTAACGCCCCAAGTACTTTCATACGTGTGATGACCCAAGTGTTGAGGCCCTTCATAGGGAAGTTCCTAATCGTATACTTTGATGATATCTTGATTTATAGCATGACCAAGGAGCAACACCTCAACCACTTGAGGCAAGTTTATGGGATCCTTAGGGCTGAGAAGTTATACGTCAACCTAAAGAAGTGCATTCTTGTCTAGTAGTGTGATCTTCTTAGGTTTTATTGTGTCATCTGAGGACATGTCAGCGGATCCCGAGAAAGTCAAGGCCATTGTCAATTGGCCTGAACCCGCAATTTCATGAGGTGCGTAACTTTCACGGCTTAGCTACTTTCTATAGGCGGTTCATTCGAGATTTCAATTCCATTATAGCTCCCATCACGAATTGCATAAAGGGAGAATTTCAATGGACGAAGGGAGCCTCGAAGGCCTTCAAGGAGATAAAGGTCAAGATGAACGAAGCTTCAGTCACGCGACTTCCAGATTTTTCAAAAGCTTTTGAAGTTGCATATGACGCGTCAGGAGATGGCATAGGAGAAGTTCTTAGTCAGTAGGGCACCCTGTCGCCTTTTTTTAGTGAGAAACTTAATGAGGCGAAACAAAGATATTCCACCTATGACAAGGAAGTCTATGCAGTAGTGCAATCACTGTGCCATTGGAGTCGTTACCTATTGCCGCAAGAATTCGTATTATTCTCAGATTATGAGGCCTTGAGATATTTGAACTCTCAGAAGAAATTAAACCCTAGGCATGCCAAGTAGGTTCAATTTCTTCAAGAGTACACTTTTGTGCTTAAGCACAAGGCCGGCGTAGAGAATAAGCCTGCCGACGCATTGAGTCGTTAAGTCGCATTACTCAACTCCATAAGCATCAAAGTTACGGGCCTCGAACAAATTAAAGAAGATTATTCTGAGTGTCCACATTTTGGAGTTGTGTACGCGTCGTTATTAGCAGTGTTCAAAATATCGGTACCGCACAATGTATCGCACCCTTGGGATACAGATACGTATCAGTTATCGCACGGGATATATCGTTTGTATCGCATAGTTTATCGCACTTTTTGGGAAACATGGGGAAACATTGAGAAAATGGTTAAATTTTTTAATGAAACTTTGGGGATTGTTAAAAAAGACCTCCATACACACTTTTAAATCATAAAATCTGAAAAAAGAATTGCACATGATAGGTTTCCTTTGTAGAGGGTCCTAAGCTCTGCGTTGTCCGATTGAACCAAGACAATTATATCCAATATCCACCCCGTCTATCTGTTTTTCTATATCATTTTAGGACATTATGTAAAAAATTAAGCAGATCCAATAATCAGGTAGACCATATCATAGGAAACAATGGTGATTGACCATTAGTGGGCCACTTGAACTTTGGATATGCTTCACTTTTTGGGCTAAAATCATAAAATCGTATGGTAAAATGGATGGACGGAGCGGATAAAATACATGAATTATAGTGGCCCCACAGAATTTACTCACTACGTCGTTCCCAGGAACGGATTGGCTACTCCACCTGACACCAGCTAATGGCTGGTGGTCAGTGCTACGTGGGCCCCACCATAACGTATGTGTTTCGTCCATGCCATTCATCTGTTTTTACAGATCATTTTACGCTATTATTCCAAAAATGAGCTATATCCAAATCTCAAGTGTACCACATTACAGGAAACAGTGTTGAATGAGGGTCGACCGTTAAAAATATTTTGCGGGCCATAAAAGTTTTAGATCAAGCTGATATTTTTTTTTCTCTTCATCTGGGCCTGTATGACCTAATCAACAGAGTGGATGTCAAATAAACAGTATAGTGGGCCATAGGAGGATTTTAATGGTTGATATCCAATCACTATTGTTTTGATGTGGCGTGGTCCACCTAAGATTTATATCCCTCCCATTTTTGGGATCAAGCAATAAAATGTTCTGTAAAATTAGATGAACAGAATGGATGAAATACATCCATCATGGTGGGGCCCACAGAGTACCGACCACCAGCCGTGGAGCTGGTGCCAGGGGGAGTAACCAACCCGTTTCCGTCGTTCTCACCCCAGACGGGCACGAAAGCCTTTCGCAGGGAGTTCCTGCGCTGGGGCCCACTGTGATGTTTGTGAGAAATCCTCCCCTTCCATCAGTTTTGTGAGTTCATTTCAAGACAATATGCCAAAAATGAACCGTATATAAAGCTCGAGTGGACCGTGCTAAAGGAAAATGTGGTTAGGCAAGTTCTTACCGTTGAAACCTACCTGGGTTTGACAGTGATATTTACATGACATCCATACCGTTAATAAATTCATTCCTAGAGGGATGAACTGAAATCACAAATATTAGCATGATTCAAAACTTTCATGGCCCACGAATATTTCAACTGTGAACATTCAATTATCACGTTTTCGACCCACTTGAGCTTTGGAAACGGTTCATTTTTGGCATCGTGTCCTAAAATAAACTCACAAAACGGATGGACGGATAAGATTTCTCACAAACATCACAATGGGCCCCACCTAAGTTCCCAGTGTAGGAACTTAATGCGAAAGAAAAGTCTTTCGCAGGAAATCCGCATCGTCTCAGACGCTCCTCCAACGGTTCAAAGTTAAATGGGCCCCACAGTAATGTATTTATTATATCTATACCGTTCATACATCTGGAAAGATCATTTTAAATCAAATGAGTAATATCCAAAGCTCAAGTGGACCACACCACAAATAGCAGTGGGGACTGATTCTCACCGTTAAAATATTTGTAGGGCCCACCATAATGTTTACTTTTCATCCAACCCATTCATTAGGTTACACAAATCTAGATGAGGAGGAAAAACAAATATCATATCGATCCAAAACTTTTGTGACCCCAGAAGGGTTTCAATGGTAGACCTTTAATCTTCCACTGCTCTTTTCAATGTGGTCGACTTTATCTTTGGATCAGTCTTATTTTTGGGCTCAAGCCTAACGACGAGTTCGCCGAATGGACGAACGCTTTAGATATAACACATACCTCATGATGGGACCCACAGAAGTCGGTGACGAGGTCACCCTATTCAAGAAAAGGAAGCAGATTGCGTACTGAGCAACTCGGTACAGTAAGCATACTGAGTAAACTCCGTGGGGCCCAGTGTCATTCATGCATTGTATCCACTCCGTCCATCTCTTTTAACACATAATTTTAGGGATTTATTCCAAAAAAGGATTACATCCAAACCTCAAATGGACCACACCACTGGAAACAGTTTGAATTAAACATCTACCGTTGAAAAATTCTTGGGGACAACAGAAGATTTAGATCAAGCTGTTATTTGTGTTTTTCCTTCATCCATGTCTTTCTGATATTATGAACAGGTTGGATGACAAAAAAAAAATCACTGGGGGCCTTAGAAATTTTTCAACGGTTGAAATCAATACTACCACCTTTTCCAGTGGTATGGTCCACTTGAGCTTCGTATATGAATCGATTTTGGGTTGAACCCATAAAATGATCTGGAAAAACGAATGGACGGTGTGGATAAACCACATGCATTAGCGGTGGGCCCAACTGAGTTTACTCAGTACGATAAAAGCGTACTGAGTAACTTAGTACGCAATCCGATTTCTCAAAAAAAAGGGCCGGACGCCATTTTTTTCGAAGCAGAGAGGGTTCCGGCCCCAAATATCTCCCGATTCCCAAATCTTCAGATTCCAGCCCCAAATATCTCCCAAATCTTCGGATTCCGGCGAAGATTCTCCAGATTTCGACGAGGATTTCCCCCGATGTCGCCCAAATACCCGGATTTCTTTGGATTTTGACGGATTTCTCTCCCAATTCGAAGATTTTGCTTGCACTAACCTACGAAAGAAGCTTCGATTGGAATGGCCTACCAAATGGAAGCTTTCGATGATGACGATCTCTTGTACAGGTACCGAAATCCAGTTTCTTTTTTTTCTTTTTTTTTTCAGATAATGATAGTTTCGATTTTATTTTTTTTCGATTTTTTCGAGGAAATCGCGCGATATCGTCGAAATATCGTGCGATATCGACGATATATCGGCCGACATATGAATTTGGGATTTTTTGGTATCTTCCGGGAGTTATCGAGGTGTATCGTCTCGCATGGGTGCGATAACGATAATATCGGCCGATATATCGACCGATAGTATCGATATTTCGAACACTGGTTATTAGAGTCTGTCAGGAGCTTGCAGTGAGTATTTGATTTTAGACAGATATTTGTTTAGGAGTGACCACCTGTGCATACCACGCACCTCCCCTCGCGATTTTCTTGTCTAGGAGTTACATTCAAGAGGGGTCGCGGGTCATTTCAGTCGAGACAAGACCATTGCCCTAATGGAGGATAGGTTTCATTGGCCAAGCCTCAAGCGAGACGTGGCCAAAATTATAGGGCAATGTCATACCTGTCAACTGGCAAAATAAAAGAAACAAAATACAGGATTATACACACCTTTGTCAGTCCCATTCATTCCTTGGCAAGACATCAGTATGGACTTCGTGCTTGGACTTTCCAAGACTATCCGAAAACATGATTTCGTATTTGTTGTCGTGGACCGTTTTTCTAAAATGGACCACTTCATTCCTTGTTCTAAGACCCCCGATGCATCTCATGTTGCCAAGTTATTCTTTAGTGAGGTCGTCAAACTGCATAGGTTACCAAAAACCATAGTGTCTGACCATGACGTGCAATTCATGAGTTACCTTTGGAAGACATTATGGCACATGATGAATACTAGGCTCCAATTTTCTTCTGCCTACCACCCTCAGACCGATGGTCAGACTGAGGTGGTTAATAGAAGCCTAAGGAGTTTGCTCAGATGTTTAGTGAGAGAGCATACCAGGACATGGTACGTCGTACTACCCATAGCCGAGTTTGCATTCAATAGTTCTGTCAAGTCCTTTTGAAGTCGTTACTGGTTACAATCCTAGGAAGCCTATTGATCTTGTCTATGTCAATGTCCCATAGGCCATCAGAGTCTGCAGAGTCTTTTGTGCATCACATCCATTCATTGCTTCAAGAAATCAGGCGAAAGATCACTACTAGTAATAAGCATTACAAATTTTATACAAACCAACATAAACGTTTCAATGAATTCAATATAGGGGACTCTGTAATGGTCCGCATTAGGCCCAAGCAGTATCCACAGGGGGTCATTCGTAAATTACACGCGCGTAGCGCTGGACCCTTCAAAATTATAAAACGAAACGATCTCAATGCGAATGTGGTAGATCTTCCACCTTCCATGGGAATTAGTTCCACATTCAATGTGGAGGATCTAGTTGCTTTCAAGGGGACCACTGATACTTTGTAAGGCTCTTTGCCCACCCATCCTGATTCCTCAGATCTGTCCCTTAATACATGGCCTCTTCCCGACTTTTCTTCCCAACATCTACATCTCATACCTAGCCTTCACACACCCAGAGAAGAAATAGAGGATATCCTGGACCATCAAATAGTTTCAATGTCGGACGGCGGATTTCAGAAGTACCTAGTTAAATGAAAGTCACACCCAACTTCAGATAGCACATGGCTCACTGACGAGCTTCAGAAACTTGATCCTGACATCTTCGAACAGTTCAAGAGTTTCGTTTCGCCAGTGGCGAAATCTTCGCAGCTGGGGAGAGTTAATGGGGACATCACGCGCACACGCACGGGGCCCCCTTACACACGTACGCTAGGAGGGCCCCACCATCGATCTGGATCAATGATGACGTACAGGGAGGGCGTCCTAGTTAGAAGACAGAGTTTTGGTTCATTGGAGTGGGCCCAATAGTTAAGTAAAGCCCATCATAAGATCTCATGATTGTGGCTCATTAGTCTAATTGATCTCATATTTTAGGTTTTGCTTAATAATGTTATTTAGAATATCATGGACGGATTAGATTTCTTTAATTAGGTTTTATTTTGGCTTACTTCATCGCCAAGTAATTGGTTACACACATAGCGCGAGTTTGGGGTATAGGTTTTTTCTTATAAATAGGCACCCCCTGTAACTTTTTTATTCATTGAAGTTTAATTAAAAAAATTCCTACATTTTTTCCTGCTCTCTGAGTTCCTGAGTTATGGAAAAATTCAAGTGGGTGCAAAGCCCTCCCTTCATCGAAGGGCTAACTATCGTGGTGTAAAACCACATCTATCCCAATCCGCCCCTATCGCCTATCATCCATACTTCTCACCTTCTACAGCCATCCTCGCCTCGAATCCATCAGTTTTTGCAACAGATCTTCTCCCTACAGCCAGTTTCCAAAACCTGGCCCTGTAAGAGGGCTAAAACTTCGGCAGAGTACCACGCACAGCCCGTAGCTCGAATTAACCCGAAACTTGGGAGGTTTGGAGCCCACTCCTGGCCGACCAAAGCCAAGGAATCGGTTTCCAGGTGTGAGACCCCCTCGCACGTGTGGCTGGACCCCTACGCATGTGCGTCAGGCTTGGCCCACTGTTCGCGCGTGGGAACTGTCTTCCGGTTCGGGTTTTCTTCTTATTTTACCCTCTCATACCTATTTTTCATAGACTCTAACCCTAGATTGCATTATCCTTAATTTATTTGCCCTTTTTCTCACCCTAGGGTTCCTTGAATTGAAATTGGTGAATCCCTTGGATTAGAGACTGATTGTTGTGCATGTGTGGATGATTATAACTTATCTTTGAGCATCGTTTGATTTATAATTTTTACAAATCCAACCCTAGCCTGTGTAGGCCTAGACCCGTGCAGATTCCCCTTGTTTGAATGCTTAAGCTTTCATGTAGGATGTGGAATTATTATGTGATTATTTTGAATTAGTATGATCTAAAGCCTAAGATCTTGCATATCATATTTAATTTTCATGTCCTGCATCATCTCAAGGCGCCTTTGAAATGAATCAAATTTCTAGATATTGTTTTCTACTTTATTTTTGTGATTTTTGTGCTTAGCTTGGAGGTGCCTACATTTGAGCCGATTCTTCTCATCAGCCGAGTATGCCACGTTGCTGCTTGCATGGCGTATATGGATGAGATCAAGACCATTCACTTAGATCGGTCTAATAGCGAATAAGCATTAGCCCAAAAATCACAATGTTTGTATGAACATAACCCTTTAATTGGTAACCTACAAATGGACATCAAATGCCAAATCAATGAAGCTCACATTCATTGAGAGAGTTCATTCGTTGGATGGTTGGCATAGTTGGATCAAAGTATATTTTGGTTACCGCAGGATGCCTGGTTAGGATCGCCATACAAATGTTCCACACAAATAGTACACGATGTAGAGTTAGCAGATCAGCTCCAAGGGTTCTTCTAATCAATTAAAAGGGCATTTTGGGTAAGTTAAGGTGAAGCTGCATGGTAGGCCAAACCATGGTCCTCTCCTCATCAAAATGGGGGAGACGGAGAGATAAATTCTACTTTCTACTACCATTGCTCCTCCCCCCTCCCAAAACTTGCAAGCCATTGTCAAGTATTTCAACGGTCTTTTTACAGGGAGAGGCATGGGACCCTTTCCACTGTTTTGATTGGGTGTTGCATCCGCATGTGGTTTGTTATTCACATTTGAAATGGAATTTGTTCAAAGTTCGATTTAGATTCACGTGAAAAAAGAAGATATAATCGAGTTCTTCTTTTCCATCTATACACACTAGTTGCTGGAAATTAGTTTTATTCTGTATAAGTCCTGCATCACGGACAAACTACAAAGATGCAATAGCCAGAAAATCCATCCAACACAGTGTCTTTGGATGTAATTCTGCAACATAACATAACCATTACTCCCAACATAAATAATCAAGTTAAACATGTTAAGCACACGGATGGCCCATTCTGATTCGAAGAAGAAGAAGAGGAAGAAGATTAGAAGAATATCATCTTATTAATTGCTTATCCATGCATGAAGATTATATACAATATACGACATCACCAAAATAACATGAAAGAGTGACAAAATATGCTCGAAATCCAAGATTTGTAAGCTTTAGCACTGAATTGAAGTCTTCTCCATTTTTTCCACTACCATAGAGTCGCATTATTACCAAATTAATTATGAGGCCGAATACTCTATTTGTTCCCAACAGGAAACTTCCGTGTTCAGAATTTAGTGTGTAGATGTGGGGAACATGGTTGCTCTATACAAGCCATTGATCTGACAGGCCCCATCATCGATGGATCATTCCACCAAAATCTCCCAAATTGGAAGATCCTAGCCGTCTGATCTTTGGTTTGGTCGTGCATTTCTTTTGACCATAATTTGCATGCCAAGCACCAACAACGGGATGGTTCGAGTTGACCAATTGAGAGAATATTCCAAGAATGGCCCGTCCATGATGGAGGTAGTTAGATAAATGGCTTGGATAGGCCAACCATGGGCCCTACATCTACAGAATAAGTTCCAAACAGGGAGGTTCCCTCATAAATTATTAACCACCCAATCCAATAAAAGTTCAATTCAATAATCAAACCCAGACCTTGATTGAGAAGCTTGCACTGAAAGATGCTAAATATTTCGAGCAGGCAGTATGCATCTGCTGCTGCATATGATATCTGCTCTTCAGTTAGAGGACGGCGCGACCAGTCACTACATTGAAGTTCCTGGAAGCAGATAACCTAAATCAGACCTATTTGTCAAAACAGTTATGGGGAAACTAACATTAACTTGTCATCTAAACCTTAAATAAATGGATAGCTACAAGGCAGCATATAATTCATGAAGATCAGAGATGACATACATTCTTCATTCTTGGTTTTCGAATAGGTGTGAAGAAGCAAAATGAATATAACAAGTCAGTAAAAAATAATGATGGCCATTTAATGTACCTTTACTTCACAGACAGAAATCAATGCACATTGGGAATCTAATTTATACTTTATCTTTTATTCACACTCAGCTCTGAGAAGAAAAATAAATACATGTTTTGGTACCACATAGATACGAGTTGAATCTATATAACAGAATCTAGAGCGAATGATAAAATTGCAGAACTCCAGAAACAAACCTATAAACAATACATATTGGAAATTTAATAGCAAACATGTTGATAGATAAAAAAAAAATAGTGAGGGAACCAAAATAACTTAGAATTGTATACATATTTAGAAGACATCAACCTCACCATATTAGCATTGTTACAGACCTCAAAAAGATACAAGTCAGTGTCTCAGGGGACCAAACCTTTGAAAGAGAAACCCTGAGCACTTCTTCGCATATTGCTGCCAAGCTTTTGGTTTCCTTTGGCAGCTTTTTTCCAACATGTTTGTTTTGAAGATGATAGTATATGTTTGTAATATCCAAATAAGGTTCTACCTGCAGTACAAAATAAAATAAGAACTGTTGCTTGTAACAAGTATATATCCACTAGAATATCCATATGTAATAAATTAGTAATCAAAGCTAGATGCCTCAATTTTTGGCAGAAGTCCATTCACTTGTGGTCTTCAATTTAGGTATATTGCCCTAAAGGTTTATCTCACCTTGGAACATATATACATGGTTTGCAAGCCCAACACACATGCTAACTTGGCATGCAAGTCTGTGTCATGTGGGATCCACCTTGTAGATCATCTTCCGTAAGATCAGGCACCTTGAAATCATCTACCATAAATCAGATTGTTAATCAATCAGGTAGATAGCACATGTATGGAAACTATTGACAGCCTACTAAAAGGGCAAATTTGGCTAGGCTGTCTGTTGTTTTCATAAATTTGCCACCTACCTGATAATTAAACCACCTGAGGTTTTAGACGATGAGCTAATGGTAAACCTAATATACACTGCTATTAGCACATGTAGCTGCAAGTCGAGGAGCGTGTGATGGTGGGGGGAAAAATCTGCATACACATATGAGGAATGATCATATTCAAGTAATTGTAACATGGCCTACGGCATGGGACACATGGGCAGTCCCAATCAACAATTTGGAAACTCCACCATGCCAGACCACTCTTTGTACACCAAGGTGCAAATATCACACCAATAGGATAATCATAAACATCAATCAGATAGTGGATGGTCAGATTCATGCAAAGAAAAATACTTCCTTTAATTCCAAGTAATCCATTTTGTGCAGCCAACCCTTTTTCTTTTTTTTTCTTTTTTTTAATCTGTTAGCTTGTTAGTACAGAACACTGTCAGTTCACACTTCACTGTTAGCCACCCCCACTAGGGATCGATACCAAGACCTCAGTGTTGAAACGAGTTGCGCAGCCAACCCTGGATTGCTTATGATTCTGTAGAATCTCTTTACTCAGATGAATAGTTGATAGCCATTGTTCAGATGGTTAAGATTCCTTTTCTTTTCTTTTCTTTGCTTTTCTTTTCTTTTTTTTTCTTTTTTTTTTTGGCACCATGTACTGCATAAAATGGTTTGTCCTATGCAACTAGTTGCAAACTAGCTCTATTTTACAACTAGTTGCATATGATAATTCCTCCATGCATATTTATATATGTACATGATAATTTTATTATTATTGTGTATAATATTATACTATACAATATACATATCATATATGTAGTTAATAGTTTCCAGCTGAAATTATTGAGATGGATGAGCAGCAAGATGAGGTAGGTTAGAATTAGAAATGAATGCATTTGAGGAACTTAGGATGTAACACCCCGGATTTTTGCCTACCTGGAATTAGACGTCCTTAGGCAATGGGTCAACCCTAACACCTTGATAACCTCTCAGAACCCAGTTCCAAAGCCAAAGAAATCATTTAGAACCAAACTCTTTAGAAATTTAATGTGTTTTAACTAGCGCTAAACTAGATTACCTGTGAAATTAGCACCAACCACTTTAAATACGATCTGTAAGACCCAAAACCTGTAGAATCATTGACGCTATCTTACCCTGAAATCTAAGATCAAACTCTAAACCCAGTTGCTCTCGGGAGCATTCAGAAACCTCGTATCGGACCTGGACCGCACGTCTAAAGTCCGATAGCGATGAACTTAGACTATAATGACCGCCTAGTTGGACTTGACTATCACTTCGAAAATCAAGCCCAAATGATGCTCTGAGACGATTTCCTTGCGTCCATAGTAAAGAGAGTGAGAAAAGGAAGATATTTAGAAAATTAAATACATTTTTATGAAATCTGGCACGATTCACTTGCGCGTTATTTTTAAGCATTCTGACCGTTAGAATTCAACTCAAATTCACCCTCGGATCAGGATAGGTGGCCCTTACATGTCATAGTACTTGTAGCTCTGATCGAGTTCCCGTAACCGTTGAACTGAACCTGGTCCGCCACGGTCGATCTGGAAACTCGACCGGACTGAAAACTTAACTTGACCTAGATCCGATATTAGAGAGCTTAAGTCCGACCGCATTTAGTAACAGGACCTCCAGAAGTGCTCCGTTGGATCGGAACAGACCCGATTTGGTTATAACTTAAGTATACCTTGGCCCCAAGTCTATTTTCGTCACTTTTGGGCTTATAAAAAGGGCTTAAACCCTCTCTCACAAATCCCATACGAATTTCAAACCCTAGCTAAGAGAGAAGAGAGAAAAGAGAGAGAGAAAGTGAGAGAAAGTGAGAGAGATTTGGGGTTTTTCTCCTAGGATCCATCATTGTCGCTCCTCGGCCTGCATCACCGCTTCTGCATCGCAAATCTGGCACTTTCAACTCCGTTCTTAGGTAAGAAATCCTAACCCTAATCTGTTTAAGTGATTCATGTAGCGTAGGTGATGAAATAGCTAACTTATTTCCTGCCATAGGTTGTTGACGTGCCATGGATGAAGCTTAGACCTGCAATCTAGATTCGTTGCTTGTCTACCGGCATAAGGTACAGACTATATGCGTTTAGGTTATGGTTTCCAAGACTTTCAATGTTAAGTAATGATTTATTCTTGCTTAGGATGTTATTTCACATATATAAAGTGTTATCCGTTTCGTTTTTCAGTTATACGTTGATTATGTTGAATATACTGTATTCCTCGTATTTGTAGAAAATACCATATACGTATAAAATTTGAATTTATGTTCAACATGATTATTTGCCATGTATATATGCTTGTTGCATGTGTGACAACTCCTTAGCGAAAGGACTTGCCCTAAATCACGCCACGGCCAATATACGTTGTATATGTTAAAGTGTGTGTAGCCCACGTGTTTGTGAAAATGTCTAAATGAATACGGAACCCGGATTCATGCATGTCATGATTATCCATCGTGGGTATATGCAAGTGGTATATGGGGCAACTCCCTAGTGAAAGGATTTGGCCTAATACATGTATAACCAACACACATGTATGATAATGTATGTATTCTAGGTGTTTGTAAGAATGACTGAATGAGTATGGAATTCTCTTTTGTGCTCGTCATGACTAACTGTCATGGATATATGGTTGTTGTATAGGCGATAACCCTTTGACGAAAGGATTCGCCCTAATACGTATGCTAATAAATGCAAAATATGTATGATATAATGTGTAATCTAAGTGTTTGTATAAATGCCTAAGTGAGTTAGTAATTAATAAAATTGTGATAGCTAGGGTTGTTGAGATATGAATCTCAATCACAATACTTGAGTATACGATTTCTTCCATGCATTGTGTAACTGAGATTATTTGTATTAACTATGTATATGATTTCCTCCATGAATTGATTAACTTAGATGAATCATGATAAAGGTGTATATGATTTCCTCCATGTACTGTATTTACATTTAAGTTATACTTCATGAATGTCCACATGATTGTAGGATATGCCTCATATGCCTGTTATGGAATTTATATGTGATTGGGGTTGTGCTACAGTCCAGGTAATCGGTAATCGTTCTATAAATAGTGGTTGAGGTTGTTCGCCACGCAGGATGAGTTTAATGAACCCGAGTCGTACTTGGGATGTTCGACAGTGGTTAGGCCACACGGAGTGCTTATGCATTCCATGTCGTTCAACTCAACGTACGCTTGGCCTAGTTGAACTTATCAACTAACCCGACTGACCGATGCTTGTTCACCTTGTTTGGTCGCAACTGTTTGAATCTAAGACACCGAGCTTACCAGTGAAACTCCCGTTAACCGTGGTACCATGATCCCTTAAGACTCATGAGCCGGGCATGGTAGTATGGGACACCGTGGTCGAGCTGTCGGCCTACACTGGGGCCACAAACCTCCCCATAGTGACCAGTGAGCACCCTATTCTGAGCAGATTATGGTGGTATGGGACACTATATTCTTGCTGTCGGCCTACACTGTTTGGTGATGGGGGAGTGGAGCAACGATTGCGCGCAACAGCCCTGGCAGCCCTCTGTAGTGACCTTGAGTTTATCCTGACACTGCATAGGGGCGACGAGTCCTGTTGTAGTCTTAAGGATATAAATAGGCCTGTATTGATAAGGTGATGGGGGAGTGGAGTAACGATTGCGCGCAACAGCCCTTGCAGCGACCTAGAACCATAACATCATATGAGATTCCTAGGACTGACGACCCTAGAATGGATCAACGTTGGGAAATGATACAAGGGAGGTGTCTTAGCTTCCCAATCCTGTTGTATGAAAAGGACTAATAAGAACTTGGTAAGCATATTCATAACACCGCATTGCATGTGCTAACGGTGTTAGTGATAGAGCACTGAGGAAGTGAGTCATGCCGCGATCGTTAGATGATGTCGCAGAGGGGATTGTGGTGAGGGCATGCATCATACTTCATATCATCCTTGCATTAACAAGAGTACCTAGGACCTGTGTGTTTGTACTGCTTTATCATTACTGCTTGATTGGATTGATAACATGTTAACCTTTGCTGTATAGTTTCCACTGAGTTCATTACTCACTCCCACGTTACGGGACGGTGTTAGCCACACCAATCAGTCCCTATTTTAGTTTCAGATGATGGCGATGCTTGCGAAGCAGAGCCGGACTTGATAATGAGGAGGAGGATTCCTCCTATATACAGATTCTGATCGACGGGGTTACAGGGAGTTTGATTAGACGCCATGACACTTGTCACTTTGCACTTTTGAAGCACTCATGTATATTCTTTTTGTTCATATTTGGAGTATACATGTATAGATTTAACCTGGTAACATGTTCACACTCTGGAGACTTACAACAGTTTATATATGTTATACATACTATCACGGTCTTCCACTTGCATAATTTAACTGTCTCTGGAGTCGGATATGTTGTTTTGGCTTAATTCATTTCATGTTTTATACAGTACGACAGCCGACATTCATCCATCATTGAAAATGTTGCATAAGTGATGTTCTGGAACTCGGGAGTGGAGTTTATGCTCGACCTCCGATTTTTCGAGATGTTACATAGGAATAGCACCAATAAGAGTGAGTTGGTGCAAGGGAAAGGGGAAGGCCCAAAAGGACGTGGGTGAAGGTAGTTAGAAAAGCCTTGATGAACTATGGTCGCTCAGGTTATGGGCCTTGATGGAGTGGAATGGTAGAACAAGATTCATGTAGCCAACCCCAATTAATGGGGATAAGGCTTAGATGATGATGATGAATTTCCAGCATTAAAACTAAATGAACAGTAAGTTTCAGCCCTAAAATGCCTTTCATTTATTTGCTAAATATTCCTTAGGTTATAGCAAACCCCTTCTGTTGTGTGTACTGTTTATGTGCTAGCATAAACATGTACACTGTCATGCATAGAGTGCTAAGGTATTGTGGATATGTGGACAATTGGAATTGGTATTTTGGTCATTCCAGTAGGTTAGACTTAGTTGTATAGACTAGGCAGATACCTGGTCCAGGGGCATAAAGGCCATTGAACAATTAATCCACAATTCTGCATGTATAAAGTATGAACGCCCTTTGTGATGCGGCCATGGATAACCTCCCCCAATCACATTACTCATGGGATCCATCGCCTTTTTCCTCAAAAAAAAAAAAAAAAAAGGTTTGTAGTCGCTGCAATAACATGCTACAGTATTAGTTAAGGTCTACTTAAAGAGTCTTTTTTAACAATAAAATGGATGGCTGAGATTTAGATGAAGCTATAGCTTAAGAAGAGAACAAGCTCCACAAGGCCTCCCAGATTGGGGTAACCAGGAAGGTGGTGGCCAATGAGGAGATGTTGTTGAAACTGTATGACTGGATTTTGGTAAAGGGAGGATGGACAGAACTGAAAGTTCTCAAGCTACACAGCCAAGTTCTCCTTGTCTTCAAAAAGGTCCAGAGGAATTCTGCTCACAGGGAACCTAACAGGAATTCTTCCTTGGTCTGGAAACAGAACCCTCGGAGGGTCAGCAGGTATGGATTAAGCTGTTAGGAAATCTTCTTCACACTTTATTTTGGGAACATTTCTGGAGCTAGGATCTCGCTATGGGAAAGTCCTCGAAATAGATCCTCTCCCATTACAGGGGCGAACACATTAGGGTAAAAATTTATAAAGTAAAATGGACAAGTTGAAAGAGAGGAGGGAGATCAAGGTGAGGGAAGAAGTGTTCCAGATTCTTGCTGTGGTGGAGAAAATGGCCAGGGAAGAGATCAGCCAGGTTGCCTTGCCAGAGGAAGAATGATATGTCCCCTCTGTGAAGCTTTAGAGGGAAAACAGCGATATTTTCACATAATCAACCCAAGAATCTTAACAGAATCAACACAAGAAAAGACATCAGCTTTGCCTCCAAAGGTGATGCCAAGATTATAATAACTGAGAGCCTAAGTTCTGTTGGGGTTTTGTTTGGGGCCTTTAAATACACTTTATCAGCTGGCATTTGGCATACTTTTTTGTTCCCTACATTATTGCCGACTTTTGAGGGGGTTTTTTTTCCTGAATTTTCAACTCTATTGTAGCTTGGCTATCATATCATTGATCTTCCTTCTCTATTATCCGTTCTAGTGAATGTCACCTATTTCTCCTGATTTGTCCCCCCTGGAGTCTTCATCAGATATGGATCATGCGTCAGAGCTTTTCTCAAGAGTTGATCTTCTCTTTGAGAGATAGAAAGAAACGCGCAAACAGTACTCTGGTATGTCATATGTGCAGATGTTGAAGTGTCCCAGGCCCAGGTGGAGGGAAGGGATTCAATTTTCCTGAAGGACCCACAGATTTGTGGAGAAAAGCTTAATGAAACCAATTAAGCACATTAACAATGGTGAGCAAAGTAATATTGGGATGGGAAACAAGCATAAGACAGATCAATCTGCCAAAGGCACTCTGCGCGGAGATGGAAAGTACTACAGTGGCTCGCACCGTTCCACAGGGAAGGTTGCCGCTTACCCTTGAAACGGTGAAATTCTAGCATTCCTCTCAAGGGGGCGCCAGAGATAAATAACATTTTTCAGAATTTTCAACTCTAATGTGAGTTTTGCTATCAGCTGCTTTACTTCTTGCTCTATTCTGGTCTCTGGATTTTGCTTGTTTGAGATTGTCAGCAAATTAGAGGATGGAGTTCTACAATCAGCCCTAGATTGCACCATTTTGGCTCCATACCACAATCATATTAATTAGAAAGCTCTAAGCACTCTTCTAGATTCCACTCAATCTCTATTGTAGATTTCCAATCCAAGTACCCATTTTCAGTATTACTTCTATCACTCAACTCTCATAAAAATAATGACAATAATGTCTAAGAAAATGGAAATGTGGGATGTTCAGCAGCCAAGCTAAGACATCACATGAACAATGTGTTTGGATGCACGAGCAAATTGGATTGCAAACATTCAGGTTAATCAACAGGATATGAGAAGACTCGATGACATTTTCCTCCTATTCATAATGAGGAAGTATCCCTCAATTTGCAATATGTTTCTTTCAAGATCAACGTGAGAGTTGTGTAATGGTGATGCAAAGCCAAGACCCTTGAATATTAATGCCGAGAAAAGAAACCACAATTCAGCCATTACCACCACACCAGATTACAGTTGAAATCCAATTCCATCGCACATCCAAACGAACCCAAACAAAATGACAAAACCAAACAACGGCAATCAACAAAAATTCAAATTCCAGAGGTGGGTATGCTCAATTTACATATATCAGATTCATGAATTGCCATAAACTTCCACCACACATCCAAATGCATTCAAACCGAAACGACAAAACAAAGCAAAGACAATCAAGACAGAAAACCACTCAACAGTGCTCCAACACATCAAAATTCCATGTGCAGGAAAAAAAGCAGAAATGATAAATAAAATAACACATTAAATGCTTTAAAGATAAGGATGTGTTTGGTTGCATCAAAATCATGATATTTTGCACCAAAATAGACTGATTACTCATGAAATAACTTTAAAATTCATGATATTCAGTGCAACCAAACACACCTTAATGCATTTCTGATTTAGTATTAGAAAACTAATACAAAATTACATATAATAGCTTAAAAATTCAAATTCCACAGATGGGTAAGCTCAATTTCCATGTGAAAATAATAATAATAATAATAAATCTGAATTTGAATGAATAAGAGACGGAGGATATACCTTTTCAAAGCCAGGATCGCAGCCTTGAGAGCAGAAAGTCGATGAAAGGTAGATCAAATCCTGCTTGAATCTAAATCCCAATTTGAGAATATCGGGGGAGACGAACATGTCCCTCAGCAGCTCCCAAATAGAAGGAAGAGGAATCGATTGCAGGTCGAGTAGGAAAACCAGGAAATCGTTCCTTGACTCGGTGTCGCCACCGAGTTGACCCGGGACTAAGAAGGCGAGTTGGAGGATGGAGACTGGAGGGAAAGAAGGGGAGTTTGGGGTGCGGAAGGGTTTCCATTCGGCGTCTAATCCAACGGTGGAGGAGTGACCGAAAGCCCAGCGTAGGAGGGAGAATTCGTCCGACTCGATTGACGAAATGAAATGGGGTTTGGTTTCGAGGGTGGGGTTTTGGTTCGATTCCATGGATCGGTTCGTTGGTGGTGGGTTTGCAGTGGATTCGTCCGACGCGGGGTGTCGGTTGTGAAGAAGCTGGTCCGGCGCATTTTAGCGGCAAACAATACAATATACCAATGAGAAAAAAACATTGATACTCTGGCAGACAGATGATACGCAGGCACTCATAAAACAATATATTGGAATACAAGTAATTCATATTAAAGGTAAAGACTATTTTTCCAGCGTTAGATGTATCATGAACCAAAAAAACCACGATTTCTTGTTTGGCTGAATGTCCGATTGGTGGACGGTTAATGTACATTCGGAATACTCACTACGTGTTTAGTGGATGGAATTAAATGGTATTGAATTGTATTAGATGGGAGTAACATCATTACTACAGAATGATTGCATGTATGAAAATATCATATTATTTTAGCAGTCCAATTCCATGTTGAGAATAAAAATCTTGCAGTGGAAAAATAATGTATTGAGCAAAATCATGTTTGATGGACTATAGAGTCGTAATCAACCGACTAAATTCACAACAGATGTTGCTCCCGTGTACACATCTAACCAAAATGTCATGAATGTCATGGATAAACGCTTGTATGTTTGTAGAGCCACATGTTTAAATGGTGCAACTCGTAGGGTCAAGGAATGCTTATACTGGACTCAGCTCGAACTCAAATCCAAAAAATGAATTTGTAAAATAAATATATGTTTTGGTGGGCATATGTGGCCCAGCCTAATCCAAATCCAAGGAAATAAATAAATAAATTATAGAGTAAGGATAAGCTTTGGTAGGGTGGGTGCCAGATGTTGGGCACTCTATACCCCAGGATCAAGAGAGAGGGAGAGTAAGAAGGATGAAAGTTTTGCTGTTGAGAAGGCTGCTGTTACAGTGGTTGAAGGCCCCATGCTGAAATGGCAACAAGGGCCCCACTGCTGAAATGACAACAAGGGCTTGGTTGATTAGGTTACTGAAGATGATAATGGTAGGCTAGGGTGAGCGATAGACAAGGAAAGAGAGAAGTACTTTATTTTAGTTGGGCTTGAGTCCTTACCTCAGTTGTAGACTCTGAGTTTCAACATGGGTCCTGGGTTCGATACCCATAGGTGGTGAAATCCCACTACGGCATGTGTGGGTGTGTGTGCGCGGTGCATGAGTTAAAATTTACAAAAAAAAATTAAAAGAGTACTTTCTTTTAGTTCCATACTTTTTCAACCAGATATTATAATCAATTAGAGTTGCCAGCTTAGGTGCACCCGCTATGGTGTTTACGTGAAATCCACCCTAACTACTAGGTGTGTCATCCGGTGTTAGGGTGGGCTCAAAAATCAACCTCATTCATGTTTTGAATGATCACACGCAAAATGATGTACATGACTATGCTCATCTTCTGAATTGTTTCCTTTCATATGGCCTAACTAAATAATGGATGAGTCTAATGTCTGGATATCAGGCTTAAGTTTTGGTGTGGTATATAATGTTAGATTGGATTATACAATTATTATTGGGTAATGCTCTCTCTCTAAATTGTTCCACTCGTGTGGCTCACCTAAATCATATATAGGCTTGATGTTTTGGATCTAAGGCCTAAATTTTTGTATAGCATATGTTGATGCGAAAAACTGGATCAACCTCTCTCCGCACTTCCGCCTACACCACAATGAGAGAAAAAGAACCCTGGCTAGAGCAGGGGAACCTCCGATGCTTAAGTCAGTAGAGATCCAGGAAGAAGTTTTCTTAGGGTTTTTCTTTTCATACCTTAGTTCATAGAGTGTCACGCCTCAAACTCGGAAATCGAATTCACAGGAATCCCGATCGCCGAACATGGTACCGACAGCCTCCATAATACCCTATTCTCGGATCCCAGCGTACATACACCAGGTTCCGATCTTGGTATCCTATAAGGAGAATTTTTCATTGTACATTTGTCTCATAAGAAGCATAACCACAAATATACCCAAATCATAAAGGCAACATCATCATCACATATCCAGTAATATAATCATTGGAATACAATGTTGAAAGGAAAAATACATATATCGAAATCAAAGCTCCAGAGGACAGCTGCACGCTCCAAGCTCAACGCTGTTGCAACCTAACGCCGCCTGCACGCATCTATCGTGCATAAGCCTATAGAAAGCTTAGAAGGTGGAGAAAGTGTATGTAAGGTAAGTGCTAAGTATACAATAAAGCCCATATATCGCACATCATTGGGATGAACAGAAATACTGACAAGATCATGAATCATACGATATCAGAATAAGCATAAATATACTGGTAAGTCCATGAGTCACATAATATCAGAGTACGCAATGCAGATCATAATGAACCAAATATTATATATTGCAGATGCGATGCAATATGCAGATCTTGTCAAGTCCTTCTAAGCCATATAAGTGCAGAAACGTAGTAATCCAAAATGTCATATGCCGTGGATGAAATACAATATGCAATGCGAATGAAATGACCAAGCTGGAGTGAAGTCGGGATGATAGTATATAGTATCACAGGCTACGGGGTCCATCACAAGGGAATTCTATCCAAACCAGTTCCATACTTAAATTTGGATAGTAAACACAATGTGGTAAACTCCTGATCTTAGGTTAGTCGCGCGCCCCAACCGAAATCCTGGCCATTACGAAGGTATACGTAACAAATAGTTACGCACCGCCAGCCCGAGTGGATAGTGAATGGATGAGTGAATGAGTATGTAACTCCTACTCAGTAGCCTGTCAGCACAGTAGCCTGACAACCCCTGGTAGCTCGCTCAGTATGGTAGCTCGCCCAGGCCTCAGCCCCCCCCACATCAGCGTCCACCAACATGCGCCCGCCCATGTGTACAACAGTGATATGGTGTCATAATATCATGTCAGTCCTCATATCAAGTCCACATATCAGTACGGTTCCTCTCTAGAAAATCATCGGGGTCTATTACACTCCACTCTGACTGCCTCTTCCCTAGCTGCACAGCCCAGCGAACATAAGAGACCTCACTATCTGCCTAGCCAATAGTCTGTCAATACCTATCCGGCACGTCAATAGCAGACTCATTCACGAGTTGGTCATACTCAGTCTAGCTTATAGCCCCCTCACTTGGGCGGATAAGACCACATCATCTTCCAACCGACCACGACACAGTGGAAGACATGGCCTCATGGTATAGGCACCGACGCTCATATTCCACTCGGTCTACAGATTGGAGCATCTCCTGGTACCAAGGAGGTTCTAAGATTTTCACCCAAGGACATCCTAAGTGCCTACAGTATTAGAACTAAGTATTTTCGGTGTCCCATCTAGCCATCCACGATGTGCCTGTGGAGGCCACGACCCTGATGTTGCTAGGGCATACAATGATCAAGTCACATATATGTGAGATACATGAGTCACACTATCCAATCATGCAGCAATCCTGCACGTACAGCGCGATAATGTGGGCACCCCGTCTCATAAGGAGTCTCATAAATAGTCTGCTTAATGGCGTATGCTATGATCAAACATTCTTCATATCAAGCATACATATGATGCATATGGGCATGAAGCATGGAATTATGCTAAGCATGTGATAAAGTGATGAACTATCCTCACAACGAAGATGGGCCTAGACGGCCTACACGTAACAAGTATGGCCTATTAATGGGCCCTAGGGAGAGTGATAATGTGGACATTTAATCAACATTATTCTTTTAATGTGGACGTCAAAACAACATTGCTCCCAAGGTATGACCCGCCATAAAACATCATTACACAAATCATGGAGGAATCACACATTGTAAGGGACCCTAAGGACATCCCGTTGGGCCTCGATCCATGGGCCTTAGATACATCAAAGGGCCGCATCATATGGGCCTTATATAAATCCAGCGGGCCACATCAATGGGCCTTATGTACATTGCAATGGGCCATACCCCCCAGCCTTTAAATACGTCACAATGGGCATCATAATATGGGTCATACATTTATAGAAAAGTGGGTCACAACAACGGCCTCATACACCTCAAGGTGGACCACAACAATGGGCCATAAATATGGGCTACAAATGCATCAAGGTGGGCCTCCACGGATGGCCACAAGTACATCCATATGGGCACCATCACATGGGCCTTATATAAATCAATGGGCCACACCAATGGGCCCTACATATACTTCAAATGGGTTATACCAATGGGCCCTATGTATACATCAAATTGGCCGCACCCTAAATATAAGTGGGATAATGATTTCCACCATTTAAAATTCTTAAGGCCCACCATAAAATATGTTTCCCATCCAACCCATTCATAATTTAACATAATGATAGATGGAGTGGGAATAATTGCCAACTGAATGGGAGACTACCATGGCCCTTAGAATTTTCTCAAACGATGGGCGTCATTGTCCACTACATAAAATGGTGGGGTCCACTTGAACTTAAGACCTGACTTATTTTTACTCTCAAGCCTCAAGATGAGCTTCAAATGGTTGAACGCCTTGGATGCAACACATGGATCATGGTGGGTCCTAAAGATGGATGGATCTGACTCATTCTTTAGCTCATGCCCAAAAATGAGCTTTCAAAATGGATGGACGGTTTGGATGCATCACATGCATCATGGTGGATGTCATGTCCAGATGGACAGACGGCTAGATAAAACCCTTACATCACATGGGTCCCACAGCAGGGATAAAACACATATATTATAAGTGGGTCCCACCGTCCAGTCCACTGGACGGCTGGGATCAACGGATACCTCATGGTGGTCCCTACTTACTGCACATGCAGCAGTTGCTGTTGGCCACCATCAAACAGATGGACGACAAGAATGAAACACGTACATCACAGGGGGTTCCATCGTCCACCTGGACGGTGTAAATAAAACACATGCATCACTGTGGGTCCGACGTGGGGCTCACCGTAAGGTTTATATGCCATCCAACCGTTGATCAGGTCACACGGACCCTGTATGTAAGAGAAAATTAAATTTCATATTAATTTAAAACTTCTGAAACACCCTAAAAGGGTTCAATGGCAGTCTATCAGCCACCACTATTTCCTATGATGTGGGCCATCTGAGTTCTAGATCCGGCTGATTTTTGGAGATGGCTCATAGCCTTAAGTGGCCCACAGAATGGACGAAGTGGATATACAACATACATCATGGTGGGGCCCATGGCTTGGACAGTTGGCCCACCCGCCAGCGCAGCGCTGGCACTGCCTGCGTCTCTGACAGCAGTGCATGGTGTTTTTTTTAAAAAATAAATAAATTGTTTTTAAAAGGTTTTTCACATGTGGGGCCTGCGTCCACAAAATCCACCCCAGCCATTGGATTTTATGGCCCAAGACAGACTAAACGAGTCCAATATTCAATATATCTTGGCATGTGAAAATTTTTAAATGAATTTAAACAGTGAAAATCACTGTTTGCTAAGGTATGGCTCGCCAAATAGTCAGATTGACCCTGTTTTTCGGCTCAACGCCTAAAATGGGGTAGTAAAGGAGATGGACAGCTTGGACTAAAAATATGCATCAAGGTGGAGCCTGTCAAAACCCTTTGAACCAAGCTAATATATATATATATATATATATATATATATATATATATATATATATATATATATATATATATATATATATATATATATATGTATATATGTATATATTTGGTTCAGTTAACGTCCAGCGTCCCTGGACGCTGGATAGTTTTGGGCAAACCGCTTTATAAGGTGGGCCCTGCTCAGGTGGGCCATCAAATGTTTGATGGTGGTGACACAACGCATATGTAAAGTGGGCCCCACCTTTAAAGGGCTCGGATTAAATACACGCTTCACGGTAAAGTCCATTCGGGTGGGTCACACGACCATATCATCACACTAAACATGAAAAAGAGAGGGAGAGAGAGAGAGAGAGATCGAGGGACACACGTGCATGGAGGGCTCTGCCACTACTAGCCCTCCCTTCCATACATTTAATCATACATCAAGCAGGTCCCATTACATGTGAGTCCATCAAATCAAAGATCAACGGTGGAGATCCTTTCTCCACCGAGATGTAAGGTCTAGATGACCCTTTCCATACAAGAAAAATAAACATCATGATGGGGTCCATGGAGAATGGCCCCATCATGGAATGATCATGAGGATCAAGGTGGTCCATCGGCTACATCAAGGGTCCAAAGTGAGATCCATACCATCGATCGGTAGGCCTCACTTGGCCCATCATAAAAACATGAAAGCTACCCTATAAGAGCACCCACCATTTGATCTTCTTGGTCCGATGGAATGCCGAACTCCTTGTGCTTCACTTTGATGGTAGAAGATGAAAAATGAATGGATAGGATGATGGATCTTGGGGTGAAAATTGAGCCACACATCTCATTTTTCTCTCATGGAGGAGCTTGGACGTCCACCACTCTTGCTTGCTTGGGAAAATGTGAATGAGAAAGAGAGAGAAAGAGAGGGTTGTAAGGAGAGAGGGATGGGTGTGATGTGAGTGATGGGTGAGGTGAGTGATGAGTGAGGCGACTGATGGGTGATGGACTTGTTGACTTTGGGGTAGGTTACTTGACTTGTGGAGAAAGAAAGCATGGGTTGCTTTGTACTTGACATGAGGGGTGATTGATGGGATTGATGGGACATGTTGTAGAGATTCTCTTGGGATTGCAAACGCGGGGCATTTTCTCGAAATA
Organism: Magnolia kwangsiensis; assembly: GCA_037074715.1. Taxonomy (NCBI): domain Eukaryota; kingdom Viridiplantae; phylum Streptophyta; class Magnoliopsida; order Magnoliales; family Magnoliaceae; genus Magnolia; species Magnolia kwangsiensis. Next base: position 32,758,909 of record CM073576.1, on the reverse strand, counting down.
AATGTCGGCTCACATCTCTTGGTTGGGGTATTGGATCGGTGCATGAGTCACAGCATTGGAACCGCGACGACGGTGCGGTCGCAATAGTACAAGTCTCGGATTAGGCTGACTCAAATGTACGGGATACGACTTACAGTCGTGCGCAAATGTCTATTACAGGTTGCAGACTACCGGAATTCGACGTGAAGGATCGCGAGAGTCGACGGAATAGTACGGACTAAGATACAGGTCTTACATGGAGAGCTCTCTTTTTATAAGCGTGATAGGTCCCAGCGTAAAGGGATTCTCTCCTATTTTTTTAAGATTTGATTTGGTTGCTACTTGTTTGTAGATACTTTCCGATCTCAAGATTTCCGAGGTCAGATATCCTTTTACAAGATTTTTCAGATCGGTGTTTAAGATTACACCGTCTCTCCTTTGCTTGGCTCGGCCTCAATAGACTATACAATCTCGGCTGGCTTACAAAGATGAGGTTGTTTGCCTACTGTCGGACGAAACGAAATTGGTTTAAGACTGATGCCCTCTCTTAATCCGATAGCCGACATTACAATCAACCTCATGAGTCCGTTTTATAGTCGGTCAGGTGGCTTTTATCTCTAGGGCCTTTAATCGGTCCCTTTAGACTTTGTTATCTCTTTAACTAAGTCAACTTCATGTGTCTTATAGATTTTGTTTGTGGCTCTTGACTCTTTTGCTTAGGGTTGGGATTCATATCATGTAAATCTGAGCCAAGTCTCTCCGTGAGGCTTTACTTCACTCGACATTTCCTGTTGTCTAAGGAAGAGTTGGTTCATACTACAACCGAGTCTCCGGACTTGTTGTATTTTTCCCCAACAGCATATAATGGTTACAATGAATTTTATATAATCGTCATAGTGGGTCTTGTAAAATTAAAGGTAAAATGTCTTTTTCCCAATTATTTCCTTTGATGTGTTGCAGCACAATCACATGTTAGCTTATGTGTTGGCCTCAGTCTCAACCTATGATTGTGTATCAAATAGTAAGAGCAAAATTGTAACACCCTGAAAATCGGGGGGTCGTGCATAAACTCAACTCCCGAGTTCCAGACCGTCACTTATGCAACAAAAATGATTATGATTCAATGTTGTCTGATTTAAAGCATTCACATGAGTAAAAGTATACCAAAACTGCAATTCATACTTCAAATTCAGTGATAAAAGCAAGCGGAAGACTAAACAATATGTATATCACTGTATGGAAAAATAAAGTAAATCTCATCTGTCTCTAAAGTATGAATACATCTCTGAGTCTCATATACATGTACATGAACAAAAATGTAATGTTCCAAATAGTCCCACTGAAGCTCCATCGATCCAGGTCGCCTACGGGAAGCCGTCGTGATACTGCATGTACGAGAACTCGTCCTGGTCCTCGTCGATGTCTGGCTCCACCTCCTGGATCTCAGCCTCACCTGCATCTACAACAGGGTCTGGTGGGTGTTGCAAACACCATCCCGTAACGTGGGAGTGAGTGATCAACTCAGTGGAATCATAGAGCAAGGATTAGCATATTCACAATTCAATCATGCAATAATAGTAAAGCAGTAAATCAGACAATCCTAATACTGTTGTTAATGCAAGATGAATGACGTGATGTATGCCCTCACTGACGATCTCCCTCATACGGCAACATCTTCGACCGCGGCATGCCACACTCCCTAGAGTGCTCCACATCTTCTAGGCACATGCAATGCTATGGTGATATGATTCCCAAGTTGTTATTAGTCCATTCAAACAGCAGGATTGGGAAACTAAGGTACTTTCCTTGTATCGATCCCAACACAGATCCTGTCTAGGGTCGTCACTCCTAGTAATCTCATACGATGTATATTTCGTAGGTCACTGCAAGGGCTGCCAGGGCTGTTGCTCGCACTCGTTGCACCGATCCCCCACCACCTTATCAATACAGGCCTACCGTACTCTACTGCAACGGAAGGGTCGTCGCCTCCCGTGGACTCAGAATACGCTCGCGGTCACTACAAAGGACTCGTCGCCTGATCAGTGTAGGCCGACAGCTAGAATATAGTGTCCCATACCACCATAATCTGCTCACGAGTCTAGGTGCTCACTGGTTACTACGGGGAGGTTTGTGGCCCCAGCGTAGGCTGACAGCTCGACCACGGTGTCCCATACCACCATGCCCGGCTCAGGAGTCTTCGTGGATCAAGGTAACATGGTTAACAGGGTTTTCAGTGGTAAGTTCAGTACCCTATGTTCAAGCAGTTATGACTCATACAAGGTGAACATACATCGGCCAATCGGGTTGCTTGACGGGCTCGACTAGCGCGATCGCATCTCAAGTCGAAAGACATGAAGTGCGTAAAACACTTTGCGTGGCCTAACCACTGCCGCCAACCCCAAACACGAATCACGTTCATCGACGCGTCGTTCGTGGCTATGACCAGTCAGCCACGAATTCGCTCGGTTACCGACTGCCTGGACTAAGTCTAGTCCCAAACATTTATGGAATCACATCAGCAATTTAAGTGAGAGTATTGAAATTGAAATACAATCATGTGAGCATATTAACACATGTTATAACATTCAACTTAAGCAAATCTTCTAACACATATATTCCATGCATGTGATGAAATCATGCATACAGTCAACATGTAGGAAATCATTTAGGTCAGCATATTAATTGAGAAATTAATCTCAAACTATCTCATAACATCATTCCATTCAATACATACTAATACAAACATTTATACAAACACATACACTACACACTTAAGTCTACATATAGTATGTTGACCTAAAGTGCGTAACTAGGCGAATCTCTTCGCCAAACTAATTATGCAAGCATTCCTAACTCCCTAATGCGACAACAAACCATGTCAATCTCGTCAACAAAATATGAATGTAGACCGTACTTCCTACAAATGACTAAAATGCCCTAAATCTCATATTCTTCAATCATTTACGAAACAGGAAACAGAGAGCATGTTGTACATGTCAAACGGCGATGTCGTCGATAATCTACTATTAAACGACATTGAAAGCGTTGTAAACCGTCAATCAAAGCGTCTAAAATCCTCACCTAGTCTCTTACGGATGCGGGATTTTGAACGGAGCATGTACGCTTCGTCTACGGCAGTAGGAGAACCTATTTTACAAGTTACGTTAGCTAACACGTCGTGAATCTAAGTAAACCCCAAATCAGCAAGTTCTAGGGTTGTTTTATACCTGAAAGAACGGAGAAATCACCAACCAGGTGATTGGGAAGAGTCGCTGAAGCAGTAGCAATCGATGACTCGGAGACGGGAAAAATCCCTTCCACTCTCTCTCTCAAACTCTCTCTCCTTTTCTCTAGGGTTTGCAATTTTCGGATGGGAGAGAGAAATGAGGGTTTCAACCCCTTTTATAAGCTTAAAAATGCCGAAAACAGGCTCCGGAACGAAGTTTACTTGGTGCCTATCCATTTCGGGGCTGTTTCGGTCCAAAAATTACTTTCTGGTGGTCCCCTGGTCGATTGCGATCGGACTTAAGCTCATGCGTACCATATGTAGCACGTATTAAGTTTTCAGTCTGGCAGGGTTCGCAGATCACACATGGCAGACCAGTTTCAGTTCAGCGGTCACCGTACGTAGATCAGGGCTGAAAGTCTCATGATAACAAATAGAAATTTTTCCTGATCCGAGGGTGTAATCTGGATGAATTCTGACGGTCAGAATGCTCAATACTGACGCGTCAAGTCGTGTACCAGATTTGAATTTGAAATTCCAATTCTGTCCCTATTCGCGGTCTCTTCAGTCCGGGTTCAACGAAATAGTCTGTGATTATCGGTTTGACTTGATTTTTCGAGATGATTGTCAAGTCCAGCTGGGCGGTTCTAACGGTCTAAGATAGGAGGTATCGGACCTTCGACGCGCGGTCTAAATCCAATACAAGAATTCAATGTGGTCCAGAGAACAAACCCGCTTAGAGTTTGATCCGAGGTTATAGAGTATTGTAGAGTTGTTTGTTCTACTCGATTTGGGTCTTGTAGAACGTATTTAAAGTGATCAGGGACTATTTCCCAGCTACTCTAGCGTTGCGCTAGCTAACTTACGCTTAATTTCCATGGAATTTAATTCTACGCGATTTCGGGTCGAGTTGGTACTCGAGCCCAAGTACGGATTTTTCACGGGCGTTACAAAAATTCACATACACATTATAGTGGGACCACTAAAAATCAAGGGTCGGGTGTCCTACATGAGCAATTCCTATTGATATATTAAAAAAGGGATTTCAGGGAGGCAGACCCTTAATTTCTACAAGGCCCACCACAAAGCGCATGTAATTAAGGTGGTGCCGCACCAGCATCAGTGTTTGAGAGAGGTTTCCATCCTTAATTTTTATATGGCTCACCATGATAATTATATGAAATCTACTCCAACCTTTAGATATCACGCCAAAACATAGGTCTTATAACAAAAAATTAGAGCTACACATGGTTTAGGTGACCCACACTAAAGGAAATAGTTTGGAGGGTGAACATTACCATGTATACTGTTTTTAACTGTGTGGTCCACCTTAATAATTGATGGGTCTGATTTTTGGTTCATAAGTCTAGCACAGGGTGACACACCTGGTTGTTGGGGTGGATTTCATGTTAACATGACAGCCGGTCTACCTAGGCTAGCCACCTTTTCCTTCCTCTCCCTTATTTATCAACACTAATCAACCGTTATCAACACTAATTAATCGTTATTCCAGTACATTTCTATTTTTTATTACAAATATTTCCTTGTAAGTTGTGATAGGTTGTTGTACACAGTCCACGCCCAACCTAATTAAAAATGGGTGTGAATTTTAAAAGAAATTTACCACTGTACAACCCATTTACCTTTTTAAGCCCACTTCTTTTTACCTCACCAGAATAAGCCCCATCTGTACGGATGACTTGTCAAAGGTCAAAAATGCCCCTGCTTTTTCAAAAACATGATTATTAAAACCTAGGGTCAGACCTATAGCTACGGATTATAACCGTAGCAATTCATACCATACTTTGTCACATGGGGGGATTGTCCCAGGTGGGCTCGCCGGACTACCCCTTCGTCTGTGGGTAGTTGCTGGCCTGTCCAGCGGGGCCATGCCCATCTAGTGGGCCCCTATGGCTACGGATTATAACCATAGCCATAGACGAACTGCTGTGACAATAGTCTGTGTAATTTATTATTATTATTTTTTTTACATGGAGAACTTTATTCTACCTACAATTTTTTCTAACACATATTTATCTAAATATGTATATATAAGCATATAAATTTTTTTTCCTCTTTTTTTCATTTCTTTCTTTATTCATTTAGCAAGAATATCGTCTAAACAAAAGTTAGTTACTTGACGTACCCTATATGATTTTGGGGTAAGAGAAGCTACTTTAGCCAACTAAAGTAGCTTATACCTGGTGATTTTCCAAGATTCCATCAGGTCGTTGGTTGAAAATTCATTTCATTCACTTCGCTGTCAATTTCATTCATTTCATTTACTTTGTGATCAATTCCATGCATTTCACAGTCAACCCCGGCGATTCCCCTTCACTTGACGATCAATTCCATGCACTTCACGGTCAATTCCCTTCACTTCACGGTCAATTCTGTGAATTTCACGGTCAATTCCCTTCATTTCATGGTCAATTCCATACATTCCATGGTCAATTCTAGCGATTCCCCTTCACTTCACAGCCAATTCCATGTATTTCACGGTCAATTTCCTTTACTTCATGATCAATTCAATGCATTTCATGGTCAATCCCGGCAATTCCCCTTCACTTCATGGTCAATTCTATGCATTTTATGGTCAATTTCGTGCATTTCATGGTCAATTCCCTTCATTTCACGGTCAATTCCATGCATTTCATGGTCAATTTCAATGATTCCCCTTCACTTCACACTCAATTCCATGCATTTCATGGTCAATTCCCTTTACTTCACTGTCAATTCAATGCATTTCATAGTCAATTCCCTCCATTTCAAGGTCAATTCCATGCATTTCATAGTCAATTTCGGCGAGTCCCCTTCACTTCATGGTCAATTCCATGCATTTCACGGTTAATTCCCTTCACTTCATGGTCAATTCAATGCATTTCACAGTCAATTCCCTTCACTTCACGGTCATTTCCATGCATTTTACAGTCAATTCCCTTTACTTCATGGTCAATTCAATGCATTTCACAGTCAATTGCCTTTACTTCACAGTCATTTCCATGCATTTCATGGTCAATTCGCTTCACTTCACGGTCATTTTCATGCATTTCACAGTCAATTCGCTTCACTTCACGGTCATTCCATACATTTCACAGTCAATTCGCTTCACTTCACGGTTACTCCATGCATTTCACAGTCAATTCCCTTCACTTCACGGTCAATTGCATGCATTTCACGGTCATTTCATGCATTTCACAGTCAATTCCCTTCACTTCACGGTCAATTACATGCATTTCACGGTCAATTCCATGCATTTCATGGTCAATTCCGGCGATTCCCCTTCAATTCGTGGTCAATTCCATACATTTCATGGTCAATTCTCTTTATTTCACGGTCAATTTCCTTTACTTCACAGTCATTTCAATTCATTTCATGGTCAATTCGCTCACTTCATGTTCAATTCAATGCATTTCACGGTCAATTCCCTTTACTTCATGGTCATTTCAATGCATTTCATGGTCAATACACTTCATGGTCAATTCCATGCATTTCACGGCCAATTCCCTTCATGGTCAATTCAATGCATTTCATGGTCAATTCTCTTTACTTCAAGGGTATTTCAATGCGTTTCACAGTCAATTTCCCTTCATTTCACGGTCAATTCCATGCATTTCATGGTTAATTTTGGTGATTCCCCTTCACTTCACGGTCAATTCCATGCATTTTACGGTCAATTCCCTTTACTTCATGGTCAATTTAATGCATTTCACAGTCAATTCCCTTCACTTCACGGTCATTTCCATGCATTTCATGGTTAATTCGCTTTACTTTACAATCATTTCCATGCATTTAAACCCATGAAGTTAATCACCACGGAAGATGTTAATATTGTGAATTTCATGTTCAGCTTGGTGAATTTCATGTTAGGCTCGTTGAATTTCATGTTTGGTTCAGTGAATTTCATGTTCGACTTAGTAAATTTCATGTTAGGCTAGCTCAATTTCACATCAGGCTCGTTCAATTTCACGTTAGGCTCGTTGAATTTCACATTAGACTCATTGAATTGTAGTGACAGATGCAAAAGCCTAGGAAAGTATTACAAATATGGTGTCGACCCTGTTTCCCCTCAAAGCTCTTTGGGTCATACTTGAGTTATATATTTATTCTATGATTTTGGTTTTCACCCAAACTTGTTAAGAAAACTATAGATTCTTAATATACAACGATTCTAAGAAGTTAACATTAGACCCTTTCGAAATTATCTCACATACATCCTTCGCATTGAACTTCACGTCTATTGCTTTTAATGGGTCCCGGTATAAAGAAGAAGTGGAGCCCAAACAGATTTCAGTCGAACGGGGTTGACCCTATCTAGACCCAGTAGACCCCGTGAAATGCATAAAATTGACTGTGAAGTGAAGCAAATTGACCATGAAATGCATTGAAATGATCGTGAAGTAAAGGGAATTGACTGTGAAATGCATTGAATTAATTGTGAAGTAAAAGGAATTGACCATGAAATGCATGAAATTGACCGTGAAGTGCATTGAAATGACCATAAAGCAAAGGAAATAAACCGTGAAATGCATTAAATTGACCGTGAAGTAAAAAGAATTGACCATGAAAAGCTTGGGATGGACCATGAAGTGAAGGGGAATCGCTGGAATTGACCATGAAATGCATGGAAATAACCGTGAAATATATGGAATGACCGTGAAGTGAAGAAAATTGACTGTGAAATGCATGGAAATGACCGTGAAGTGAAGCAAATTGACCGTGAAATGCATTGAAATGACCATGGAGTAAAGGGAATTGACCATGAAGTAAAGGGAATTGACTGTGAAATGCATGGAATTGATCATAAAGTGAAGGGGAATCGTCGGAATTGATCATGAAATACATGGAAATGACCATGAAGTGAAGAGAATAAATGCATTAAATTGACCGTGAAGTAAAGACAATTGACCGTGAAGTGAAGGGCAATTGTCGGAATTGATCGTGAAATGCATGGAATTGACTGTGAAATGAAGGGAATTGACCATGAAATGTATTGAATTGATCGTGAAGTAAAGGAAATTGACCGTGAAATGCATGGAATTAACTGTGAAGTGAAGGGGAATTATTGGAATTGATTGTGAAATGCACGGAATTGACCGTGAAATGAAGGGAATTGACTGTGAAATGCACGGAATTGACCGTGAAGTGAAAGGGAATTATTGGGATTGACTGTAAAATGCATGAAATTGATCATCAAGTAAAAGAAATGAATGAAATTGACAACGAACTGATTGAAATTGATCGCGAAGTGAATGAAATGGATTTTCAACCATCGACTTGATGTAATCTTGGAAAATAACCAGGTGATTGGCTAAAATAACTTCTCTTACCCCAAAATTATATAGGGTATGTCAAGTAACTATTTTTGGTTTAGAAGATATTCTTATTAAATGAATAAAGAAATAAATGAAAAAAGTGAGATTTTTTTTTTTTTAAAATATGCTTATATATACATATTTATATAAATATGTAGTAGATAAAATCATAGGTAGAATAAAAATCTCCATGTAAAAAAATAATTATTTTTTTTGTTAACTGTGGCAGTTTGTCTATGGTTACGGTTATAATCCATAGCTATAGGGTACTACCAGATGGGCATAGTCGAACAGGTTAGCTACTGGTGGGGGGTCACCCATTCGGTGAACTCACCCCGGACAGTTCCTCTATGGCTACAAATTATGATATTTTTTATTACAGTTATAATCCGTAGTTATAAGTCTGACCGTAGCATATGACATTATCATGTTGCTTTGAACGTTTACCGTTGAAACCCTCGTAAGAGTTATAGAAGTTTTGGATCATTATAAAATTTATTTTTCTTCTTCATCTAGGTCTTTGTGACCTTATAAATAGATTAGATGGAAAATAAATGTTATGGTAGGCCCTACAAAAGTTTCAAGGGTAAATCAATTTTCCGCTACTCTTTGTGATGTAGTCCAACTGATCTTTAAATATGATATTTTGTTTTTGATAATACTCCAAAATGATCTCAAAATATACATGAATGTTGTGGATATAATAAATATATAACTGAGCAACCACATAACTTTTACCTCTCTTGTGCCGTTCATACAACTTGGAGTTGGAGGAGCGTAAGCGCTCCTCTTCGAGCACAAGCAGATCCGCTTGAAGGAAATAGCAGGGGCATTTTCGACTTTTGGTAACTCGTCCGTACATCTGAGGCTTATTGTGGTAAGGTAGAAAGATGTGTGCTTCAAAGGTAAATGGGCCATGAATGGGTCGTACAGAGGCAAATTTCTCGAATTTTAAGCATAACCCTGACTCAAAACTAATAGATAAGATGAATATACAACACTTACATTAAGTGGACCCTATGGTCAATGAAACACCAACTACAGTGTTACTCGGATAACACCTAATCCGCTCCCTCTAGCATGGTCCACAACCTAGACGGTCTGGATCGAACAGCGAATCATGCAACAAGCAAAACATTGCACGAGAAAGATGTTGTAGATGTCAGTGTGCACGGCAAGTGCGCGCAACCGATAATGCGGATCCGTGGGTACCAGTTGTACCTGACCCCAATCAAACGGATCTGGATTTTAAACCGTTGACATTGTGGGAAGCATTGGCCAACTGAATACTGCAGTGATCTGATAATCAAGACCACACATCACATTGGCATTTGTAGATGGACCATTGTGCAGAGTTACATGGCTGGACGAACCCAACCATACCATAGGCGCATCAAAATCATCGCTATATTTTAATTAATTGAATTCTCCGAAAAAATAAAAAAATAAAAAAAATCAGATGAAATTATCAGATCCGCAATCTTTGGGCATGGCCCATTAAAGGTGTGGCCAGATAGGCGTAATCTAACACAAGATTTATCTCTATCCACTCAGTTTCTTACAGCGAGTTCCCCAGACAAAGGGGATTGAAAGCCCACCATTGAAATATTCATGAGCCAGTAGAAGTTTTGTAACATGTTGATATTTCTATGGTCCACCTGAGATTTGAATCCACTTCAATTTTTGGATCATGCAATAAAATGAGTTTTCAATACAGATGAACGGTGTGGATGTAGTCACATACATCAAGGTGGGCCCAATAGCTAGGGTCCTACGCACCTCGGCAGATCCATGGATCATTTGATAGGCCATTCTGCTTTTAAAAGAGGATTTATACGATACTTAGCCAGAGCATGACGCTTGATACTCATTCACTCAGAAAACCGTACACGTGGGATACTCTAACTCGAATTAAAATGACCGGTGGAAAAGTCACGGTCCCGGTAGGGGAAACGTACTGGCTACTCCCCAGCCACCAGCCCCGTGGCTGATGTTCGGTGCTCTGTGGGCCCTACCATGATGTATGTGTTTCATCCGTTCCATTCATCAATTTTTAAAGATCAATTTAATGCTTTATCCCAAAAAATTTATAGGTATATAAATCTCATGTGGTCCACACCACATGAAAACAATAGTAATTTTATATCCACCATTAAAATCCTCCTAAGATCCACTGTACTGTTTATTTGACATCCAATCTTTTGATTTGATCATACAGGCCCAGATGAAGGGAAAAAACAAAAATCAGCTTGATCCAAAACTTTTATGGCCACCGAAATTTTTTTAATGGTCGACGCTCATTCAACATTGTTTCCTGTAATGTGGTCCACTTGACATTGTTATATGTCTTATTTTTGGTCTTATTTTGTAACATTTTCTATAAAAATAGATGGACGGCATGGATGAAACACATACATCATGGTGGGGCCCACAGAGCACCGACCATCAGCCATTGGCTGATGTCAGGGGGAGTAGCCAATTCGTTCCCCACGGTAGGATTGATCGAACAATCCTGACCTATGATTCGTTGACACCTGTTTGTTTGTTGAAATATATTTTTAACCGTCCAAATGAGTAAATATATTTTTAACTGTCCAAATGAGTGTCTAACAATCAGATAAACAAATAACTTTTTTTTTTTTTTTTCCCGATAAGAATCATAATTTGGAGAGTTTAATTTAACTCACCTATATGCCACGTATGCAATTTCTAAGAAATATCTAAGTGCCTGCGTATCATCCATCACACACTGCCAGAGTACCGAAGTTTGTCTCCATATCATTTCCCAAGGTCCGCTCCGCATCCACGTGACCACGTGTGCAGCATCGGAACCAACAACCATGTGGATCCCACCGTGTAACTTTCCAAGCTAAAGCCAGGCCGCTCCACTTATCAGGTGGGCCACCGTGCACCGAAAAAAATGAATGAACACATCGTATAAAGGGTAGGACATCATTTTCTCATACAACGGGGCCCACCTCATGAGTGGACCAAGCATGATTGCTGGTCAAATCCAGAGCAGATTAGGTGAGACCCCGGCCTCATGGAGTTACCGTGGGGCCCACCTTGATGTATATAGTATGAATCCATGCCGTCCATCTGTTTTTTGAGATCATTTTAGGGTATTATTTTAAAAATGAAGCAGATCCGGTTATCAGTTGGACCATACTTATAAGAAATAGTGGTGATTGACCGTTAGTGGGCCACGATATTTATTTTTTCCTTCATCCAAGCTTACATGACCTCATCTACAGATTGGATGGCAAATAATACCACGTAAACATTGAATTGCGCCTTAAGAAGTTTTTAAAGGTAGGACGGTTAACCACTACTGTTTCTTATGGTACGGTCCACCTGGGAATTGGATATGCTTCAATTTTGGTATAATTCCCTCAAAATGATATGGAAAAAACGGATGGACGGCGTGGATACATCATACATATATGAAGGTGGGATCTACGGTAACCCCACGGTAAGGGCCGCAGTGAGTGAGGCCTGGGGTCTCTCGGTCAAATCATCTTCGAGATGGTCCCATCTGATGGACGGCTCTGAAAATGCCGAAGCGTGTATGAATTTAGCGGGGGATTCGCATTTTTAGCAAGCTTCTTTATTTCCTCTACCGTTAGCTCGAAAGAAAACCAGAATCCCTTCGCGCCAAATCCCCTTTCCCGCGAACGAAAAATAGCGCGCGAAAGTCATTCCCCTTCACATTACAAAACACCCATTTCTCTCTCTCCCTCCCTCTCTCTCTCTCAGAGCAATGGCCGCTGCTGCGACAGCAACAAGAACCAGCTTCCGAAGAAGAACCCAAGCCCTCAATCCTCTCTCCCTCCGTCCATCGACTCAAGAAGAAATCAAAGTGGACAACATCTACTGCGAGGAATGCGGGTCGGGCGATGTTCCCGACGAGCTTCTCCTCTGCGACAAATGCGACCGTGGCTTCCATCTCTTCTGCCTCCGTCCCATCCTCGCTTGCGTGCCCATTGGCCCTTGGTTCTGCCCTTCATGCTCCAACCACAAGAAGCTCAAACGTATCTATTCTCCCCCTCTCTCTCCCTCTCTTTCTCTCTTCCTTATTGAATCGATTATCTGGGGAGATGCTAATTGATGAAGTGATTACTGGCCATTCGTTAGGTGGGGCCCTCAGCATGCCCTGGCCCAATAATCAGGATGGTCGCCATCCTGATTTTTTGGGCTTTGGACTTTGAACCCTTCAACCAATACCCCTTTGCAAATCACTCTCCATTTCTTTGTTTGGCCTGTAGCTGTTAAGGCCACTAAATAGACTATTTGAGGGCCACCATTCATCAGGTGGGCCTCACCTTTTACGTGCCCTGAAATGAAAACCAGGCCAGTTTGATTGCTAGTCGTGCTACATGCATTGTATCCCACCTGATTACTGGACCAACCTGAAATTGGGACCCATGAAAGAGAGATGATGTATTTCTCTAATTGGATTTTCTTTCTAAACTTCCAGAATTTCCTCTAATTAGAACCGAAATCTTAGATTTCTTTCATATTGTCTCCTTATTTCAGTTCACTTGATTGATTGATTTCTCTCTTACCATCTCCTAATTTCTACTAAATTGATTAGTTGGTTTACCTTTTAAATTGCAGAATTTCCACTAATTCAAACCAAAATAATAGATTTCTTTCGGATTCAAAGGTCGCCTGACTTTCCCTTGAAACCTTGTCGAGGTAAGCGGCATTCATGGTTTTGGTCTTCTTGTAGATAGCTTCAATTGGTTGGGGTGGGCTAATTTTTATTTTATTTTTCCTGTCATTTCTTTTCATTCAGATAGTCGGAAGAGGCGAAAGGGAGGCTTGTCAGTTTCAAAAAGGAGGAGGCGACTGTTGGCATTCAAACCGTGTGAGGACCCGGAGAGTCGATTGAAACAGATGGCTTCTCTGGCAACAGCACTGACTGCGACGGGGACGGAGTTCAACAATGAGCTTACATACATGCCTGGCATGGCTCCAAGGTCTGCAAATCAGGCATTTCTCGAGCGAGAGGGAATGCAGGTAAAAGGGTAACTAGTACTTCTGTTTGTGGAAATTTCACTGTGGGTGGAATAGCTCAGAATAATGTGCTCTGAACACTGAATGTATACACTATTCAGCATTGTCTATCCACTAATTGGTCTGATGATGGGTGGGGCCCATGGAATTGTTGAAATGTGGCCCTCTTGTGGGCCCTGCACTTGGGGTTTCAACTTTGTGGGACATGAATCATCTACAACACCTGTTTCGCACAGCGCTTAAAACACCTAAGCTCTTTGGAGCCTACCATGTTGTATATGTGAAATCCACACCATCCATCAGGTGTTCCCTTCAATTCTAGTTGATGTGGCCAAAATCAGCAAGATCCACAATTCAGGAGGCATCACCACAGGGAACAATTGGGATGGGACACCAACCATAGGTTTATATGTGGGGCCACCATAGTCTTTATCTTTCATCAAACCCATTCATCATGTGTGACTGGCAGGATGGAGGGAATACAAAATTCAGCCTGATCTAAAAGTCAGGCCACAATTAGGTGCAGTTCTACATTGTTCCTGTTGGTGTCGCCCATTTCTGTTTTTACTTTGAGATGGATCTTTTATATGTATGATGAACATAAGGGTTGTGGCGTGATGGATGGAATGGATTTCACACTGGTGGGCCAATTTCTCTGGCATTCCTGAAGGTGCAAGCCTAGAACTTCCTTTGTGCCCCACTCATCTCCATCATTAGATCAGTGGGGCAATGGTGATTAGTCTATATACTATCCATGAATGTTTGCTGCTGGAAACACAGCAGGTTTCGATATGAAGGTGCACTGCAGTCTGCTAGATGTTCATGGATAATTTACAAGAGGGTTGAATCTTGGTTTATCCTGAATTTTGAACTGTATATGTTGTGGTACTGTTTTTGAATCCAATCCGTCCATCTGGTGGGCTCTACCCTTAGTGCCCCATGGAGGAAAAAACCCACGCCAACCATTAATTATCTTTCACCTCATGTTCAAGAGCATCAGATCAGACAGCTAGGATTGTCCCATCAGTGTAATTCTGCTACATAAGCATCCACAATGGGGTCCACCATATGGGTGGTTTGGATTCACCTAACATACAACTACATGTGCAGTGGCAGCTCGCAATGAACCAAGATGTTTCCTCTATTTTTTAGTCCGAATCATCAGTGGTCAAGATTGAATTTTGGTCTTGTTAATACAGGTTTTGTCCAGAGAAGACACAGAAACCTTAAATCTCTGCAAGAATATGATGGAAATGGGTGAATGGCCTCCCCTTTTGGTTGTTTTTGATTCACTTGAAGGGTACGCTCTTTCATTCAAATCATTTCATTCCATTGCTTTTGCTTGAATGGAGCTTAATAAGCTTCATTGGATCGAGACAGGTTTACAGTACAGGCAGACAGGTTCATAAAGGATTTGACAATAATTACGGAATACACTGGCGATGTTGATTACTTGAAGAATCGTGAACAAGATGATGGAGATAGCATGATGACCCTGATTTCAGCAACGCATCCTTCGGAAAGCCTGGTTATCTGTCCTGATAAGCGCGGCAACATTGCCCGTTTCATCAGTGGCATCAACAATCACACAGCGTAAGTTCTCAATCCATTTCCAAATTCATAATAATGCTTTGTTAGACATTAGTATGAGCGAGTTCCGTCATAACCATCAAGTAAAGCACATCCTACCTAAATTACTATTTGTGTGTTTGGTTACATCAAATATCATGATAGTTCATGATTTTTTAACCATGAAACATCATGATATTTGATGCTACCAAACATGCCACACAATTGCATTCAAGGCATAGAACTGTTTGAGCTGTAGGCCTAACAAACAGAAAAATGAGGAATGCATACAAACCAGACATGGAAGGTATTGCTCTACTATGGTAGTAGGGTGTGTTTGTTTGGATGTAACCCAAATTGCAACTGGCATCGGTATTTTTGTGTGATGGATAACTGTTCGTTACAATATGCATTTGGGTGGCATTGAAAACTTGAAACACATCATGTGGGATACGACATTCTCCCATCTTTTCGAGAAGGCATTAAAAGTTCCATTTCAAACACATGATCAATGTAGTCGAAGGCTGTGTTTGGAAGTGCAATTGAATTGAATTGCAATACCTACTTCAACGAAAGAGTTAAAATAGGGCTATGAGTGAGCCCCAATTGCAATTACAATTGTTTCAAGTCCAACCTGTGACAAGAACTGCAATACATTAGAATGGTGCCACACCACCATGATCATTTCCTCTATAATGAATTGCAATTTAGTTTGATTGAGCATACAAATGCGCTCTAAACTAGCATTATAAAGCCTTCATGAAAGTGATTCAAGTTGGACTCCGTCAATCCCATTTACCTTAACTAAAGAGTACTTGTCATCTTCTATAATTCAGCTGAAGGCCTTTTCTTTTCTTCTGTTTTTTATTTAAGCAGGGATGGGAAGAAGAAACAGAATTTGAAATGTGTGAGATTCAACGTAGGCGGTGAGAGCCGGGTCCTACTCATTGCAATCCGAGATATATCAAAGGGGGAGAGATTGTATTATGATTACAATGGATATGAACAAGAATACCCAACACAACATTTTGTTTGACTATGATCACCACAAATCCTAATCCAAAGCCATGTAACAACATGTTGGAATTTTTGTTAAGATGGATTCATGTATTTTTCTTGAGGAAAAGAAAATTCACATGAATTATTCCATTTTCCAAGAGTGTAATGGGTGGTGATATCTCCAGATTCTGCAGATTCTGCAGATGAGGAAAAGAAAATTCACATGAATTATTCCATTTTCCAATATGTGCAAGGGCGCGGCTTGGGTGGATCCCCGGATCCACAGGGGTGGGTCGGACCCCTCACTGTGGGGATCACACTGATGTATGCCCCTTAAATCCACACCGTCCAACCATTTTGACAGCTCATTTTAGGGCCTGATCCAAAAAATGAAGCTGACCCAAATCTTAGGTGGACCACACCACAGGAAAGAGTCATGATTGAATCCTCACCATTAAAATCTTCATGGAATGTTTATTTGCTATCCAACCTGTTGATAAGGTCACAAAGACCTAGATAAAGACCACGCAAATATCATCTTGATCCAAAGCTTGTGGCCCACAAGAACTTTTTAATGGTAAATTACCACTGTTTCCTGTATTATTGTCCACCTGAGATTTGGATTTTCTTCATTTTTTGGATCATGGCTTAAGATGAGCTTTCAAAACGGATGTATGGTGTGGATGTGACTCATTTGGATTTTCTTCATTTTTTGGATCATGGCTTAAAATGAGCTTTCAAAACGGATGTATGATGTGTATGTGACTCATTTGAATTTTTTTCATTTTTTCGATCATGGCCTGAAATGAGCTTTCAAAACGGATATATGGTATGGCTATAGTCACATACATTACAGTGGGCTCCACAGAGAGGTCCCACCCACCTCCCGGGATCCACCGAAGCCGGACGCGGATTTCCTGCAAAAGCCTTTCCAGGAGGTTCCTAAGCTGGGATGCTAAGTGGGTCCTACAGTGATGTTCATGATAAATCCGTGCTGTCCATCAGTTTCGGGATCTCATTTTAGGGGAAGCGGATTAGTCACCAAGTTTTGTAGTTCCCACCATCATGTGTGTGTTGTATCCACACCGTCCATCCATTTGGAGAGATCCTTCCATGGCATGATCTAAAAAATGAAGCAGATCAAAAGCTCGTGAACCCACCATAGAAAACAGTGGAGATAGTGACACCCACCGTTGATTCATTCTTAGCCCACTAAGATGTTTATTTGATATAAAACCTGTCTGAGTCAACACAGACATGGATAAAGGGATAACACAAATCTCGGCTTGATCTAAATCTTTTTGGCCCTCCAAGAAGTTTTAAATGGTAGGCGTTCAATTCTCACTGTTTTCTGTGGTGGGTCCACTCGTGCTTTGGATCTATCTCGATCTTTGGATCTATCTCGATCTTTGGATCATTCTCTAAAATGGTCTCTCAAAATTGATTGACGGTGTAGATACAATGCATACATTATGGTGGGGTCCAAAAAATCTGATGACGTCACTTCAGTACCGAGATTGCTACTCAACCAGTCAGCAGCTAATCGGCATCCCATGGGGTCAAAAATGAAGTGTATCCAAAATTCATGTGGTATGTACCAGAGGAAACGGTGTAGATACAGTGGCCATCGTTTGAAACATTTATATGGCCACAAAGTTTCGTATCAAGCAAACTTCTTGCTTTTTAGGCTTCATCCGAGTAGGAATGACCTTATAAACAGTTTAGATGGCATATAAATATCAAGCTCGAACTCTGGAAGGTTTCAACATTTTTCCTCCCCTATGGCCTCCTTGAGTTTTGGATTCACCTCATTTTTTTTATTTTTTATTTTGGTTAGAATGCACTAAAATGAGCTCCCAAAATGATTTCTAGCAAACATTACTGTGGGCCCCTGTGAAAGGTTTTCGCAGTGAATCCACGTCCACCGAAGTGGTCGTCTACGTGCAAACGCAACATTCCGGAAGAAATCAAAGGGTATTATTGGTGTTTGTTCATTTGGGGTTGTGTTAGAGATAAAGAGAGGCGACTGGTGGGTTTGGGTTGGCCGAATCACAGCCAGCATCGTTGGAACGGCTGTGGTGGCCACTGATGCTGGAAGGGTTGTGATGGGTTTAGAACCCTGGCCTGGCTCGACACTATATGACCATGGCTGGCCGTGTCATGGTCGGGACCACGTATCATGGCACGAGCCCGAGTCCAAAAAAGCATGTTTGGGCCATGCCCAAGTATGTGGTGAAAAAAAATAAAGGACCAATAAAAGAAAACCAAGCTCACATTCAGCAGCGCACTCACATGCAAGTTTGATTTCGGGTGAAATGGTAAATACATGTAAAAAAATAATAATTATCACCCTGTGCATTTATATATTACTTGATTTGACTGTTTACTTTTTGACATAAAAATCAAGAATATTGCAAAATATTCTTAGGTCTCATTGTGATGCATTTTGTTTATTCACACCATTCACCTATTATTTCAGTTTAATTTATAGCATAAGTAAAAAAATGAGGCATTTCCAAAACTCAAGTGGACCATGTCATACGAAAATAAAATTGAATACTGATCGTTAAAAACTTTGTGGAGTCATTGTTTCTTTTGGCGTAGACTACTTGAGTATTAGATCTATTTTATTTTTTGTCTTATGCTTCACAATATTGTAGTAAAACAGATGGACGGAATAAATATATCATATGCATTCTCACATTGTTCAAAAATTAAAATTATCTCTTTTTAACCAATTTCAAAGACCGAATTCCTATGAAGTTTCAAACATGTGAAACAGGGGGATTACCGTTAACTGTGTATTAACCATTTCTTTGAAAAAACAAACAGGCCCAGTGGTTCACTTAATGATCCTGATCACATGAGACTTGTTATGGGTAAGTCTGAACTGAGCCGCGTTAGGGTTAATTTTGACGTCAATGAATAAAGCCTCGGGCGGGTAACATCCGACCTGAGGTAAACATTCGACTCGAGGTGAGTTTCTGATTCGAGGGCTCTTGAGGAGTCGCAACGCCGACCTGTGGCGTGGAAGAAGTCACCATGTGTCCTACGAGGACTTCGAAGCAACAGTAGTATGTCCGAGTTGATCCTTCTTATTTTGTGAGCCAGCGACGACCTCATTTGTGGGCTCGGGTCATCGAGCAAGACCCGTGCCATGAAGTCGGATTGGATGGGAACTTGGTTAGCAATAGCATTAACGCACACCCCCAGTAATGCATGACTGAGTAAAGCTCATAACAGGATCTCCGAGTAACCATTGAAAATTGCGCGCGCATAGCCCTCATGTAGTGGCGATGACCGTGTTAGGATTATTAGACATGTTCATTGTAGCCTTCAAGTATAAATACAAATAATTTCTACAGATACAGGTACACAAGATTTGACATCCTCACTCTACTCAACTCAAACCCAGTTTTCTAGCCTAACTTTAGCATTGGAGAGTCCTCTACTTGAGCCAAAGTTTCCTTTATTTATTATTCTGTGTGGGACCAGGGTTCACTCCGGGCACTCAAGGCACGACTGAGGGTGACCCACATTTTGACATCAACAGGATTGAAGTATCTCCATTTAACGGAATCTAAACCCCCCCAAAATGGACAATTGAATGTTATTAAAGTCTTCCCTCATTTTATATCTTTCTAAGAAAGATCCAAATAATTTATTATTTGGAATTGATTGTTAAAGGAGAACCAAGGCTCTCATACAACATGGCCCACCATGGTAGATAGATGGTCTCGTAGGATTTGCCTACTCAGTACCTTATAGTGTACGGAGTAAACTTTGTGGGGCCCACTGTGATGTATATGTCTTATCCACACCGTCCATTCATTTTTTCAGTTCATTTTAGACTTTGAAACCAAAATTGAAGCATATCCAAAGCTTAAGTGGACCACATAATAGGAAACAGTGAAAATTGAAAAGCCTATTGTTGAAAACTTCTTGGGCACGGAAGTTTTGGATGAAAGTTGACATTTGTGTTTTTCCTTTATCCATGCCTGTATGACCTCATGAAGAGGTTGGATGACAAATAAACATCAATGTGAGCCCTAAGAAGGTTTCAATGATGGACTTCATTTTCCCAACTGTTTCCTGTGGTGCGGTCTACCTGAGCTTTAGATATGCTTCAATTTTGAGCTGGTACCCTAAATTTAGTTCATAAAACGGATGGGACAGTGTGGATAAGACGCATACAACACAGTGGCTCCCAAAGAGTTTATTAAATACGCAATCCGTGTCCTGTCTCGCAAGTCTTTCATGCAATACATGTGCCACAGTGGTTGCTAGATGGACGCGAAGGTCACTATTAAATATCACAAGATTAGGACATGTAATGGGCCTTTTCAATTCATTTAAGTTTTAGGCTGCAGCTGTTTGGAGCCGAGCCTAATCAATCACAATCGTCCATCACCTTGTCCCACCGATTCTAAGGTCCGATTTGCAGTCCTATATAAGACCCTATCTGGGGTTGGGCCTAATCAATAATCTCTCTAAATCACGGACCTCAAAATCTATGGCCGTTAATCTACAATGGCAAGAACATCAAGGAACATCAAACCAACCAACATCAAACGTTCAATGGGAAAAGTTCCGCCGATCACCAGCAAGGATCGTCTAACCTGTGTGATTTTCGGTCGAATGGCGATCACGGTAGGGTCCTACATATGAACGGTCCAGATGAATACAAGTATACAAAGTTTACTAATAATGAGTGTGTAACCAGCTAATTTCATGCCTTCCCTTTAGATTTGCATTTAAAGCATTTCAAATTAAAATGTAAAGAAGAGACGTGTCATTATCGAAATTGGGCTTGTTGAAAGATCAACATCAAGGTCGCCATCGCATCCGTCAATTAGATGGCCCAGAATAGCGATAGGAACCTCTGAAAATGACCATTAGTGCACGATTTTTTTTGTGAAGCTGATGTATTGATTTCTGAAATTTTATGGAGCCACACACACATATATATAAATGGTCTTATGCACACCAGGCCGCACGGGTCTTATATATGAGCTATTAGATTCTACTCACGGCTGCGGAAGCAAAATGATGAGTCGCTGGCTAAAATTTTGCAATCTCATTGCATGTTGTACATAGCTAGGAAGCTATTGGATGGTGCTCCATGGGTTGATCATAAAGTATGTGTTTAATCCATACTTTCATGTATGTATTGTGTATGCACGCCATCCATCCGTTTTTGCCAAACTTCCTAGAGCCTACTGCAATGCTTTATTTGCCATCAAACCTGTTGATAAGGTCATACAGAAGTGGATGAAGGAAAAGGGAAAACAAAAAATAAAATATCAGCTTGATCCAAAACTTTAGTGGCCCACAAGAAGTTATTAATGGTCAATCACCACTGTTTCCTATGGTCCACCTGAGACTTGGATTTGCTTCTTTTTTGGGCCCATGCCCTAAAATGAGCTGGCAAAATGGATGGACGGTGTGGATATACAACACATACACGACGGTTGGCCCATGGTCATGACCTTACGGAACTGGGTGTTACCCGGATGGACCGAATCCCCTCCCGTACTTACATCAAGACCCATGACAGTGCAGTGTGGGCCATTGATATAGTGGGTCTCGCTATCGAATTTTTGGCCATTCATATAGATTAGCTAATTATGGGCCACCTGTTCAAAGGTTAAGATCTTTCTAACTATCTTTTTTTGGTGGATGAGCGGTCATCCACAATGCGATCTATAACATTCACGTTTTGGACCACTAAGTATGGGCCAACTTGTAGACAAAAATCCCAAATGGTAGGGCAGCCAACGTTTCAATCGGCCATATCAACCTATATTTGCAGGCCTGGACCTAATTGGGGACCGATTAATAAATGGGCCAGTCCTAAGCCAAGGTTTTAATTTTAATTTATTTTAATTTTTATATTTTTTTTGTTTAATGAAAAGGCAGCCCTAGGATTCTTGGGCCTGAAATTGGATCACAGATTACGAAACAATCCGTCCCATGACTGATTTCAGTTCCATTTAAAAACTGGCTGCTCAGGCCCTGGTGGGCCCATTGTTTGATAAATACCCCATTCTTTCAACCTTTTGGTATGCAATAGTAACCATAGAAGAGACGAAATTTTATATATATATATGAACTACCTAATTAATATAGAATTTACGTTTTGGTACCCTTTCATCCCATCCATGATTCAAGTGGACCACACAATTGGTGTACAAGGCAATACTCACCTTCAAAACTGTTTTCCTTGGTGCGGCCCACCTGAATCATGGATGGGATTGATTTTTGGGCTGAGGCTTAAATTTAGGTGTTGCATCTAAATAGTTGGAGTGGATTCTATATAACCATAATGGTGAACCTTGTAAAAATTAAGAGCACATGTCTCTCTCTCAGCTGTTTCTTTTGGTGTGGCTCACCTGAATCACGGGTCAGCTTGATTTTCTTTTCTCTGGGCCTAATGTGAGATTGCATATCTAATGTGCAGATTGGATCTCGCATATACATCAAGGTGGATCCCATGAAAAATCAGGGTCGCATCTATCAAATTGTGTGTTTTTTTTAAAACAGTTGGCAGAGGGACGCTCACCCTTCATTTTGGCAGAGCCAAGATGTGCATGTAAAATCCACTCTAATCATGAGATGTGTAATTTCACATAAGGACAGGGTCAAAAAAATTAGATTGACTTAGTGATTTTAGTGGGCCACACCAAAAGAAATAATGTGGGAGAGATGTCCACTCTTGATTTTTACTAGGAACACTGTGATGATTTTATGAAATCCACTCCAACCATTAAATGCCATAAAAAATTTAAGATTGGAGGCTCAAAACTCAGGCCCATCCATGATTCAAGTGGATTACACAAAGGAAAACAATTTGAATGGTGAGTATTGCCCAGGCACTGTTTCTAATTGTTTGGTCCATCTAAATCGGATGGGATGATTTTTGGTATCTAGGCCTGGGGTGAAACACCTGGTGGTTGTGGGTGGATTTCACATAAACATTGCGGTGGGGCCTACTTGAGTGGCCAACCCATTTGCTCTCCATGAAGGTACTTGGATGATAATTAATTACGTGGATTACTGCAATTGTAACTATTGAAAACCATTTTGAAAAAAGTACCAAAACGTAAATATTATATTTGTAGGTCGTTTTTTTGTAAAATTCCCTAGAACATATTATAGCTGTTTCTTTATTAGGGGTGGATTTCACATAAACATCATGGTGGGGCCTACCGGAGTAGCCAACCCATTTACTCCTATGACAGCTGTTAATTACATGGATTAATGAAGTAGTTTATTGAAAATCATATAGAAAAAGGTACCAAAATGTAAATTCTATATTAATTAACTAGTTTTTTGTAAAATTCCCTAGAAAATATGATGGCTATTTCTTTGTTAGGTGTGGCAACGGTAATTTATTGAGGCCTGCCTTTAAACTTTTGGGCTCTGCTTTATCGGTTGGGCCTATTCAAATTGATAGACCCAAGCCCAGCTAAAAAATGCCGGGTCTCTTCCATCTCTCATCTGTGAATGGCTCAACAGGATGGGTCCTGGGGTTGGGTCGGATGGGTGGATGACTCGAACAGGTAGGTATTGGAATTGTTTCCGGCAGGATATCGAACATGATGGACTACAACTTTCAGGTCAGCCCTGTTTAAGACGCTGATTTGGGTTGGGCCGGATTGGGCCTATTTGAAGCCCAACCATGATCTCATTGTATTTGGTTTTATAAAAAAAATGAGCTACCATTGTGATTTTTTCTTCTTTTATGGTAGGATGCTTGAGGAATTTATATTTTATGAAACAATGCCTCCACAATTAGAAATTATATAGAGATGCTTTTTGGGGCGATGAAATTACAAAAATACCTTTATTAATTTTTTGTCTGTTTAAGTAGTGAAACTTAAGACTTGTGGAGCCCATGTGGTATGTGTACAACATCCATCACATTAAACGCATGCACCATATCATGATGATAACATAAACAAAACATCAGGTCAATCAGATCATCATATGGGCTACACTTAAATTGGATGCTTTGAATGGTAGGCATTATTTTTTATGGATTGGCCCACCTTGCGATTGGATTTGCTCTAATTTTTATTACTTTAATAATAATAATGTTGGTGTGCATTTGTTTGACAGGTTGGATGTGAGACACATGACACACGGGGCCACAACTTTTGATTTTTAACTTTGTTGTAAAGAAAAAGTGGAGGGCAAAAATGTAATCCCTTTTCAATAATTTTTGAGGGATGAAATCATAAAAATGGCTGCATTTATTTCTTCTTCTTCTTTTAATTTTCTTTTAATCACCGGCCAGTGTGGTATGTATATAGCATCCAACCCCTTAGACTTATGTACCATACCATGGTGATAACGCGATCAAAACATCATGTCATCATCAAATGGACTACAATTGAATTTAGATACATTGAATGGTATACATCATTTTTTATAGATTAGCCTTCTTTATGAGTAGATCCACCATATTTTTTGTTCATCTAGTAGTAATAATGTTGGTGTGCATCTATTTCACGGGTTAGATGTGAGACTATATGTGGTCGCATAACTGCTAATTTTTTTTTTTTCCACACCCTGATCCATAGCTCAAAGTGTTAGATTGAGTGAAAGATACCTTGTTTCAACACTTTTTTATAAAATGACTCACACAAGGACACAATGTTGTCTGCTTTACTTAGAGGGCTCACGGCTTTATTTTTGGAGTTGCCTCCAAAACGCGTTATATCCTTAAGGTGTGAACCCCACATATAACCACCACAAATTTCTACGACTCTTCTGATACGGGACAAGTTCAATCCCCCCACTGCGTACATAGTAGCTTGCTAACCATTGGTAGCTCACTCAGGCCCTATCCACATCAACGTCCGCTCGCATGTGTAACAGTGACGGGTCGTCATAATATCCCCCACCGAAGGCAGAGCTGTCCTTAGCTTTGATACCATATGAAACGGTCCACCTAAGAACAAAATATTGTCCGCTTTCCCCAGAGGCCTTACGACTTTGTTCTCGGGATTGCCCCGGTCTTGGTATTCTAGTTGGGGTGGCTAACAGTGAAGTGTCAACTGACAATGAAGTGCACTAATAAGCTAACAGGAAAAAAAAAAAAAAAAAACTTCTAATTTTTTCACTTTGTTATAAATAGAAAAGCAAAAGAGGACATTAATGTAATTCTCCTTTTAAAGAGGCACAAAATGGTAATATTCAATTCGTAGAGGAATTTTTTGGTAATATTTTCTTTTAAAAATGAGATTTGTACAGTAAAAATCCTCAAGAAATTGATTTTTACCAAACAATGCCTTCAGTAACAAGTATACGCAACAGCAACAGTCCTTTAAGAGGCGGAATTACATTACTACCCTTTTTCCTTTATTGTTTTTTGTTTATCCTAACAAAGTTGAAAATTAAAAATTGTGGGACCCAAGTGGTATGTTTCTGGCATCCAACATGTCTAACAAATGCACAACATCAGTCAAAATATCCCAATCATGTGTAGGCCAAATGATGATTTGATTGACCTGTTGTTTTGTTCCTATTACCAGAATGGTACGATGCATGTGTACATCTCCTAACTACTTTTTAAATGATAAAAAAGTAGTCTTGCGTGTCACTACTTTTTAAATGAAAACAAAAACCAAGAAGATCATTTTTATAATTACATCTTTTAAAAAGCACGACATGTAATTTCTAACCTTGCAATCATTATTTGAAAAAATATGGATTCCCCGGAAAATTTGTGTAAAAATCGCTTTAACAATTTATTTTTCTAAAAATAGATATATACTACATAGCATAAACAAATTTTTATGGCAAAATTACTCAAGGATTTAGATTTTACCAAATAGTGTCTCTACATTTCAAGGTAGTGCATTTTTAGAGATGAAATTACATTACCGCCTTCTTTTACTTTTTCGTTAGAACAGAGTAGAAAATAAAAAATTGAAACCCCATGTGGTATGTGTTTCATACCTAACTTGTCCAACACACACACACCAATGTTATTATTAGATGAACCAAAAATATGGTGGATCCAATTGTAAGGTGGGTTAATCTATAAAAATAATGTACATCATTCAAAATATCCTAATTCGAGTGTAGCGCATGTGTTGATCTAATTAACCTGATCTTTTGTTATTGTCATCACCATGGTGTGGGGCATATGTTCAATGGGTTGGATGTTATACACATACAACGTTGGCATCACAAGTCTTGAGTTTCTCTACTTTTTAAAAAATTTTGAGGGCATTTGAGTAGTTTCATCCTTAAAAAAACACCTTCATGTAATTTCTGATTGTGGAGGCATTTGGTGAATTTCAATTCTTAAGGTATTTTGATGTAAAAATCCCAAATACAACTAAAATGTGCTTAGCAGTTAGTATTCTCCAATTCGCTTTGATTTTGGAGTTGTAAGAAATAGGGAATTTTTGGTGGGCCATGTTTTATTAGATATTTTGCGACTTAAAATTTGGTGGGCTATCTATTTACACCTGACCTATTGCAACAAATCTGTTGAATATGATGTGGCCACGTGTTGGCAAAATAAAAGGCACTCTTGGAGCATGGAAGAAAGATCACGAGGATTTTAAATAACTCTCTCTAGAAAACGTGTCACCTAAGAAATTAGGCTAAAATGTTCAGAGACTGGCATGACCGAAGCCCAAGAGTGGTCATTCTCTCGGCAACTCATGACAAACAAACAAAAGTTACACATGCGAAACACTCAAAACTTAGTCATAATGCAGCATGGAGCAGAGGCGGTGATATCTAATGACATATGGCCATATTTAATTGACCATATGCAATTGTATACTAATAAACAAAGTGTAGAGAAGAGAAAGTTGTGTGGAATAGAAGTATATTGGGCCAAGTCTCTTAACCAATTGGAATGTCAATCCCAAAAGTCAAGGAACCATTCAGAAGGTCACCACCTTATCTAAGCCTATAAAAAGCGGCACAAAATGAAGAACTTCGAGCCCTTGCCAATCTAATTAGACACATCTCTTTTCAGCTTAATAATGCCTATCAATCTTTTGTCCTTTTATGAACATTTATCTTTGCACAGCTTAGCCTAATTTTGCTTCTCCACTTCTACTCAACGCCATGCTACAACAAGTCTAGATTGATTAGCATAGTTTAGTTTAGTTCTTCACCTCTATTCAGCACATCACTGCATCAAGTTGGAATTAGTTTAATTAAATATCAATAACTCCATTGTTGGATTACCCAAATTCCTAAGTCCTCACTTAGGGCTTGTTTGGATACCATCAAATAAGTAGCTTATTAATAAGCTACTTTTCTAGTTAAGTTAGTTTGGTTAATCAACTAAAATAAGTAGCTTATCAAATCACGTAAGTTATTTTCTTATTTTATTTTTTTTCCTTTCTAACTGATGAAAAGTAACTTAAACCTAAGAGTGCACTCTAATGTGATGAATGGATGTGCCATGCTGGGAAATCCACCCAAAATGTTTTTGAGAAATCTACCCTATCAATTAATTTATTATTCTCATTATAGGAGGTGGGCCCAAATATGACATGTATCTAACACTCAAGTGGACCACATGACTTACAACTACATTATTGAATGCGCACCCGGTGTTGTGTGGTCCACCATTATGTTTTTGAGAATCCAACCCGTCCACTAGTTTTTCCAACTAATTTTAATTGGAGGGCCCAAATATAATGAAGATCCAAAACTCAAGTAGAACAAGCATTTTGAGATGGTATTACTGAACCTTGCCGTGGTGGCAGGGAGTTTAAAAACTAGAGTACCCCACCATGATGCTTTTTTTTTTTCCAGAAATCCACCTCGTCCACCATTTTTTCCAGCTCATTTTAGGTTGTGGGCCCAAATATGAGACAAGTCCAATACTTAAGTGGGCCACACTACTTTAAACAGTGGCATTGAACCCCCATTGCTCAAATAGTCATGAGACCTTACATTGATTTTTTGAAATATCCACTTGTCTACCAGTTTCTTTATGTGATCCTATGAGTGTGGGAATGACCTTATTGTTGGGAGTGTTATACAGAAAAAACTTTAGGATCTCGCCTCCTAAAAACACCAGAATTATGGGATATAATAAAGCAATGAAATAAATCAAAGCATAAATCACATAACACAAGGGATTTTATGTGGAAAACCCTCAAAGAGGTAAAAAACTACGGGAACTTATCCAGAGCAATAATTCACTATGAAGTAGAACGTCACAACCGGTCACAAGTACACACCGCTTGGATCAAACCTTCTTCACTCACGTAAGAGTGGATGAATAATAAGAGAAAAAAAACAGAGAAATCTCAACAATCACGAGGATGTAGAAGTGCTGAGATGTCGACTGTGCAGTAGATCACCTCTACGAGCAGAACCCTCTCTTCCACAAGCTCCCTCTCTCTCTTTTTTTCTCTCTTCCTGTAGAATCACTTTAAGAAGCCTTAGCATGCCCTAGAATAGCCCTAGGGACAACTATTTATAGTTTAGGTAACTCCTTTCTACACCTCTGCGAAAATCGCCTCAAATTTACGCAGTCCGCACTAAATCCGGACTGATTCTGCATAACCCTCGACTAGTTGAGCCGGGTTCTTGACTGGTCAAGCGGACCCTTGATCGGTCAAGATTGGCCCTCGACTGGTCGAGCACAAAAAAATACACCTACTGGACTTTGAGTCAAGTGGCCTCGACCGGTTGAGTGGACCCTCAACTGGTCGATCAGCGCGGACTGAGGAGGAAAAACCTCATCAAATCTCTCCCTTTTCGACTCAGGAGGAATTCGTTTTCTTCAAGCCAGTCAGGTTTCTACAAACCTCAAACTTACCCTTGAGCAATGCCATCTTTGACCCATAATCGTCTGTGTGGACCTTCTGAAGCTGTAACACCTTCTGTTCTAAAGTATCCCTAATCTAGTAATACCGAATCTCTATGTGCTTTAACTTGGAGTGCTGGCTTGGATTCATGCTTAAGTGTATAACACTTTGACTATTGTAATAGACTATGTGCTGCTCCTACTTCAAGCTAAGTTCCTGTAAGAACTTCTTCATCCAAAGCATCTCTTTACATGCCTCTGTGACTGCAATGTACTCGTCCTCTGTCGTCGAAAATTGTATGACTTTCTGTAGCTTGCTCTGCCAAGAGACTGCTCCCCTAAGAACGTGAACATGAATCCCGATGCAGACTTCTTGGAGTCCATGTCACCTGCCATATCTGCATCTATATAGCCTTCTAACACAAGCTTTCTGTCACCATAGCATAGGCTCAACCTGTATGAGCCTCTTAGATACTGTCGCATCCATTTCACCGCTATCCAATGTTCTTTGTCAGGATTGGCAAGATACTGGCTGATAACACCAAGTACATATGCTATGTCTGAGCGTGTACACACCATGGCATACATCAAGCTTTCTACCGCTGATGTGTAGGGTATCTTCCTCATCTCATCCACTTTTACCTTTGTCTTTGGACACTGCTTTTCGCTCAACTTGAAGTTATCATCCAGTGGAGTACTGACCAGCTTCTCTACATTCATATTAAACTGTTCTAAGACTTTCTCAATATACCACTCTTATGACAACTAAAACTTTTTACTGTTTCTGTCACGGGTTATCTCCATTCCTATGATCTGTTTAGCCGGGCCCAAGTCTTTCATCGCAAACGACTTGCCCAACTCCTGTTTTAGCCTGTCAATCTTCTTGATGTCTTTACCCATGATGAGTATGTCATCAACGTATAACAACAAAACTAAGAAATCACCATTTGAGAACTTACGCATGAACACACAGTGGTCCGACTCCATTCTGTCATATCCATGCCTTAACATGAATAAGCCAAACTTCTTGTATCATTGCCGTGGAGCTTGTTTTAGTCCATACAATCTCTTCTTTAGCCTACACATCATATACTCTTTATCCTTGACTTTGAACCCCTCTGGTTGGGTGCATGTAGATCTCTTCTTCTAGGTCACCATGGAAAAAGACAGTTTTAACATCTAACTGCTCAATCTCAAGATCTATGCTAACCGCCAACTTAAGCAACACCCCTATGGATGTCATCTTCACCATTGGTGAGAATCTCTTTGAAGTCTATACCTTTCCTCTAACCAAACCCTTTCACCAAAAGTTTGGCCTTAAACTTCGTTTGTGAATTCTTCTGATCAACATTCTTTCTGAACATCCACTTGTTGCTTAGAGCTTTCTTGCTCTTAAACAATTTCACCATATCATAAGTGTGGTTCTTATATAAGGATTCCATCTCCTCTTGTATAGTTTTCAACCGCTCCCACTTATGCTCGTCAGCTAGGGCCTTAGAATAATCTTCTGGCTCTCCCTCATCAGTGCGTATAATGTACTCATGCGGTGAGTACTTCTTGGACGGATGTCTATCCCTAGATGACCTCCTCACCTATGGCTCAACAGGTGGATCAAGTGGGGGCTGCTCCCCCGGTCCATTTTCTGTAGGAACTCTCTCGTCTTCTGTACCTTACTGTACTCCTTCCTTATCAAGTACCACAGGAAGAATAATCGGATCCATGTCTTCTAGCGCACCTGAACTCGGCTGGGTCTTCTCTGGTTTATAAATGTCTTTTATACATTGATCTTTAAAGAAAACCACATTTCTGCTCCTTACGAGTTTATTCTCGATCGAATCTCACAATTTGTATCTAACTTTTTCATCTTCGTACCCCAAGAACACACATTACCTGATCTTCGTATCGAGCTTGGACCTCAAGTCCTTTGATACGTGAATGGATGCCCTGTATCTTGAGATGACTGTATGATGGATCTTGTCTAGTCCACACCTTCTCAAGTACTTCTCCATTCAATGAGGCTGATGGAGACCTGTTTATCAAATACACTGTAAGACCCGTATCTTGGTCCGTACCTTTCCGTAGACTTCCGCGGTCTTACCGGTCGAATTCCGGCAACTTTCGACCCTTAACCGATATCGACGCGCGACCCTGATTCATATGCCGACAACCCGAGTCGACTCAACCCAAGACCAATACCATAGCGACCGCACCGTCGTTGCGGTTCCGATGCCTCGACTCGCGCGCCAAGGTGATACCCTGGTTAAGAGTTGTAGACCAACGTTCGGTGCGAGGAAACGCAGCGCGTTCTGAAACCCAAGAGAATCTCTACGATGTGTCACATCAATCACATCAATTCCATCAATCAATCAATCCATCAATCAAGTATATGTCAAGTACACATCACTTTCACTCCTTTTCCCAAGCAACTACAAAAGTCTTCACCTCCCATACCTCTCCTACACAATGGGCCACAAAAGTCTTCATCTCCCATACCTCTCTTACACGAAAGGCCACAAAAGTCAAAGATTTCTTACACAACCATCACTCACCACATCCATCCATCACTCTCTCTCTCTCCCTTTACAACTCTCTCTCTTTCTCTCTTTCTCATTTCAAAATCTCCTAGCAAAAGAGCTCCATACGTATGGAATTTTCCAAGCATCCCTAAGCTCCAAGTGGCCTACTTTCCTACCCCACTGTAAGACCCGTATCTTTCCGTACACTTCCGCGGTCGTACCGGTCGAATTTCAGCAACTTTCGACCCTTAACCGATATCGACGCGCGACCCGGATTCATGTGCCGACAACCCGAGTCGACTCAACCCGAGACCAATACCATAGCGGCCGCGCCGTCGTTGCGGTTCCGATACCGCGACTCGCGCGCCGAGGCGATACCCTGATCAAGAGATATGGGCCAACGTTCGGTGCGAAAAAACGCCGCGCGTTGCAAAAACCAAGGGAATCTCAACGATGTGTCACATCAATCACATCAATCCCATCAATCAATCACCCATCAAGCCATCACATGTTAAGTACATATCACTTCCATCCCTTTTTCCAAGCAACCACAAAAGTCTTCCTAACCCATACCTCTCTTACACAAAAGACCACAAAAGTCTTCACATCCCATACCTCTCTTACACAAAAGCCACAAAAGTCCAAGATTTCTTACACAAACATCACTCACCCATCCATCCATCACTCTCTCTCTCTCCCTTTACATCACTCTCTCTCTTTCTCTCTTTCTCATTCTAAAATTTCCAAGCAACAAGATTTCCAAGAGCCCCATACGTATGGAAATTTCCTAACCTTCCTAAGCTCTAAGTGGCCCACCTTCCTACCCCAAAATCTCCCATCTCAACCCTCCATTCTTCATCTTAACCGTTGAAGTTGAAGCCAAGGTGCCAAGGAACCTCTAGGAGCAAGAAGATCGGACGGTGGGTGCCTCTATAGGGTAGATTTATTTATTTTTATGGTGGACCAAGTGAGGCCCACCGATCAATGGTGTGGATCTCACTTGGGACCCTAATACGTGGCCGATGGACCACTTGGATCACCATGATCATTCCATGATGGGGCCATTCTCCATGGACCCCATCATGATGTTTATTTTCATTTGAAAAGGTCATCTAGACCATCCATGTTGGTGGGGAAAGGATCCCCACCGTTGATCTTTAGTTTTGATGGTCACATGTGCAAAATGACCCCTTTGATGTATGATTTCACGTATGAGAGGGCCCATAATGTCGGGGTCCCTCCATCACAAGCCGTGTCCCACTCTCCATCTCTCTCTCTCTCTTTTATTTATTTTTTTTATTTTTATTTTATTTTATCTGAATTTATGTGATGAGGTTGTGTGGCCCACTTGAATGGACCCCACCTTGGGGTTTATCTCATTCAATTTTTTTTTAAGTGGGGCCCACCTTATATGTTGAATCCATGACAAACATCAGTGGTGGCCCACTTCACCAGGGCCCACCACACTATTTTTTTTAAGGAGATCCATCGTCCAGCGTCTGGGACGCTGGACGTCCCTGTAAACAAAAAAAAAAGAGAAAGAAGAAAAGAAGTTTTGGGGTGGTCCCCTTGTATAGGCCTCACCCTGATGTTCATGTTCAATCCACGCCTCCTATTCCGTTTTCAAGGCCATTTTAGGCGTTGAACCAAAGAACGAGAACAATCTAATGATCAGGCGGGCTATACCATAGAAAATGGTATTTCTAACCTTTCAAAGGCTTTTAAGGCCCATTTTTATTGTTCTGTACGCTGAAAAATGTCCAACCTTGGACTCTTTAGGTTTGTTTTGGGCTACTGAACATAATGGGTGGAGTGGATCTATGAAAGGTGGGTCACATGCGCGAAAAATCCCAAAAATCCAGTTTTCCCAAATTTTGTTAAAACATGAGGCTTTGCCTCTCTGACATTGGCAGCGACGTGCAGCAGGCGCTGCACGTCGGGCGGGCGGGCAGCGTGCAGCCACCCACGGCTGCTGCCGTGGGCCCCACTTGATGTATATGTTTTATCTACCCCGTCCATTGGGTGGGTCCCCATCTCAGGTGGGCCCCCTCCGAATTTCAGGTTGGTCCAAAACTCAGGTGGCCCACACCGTAGGAAACAGTGTGAATAAACACCTACCATCGAAAAGTTTTTGGGGCCCACAGAAGTCTTGGATCAAGCTGAAATTTATACTATCCCTTCATCCAGGTCCGAGTGACCTTATGAGTGGGTTGGATGGCAAATAAATATTTCAGAGTGGGCCCCACATGGGACCCACATTGATGCATATGTTGTAGCCCACCGTCCAGGCGGACGGTGGCACCCACCTGACACACGGGCTGCCTCCACCGTCCACGGACGGTGGGGCCCTGTGTGATGAATGTGTTATATCCGCACTGTCCACTGGACAGTGGGACCCACCTTGATGCATATGATGCATCCGGACCGTCCATCCACTTTAACATAAAAAGGGCTATGGGTTAGGCCCATTTGATTTATAAAAATGCTAATGGGCTGGGCCATTTGATCCATTTAAGGCCCAAGAACTTAAGCCCATTTGGCGTGTTGCAAGTCCATGGGACTAGGCCCATTCGATGTACTTCAAGTCCCATATACTTGGACCCTTTTATTGAAATTTTAAAGTCTATGGGAGTAGGACATTTGATATGTTGTAAGGCCCATGGGACTAAACCCATTTGATTATAAAAAGGGTCCATGGGATTAGGGCCACTGGATTTATTTGAGGCTCATGGGTTAGGCTCACTTGATTTGTTTAAGGCCTAGGAATTTAGGCCCATTTGACTCGTGTTAGGTCTATGGGTTGGGGCCCACTTGACCTACATGTGGGATCCCAATTGGTGTGGCCCATTTGATACATATTAGACTCATGTGATTAGGTCCAATTGATGCAATCCAAGGCCCACGGGTTTGACCCATTGCAATGCACATAAGACCCATTGGTGGCCCATTTATATGGCCCATCTGATGACTAAAAGGCCCATAAGATAAGGCCCATTTGATATATATGCAAGATCCAATGGGGATAACCTACGGTCCATTGCAATGTGTAAATCCATTACAGACTAAGTACTGACGTTTACAAAGATCGTGCCTAGGATGCAATGTTGGTTTGACGTCCACATTGCGAGTGTAATGCTGGTTGGATGTCCACATTACGACTCTCCTTAGGGCCCATTATTGGGCCGTACTTATTGTGTATAGGCCGTCCAGGCCCATCTGCGTTCTAAGGACGGTTCATCACTCATGTACATGTTTAGTATAATTTCATGACTCATGATCATACGCATCATATGCATGCTTGATATGAGGATTGACTGATCATAGCATATGCCTTCGGGCAGGTTGTTTATGGGCTCCCGATTAGGCGGTGTTGCCCTACATGAGCGCACGGTATGCGCAGGATTGGTTGCATGACTGGATAGCGTGATTCATGCATTTCGCATTTGTGTGACATGGTTATTGTACGCCCTAGCGACGTCAGGGCTGTAGCCTCCACAGACGCATCGTGGTTGGCAGGATTTTGGATACCGAAAAATCTTATTCTACATGGGGTACTATAGATATCCCTGGGTGAAAGTCTCTAAACCCTTATGGTACCAAGAGGTTGCTCCAACGTCTAAATCGAGTGGGTAGATGAGCGCTGAGTGCCGAATACCAGTTGGCTGTGCTCTCCACTGTGTCGTGGTCGGTTGGAAGGGGGTGCGGGCTTACCCGCCCGTGTGTAGGGTGCAATGCTAGGCTGAGTTTGACCAACTCGAGGAATGGGTCCGCTATTGACGAGTCGCGCCCGATATTGGCAGACGGATAGTGAGGTCTCTTCCACTTACCTTATTGCGCGCGATGTGGCGGCAATCTAGTTAGGGTGTACTAGACCCCGGTGATATCCCATATTGAGCTGTATTGATGTGTGGACATAGATGAGGACCTGTATGCTTGAGTTGCATTGCATATAGCATGGCCTTTGGTGGCCGATACCATTCATGTCTTGCATTGTATAGCCTTGGTACGGCTCATGATGTTATGGTTCATTTGTATATTCCGCATCACTCTGTCATTTGCAGGTTCATATTACTACCTTGCGCACACACTTTCACCACCCTCTAAGCTTTCTGTAAGCTTATGCACGACCGTTGCGTGCAGGTAACGTTGGATCGCAGCAGCGTTAAGGCAGGAGCACGTTGCTGATCATTTTGGAGTTTTTCTGTTATTTACCATTGTATTTCCCTTTATGCCCATTGTACTTGTAAAGTTTTTGTTCATAGTGGAAATGTAATGGATTTCTTGGTTGTTGTTTGTGGGTTATGCCCTTGGTTATACTTATTACGAATCAAACTGACATTGAAAATCCTCCTCGTAGCATCCCAGGATCGGAACCTGGCGAATGGGAGCTAGGAGCCGAGAATGGGGTTCTACGGAGGCTGTCGGTGCCGGATTCGGCGATCGGGAATTCTGTGAGCCCAATTTCCGAGTTTGGGGCGTGACACCCACCATCTCCCATCTCAACCCTCCATTTCTCATCTCATCCATTGAAGTTGAAGCTAAGGTACCAAGGAACCCCTAGGAGCAAGAAGATCGGACGGTGGGTGCCTCTATAGGGTAGTTTCTTTCTTATTTTTATAATGGGCCAAGTGAGACCCACCGATCAATGGTGTGGATCTCACTTGGGACCCTAAGTTGTGGCCGATGGACCACTTGGATCATCATGATCATTCCATGATGGGGCCATCTCCATGGACCCCATCATGATGTTTATTTCATTTAGAAAGGTCATTTAGACCATCCATATTGGTGGGGAAAGGATCCCCACCGTTGATTTTAAGTTTTGATGGTCCCTTATGCTAAATGACCCACTTGATGTATGATTCATTGCAAGGGAGGGCCCATAGTGTCGGGGTCCCTCCATCACAAGCGTGTCCCACTCTCCATGTCTCTCTCCCTCTTTATTTCCTTTATTTTATCTTATTTTATTTTATTTTATGCAATAGGATTGTGTGGCCCACTTGAATGGACCCCACCTTGAGATTTATTTTGTTCAAGATTTATTCAAGTGGGGCCCACCATATACGTTGTACCCACGTCACCCCTCAGTGGTGGCCCACTTCATCAGGGCCCACCACAATGTATTTTTGGAAGGAAAAAAACCGAAAAAAAAAAAAAAAGAAAAGGGAAAGAAGAAAAGGTGGCATTTGGGTGGTCCACTTGCTTAGGCTCCACCGTGATGAATATAAACAATCCAAGCCGTCCATCCTCTCACCCACCTCTTTTTAGGCGTTGAGCCAAGAGTTGGGGTTGATTGGAAGATCTGGTGGGCCATAGCATCAAAGAATGTATCATTACCATTTAAGGATCCTTTTTCTTATTTTATTTCATTTTCTATCATAAAAAAAATTCAAACTTTGGACTTGTTGGATTCATTGCGAGGTGAGGAATCCTATGGTCGGAGTGGATTCACTTAAAGCGGACCCCACGGCTGCTGCCGTGGGCCCCACCATGATGTATATGTTAAGATCCACACCGTTCATGAGGTGGGTCCCCTCCTCAGGTGGGCCCCCTCCAAATTTCAACCGTATCTAGAACTCAGGCGGCCCACACCACAGGAAATAGTGGAGTTGTATACCTACCAGTAGAATCCTTTTTGGGGCCCACAGAAGTGTTGGATCAAGCTGAAATTTATGTTTTCCCTTCATCCAGGTCAGAGTGACCTTATGAGCAGCTTGGATGCCAAATAAATATTACAGTGGGCCTCACGTGGAGCCCACAGTGCTGTATGCGTTTTATCTCCAGGTGAATGTTTGTGGCGGTGGAGCCCATTGGGCGTGCGTGCGTACGTGCGTGTGGGTGTGCATGCGTGTGTGCGTACAGCGTGAGTGTGTGTGTGCGTGTGCGCGTGCAGCGTGAGTGCATGCAGCTTCTATATATATATATATATATATATATATATATATATATATATATAAAACATTTGTAGATCTCATGTTATATACATGATGATGGGTCTTCATGTGGGCCCCCACCATTGATACAGGTGCTACATCTAATCTGCTCGTCCACTGTAAAGATCATTTTATGGAATGAGTCAAAGTATGAGCCAGATCCACAGTCCAAGTGGATCCCATCTTATCATGATATGAGGCTCATCTTAAGGTATTAGTGACATTTATTGGGGCCCACTTTGATGTGGATGTAAGGCCCATGGGATTGGACCAATTGATATATCCCAAGGCCCTTGGGACCAGACCCATTTAATTTATAAAAGGCCTATGGAAGTAGGCCCATTTGATATATGTAAGGCCTAGGGGTTTAGGCCCACTTTGATATGTATGTAAGGCCTTAGAGGTTAGGGCCCATTTGGCATACATATGGGGTTCAATAGGTGTGGCCCATTCGTTATCTTTAAGACCCATGAGTTAAACTCATTTGATGTAGTTTAAGGCCCATGGATTTTGACCCATTGCAATGCACATAAGACCCATTGGTATGACCCATTTTTATGGCCCATCTGATTAATAAAAGGCCCATAAGATATGACCCATTTGATATATATGTAAGGCCCAATGGGATGAACTTACAGCCCATTGCAATGTGTAATTTCCATACAGACTAACTAGCGATGTTTACAAAGATCGTGCCTTGGGAGCAATGTTGGTTTGACGTCCACATTGCCAGTGTAATGTTGGTTAGATGTCCACATTACGACTCTCCTTAGGGCCCATTACTGGGCCGTACTTGCTGTGTATACGCCGTCCAGGCCCATCTGCGTTGTAAGAATGGTTCATCACTCATTTACATGTTTAGTATAGTTTCATGACTCATGATCATACGCATCATATGTATGCTTGATATGAGGATTGACTGATCATAGCATATGCCTTCGGACAGGTTGTTTATCGGCTCCTGGTTAGGCAGTGTTGGCCTACATGAGCGCACGATATGCGCATGATTTGTTGTATGACTGGATAACGTGAATCATGCATTTCGCATTTGTGTGACATGGTTATTGTACGCCGTAGTGACATCAGGGCCGTAACCTCCACAGACGCATCGTGGTTGGCAGGATTAGATACCGAAAATCTTGTTCTACATGGGGTGCTATAGATATCCCTGGGTGAAAGTCCCTAAATCCTTATGGTATCAAGAGGTTGCTCCAACGTCTACACCGAGTGGGTAGATGAGCGTTGAGTGCCGATTACCAAACGGTTACGCTCTCCACTGTGTCGTGGTCGGTTGGAAGGGGGTGCGGCCTTACCCACCCGAGTGTAGGGGGCAATCCTAGGCTGAGTCTGACCAGCTCGAGGAAAGGGTCCGCTATCGACGTGTCGCGCCCGATATTGGTAGACGGATAGTGAGGTCTCTTCCACTTACCTTATTGCGCGCGATGTGGCGACAATCTGGTTTAGAGTGTACTAGACCCCGGTGATATCCCATATTTGAGATGTATTGATGTGTGGACATAGTTGAGGATCTGTATGCTTGAGTTGCATTGCACATCGCATGGCCTTAGGATGGCCGATACCATTCATGTCTTGCATCGCATAAGCCTTGGTACGGCTCATGATGCTATGGATTTATTTGCATATTCTGCATTACTCCGACATTGCATGTTCATATTACTACCTTGCGCACACACTTTCACCACCCTCTAAGCTTTCTGTAAGCTTATGCACGACCGTTGCGTGCAGGTGACGTTGGTTTGCAGCAGCGCTGAGGCAGGAGCACGTTGCAGATCGTTTTGAAATTTTTATTCTTTACCATTGTATTTCCATTTATGCTCATTGTACTTGTAAAGTTTTTGATCATAGTGAAAATGTAATGAAGTTCTTGGTTGTTGTTTGTGGGTTATGCCTTCGGTTATGCTTATTACGAATCAAACTGACATTTAAAATTCTCCTCGTAGCATCTCAGGATCAGAACCTGGCGAATGGGAGCTAGGAGTCGCGAATGGAGTTTTAGGGAGGCTGTTGACGCCGGATTCGGTGATCGAAAATTTTGTGAGCCCGGTTTCTGAGTTTGGGGCGTGACATACACTGCCGTATGCATTGCTTTTCCCCAGAACGTCTTGGACAACTTTGCATGGGATAACATGCATCTAATTCTCTCTACAATGATGTGATTCATTCGCTCAACCACACCATTATGCTGAGGAATTTTGAAAACCGTCTGTTCATGCCGTATACCCAGGGACTTACAATACTTATGGAAGTCACCAATGTATTCACCATCATTGTCAGTGTAGATGCACTTTAATGACTACCCGTCTCTCTCTCGAGCATAGCATGAAACATTTTAAACACACTAAAGACCTCGTCCTTAGATTTCAAAGCATAAACTTAAACCCTCCTAGATGCATCATCTATAAAAGTAACAAAAATACAATGCCCCACCCAAGGTTTTTATCTTCATAGGACCACAGACATCAGAATAAACCAAATCTAATGCATGCAATTTATTAACATGAAAAACAGATTTAACAAATGAAACTTTATGTTGTTTTCCTGATAAACAGTCAATACAGGTTTTGAGAGGTATACCTGTCACGTTTGGAAGGAGCTGCTTCTTTGCTAGTAGCTGAAGCCATTTTTCACTCATGTGGCCTAGACGCCTGTGCCACATGGCGGTAGCTAAATCTTCTACTGCGTTCAACCCACTCTTGCACACATTGACACTTGCCTTGTAAAGAGTGCAACACTTCTTCCCTTTGGTTGCGATCATCGAACTCTCGATGAACATCCAGCGCCCATCAACAAATCGACTTTCATAGCCATCATCATCCAACCTTTCTGTCGACATCAAGTTGAGGCGAAAGTCTGGAATGTGCCTAACATCCCTAAGAACCAATGTGTACCTATATCGATCTTCACACAAATATCACCGACCCCCACGTCTTCAATACGCCAAAATTTTCCATCTTCAGGGTTCCAAAGTCACCTGACTTATAACTTGTGGAGAAATTCCTGCGTGGAGTCGTATGAAACGAGGTTCCTGAGTCTATCACCCAGTCAATGTCCTAACTCGTAGTCGTGAGACAAACATTATGATCTGCTAAAAGAATAACTACAATCTCACCATCTGAAGTGACCGCAGTGGAGTCTGATTCATCTTCCTTCTCCTTTCCTTTTCTTTTATTGTCATTCTTCTTCTTACGACATTCATGCTTATAGTGGCCATTCTTACCATAATTTCAGCATTCAACATCCTTCCTGGTAGTCGACTTATCTCGGACCTTCCCGCCCTTTCCGTTCTTTCCTCTCTCTTGATCTTGTGTCACAAGGGCGTCTTGTTGAGTAGACCCCTGAGACTTTCTCTTTGTTTCCTCATTGAAGAGACAACTGATTCCCTGTCCATGGACACCTTTCTGTCTGACGCAGAGTTACTCAGAGATGCCACCAATTTCTCCCAATTGTTAGGCAATGAGCTAAGTAATAACAAAGCCTATAGTTCATCGTCCGGGACCATCTTCATCACGGAGAGCTGGTTTAATATATTGCTAAACTCATTCATGTGTTAAATCACAAAACCACTATCTTTGAACTTGAGATTCACAAGTCTTCTTATCAAAAAAATCTTATTGCTGGCTGTCTTCCTCTCATACAACCCTTATAATTTCAGCCATAGGCTAGCGGCTAAGGTCTCAATAGACACATGGTGGAATAGGAAATCGTTCAGCCATTGTCGAATAAACCCCACCGCTTTTCGGTCCAACTTCTTCCAATCATCATCTGATATATCCTCTGACTTAGCTGATATGCCTAGAATTAGAGCATACAAGTCCTTGCAATAAAGTAAATTCTCCATCTAGCTTTTTATATGGTCCAGTTAGAACGATTGAGATTGATCATCCTTGATGAGCCACCTTCCATAATTCAGAACTAATCCCACTCCGTTCAACCAACTTGAACTCTTTGATACCACTTTGTTAGGAGTGTTGCACAAAAAAATCCTAGGATCTCGCCTCCCAAAAACACCAGAATTATGGGATATAACAAAGTATTGAAATAAATCAAAGCATAAACCACATGACATAAGGAATTTTACATGAAAAACCCTTAAAGAGGTAAAAAAATCATGAGACTTCGTCTAGAGCAATAATTCACTATGAAGTAGAACGTTACAACCGATCACAAGCACACACCGCTTGGATCAAACCTTCTTCACTCATGCATGAGTGGATGTACAATAAGTGAATAAAGAAAACAGAGAGATCTCACCAATCACGAGGACGTAAAATTGTTGAGATGTTGACTGCGTAGTAGATCATCTTTACGAGCAGAACCCTCCCTTCCACAAGCTTCCTCTCTCTCTCTCTCTCTCTCTCTCTCTCTCTCTCTCTCTCTCTCTCTTTCCTCTCTCTTCCTCTAGAATCACTTTAGGAAGCCTTAACATGTCCTATAATAGCTATAGGGACCCCTATTTATAATTTAGGTAACTCTTTCCGCACCTCCGTGAAAACCGCCTTTAATTTATGTAGTCCGCACCAAATTCGGACTGAATCTGTATAACCCTCGACTAGTCGAGTAGGGTTCTCGATTGGTCGAGTAGATCCTCAACCGGTCAAGACTGGCCCTCGACTGGTCGAGCACCAAAAAATATGCCTGTTAGACTTTGAGTCAAGTGGCCTCGACCAGTCGAGTGGACCCTCGACTGGTCGAGCAGCGCGAACTGAGGAAAAACCCCATCACTTATGACCAATTTGGATGGCATATAATCAGCATAGTGGACCTTAAGAAGATTTCAATGGTGGTTGTTCAATCTTCATTATTTCCTTCAATGTAGCCCACTTAAACTTTGGATTTGACTCATTTTTGGGCCCAACTCCTTACATGACCTAGTAAAATGGATGGATAGAGTGGATTTCTAAGAAACATCATGGTGGACCTAGGCACATGGAGTTGAGTTCACTCACCAATCTGCCTCGAGCAAGAGGAGCGGAGCAAATTAGGTTAGCCCCAGTAACAAACGTGTTCACCATGATCATGGACCTACCTCGATATATATACGTTATATATCCATGCCTTACATCCATTTTGCTAGCTCATTTTAGGGCACGAGCCTAAAAATGAAGCAGATCCAAATCTTAAGTGGACCAAACAATAAGAAACATGGTGAACGAAATTTTTGGATCAAGCTAGTATTTGTCTCTTCATCCTTGTCTATGTGACCTTATCAATAGGTTGGTTGACAAATAAACATTACGGTGGGCCCTTGGATGTTTTTAATGGCGAACGTGTACTCACCATTGTTTCCCATGGTGTGGTCCACTTAAGCTTTGGATATGGTTCGTTATTGGGCTAATACTCTAAAATGAGTTGGCAAAATGGATGGAGGGAATGGATATCTAACACATACATTAAAGTGGGCCCCATAGTTAGAGCTAGACACAAACCAAACTAGCTTGAAAGCTCGACTCAGATTGGTTTGAAAAAGCTATGCTTGAAAGTGGTTCGAATAGAAGTTCAAACCAAACCAAGCCTTGGAATCAAGCACGTTTTATAAAACAAACTAAACTCAAACAAAGGTAGTACCGCTCAGCTCAGCTCGAAGCGTAGTTTGATTTGGCTTGATTCATCTCGTAGATTGTATACACACTGTTTCCTATGGTATGATGCACTTGAGCTTTGGATATGATTCAATTTTTGGATCATGTCTTAAAATGATATGTAAAAATGGATGGACAATGGATTATACATATACTTGATGATGTGAATAATACATATACATGAATGCACACTATTTTCTGTGATTTGATCCACTTGAGCTTTGGATATGATTTAATTTTGGATCATGTCCTAAAATGATATGTAAAAATAGATGGATGGTGTAGACAATACATATACATGATGGTGGGCCGACAAAGTTTACTTAGTACGCTAAAGTAGGGTTCGTATTGGCTGGTGACCTCAGCATTCACCACGTAGCTGGTGTCAAAGCTCTGTGGGGCCCACCATGATACATGTGTTTTATCTAGCCGTCCATAAAAAATTCCAGCCCATTTTACGATATGAGACCAAAAATAAGAAAGATCCAAACCGCTGGTAGACCACAATACAAGATCCAAGCTTGGTGGAGGACAAAAGTTTTGGATCAATATTGTTTTCTTGTGGTGGGGCCCGCCTTAATGTATGTGATGCATATACACGCCGCCCATCCATTTTTTCAGTTCACTTTATGACATGGGCCAAAAAATGAAGTAGATCCAAATCTCAGGTGGGAGGATTTTAAATAGCCTATGGAGGATATTAAACTTTATGTTATTTTTTAGTGTTGTAACTTTTGTATTAGTCTTTTTTAATGTTATTTTATAGTGTTATCTTTACATAAAAAAGTTTATATTATGTATATTTTTTATTTAACAAAAAAAAAAGAGCTAACCCCTGTTCGAACTTGTCTCCGTTTGGCTCGGCTCGGCTCGGATATCTAGACCAAACCAAGCGGAAGCTCATATAATCTAGACAAAACCAAGCTTAAACAGTAAGGATAGGCTTGAAGCTCGGCTCATGTAAAGCTCGAACATAGAGTGTCACATAAACAAGCCAAACTAAACTTGGGTCAAACTCTATTCGACTCGACTTGT
Organism: Magnolia kwangsiensis; assembly: GCA_037074715.1. NCBI lineage: Eukaryota > Viridiplantae > Streptophyta > Magnoliopsida > Magnoliales > Magnoliaceae > Magnolia > Magnolia kwangsiensis. Next base: position 32,714,919 of record CM073576.1, on the reverse strand, counting down.
GTACAACTCTACCCACAGTTACAACATTACTGAAGCGGGTGTTTCAACATGGTACCAAGACTTTTTTGTGAGGTATTTTGAAAACATAGTTACCAAACACGCTTATTATGAATTAAGTAGACACCAAGATGAGCTACTCAAGGCAAAAGTAGCTTATGCAAAGTAACTTTCCATCCAAGCCCTTAGTGGTTCCTTGGTCACATCATGCCAACCAAACCACAATTGTCTCAAGATCGTTAAGGTTTTTATGACTGTATCACAATCGTCCAAGTCTAGAAGACTGCCTAGTATATGGTCATCTTTCCTACTCGAATCGTTGTTCATAATTTATTCTACTTTCTTTCTTCTTCTTCTTTTTTTTGTTTGCCGATTTACTGCATCTACATTTAGATTAATAAAATTGGCATTTAGTCTTTAATTGCCTGTTTTACTTTCCTTATGTTATTTTTGTCAATGATTGTAGCCAAGCTATCATCATTGTATAAAAGTCTCTGTCTTCGAGATAAAAAGAATCCATCCAAAGGACTAACCCTCACGTTGAGGCAGTACAATTTTTATTTGGGATAGTTGCGCAACCACGCAACAAGAAGTTGCGCAGCCGTGAGGAAGTAGGACCATGAAGAAAGGTGGGGAACACAGTTGGAGTTCAGGAATAAAATATTGATGCAGGATGTGGCACATATACATTCCTAGCATGGTTTGACTGAAAGAAAGTGAATAATAAATTAGACATAATTTCTGCTCTTGGTATCATTACGGGATGCACAAACTATTAATTTTTATTGTAATGGGACATCTGAGGTGAACTGACCCATAAAGTGGGTCACGTTTGTCTATTTCACCAGAAAGTGCGCGCTTTCAGTTTGAAAATGAAAATTTAAGAAAAAAAATTATTATTTCCTTATTTTTAGAGGTTTAGATTTTTCACTTTTTTAGAAACAACTTGTAATCATGCTAGGACTCTTCTAACAAAAGCTTATTCGGAATTTTTATTTTTAGAAATTAGGATTTAGAAGAGTTTTACTAGAATTATGATTTTTATTAGAGTTAGAATTTTACTATTTTTAGTAACTACGAATTTTGGTTTAGTTTTTTTTTTCCTTTATTAATAGTGTAACAGAGACATACACATTAGACAATTATTAATCAACTTATTTTTTATTTTATTAGAATTTATTTCTATTTTCCCTCGTGGATTCAAGGAATCTTTGTGAGGAGTCTAGAGAAGCTCCATAAATTTAGAGTAATTATCCTGTAAGACCCGTATCCCAGTCCGTACTATTCCGTCGACTGCCGCGATTCTTCCCGTCGAATTTCGACAATCCGCGACCTGTAATTGACGTTTATGCATGACCGTAAGTCGTATCCTATACATTTGAGTCTGCTTAATCTGAGACTTATATCATTGCGATCACACCATCGCCACGGTTCCAACACCGTGACTCGCATACCAATCCGATACCCTGACTAAGAGATGTCGGTCGGCGTTTATTTTGAATAAAACGCCGCGCATTGGCAATCCTAAGGGAATCTCTACAACATGTCAAATCAATCCCATCAATCACCTCCTATGTCAAGTACAAAGCACCCATACTTCCTTTCTCCACAAGTTAAGAAAACCCAAAAGTCAACCAATCCATCACCTCACCCATCACTCACATCCATCATTCACCTCACCCTTTCACCCATCACACCCATCCCTCATCTCTCTTACAACTCTCTCTCTCTCTCTCTCTCTCATTTCCTAACACATTCCCAAGCAAGCAAGAGGCTCCCACGTCCAAGCTTCCAAGTGAGAGAAGAGAGAGTTTGTGTGGCCCACTTTCCCTCCCCAAGATCTCCCATTCTAGCCATCCATCTTTCATGTTCCACCATAAAAAAGAAGCACAAGAAGATAGGCATCCCAACGGACCAAGAAGATCAAGTGGTGGGTGTTTTCGTAAGCTAGATTTTCATATTTCTATGATGGGCCAAGTGAGGCCTACCGATTAATGGTATGGATCTCTCTTTGGACCTTAAGATGTGGCCGATGGCCCATCTTGATTATCAATATCATTCCATGATGGGGCCATTCTCCATGGACCCCATCATGATGTTTACCATCCTAGCTTGTATATAGGTCATCTAGACCGTCTAATTTCATGGAGAAGGGATCTCCACCTTTGGATTTCAATTTTATGGGCCCACATGTAATGAGACCCACTTGATTTATGATGTAGATCATGGAACGGAGGGCCCATAGTGTCGGGGTCCCTCCATCACACGCGTGCCCCACTCTATCTCTTTCTCTCTCTCTTTCCATTTATTTATTTATTTTTTTTATGTGTGATGTAATGGCCGTGTGGCCCATTTGGATGGACCCCACCATTTGGTATATATTGACCCAAGCCATCTAAAAGTGGGGCCCATCTTATATGTGTTGCACCCACACCACCTACCATTTGGTGGCCCACCTAAATAGGGCCCACCTTGTGCGTGTGCTAGGTCCACACCGTCCAGCGTCCAGGGACACTGGACGTGATTGGAAAACACAAATATTATCTTGGTTCTAAGCTAATGGGGGTGGCCCTCTTGTGTAGGCCCCATCTTGATGAATGTATTCAATCCACGCCGTCTATCATGTTTACCAACTCATTTTAGGCGTTGAGCCAAAAAATGAGCTTTATCAGAGTATCTGGTGGGCCATAGCGTTGAAAACTGTATCTTTACCGTTGAAATCTCACAAAAATTCTTCTACATGTTGAAAGAAGCCCGATATTGGTCTTGATGGATAGGTTATGGGCCGTAGAATCCAATGGCTAGAGTGGATTCATCAGATGCGGGCCCCACGCATGAAAAGCCATGAGAAATCACATTATTTGTTTTAAAAAAAAGAAGAAAGAAGCAGCAGGGCTGCTGCTGGCCAGAGGCATAGGCAGCGCTTGCGCTCGACGGGCGGGTGGGCGTACGAGCAGCAACCCACGGCTCCAGCCGTGGGCTCCACCTTGATGTTTATTTGTCATCCAATCCATTCATATGGTGGGCCCTCAGTGCAGTGGGTCACCCTCCAAAAATCAGGCCCATCCAATGCTCAGGTGGCCCACATGAGAGGAAACAGTGTGAATTGAAATCTATCATTGAAACCCTCTTTGGGTCCACAAAAGTTTTGAATCAAGCTGAAATTTGTATTTTCTATTCATCCAGGTCTCTGTGACCTTATCAACAGGTCGGATGGTAAGTAAACATTATGGTGCCCCCCCCCCCCCCCCCCCCCGCCCCCCCCCACGTGGAGCCCACAATGATATATGTGTTTTATAACCACCGTCCGGGCGGACGGTGGAGCCCACGGTGGTGTATGTGTTTCATCCGCACCATCCATGCTGGACGGTGGGACCCGAGTGCTCTGTGTGTGTGTGTGTGTGTGTGTGTGTGTGTGTGTGTGTGTGTGTGTGTGTGTGTGTGTGTGTGTGTGTGTGTGTATAATATAGATTATATATTATATTATATATATAATATATACATGATGGTGGGCTCTCATGTGGACCCCTCACCATGATGCATGAGCTGCCAAACCGTCCATCCATTTTAAGAGCTCATTTTTGGGCATGAGCTAAAGATTGAGTCAAATCCATCCATCTTTGGGACCCACTATGATGCATGTGTTGCATTCAAGCCGTCCAACCCTTTTGAAAGCCTATTTTAAGGCTTGAGACTAAAAATGAGGCAGATATGGGCCATACAGTAAAAGCAGTGGGGATTGAATGTCTCCCCTTGAATCCATTTGTTTCCCAGAAGTTTTGGATCACTAGGAAATTGTCTCCTCTTAATCCAAGTCTGTGTGACCTTATGGCCAGATTAGATAGAAAATAAATAATACAGTGGGCCTTGAGAAATTTAATGGTGAAAATCATTATCACCCCTTGCTTTGGGGTGCAACCCATTTGATGCACATATGGGGCCCGTTGGCATGGCCCATCTGATATACACAAGGCTCAATTAGTATGGCCCATTTAATATACACAAGGTCCATGTGATTAGGCCCATTTTGATGTATCCTAAGTCCCATGGGTTGGGGCCCATTTGATGTATACATGGGGCCCATTAGTATGGCCCAATTGAAGTATATGTAGGGCCCATTGGTGTGGTCCATTGATTCATATAAGGCCCATGTGATGGTGCCCACATGGATGTACTTGTGGCCATCCGTGGAGGCCCATCTTGATGCATTTGTAGCCCATATTTATAGCCCATTGTTGAGGTCCACCTTGAGGTGTATGAGGCCGTTGTTGAGGCCCACTTTTCTATGAATGTAAGGTCCATACTTTGAGGCTCATTGTGATGTGTTTGGAGCCTATGGATTAGTCCCATTTTGATGTATTCTAAGGCCCATGGGTTATGGCCCATTGCAATGTACATAAGGCCCGTTGGTGAGGCCCATTAATTCGGCCCATTTGATGAGTGTAAGGCTCATGTGATATGACCCATTTGATGTATTTAAGGCCCAATGGGATGTACCTAAAGTCCATTACAATGGGTGATTCCTCCATGATTTGTTTAATGATGTCTTGTGGCGGGCCATCCTTTGGGAGCAATGTTGGTTTGACGTCCACATTGTAAGTACAATGTTGGTTAAATGTCCGCATTGTAACTCTCCTTAGGGCCCATTGATAGGCTCATACTCGTTAATATTTATCACTTTATAACATGCTTAGTATAATCCCATGACTCATGCCCATATGCACCATATGTATGCTTGATATGAGTAGTGACTAATCATAGCATACGCCATTGGACAAACTATTTACGGGACTCATTATGAGACAGAGTGCCCCACATGATCGCGTAGTATGTGCTGAATTGCTGCATGATTTGACGGTGTGATTCATGCATCTCGCATATGTGTGACTTAATCACTGCACGCCCTAGCGACTTCAGGGCCGTGGCTCCACAGGTACATCGTGGATGATTGTATTGGATACTGAAAATACTTAGTTCTAGCATTGTGGGTACTTAGGATGTCCTTGGGTGAAAGTCCCAGAACCTTTTTGGTACCAGGAGATGCTCCAACGTCTAGACCGAGTGGATACATGAGCGTCTGAGTGTCGAATACCAGTAGGCCACGTCTCCCACTGTGTCGTGGTCGATTGGAAGGGGGTGTGGCCTTATCCGCCCGAGTGAGAGGGCTATAAGCTAGGCTGAGTTTGACCAGCTCACAAATGAGTTCGCTATTGACGAGCCGGGTAGGTATTGACAGACTACTGATTAGGCAGATAGTGAGGTCTATTCTGCTTACTTGGCTGTGCAACTAGGGAGGAGGCAGTCAGTGTGAGTGTATTAGACCCGGTAATATCTAGAGAAAAACTATACTGATATGTGTACTTGATGAGTATCGACTTGCTTGGATTGCATTTCGCATATGATATTCGGATATGTAAGCCTCGCATTGCATCGGTATGGTCGATAACATTCATGTCTTACATCGCATGACCTTGGTATGGCCGATAGCATTCATATCTTGCATCACATAGCATTGGTATAGTTGGTTGTATTCATGGACTTACCGCATATTTCCACATTACTCTGATATTATATACTTGACACTTACCTTACACACACACTTACACCACCCTCTAAGCTTTTGTAAGTTTATGCACGATAGTTGCATGCAGGTAGCGTTGGACAGCAGCAGCGCTGAGGCAGGAGTGCGCATTTAACTATTTTGAAGCTTTTTGATCACCCTGTATTTCTCTTTTTGCATTGTACTTAAAGTTTTTGATATAGTGGATATGTGGTGATGTTGTTTTATAACTTGGTTATGCTTATGGTTATGCTCCATTACAAAAAAGAAAATCATTCTGAAAATCCTCCTTGTAGGATCCCAGGATCGGAATCTGACATATGATTGCCAGGAGCCAAGAATGGGGCACTACGAAGGCTGTCGGCACCGGATTAGGCGATCAGAATTCCTGTGAATCCGATTTTCGAGTTTGGAGCGTGACATATCCCCTTGGGGAAGATGATGATAAACCTTAATTATCACGTCTATCCATGTGTCAATTAGTATCAGAATGAGGCTTTTTCTCAGGAGGATAACGTCTAACGAAGGTGCGGACAACAATCCCCATTAATGGCGCTCTATAGAATTATCATTTAACAGTGGTGACTTTTGAAGCGTCGCAACGAGAGAATCAGCAAGCCATACAAGGACTGCAGGCAATGATAAACTGTTTGATGAAAGACGTAGGATAGATCCATGTTCGTAATAATAAGCAATATGAGATCGACGATGGAGCTTGTGGTCATCATGCTCATGGTGTAACATTAATAATGAGTCGCAAGCCATCACCGATGATGGTGAATTGCAAGCCACCAATTTGATCATGAGGAAGCCACTATATATACCAAAGGTAAAGATAGATTTACCTCGGAATAACATCTTTCGAACGAGGTGCACTGTAAGTCAAAAAGTTTGTAATGTGATCATCGATATCAAGAGCAGTGTGAATCTTGTGTCGAAAATAATGGTGGAAAAGCTGCAGCTGAAAATAGAAAAGAACTCATCTCTATATACGATTAGATGGATTAATGAGGTCAATAAAACAAATTAAAGGTAATCGAATGATGTCATATATCATTTTCCATTCGTAAATATTATAAGAACGAAGTAATGTGTGACGTAGTCGACCATGGCAATATAATGTTGATAATATGCATAGAGGCCGTGATAACATATTTATATTTATTAAAGATGGTAGAAAGATTATCCTTGTTCGAACCAACTTAAGACTTCTAAAGTGGTGGGACAGTATCTCATAACCGAACACGATTTCGTTAAATAAACTGAGTAGACGGGAGATGTAGATGCATTAGGTGAAAATGAAAAATATATGGAGCTTGTGAATATCAAAGAAGATTTAAAACTAGTGTTGTAGGAGTTCAAGGCAATTGTGCTCGATGAACTACCTAAGGAATTGCCTCTCATACAAGATATACAAAACTAAATTGATCTTATCTCAAGGGCAAGTCTACTTAATTGCCTACATTATCAGAAAGAATGCGATATCTTGTAGGCATAACTAAAGGAACTGATCTATACTAGTCAAATCAATGAGAGCATAAGTATATGTATTGTGTCAACTCAAGAGCCTAATGGAAAGTATAAGGAAAATGCTGATAAACATGTGTGCTAGAAATTGTTTGAGTATCATGAGCGAAGTCTCTGGAGTAATTCGAGGACGAGTTTTTTTTTTTTCTAAATGGAGGGGTCTGATGCAGTACGTAGCACAGATACATTCCTAGCATAATTTGACCAAAAGAAGGTGAATCGTAAATTGGCCATAACTTTTGATCTAGGTATCGTTACGGAATGCACAACCTATCAATATTTATTGTAATGGGCCAACATATGTGAATCAACCCACAACGTGGGTCGTGTCTATCTATTTCACAAGAAAACACGTACCAGGTATCGTTACGGAACACATAACCTATCAATATTTATTGTAACGGGCCAACCTATGTGAATCAACCTACAAAATGGGTCGTGTCTATCTGTTTCGCTAGAAAACAAAAATTTTTAAAATTTTTTTATTTTTAATTTTTGTAATATTTTTTTATTTTTAGAGTTTTAGATTTTCATCTTTTTTAGAAATAACTTGTAATCATGCTAGGACTATTATAGCAAAAGTTTATTTAGATATTTTTAAGAAAAGAAATTATAAGACTCGTGTCCTAGTCCATACCGTTCCGTTGGCCTTCGTGGTCCTTCCGGTCGAAATCCGACAATCCTCGACCCGTTTTCGACGTTTACGCACGATCCTAAGCTGAGACCTGTATGCTAAAGTCAACTAAAATTGAAACCTATACCTTAGCGACTGCGCCATCGCCGCGGTTCTAACGCCGCGACTCACGCACCGAACCGGTATCCAGGCTAGAAGATGTAGGCCCGCGTTCATTTCGAGAAAAATGCTGCACGTGTGAATTTTGAGAGAATCTCTAGGACCTATCCCATCAATCCATCAATCAATCAATGTCAAGTACAAGTCAAGTCACTCCATACCCAAGTACAACAATCCATACCTATCCTTACCCCTTTCTTACACAAACTATCCAAAGTCAACTCTTACATCCCTTCACCCATCACTTTCTTACAAGCCATCACTCAACCCATCACTCCATCACCTTTCACCCATCACTTCCCTCTCTCTCTCATTCACTCTCAAACACTCTCTCAAGCTCCATACGTTCAAGCCTTCCTAAGCATTCCAAGAGCAACAAGTGTGGCCCACTTTCACCACCCTCTCATCTCTCATCCACACCATCAAAATTTCATCAACCACCATCAAAAGTGAAGGCAAGGAGCATAGAAGGCTAAGGGAGCAAGAAGGAGGCCTAGAGGTGGGTGATCCATCATTTATTTCAATTTTAAGGGCTTACTTTTTATGGGACCCACTTGATGTATGTGTTGTATCAATGGAGGGCCCATAGTGGCAGGGTCCCTCCTCCTTATCACCGTCTCTCTCTCTCCCTCTTTCGTTGAATGGTGATGATGTTGAAGGGGTGTGTAAGGTCCACCATGAATCACATATTTCATGTGGGACCCACCAGATGAATGTGTTGGATCATCCACCCATTAGCGGGCCCAGATGGAAGGAAAACATAAATATTGGGTTGGTCTAGGTCAAGTGGGCCACGTTTATGTGGGACCCACCTTAATTAGAATGGTGGGCCACGTCCCTGTGGAACCCACCACGATGCATGTGTTTATCCATACTGCCCAGCGTCCAGGGACGCTGGACGGGTGTGGTTAACGTGGAATGTGTGCACTGACATGGGTGTGTACTTGCAAGCTTAAAAAAAAAGGGAAAATGGTGGACCGCCCGTATAGGCCCCACCTTGATGTATGTACTTAATCCAACCGTCCATCCTTTTTCTCAGATCATTTTAGGCGTTGAGCTAAAAAATGAGGCTGAACTGGGTTCCTGGCAGGCCATAATATAGAAAATAGTGTTCCTACCATTGAAATATTTTTCAGTGTTTCTGTACATCAAAAAGCATCCAATATTGGACCTGTTAGGTTTGTATTGAGCCACAAGGGCCAATGGATGGGTTGGATTCATCTGAGGTGGGCCCCACCTATCAAAAATGACTATATTATTGGTTTTTAAAGAAAAATAAAATAAAATAAAGGAAGGAAAGAGGGCAGCAGTAGGCGCTGCCGCTGTAGGTGGGTGGGCGGACGGACACGTGATGCGTTTCGAACATCCATGCCGTTCATTAGGTGGCCCCTTAGGGCAGTGGGCCTCCTTCTAAAAATCGGCCGTATGCAGATCTCAGGTGGGCCATACCATCTAAAATCATGTGAAGACATGCCTAAAACATATAAAAGCACTTGGTGGGGCCTACATGAATTTTGGATGTGGCTGAAACTTGGTCTGAACCCTCAGCCAGGTGGGACACACATAATGGGTGGGCTGGATTTGTGAACCACATTTTGGTGGGCCCCACGCCCACCCCCAGGGTCCAAGTGACGTTATAAACAGGTTGGCTGGAAAATAAACATCACCGTGGGCCCCTGGTCCTTGTGACCTCTGAACAGGTTGATGGAAAATAAGCATTACGGTGGGCCCCCTCCCTGATCGTGTGGCCCTATGAATAGGGTGGATGGTAGATAAATATCACAGTTGGCCCCATGTACACGTGGCCTTACCAACAGATTGGATTCAAATAAATATTACAGTGGGCCCTGCCCTGGTCCACGTCACCTTATGAACAGTTGAATTGCAAATAAACGTTACATTGGGCCCCTTGGTCCATGTGACCATATTAATAGGTTGGCTGGAAATAGACATTTTGGTGGGCTCCCTATTTATGTGACCTTATCAACAGATTGGATAGGAAAATAAACATTATGGCGGGCCTCACCTGAGGCTCACTTTAGTAAATATGGGCCCATGTATTTAGGTCCATCTTGATATATTTTTAGGCCCATTATTGAGGCCCACTTGGATGTGTATGGGCTGATGTGTTTAGGCCCATCTTGATGTATTTTTAGGCCCATTATTGAGGCCCACTTGGATGCATATGGGCTGATGTGTTTAGGCCCATCTTGGCATGTATATTGGCCCAATGTTGAGGCCCACTTTGGTATATATGGGCCCATGTATGTAGGCCATCTTGATGTGTTTATAGGCCCGTTGTTGGGGCCTACCTTGATATATATAGGACCATGTTATGAGGCCCATTTGATATATTTGTGGCCCATTATTGAGGCCCACTTTGATATATATAAGGCCTATGTGATTAGACCCATTTGATACACATAAAGCTTATGTGATTGGGCTCATTTTAATGCATTCTAAGGCCCATGGGTGATGGCTCATCGCAAAGTACCTAAGGCCCATTGGTGAGGCTCATTGATGTGGCCCACTTGATGAATATAAGGTCCATGAGATACAGCCCATTTGATGTATTTGAGGCCCAATGGGATGTACCTAAGGCATATTGCAATGTGTGATTTCGCCATGATTTATTTAATGATATTTAAGGTGAACCGAGCCTTGGGAGCAATGATGGTTTGACGCCCACATTATAGGGATAATGTTGGTTAAATGTTCACATTGTCACCCTCTCCCTAAGGCCCGCTGATAGGCCCATATTTGTAGTGAGTAGGCCATCTAGGACCATATTCGTTATGCGCAAAGCCCATCATCCTATGTCATGTTTAGTATAGATCCATGATTCATGATCATACGTATCATATGTATGTATGTATGACGAGTGACTGATCATAGCATATGCCTTCGGACGGATTGTTTATGGGCTCCCTGATAGGTGGAGTTGCCCTACATGAGCATGAGACGCATGTAGGATTGTTGTATGTTTGGTAGGGTGATTCATGCATTTATATTTGTATGATCATGATTATTACATGCCTTATTGACATCAGGGTCATAGCCTCCACAGACACATCGTGGGTGGCTGGATTGGATATCAAAAAATATTTGGTTCTAGCATACGGGCACCATAGATGTCCATGGGTGAAAATTCCTAAACCTAATGGTACCAGAGGATGACTCAAACGTCGAGACTGAGTGGATGCACGAGCGCACGAGGGCTGTATATCAGTAGGCCGTGTCTCCCATTGTGTCGTGGTCGGTTGTAAAGGGGTGTGACCTTACCCGCCTGAGTGAGGGGGGCAACTTCTAGGTTGAGTTTGACCAGCTTGAGAAATTGGTCCGCTATCGACGAACCGGGCCCAATATTTATAGGCGGATAGTGAGGTCTCTTCTGCTCTTCCGGTTGTGCGTTCGGATAGGGATGACAAGCTGACATAGAGTGTACTAGACCCCGGTGATTATCCAGACTGAGAATTGTACTGATATTGATGACCTGTATGAGGATCGGTATGCTTGAGTTGCACCACGCATCGCATGGTCGTGACATGACCAATAACATTCATATCTTGCACCGCATAGCCTTGGTACGGCTGATTGTATTCATATATTCATCAACATGATTCCACATTACTCTGACCTTACTTTCTGAGAACGCTAGTTTGCACACACACTTACACCACCCTCTAAGCTTTCTATAAGCTTATGCACGATTAATGTGTGCAGGTGATGCCAGGACGCTGCCGTAGCATAGTAGCAACAGGAGTGTGCAGTCAAGCTTTTGGAGTTTCTGTTATTTGCATTATCTCGTATTTCCCTTCAGACGCATTGTACTCAAAAGTTTTTGATCATAGTGGATTTTGTGATGGTGTTCTTGTGATTATTGTTCATGGGTTATGCTTATGTTATGCTCATTACGAATCAAATGGATATTAGAAATTCTCCTTGTAGCATCCCAGGATCGGAACCTAGTATATAGGTGCTGGGAGCCGAGAATGGGATATTACAGAGGCTGTCAGCGCCAGATTCGGCGATAGAAAATTTTATGAGTCCAGTTTTCGAGTTTGGGGCGTGACAGAAATTAAGATTTAAAACAGTTTTACTAGAATTTTGGTTTAACTTTTTTTTTTCTTTATTAATGGTGTAATAAAGAAATATACACGTTAGACAATTATCAATCAACTTATTTTCAAATTTATTAGAATTTATTTCTATTTTCTCTTGTGGATTCAAGGAATTTCTATGAGGAGTTCGGAGAAGCTTTGTGGATTTAAAGTAATTATTCTCTTAAGGAAGGTGATGATAGATGTGAGACCCATATCCTACCCCGTACTATTTTGTAGGCTTCCGCGGTCCTCCCGGTCGAATTTCGGTGACCCGCGACCTGTATCCGGTATTTACGTGCGATCCTAAGCCGAGTCCTGCATATCAGAGTCGACTCAACTCCAAATTTGTATCCTAGCGACCGCGCCATCACCGCGGTTTCAACGCCGCCACTCATGCACTGATCTGATACCCATGCCAGAAGATGTGAGCCCGCGTACATTCTGAAGAAACGCCCCGTATAGCGAATTCTGAGAAAATCTCTACGACCTATCCCATCAATCAATCAATCAAGTATACACCCTATCTCAAGTACATCACCCATACCCCTTGTCACTTCACCCGCCTCACAAGTAAACTCTCTCTCCCTACCCATTCCTCCTTTATACAAAATTCAAACCAACCTATGCCTTCCCGTCCCCTCCCTGACAACAATCATTCCATCCATCCCTTTTCATCCATCATTTTTTCTCTCTCATTTCTATCTCTCCAACCCTAAGAGAAACACCCAACGTCCAAGGTCTCTCACAAATCCAAGTGTGACCTATTTTCCTACCCTTTTATCTCCCATCTCAACCATTCATTCATCATCAACTTGCATCAAGATTGAAGACAAGGAGCCTAGGAGTCTAAGGAGCTAAAGAAGGAGGCCTAATGTGGGTGATCCACCGTTAATTTATATTTTAAGGGCCCACTTGTTGTTGGGCCCACTTGTTGTTGGACCTACTTGATGTATGCATTGTATAGGGAGGGCCCAATAGTGGTGGGGTCCCTCCCCTTCATGTTTTTTTTTTCTCTCTCTCTTTCATTTTTCTTTTGACGATGATGAAGCCGTGTGGCCCACCCGAATGGACCCTACCATGAGTATGTAATTTCATCCATGCTGTCCTGTTTGTGGGGCTCACTTAGCTCAGGGTCCAGCGGGTAGGGCCCACCTTGTCATCCATCTTGGACAAGCCCAGATGAAGCCAAAAATAAATATTAGCTTGATACAGCTGGTGGGCCACACATGTGGACCCACCAGATGTATGCGTATCATCCTTGCTGTCCATCGTCCATCGCTGGACGGTGGAGCCCACATGATGTATGTGTTTTGTCTCATCGTCCATCAAGGATGGTTAGACCCACTGACGTGTGGGTTTTGATCCACACCGTCCAACATCAGGCATGGCCACACGAACGAGGCAGATCCATATACCGGGTGGAGCACACCATGTGGGACCCACCTTTGTGGGAAGCCCATTGGCGGAGTCCATATAGTAGCTATATTTCTATTGCATTAACGTTACCAAGTTTCATGAGTTTGACCGAGGTATGTATCATACCATACCATCCACCTTTTTTTTTTTTGGTGTGGGGCCACCCCACACGTGTGACATATGTGGGGTGGGACCCACCTTGATGTATGTATCTCGTATCTACATTGTCCTTCATTGGACGGTGCTGCTGGGGTACCATGATGCATGGGTTTTTATCCCACCCATCCGTCCATCTGGACCGTGGGCCACCCCCTAATATATGTGTTTTATCTCCACTGTCCAGATTGTTGGACGGTGGGATGTACCATGGTGCATGTGCCTTATTAGCATTGTCAATCTGTGGAGCACACATGTGATGTATGTGCTGTATATCCACGCCGTTCATCCATCTTCGGTAGCAACAATAGTTCTGTTGTGGTCAGAAACTTCTGTGGGCTCTTCCTAATGGATGTGTTCCATCCAATTGGCAAGCTCGTCACAAGGCCTGAGACTAAAAATAAGACAGATCTAGTTATCAAGTGGACCACACTACAAAAATAGTGGGATTGAATGTCTACCATTGAAACCCCTTTGGGTTACAGAAGTTTTGGACCAATATGATATTTGTTTTTCCTCTCAGTTCAAGTCTTTGTGACCCTATGAACTGATTGGATGGAAAATAAACTCTATGGTGGGCCCTCTAAGTTTTTCAGTGGAAATCATTATCACCACTGTTATTTGTGGTATGGTTCAGATGATCTTTTGATATGATTCATAATGCTCCAAAATGACCTCTAAAGTTGGATGAATGGTGTAGTTGGTGTGACCCATTTGATATGGCCCATTTGGTACAACCCATTTGATTCGGCCCAGTTGATATATTGGGGCCCATTTGGTGAGGCCCGATGTGATATACTTGGGGTTCATTTGATAAGGCCCGATGTGATATATGAGGCCCTTGTATGAGGCCCAACTTGTTGTATTTGCGGCCCATTTGTTAAAGCCCAACATGATGTATTGCTACCCATTTGAGTGAGGCCCAATGCGATGCATATATGGCCCATGAGCGAGGCCCATCGCGATGTCTATTAGGCCCTTGAGCGAGGCCCATGGTGATGCATATTAAGCCCTTGTGTGAGGTTGCGGGCCCACTATACATTTGACCCTATGTGGACCACTCCTTGGGAGCAATGTTGGTTAAAGGTCCACATTGATGGGCAATGATAGTTAAATGTCCACATTGTGACCTTCCTTTAGGCTTGGTTAGGCCCATTCTTGTCATTCTCTAGTGGGTTACCCCAAACGATTGGGCCCCATTGATATTGCTTGGTCCATATATGGATCCCGCCTTACGTAAAGGCTGATTACCAATTTTAATTGTCGAGGCCGATTCCAATTATCGAGGTCGATTGTCGAGGCCCATTATTGAGGCCGATTTCGATTGTCGAGGTTGATTGTTGAGGTCGATTTCAATTCAAATTGTCGAGTCTGATTCCGATTATCAAGGCCGATTATGATTGTCGGGGCCGATTGTCGAGGCCGATTTCGATGGTTGAGGCCGATTGTTGAGACCGATTGCGATTGTCGAGGCTGATTACGATTGTCGAGGCCGATTGTTAAGGTTGATTGTTGAGGTTGATTTCGATTCCGATTATCGAGACTGATTTTGATTGTCAGGGTCGATTCCGATTGTTGAGGCCAATTGTATAGGCCGATAGTCAATGTCAATTATCGAGGCTGATTCCGATTGTCAAGGCTCAATGCGATGTATATGCGGCCCATATTTGAGGTCCATTTTAATGTACATTTAGCCCGTGTTTGAGGCCTAATGTGATGTATATGCAATCCATATTTGAGGCCTATTGTGATGTGTATTTAGCCCGTGTTTAAGGCCCAATGTGATGTATATGAGGTCTATGTGATGAGGCCCATTGTGATGCATTTGAGGATCAGGCGATGAAGCCTATTGTGATGTAAATTAGGCCCATTTGAAAGGCCCATCGTGATGTGTATTAAGCTCTTGAGTGAGGCCCATGGTGTTGTATATTTGACCCTTGTGTGAGACCATGAGTCCACTATATGTTAGGCTTTATGTGGGTCATTCCTTGGGAGCAATGTTGGTTAAATGTCCACATTGTCGACGTCGATTGTGGATGACGATTATTGATACCGATTATGAGTATGTGACAACATAACATCATGATACATGCCCATATACATAATCTGCATGTTTGTTATGAGATGTGATTGACCATTGCATATGTCATTGGGCAAGTTGTTATGAAACTCCATGATAGGAGGATGTTATCTCACATGAGCGCATGGTATGCGCAGAATTGATATATGACTGGATTATATGACTCATGCATCTTGTATTATGTGTTGTGATTACTGTACGCCCTAGCGACATAAGAGCCGTAGCCTCCACAGGCATATCGTGGATGGCCAGATGAGACACCGAAAATATGTTATTAGCATTGAGCTGCCATAATGGCCCTAGGTGAAAATTCATAAACCCTCTTGGTACCAGAGGTGCCCCAACGTTAAGACCGAGTGGATATATATGAGCGCATGAGGGCCGTATACCAGTAGGCAGCGTCTCCCACTGTATCGTGATCGGTTGGGAGAGAGTGTAACGTTATCCGCTTGAGGGAGCTGTCAATGATAGGTTGAGTCTGATCAGCTTGAGGAATGAATCCGCTATCGATGAGCCGGACCCAATATTGGCAGGAGGATAGTGAAGTCTCTTCCACTTATCCAGTTGTACGCTTGATGAGGCGGCAAGTTAGTGTAGAGTATACTAGACCCCGGTGATGATCCTAGAGATGTACAGTACTGATTTGTGGAGCGAGAGTTGTATACTCATTCATTCATTATCCACTCGGGCCAGTGGTGCATAACTATTTATTACGTGTACCTTCGCAATGGTTAGAATTTCGGTTGGGACGCGTGATTAACCTGAGATTAGGAGCTTACTACATTGAGTTTGACTATCCAAATTAGGTATGAGACAGGTTTGGATAAGAGTCCCTTGTGATGGACCCCATAGCCTGCGATACTACGTACTATCATCCCGACTTCACACTCCAGTATGGTCATTCCATTCGCACCACATATTGTATTACATTCGCGGCATATGATATTTTGGGTTACTATGTTTTTGCATTTATATGGTCTAGATACGGCTGAAGGTATTCGTGAACTCATCAGGAATTGTATATTGCGTTGCATCTTCGACATCTGATATTTGGCTCTTTATGACTATTCATTTGCATAACTAATCTGTATTATGTACTCTGATATTGTTTGACTCATGAACTTGTCAATATTTCTGCTTACTCTGATATCGTATGATTCATGATCTTACCAGTATTTTCGATATTGTATGATTATGACATTGTATTGAATACTTAACACTTACCTTGTACACACACTTATACCACCCTCTAAGCTTTCTATAAGCTTATGCACGATAGATGCGTGCAAGTGATGTTAAGTTGCAGCAGCCTGGAGCTTAGAGTATGTAGCTGACTTCTGGAGCTTTGATTTTGACATATGTATTTTTCTTTCAGTATTGTATTCAAATGTTTATATTAGTGCATATGTGATGATGATGTTGCCTTTGTGATTTGGATAAACTTGTGGTTATGCTTATTACGAGTAAATGTATATTGGAAAGTACTTCTTTTTTGATCCCAGGATCGGAATCTAGTGTATAGACGTTGGGAGCCGAGAATGAGGTACTATGTAGGCTATCGGTACCAGATTTGGCGATCGAAAATTTTATGAGTCCGGTTTCCGAGTTTGGGGCGTGACAATAAACCTCATCACGTCCATCTTGAAAGGATGCGCGTCAAATATCAATTGTGCGACCGCACAACTAGGTAGAGTTCCATGGCTGTGCAATCTTAATAAGATTCGAAATCATCCACACAATTCAAAGTTGTGCGGAATTCAGGTGTTGCACGTGCAAATGCCTATAAATACTCATTTGGCCATCTCATTTGGAGATCTTTTTTTTTTTTGAGAAATTCATAGCTCCCTGGAGATCCTGCCTAATGAAGAGAAATGTATCAAGGAGCATCTGCATAATAACTCATCCTTGATAGTTGTGCACTGGCCATAGTTAGTGTAGCTTGGGATGGAGGAAATCAAAGCAGACTTGATGTAGAAGGAAACTTCTAGAATATCTAATGTGACCATGCAATTCGTCGGTCTTGCATGGCAGCATAATTGTTCTGCAGATAAATCAACTTGAGCATTTTACAAGCCTGGGAAAATTCTATTCTAAAATATGCAAAAAGTGATTAGAACATGCATAACTCTTCTATCATTTCAGCCGACATCCAGCAAGGATCAAAATGCTATTAAAATTATTCTTTTCAATTATTATTTGATATTGTTAATTGCGTTTTATTTTATAATCAATGGCAATATAAGAAATGTAATGGGAACCTATATTAATAAAACAACGTGACCCCAAATACTCTTGTATTCAAGCTTTCCTTATTATTTTTAGAATATAAATATTTCAATCTCAGTGTGTGTGTATATACACATCCCTTTTACGAATTGCCCAACTGCCTACGGCCCAAGAGAACAACGGTCCAGATTACTCTGGATCGTAGACATGCCACGTGTACATCTGAGATTCTCGATTGGCACGTCATGGAACACTACAAAGCGCGTGGATCATGGACGCATGCTAATATGTCTCATCTGATTTTTCGTCGCCTATTTTCGAACCAATGTTGGTAGTTAGCAATCCAACGATCCAATCCGGACGATTGCAGGAAAAAGTGAAATCTATCAAAAGATTCTTGCAACGATATTTTTGATATTTGATTAATAAAATGATTTTTTTTTTTCTTTAGGGAGAAAAATCGTCGGGCGTGGGGCTGATATAAAACTGGCCCCACAGCCCATGGGATTTCCCTATCAAATTAGGTGGGC
This sequence comes from Magnolia kwangsiensis, assembly GCA_037074715.1. Taxonomy (NCBI): domain Eukaryota; kingdom Viridiplantae; phylum Streptophyta; class Magnoliopsida; order Magnoliales; family Magnoliaceae; genus Magnolia; species Magnolia kwangsiensis. The sequence goes on along the minus strand of CM073576.1, from coordinate 32,696,531 downwards.
CAAATCATTTCCAGGACATTTTGGGTTTTGAAGATTTCGCTTGAGGAAGCCGTACAACACAGGAATTCTCACCCATCTCAACTGTTCTCTGAATCTGGCCCACCGAAGGGTTGGATCAGCCTAATTCTTGAAGTTAATCATAGAAACGATGTTTCACAACTGATGGACGGAGTGGATTTCACAAAAACCATCACTCTGACCCTACAGATCTCGGGTGTTGCACGCTCTTCCTGTAGCAGGTGTTGCAGAGAATCCCGGTCCCAAATTACATTTCATTGGAAGTTGGAACTCGATATGGCGCACGTGAACGAGATCCGAGCACAACCTCAGGTGGGTCCCACCGTATAGATTCCTTCGTCTCAGAATCAGGCAAAAGAAATTTAACAACGTTCCTTATTCGACTGATGATATCATATGGGTCCCAACATAGTTGAGAATTCGTTTTTTTTTTTCAAAACACAAGATTGGTGGATCATGGACATCTATTATCTGGCCTTGTATCCATTGGATGTGGACCGTTGCTGTGTTTTCATTTTAACCATCAATCCATCAAGATCTTTTTCGGAAATTTCCCATCCAGGGTATGAGTAATAAGATCTATGGTCTGGATCACCCGGCCACGGATCCTCAACGGTCAAGGATGTGTGCATGTATACCATCAGCTCGAGTATCATATCATTCATCTTCACGTAGTAGGCGAAATGGCCCAGTAGAACATGCCATCACCTTTATTTTCTTGCATGCACTTGAGCAAAAGATGTTGTCTGAATCTCAAATCTCGAACCTTTTTCGTACATCATCAAATATAATTGAGAGGCTTTCTTGAAGAACCTTGAGTTTGTGCAAGTGGGGTTCATTTGTATGTTGGGCCCCACCTAGATGGACCGTTCAAATTGTCCAGCAAATTATAGGTGGTTGAGAAGAGAAATACGGCAAGAGTCGCATTCAACTAAAAAAAAAAAAAAAAAAAAGACCAAAAATGATTGGTCAGTAGGATTTTCCTATCCAAGATTTTTGAGACATGTTCAATCCACGGTGGGGCCCAACAGGCCAATGGTCTGGATCACTGGATTATCACTCGTAGAGACTTAAAAGCGGAGTCAACTTGTGTCAGTCCCGAGGTTTTGAGGGCCATATAGTTCCTGTTGGAAACGGATTGGCTACTCCCCCTGCCAGTGGTCAGTGCTCTGTGGGACCGAACATGATTTATGTGTTTCATCCATATTTACGGATCATTTTAAGGCTTGATCTCAAAAATGAGAGAGATATAAATCTCAGGTGGATCATACTACAGGAAAACAATAGTGATTCGATATCCACCATTAAAATCCTCCTAAGGCCCGCTATACTGCTTATTTGATGTCCAATCTATTGATTAGGTCATACAGACCCAGATGGAGGTAAAAAACAAAGATCAACTTGATCCAAAACTTTTATGGGCCCTAAAAAGTTTTAAATGGTTGACATTCATTCAACACTGTTTCCTGAAATGTGGTCCATTTGAGATAGGGATATACATCATTTATGGTCTCATAGCATAAAATGATCTATAAAAACAAATGGACGGAATGGATGAAATACATACATCATTGTGGGGCCCACAAAGCACCGACTACCAGGCATTGGTTGGTGTCAAGGGGAGTAGCCAATCCGTTTCGGTTGCTGTTGATGAGTTTTCTGTCCGGAAGATGCGGGACAGGTGAATCATATGGTGCTGAGTATTATTCCACCGCTGATGGCGGTGGGGAAGGCCCACCTACGTCACACATTGTAAATAACACAGATGAGAATCGCCCAAATAGTGGGACCCACTTTAGATGGGCTGTAACTTTTTGGGGATATGAGCAATGTCTTACAATTTGGACGGTTTGCATATGAGGCACATGCAAGGTGCGGCACGCCAGCACCGTACAAGTGCCATAATACTCAGCACATAATCATTCTCCATAGGGCAAATCCTACCGTAGGATTGAAAAATCCGGTGCCAAACAGTCTTCGGAGTGGAAAATTTTGGTACAGGTGGTCCACTTACTGAGTAAACACTTTGGGGCCCACTGTGATGTATGCATTTTATTGACTCTGTACATCCATTGTAACAGATAATTTTAAGGCTTGAGTAAAAAAACATGAAGCATATCCAAAATTTGAGTGGATTATACCATGGGAACGATCGTGACTCTATGCATCCATTTAACAGATAATTTTAAGGCTTGAGCCCAAAAATGAAGCATATACAAAATTTGAGTGGATTAAACCACGGGAAGGAACGTGACTCTGTGCATCCATTTTAACATATATCTTTAAGGCTTGAGCTCAAAAATAAAGTATATTCAAAATTTGAGTGGATTACACCACAGGAAACAACGTGAATTGAACCTTCACCGATGGCAGCTATAGAAGTTTTTGAGCAAGCTGATATATGTGGTTTCCCTCCAATGTGATCTTATGAATTAGCTGGATGACAAATAAACATTAATGTAAGACTTAGAAAGGTTTCAATGGTTGAAATCATTATTTCCACAGTTGCTTGTGGTGTGGTATACTTGAGCTTTAGATATGCTCTTGGCCCGATCTCTAAAACGAGCTAGTAAAACCACATACATTCACAGTAGGCTTGATGGCTTTTTTTTAACATGATAGAAGTAGAGTAACCCAATATGCCAAAGCCAATTACTTACAAGTAAGTAGGTTTTTTTTTTTTCCTTCTTCTACGAGTAGTATGTAAGTTATTTACCATTAAGTAGTTGTATACCTACACTAAATAAAGCTTAGAATAAGGAATCATTAAAAAAAAATAAATCTTCAAATTAACTTGTATGGAATACATCATTGAGTTGCAGCTATCTAGATAAATATTTTAGCTTAATCTTGGCTAAACAAATTATCCAGTAGAACATAAAAGTGAATTCATGCGTTTAAAAATTCATACCAATTTTCTCTGCTCACTTGGTGGGAGACTTTCAACTTGATTATGATCCATCTAATAAAATCTAATGGTACACACACCAATGAAACCATTGGAACATGTTTTGTTTGGCAATTCATTGTTCCAACAAAAATGAGATCCACTAAAATAAAATGGATTATTGAATAGTGGGCCACACTTCTATGATGAAAAATTTGGGCCATTAGTTTTCAATGGATTGCTCCAACCAAAATGAGATCCATCAAAACAATCTTGATTATTAAACCATGGCCCTACTTCCATACTGAAAATTTTGGACATTACTTTCAGTGGCACTTAGACTGTCTATTAGATATCCAAAATAAACCCAAAACGCAAAAACAAGACTCATTAGCTTATTCTCTAGGCCTGCTCTACTCTTTTTTTTCATTCATTAGGTTCCAGAAAATCCATTTAAAAAAACAAGCAACCTTGACTATCATTCATATTAGATAATTCTTTTCATCTTTGTTTTTTCATTCATTAGGTTCCAGAAAATCCATTTAAAAAAACAAGCAACATGACTATCATTCATATTAGATAATTCTTTTCATCTGATCTATATCTATATCGATTAACATGACCATGAACAATATGCAGTGGGATAGATGGTAGAAAAAATAATAGATAGGTTTGTCTCATGAGTTTAAAAACGTAAGCCATTCTATCTTGGTGCTAGTTTATGGGTGTACCGATGTATACATCACCCTGCCACGTGCCCAGTGGAGGGACGGCTCTACCATGTTATGGTTTTTCTCAAATCTATCATGTCATCTCCTGCAAGGATAGCCCATATCCCGCAGACCAATGGGATTGGACTGCAGTAGCCATCTGATCATTGGCCCAAAAAGGAATGGCTGTGCAACGGTTCAAATTCAACTAGCAAAAGCCGCAACCACCGGTGATTTTGCCACATGTACCATCCACATGGTGACCCATCTGATCAACAGGCTCGATCCCTTAAAATGATTCCCACTTGTACGGTGAGAATGGAACTAACACAACTTTTTCTGCAAGCACCTGCATATTTGCATTGCTCGGATAACGGCCAATTGGAGCTCTTCACACGAATTTCATAAAAAAAATCACGATGGTTTGCCACTCCCACACGCATGCAAAGCCAGCCAATCTACACACAAGCGAACATGCAATGTAGCAAGACATCTGAGCTTTCCATCAGATGGGCCATGTTATAACTTCTCTGTCAAAATCACTCAGGTTGGAATACAACGTACAGTCCAAACCACGTTAAAAAAATTGTGCTTCTACACATCCGGGTGTCTTCTACGCTGTGGCCCACCTAAGGAGTAAAACAAATCAATTTTAGGCATGAATCTCCAAAACAGTGCACCCCATATGATGGAAGGTTGGATTTTATACACACGTACCATATTGACACACATGCTTGCACATAGACGGGCAGAGAAATGCACGCGCATGGATTAGCAAACCTACGTACCAAAGAGGTGAGAGCCCACGCCCATGTGAAGTGGGTGCGAATGCTTGAAATTGAATGACCAGCCCCAAGGGCCACATCACATGCCCACTAAAAGTTCTCCATCCAAAATGCTACAATGTCCCATTAGTCTTTTGGTCCAAGGTCATGTCTATCTTTTCGGATTCGTGATCACTACGTGTGTGTTTTAAGCACGTATGTGTGAGATCTGGGACCCACCCATGTGAAGCGAGTTAGAATTATTGAAATGGAATGACCACCGTAACGGGCCACATCACATGCACACTAAAAGTTCTCAGTCCAAATGCTACAATTTTCTAATAGTCTTTTGATCCAAGCTCATTTCCATCTTTTTGTATTTGCGACTACAGCGTGTGCAATCCAAGTATGTGTGTGCAAGAACTAGTCCCCAGCCATGTGAAGTGGGTGGGAATGCTTGCAACTGAATGACCATCGCAATGGGCCACATCACATGCCCACTAAAAGTTCTTAGTCCAGATGCTACAATTTTCCAACAGTGTTTTGATACGAGCTCATATCTTTTTGGATTTATACAACCACTGCGCGTGCAATCTAGGCATGTGTGTGCGAGATCTGAGCCGGCCCCACCCATGTGAAGTGACTGGGAATGCTTGAAATTGAATGACAACCCTAAGGAGGCACATTACATGCCCACTAAAAGTTTCCAGTTTAAATGCTACAATTTTCCAATAAACCTTTTTTTTTTTTTTTTTTTGGGTTAGCTTGTTAGTACACACACTCCATATTAGCCACCCCCGCTAGGGATCGATATACCAAGACCTCAAGTGTTGAAATGAGGTATCTCCACTCAGTCTGCCAGTTGAGCTATGGATCTGGGTGTCTGTCTTTTGATCCAAGCTCATGTCTATCTTTTGGATTTGCGACCACTGTGTGTGTAATCTAAGTGTTGTTAGATGTCTTCAATTTGACTGAGATCAATGGTCCATTGATAACATCGACAAACCACTCGATGCCATCAAAATTAAAATAATAATAATAATAATTCAAGTTGCTCGCTGAACAGTTTTGGAGTTGCTACTCGATGCCATCTAAGGTGGCTTCGATATCATCGATGGTTGTCGATGCCATCGAAGGTCCCATTGACGACGTGTGTGGAATTGTGTAAGTATGCAATTTATTTCTAATTTCAGTTGTGATAGTATATATATCAGGTGTAATTGGAATTATGGTATTCTAAGTGAATGTTAAGACATTCCTAATGTATTCTAAAGCAAAGTTAGGGTTTTGAGAAGGAATTTTAGGGTTATTCCAATCAATAAGTCCATCCATCTGTTATAATATCGTTTTATAGTGGATTATTGCGCCACGATTTTTTCATGTAAAATATGTGTATTCTTTGTGTACTTTTGTTTGCGTTTGATTTCATTTTGTTTAATTGAATTTGAGTTTGCTTCCACGCAATTACCAACAAGTGGTAATAGAGCTAACGTTAGGGTTTCAAATTCTAATATGAAATATATCGATGAAAGGATCTAACGTGAAGTATGAAACAGAGAAGTTCATCGGTAGAAATAATTTTGAACTATGGAAGGTGAAGATGATAGGCCTTCTAGTTTAATAAAGATTGCAACATGCTCCTTGGCAAGGTGAAACGTCCTACGTTTATGAGTGATGAAGAGTAGGATGAACTTGATAAGATGGCTACAACATTGATCTAATTGTGTTTAGCGGGCAACATTCTCTATAATGTCTTTGATCAAAAGATTGCCTTAGGGATATGGACGAAATTAGATAGTTTGTAGATGAAGAAATTCTTAGACAATCATCTCTATCTTAAGAAAGAGTTTTATAATCTTAAGATGACATAAGGGTTTGATATTAATGAATATATGAGTACATTCAACGAAATGCTGTATAAATTAACAAATGCGGAGGTTAAGATCGTAGAAGAAAATCAAGCTTTAATTATGTTGAATTCGATTCCACCATCTTACAAGAATCTCGTTAATGCTCTGATCAACGGTAGGGATACCATCGATGTTGAAATTGTCATCTTAACCCTTCATGAGAAGTAATTGATGATGAAATACAGTGGCGAGGGTACCTCTATAGATGCGTTGGTTGATAAGGGAATGAATTTTGAATAAGAGAATGAGAATTCTCGGTCTAGATTTAAATTGAAAGGGAAGAGCAAGATGAAGTGTTAGAATTGTGGATGATAGGAAACATGAAGAAGGATTGTTGAAATCCTAAGGCACAGAAGGGAAGAAGTCGGATAATACGTCAAAGGAAGCCAACACAGTGCAATCTAGCGAGGAAGTTGATGATAGTGATATTTTAACCACATTCAAATCTAGGTATCTCAAGAATGAGTGAGTTTTGGATATACGGGCCTCATACCACATGACCTTTCAGCGAAATTGGTTCACAAGTTACAACAAGTGTGATGGTGAATATATATTTATGAGCAATGATATTACCTATAAGGTTGTTGGTGTTGGTTCGGTTATACACATCAAGATGTTTGATGTGGTGGAGCATATCCTGATAGAGGTGAGACATGTTCCAGACCTCAGGAAGAACCTACTTTCTCTTAGGGTGTTAATGACACTTAGGTGCAAGTTCACAGGTTTCGATTAGGTTCTCAAAGTTTTTAAATTGTCACTCCTAGTAATGAAAGTACAATGGAATGGTAACATTTATAAGTTGCTTGGGAATAACATATCGGGTAGTGCTGCAGTGTCTGTAATAGAGTCCACATCGGCACGTTTGTGGCATGCATGTCTAGGTCACATGAGTGTATACGGTATGAATGTACTTTCTAATCATTCTCTAATTCATGTATTTAAAAGAATTGATTTTCATATATGTGAGCATTGTATATATGGTAAATAATCATAGTTAAGTTGTAAAACTAAAAAAACATGTTTGTAAGGGTATACTAGAGTATGTGCATTCATATGTACGAGGTCTTCGTCCATTATTTTTGTTGGGGGTCATCATTTTTTATCTCATTTATAGATAACTACTCCAAGAAAGTATGAGTTTATTTTCTAAAAAATAAATCTAATGTATTCATCATATTCAAAGTGTGGAAGGCGATGGTTGAAAGGCAAACATGGCATGAACTGAAAGTTTTAAGGATAAAGAATGGAGGTAAATTCACTTCAAAAGAATTTAGCCAGCTTTGTAAAGATGATGAGATTATAAGGGACAATATTGTGAGTCACACACTTGAACATAATGATGTAGTGAAACGAATGAATCAGACTCTCTTGGAGAGAGCTTGAAGTATGTTGACTAATGCCGGATTTGGCAATGAGCTTTGAATTGAGGTCGTGAATACAACTTATTACCTAGTGAATCGATTCTCATATACACTGATGGACCGTAACATTCCAGAAGAATTGTGGAGTGATCATGATGTCGAATAATCACAGTTGTGGCTTTTTTTATTGCGATGCTTATTCTCATGTACCGTCAATAGAGAGAGATAAGCTAGACCAAAGGGCGAAAAATTGTACCTTTGTGTACTATGGTGATGTAGTGAATGGATACATATTGTATAACCAAGTCACTCAAAAAATCATTATTAGCTAAGATGTTAGGTCTGATGAGGATTTTGTGTTTCGTAAGAAAGAAAATAAGGAACCGGAGAAATCAACTATCATTGATGTAGATATTGAAAATGTTAATACATAGGCAGTACCTTAGAGGCAAACAGAGGTACAGGAGCAGGTGGAGCAATCACTTCTCAGAAGGAATCTCCGAGAGATCGCAAATTACCGGTTAGATACAGAAATGACATGCATTTTTTATTCACTATTATTACGGATGAGTGAGATCTGTCTACCTTCTAGGAAGCACTGGATGACCTAAATGTTGAGAAGTGAGCGACAATCATGCATGACAAAATAGACTCTTTATATAAGAATAATCTTAGTATTTTCCTACAGATTTTTGGAACCGGAACTTTTTCATCTAATCCACCCATGGAGTTACAAATGATGTTTAGTTTTTTGAAAAACTCCATGAAGGTCTCATGCTCTTCCATTCTGAGACTTTCAAACTGTGATGTTAGGAATTTTAGATCTCTTCACAGTGCTTGTTCCTTCATGAGTTGTTTTCAGCAAATCCCATGCTTCTTTGGCTGTCCCACACATACTGATTTGATTGAAAATATCTTGAGACACATCACAGTAGATAACATTCATAGCTTTAGCCTCAGCAGTTTGGTTTTCCTTGTCGAATGCTGTCTGTTTTTCTTTGGATTTTGGTTTGGTGATAGTTGTGCCATTTTCAAGTACTATCTGTTCAAATGGTGGCATATATCCTCTTTCAACTATATCCCAAACATCATGATCTAAAGATCTCAGAAAGTAGTGCATTCTAGCCTTCTAGTATGCATAATTTGATCCATCAAATACTGGAGGTCTAGAGACCGATGAGCCCTCTCCTTTGGCTATATTACCAACTTCAGTCAAGATCACTCTCTAGGCGGTGAAGCCCTTTAAGAGAGACCTGCTCTGATACCAATTGAAATTGCTGTAATGACCACTTTAGTTGAAGTGAGAATATGCTAATATGTCCTAGAGGGGGGTGAATAGGACTTTTTAAATATTTTATGGTTATTTCAAAATCCTATCAATCTTATCTTGAGAAAGTAGGCACGTATCAGGATTCCTTTAAAGTAACTCTAATGGCTTCCAAGCCAAATACAGGATCCAATTATAAAACTAAAAAGATAAACGAGATACGAATCAGAGGTTTTGATGGATGAGACTGTGTGTGAAACGTAATTTCAAAAAATCGAATATGAAAGCATATAATCACATAAGGAATGGAAGACAATAACAATTATAAACACAGTCATTTTTATAATGGTTTGACTACTTGTTTACTCTACTCCCGGCATACGCACTCAACCCTTGAGTGTACCAAATTTCACTAAGGAGGTTTCACAACAGGTTCACCTCAAACCGGAGGTTTTAAATCAGGTTCACCTATAACCAGTACAACCTACAGCGAGGCTAAAAGTCTATGCTCCCACGAGTAAGGGTCAACACATAGTACTCAATTTTAGGCACACTAGCCAAGGATCTACTCAAGGAACCTCACACATTTATGCTCCACCCACTTTTAGACCACCTTAGTCAAGTACATACTATAAGGACCTAATAATTTATGCTCTCTACAGAGCAAGGGTCAACACAAAGTACCCACCATGTACACTCCCACCAGAAACCTCATCGGAATTTGAATGTCGATGATATCGATAACAATGTCGATGCATCGATAAATCTAAAGATTTTACCAGTGTGCTTGCTGGACAGTTTATGTCCATTCTCGATGCAATTGACCCAGCCTCGCTATGATCGATACTTGAATATCGATTCTATCGAGTGACCCTCGATCCAAGATAAAAAACCTGAAAAATATTACTGAAAAACAGAGTGTCCAATCCAATATCACCGAAGAGCTTTCGATATCATCGATTTGAATTTCGATGATATTGAGGAGTACTTCGATATATCGAAGATTTCATGATTTGTCTTAACAAAACATTGGACACAACATATATGATGTCGATTTTATCCAGTCAACTTTCATAGACTCGAGATTCAAATTTCGATGATATCGATACAGCTATCGATATATCGATAATTCCGTACAGAAGTATATGCGGTTGTTGGACATCTTATGTCCTTATTTTGGTAATATCGAGTGAGCTTTGAGGACATCGACAACACTTTTCGATTATATTGATTAGTCTATCGATAAATTGATAAAGGCAGAAAACCTAGAGATTTTTCTGAAGTTTGAAAAAAAGTTTTCTATCCCAAAAACCCTATGATATTCTAATCAATTGTAAGGGTTTTAATTACCTGGTGTTTTGAGACATGGGATGTGAGGCTAAGATTTACCTATGGCGAGTTCACGTCTACATCCAATTAAGGCAAACGGTTAATTGATCTTCCTATGGAGCTTCTTTGTCTAACTGACTTAACACTCACGCTAATTGACAACCATGGCACTTTCAATTTCCCCCTTTGTCAATTACGTGACAAAATACCAAAACACCCTAAAACAACTTCTATACTGACACCCTAAATTGTGTGTACATGAACTTCACACAATTGTACAATGCTATCCAGTTCACATACACAAACATTCCGAAGCTGCTCTCCCTAACTGCAAACTCTCCCTTTCTCCTTGCAGCTGCTCCCCCTAATACCTGCATCACCATCCACAAGTAGATACACATAATTTTTTCTTCGGGGTGTGGATTTGTTCTTCCCCTTTTTGTCAGTCATTGGCAAAGGGAAGTATAGCAGTTGATATTAACTAAAGTTGAAGAATACAAGAAGCATATGCATAAAATGAATAGATGTAAAACAAAAATTGCATTATAGAAACCATGTATACATAACAGATCAAGTAGAGAATACTGAGATAGGTAAATAGTATGGAGCATCACACACATCTCATCCCACAAGTGATATAAACCAGATAAAAATCAGATAGAACAGGGGATGATAGCAGCATTCGAAGCAGATCAAATTCTCATGGCAGTAAAGATAGATGATATAGAAATTTCCATAACCAAAAGTATCTAAAATATACATATACTGCCTAGGAATGACAACAATATTAAAAAAAACAAGCCTAACTATGGGCACTCCAAAACAAAAACAATCATAAGTTTCTGGCCCATTCATGGGCGTATACAAATTCCCAAAAAGAAGCATGTCAGACTATGTAGGTTAGTAAGCTATCGCACACACTCATGAGAGCGTAGAGCATTTAAAAAGATACTAATGCTCATACACAGAGATAAGAGTAGGGTGGATGTGACAGCATTCAGAGACCAGCACTATGGCAGAGGAGTAGAGGAAGATGGTGTCGTGTCATCTCGACGGTAGGTGATCAGATCAACCAATTGTTGCATAGTCTGCTGCACTCCGTTTACCAGACGTTCCAGTACATCGAACCTGGTATCCATGGACTCCTTTAGCTGAGAGATGTCCCGCTACATCGCGTCAATTCTATCTTAAGGGAGCTTGAATCGTTTAGCTTGCTCGGCAACAAATGATGATGGAGCTTGTGGAGGTGCAATGGGTCACCTTCCGCCATTCCAGTGCCTTCAGCTGGAGAAACTCCTTCACCATGCTCTTCCTCTTCGTGGATCCCCTCCTTAGCTAGGTCTTCAGAAAAATTGTGGAACTTTAAATTCATCCTTCTAATATTGTTCTTATTGAAGTGTTGAAGGGGAAGTTCCGGATCATTTGACTTTGAAAAGCCAATCATATTGCATATAAAGTTAATGATCCAAGGATAGGGAAAATGCACGTCCCGAGAAGTATGAATGGTATATACCAGCTGATGAACAATCAGGGTAGGAAGGCAGATTTTGATTCTCGAGGCTATGGAGTAAACTATCATGGCCATGAACTCAGTGAGATCCGACCGATTGGTACTTCTAGGATATATATTGGAGGCAAAGATACCATTCAAAATACGACACCGAGGTTTCATGAACTTTGATTTTAGTGCATTGCCTTGATACCAGAGGATATCATGACCATGATAGAAAAATTTGGTAACCATAGACTGGGTTTCAGTGCTCTCTGGGTCCAAGTTAGGAAGACCAATGGGTGATAGTGTAAGCCCAAGAATATTTGCAACTGCTGCAGGAGTGATCTCTACATCATCACCATCAACAAAAATCGTGATAGACGGAGGATCAAACACTGGCAAATGACAAGATGCAAAGAAATGGTAGGTCCGTTCATAATGATAAGGACCCCCAAAATTGAGTAGAGGTAGCCATCCGATTTCGGCTAAGGGGTTCCAAATTATATGGTTGTAGGCATTCCCTGTCAACCCTTCTCTCAAAAATTAACTTCCGCCCAGTATACTTTGCTAGCGCCGGATTCACTCTAGCAGGAGGAGGCGCTAGAGCCTCGGATTGGAGCTCGTTGCGTGCGGTCTGTTGTGTTCGCCAGCGAGTGGGAGTCCCACGATCAGTAGCTCTTGCCCTTTCCCTTGGAGCAAGAACTTTTTGTCAGGATGATTGCGAAGATTCCCCAGGCCCGGACAATTTTCCTTTGTCCTTCTCCATTTTTCGATTCTCTCAGAAAGGGATTTGAAGAGATTAGAGATAAAAGAGCAGAGTTTCTTTTGAAAATTAGAAAATATCCTACCAAGACCAAGATGGAATCTTGATGTGAGGAGGAATTGGAAGCAGTTTTACCAGATTTGAGGAACGTTTGGGACCCATCGATGAACTTCTGGTTGAAGGGGACAAGCAAGGAGAAAGAGAAATACCTTTAAAAAAAAAGATTTTACCCACTCGATCACCTTTTATCGAGCTGCATTCTTCGATATCATCGAACGTCATTTGATGATATCGATTGACCCCATTTGATGTTATTAAGACTAGCTTCGATAACATTCTCGATCACGCGACTTCTCAAATTTCAAAGAGGCGTCGATGATATCGATCCTTGGTCGATTTAATTGAGAGACCCCATGAATTATCAATAACAATTCAAAGATGTATATTTGTCATTTATCAGCATATTGACAATCTTCTATGTATAGTAAAGTATTTCCTTATATCAACCAGAATACACAGGAAAAATTTTGTACAAGCATTCTACAACAAAAAATTATAAACATTAAGATGTTTATATACAAAAAAGTTGAGGTGAGAAGCCTCAGATATATCGTTAGAAGTTCAGCAAAAATTACATCATTTCAGTAGCTATCCAGATCTAGATGCATGACTTGGACTTGTCTTCCCATGCTCAATATTTCAAGGCATATGGATCAGCCTTTCCTTTACCCATAATGACATAACAACGGTTATTTGTGCGAGAACCCTTCGTCACTGATTTACCTGAGAGGTCTAGGATCTTATATTTTTCTTTGTTGAATGTAACCACATGCTTATTGTCACATATTTGAGAAATGCTTATAAGATTGTGTGTTAATCCTTTTATGCAAAAGGCATTCTCATTTTTGAGCAAATTTATTCCTTTAATAATTTCCTGTCCAATTACCTTAGCGGTGCTTCCGTCTCCATAGGTGACTATCCCATTATTAAGATCTGAATAATTTGTAAGGAGAGATTTGTCACCTGTGACATGTCCTGAGCATCTGCTATCCAGGTACCACTTAATTTCATTGCCTGGTATATGGTTTGAATGAGTAACAAGACAATTCTTCTTTTATTTTAGAACCTATTTTATGACAGGATTTTTGACTGTGGTAGATTCAGCCGCTTGATTCAGTACTTCCTTCACTCTGCCATTCATTTTAGATGGTGATGGATATGTATTTCTCATATTCCTAGGTGGACACTTGATGTCTTGTATTTTCCTGGTTGGTTTGAATTTTTGTCCAGAATTATGTTGTGTCCCCGTAGGTGATAAGCATTCAAACTTACAATGACCCAAATCACCACATAAATGACAACTGGAGTAGTTCTTGTGTTACTTCCCGAAGCAGCAGATTTTTTAGTCATTTGTGCTACTTTTTCAGTTTTTGTTTTAAATTTTTGATATCCTAAGCCACTCTTGTCCTTACCGGGTCTTCCTATACCTAAGAGCTTCTCTAATTTCCCACAACTTTGGGAAAACTTATAATTTAGCTTAGCAAATTTTCTGAATTCTTCTAAATCAAACAGGAGTGTATGATTTTCATTTTGAAGAAGCATATTTTTGTCTTTTAATTGCTCAACCTGTTTGTTTAGTTTTTTAGAATCGGATTTAAGGAAGGTGTTGATTCTTTCTAATATATCATTATCAGAATGATATTACTGTAGATCATTAATTAGATGTATATTTATTTCCAAAGTTTTATTCAGATCTTTTTGCAGTAATTCTTTTTTGTTTTCTGATATTCGAAGTTTTCTAACTATATTGATGCTATGGATGTAGAGTTGATTGTAAGCATCTTGTAGTTTATTTTGTTGTTGTTGTTCTTCTTCCTTTTCAATTTCCTCATTATCTGATCGAAACGATTCAGTGGCTTGCGGTTCTTCCTCGTTCTCAGTTTCACTAGGTATGATTGGAGTAGTGGAGACCATAAGAATTTTTAAAGATTTCTGGTCTCCATCGCTATCTGAGTTGCTAGATTTTGAGTTAACTCTTCCGTATCTTCCCATGTGGCAGCCATTGCCTTCGTCACGCCCTAAACCTGGAAATCGGATTCATAGGAATCCCGATTGCCGAATCTGGTGCCGACAGCCTCCGTAGTACCCCATTCTCGGCTCCTAGCATTCATATGCCAGATTTTGATCCTGGGATCCTACAAGGAGAATTTTTTTTTGTACATTTAACTAGTAATAAGCATAACTACAAGATTACCCAATTCGCAAAGGCAACATCATCATCATCACATATCCACTAAAATAATCATTTAAGTACAATACTGAAAGGGAAATACATAAATCGAAAATCAAGCTGTAGAAGACCACTGCATGCTCCAAGCTCAACACTGCTACAATCTAACATCACCTGCACGCATCTATCGTGCATAAGATTATAAAAAGCTTAGAGGGTGGTGTAAGTGTGTGTGCAAAGTAAGTATCAAGTGTTTAATAGAATACAATCATCATACAATATCGAAATTAGTAGAAATATTGACAAGATCATAAATCATACGATAACAGAGTAAGCGAAAGTACGGACAAGTCCATAAGTAAATCAATAGTAGAAAACGTAATATAGAACAACTATGCAACAAGGAGTCATGAAGAACCATATATCAGATGCCGAGGATGTAATGCAATATGTAAATCCTGCTAAGTCTGTCTAGGCCATATAAGTGTAGAAATATAGCAGCCCAAAATGTCATATGCCTGCGGATGTAATGCAATATGCGATGCGAATGAAATGACCATGCTGGAGTGTGATGTCGGGATGATAGTACGTAGTATCGCAGGCTACGGGGTCCACCACAAGGGACTCCTATCCAAATCAGTCGCATACCTAAATTTGGATAGTCAGACTCAACATGGTAAACTCCTTATCTCAGGTTAGTCGTGCGCCTAACCAAAATCCTTGCCATAACGAAGGTACATAACGATTAGTTGGGCATCACCAGCCCGAGTGGATAGTGAATGAAAGAATGAGCATCCAACTCCTACTCAATAAGTCCACATATCAGTATGGTTCCTCTCTGAAAAATCACCGTGGTCTATTACACTCCAAACCAGATTGCTGCCCCATCGCATGTAACAAGGTGAGTGGAAGAGACCTCACTATCCGCCTGCCAATATCGGGCCTGACTCGTCAATAGCGAACCCATTTCTCGAGCTGGTCAGACTCAGCCTAGCATTGCCCCCTCCTCTCGGGCAGGTAAGGCCGTACCCCCTTCCAACCGACCACGACACAGTGGAGAGCGCAGCCATCTGGTAATCGACACTCGACGCTCATCTACCCACTCGGTCTAGACATTGGAGCAACCTCTGGAACCAAGAGGGTTCTGGAACTTTCATCCAAGGATATCTATAGCACCCCATGTAGAACAGATTTTTGGTATCCCATATGGCCACCCACGATATGGCTGTGGAGGCTACGACCCTGATGACGCTAGGGCGTACAGTAATCACAACACACAATGCAAGATGCATGAGTCATACAATCCAGTTATGCATCAATCATGCGCATACCATGCGCTCATATGAGATAACCTCCGCCTATCAGGGAGTCTCATAGCAACATGCTCAATAATATATGCAATGATCAATCACATCTCATAACAAACATGCAGATAATGTGTATGGGCATGTATCATGATGTTATGCTGTCACAAACTCATAATCGGTATTAATAACCGGGATCAACAATCGACGGCCAACATACATAACAATGGGCTCCATCTCCTGGTCCTCAAATGCATTGCAATGGGCCTCATCACATAAGCCTTAAACATGGGCTGAATACACATCACAATGAGCCTTAAATACAAGCCACATATACATCACATTGGGCCCCGAAAATCAAAATCGAAAATCGACCACGACAAATCAGATCGGTAATCTGTCTCGATCGATAATCGACAATCGGCCTAGATAATTGGTACCGATAATCAACATCAGTAATCAGCACCAACGATAAGCATCGATAATCGACCATGATAATCAGCATATATAGACAAGGCGGGGTCCATAGATGGACAACCAATCAACTATAATGTAAAGATCGGCTTTTGACCGTAGTTATATCAAATTCGATAGCACGGAGCCATCTGTCTATGGCAAATGAGGCCCACTTATTTGGATTAACTCACGAAGAAAATAGGCCTAACAAGGCCTAAGAGAAGGTCACAATGAGGACATTTAATCGTCATTGCCCATCAATGTGGACATTTAACCAACATTGCTCCCAATGAGTGGCCCATATAGGGCCAAACATACAGTGGGCCCACGACCTCGTACAAGGGTTTGATATACATCACAATGGGCTGAATACATGGGCCTAATATACATCACCATGAGCCACGACCCATGGTCCTCCGATACATCATAATGGGCTACGACCCATAGGCCTCAATATACATCAAGTGGGCTGCATTAATGGGTCTCATATACATGCCAGGTGGGCCCTGCACATGGGCTTCAAATATATAGCATGTGAGCCTTACACATGGGTCTTGAATACATCAAATGGACCACGCACCTGGGCCTCGAATATGTGAAGTGGCTACACATCATGGGCCTAGTACATATCACAATGGGTCTTACCCATAGGCCACAAATAAAACTTATTAGGCCTCTTAAATACAATGAGTGGGCCGCACAAGTGGACGGTATGGGTGAAACATGCACAGCATGGTGGGCCTGTATAGTGTAGGCGGGCCCAGCACATGTAGGAAGTGGGCCCTGTGCATCAAGACAGGTAGATAGCGAGGATATAAAATACATTCATCGGGGTGAGTCCCACCATTGAGCGGCTAGATGGTGCTGATATATAATACACTTATCATGGTTGGATCACACATTAAAATGGGCCTTATGTACATCTCATTGGGCCCCGACCCATGGGCCTCAAATACCAAGGTGGGCCCCATAACATGTGTAAGACCCGTATCTTGTTCCGTACCTTTCCGTACACTTCCGCGGTCGTACCGGTCGAATTCCGACAACCTTCGACCCTTAAACGATATCGACGCGCGACCCTGATTCATGTGCCGACAACCCGAGTCGACTCAACCCGTGACCAATACCATAGCGACCGCGCCGTCGTCGCGGTTCCGACGCCGTGACTCGCGTGCCGAGGCGATACCCTGATCAAGAGTTATGGGCCAACGTTCGGTGCGAGAAAACGCCGCGCGTTGCGAAAACTAATGAAATCTCTATGATGTGCACATCAATCACATCAATCCCATCAATTAATCACCCATCAATCCATCACATGTCAAGTACACATCACTCTCACCCATTTTCCCAAGCAACCACAAAAGTCTTCCTAACCCATACCTTTCTTACACAAAAGGGCACAAAAGTCTTCCTAACCCATACCTTTCTTACACAAAAGGCCACAAAGTCAAAAATTTCTTACACAACCATCACTCACCCATCCATCCATCACTCTCTCTCTCTCTCCCTTTACATCACTCTCTCTCTTTCTCTCTTTCTCATTTGCAAAACCCCAAGCTAAGGAGCTCCATATGTATGGAAATTTGCAAGAGCTCCTAAGCTCCAAGTGGCCCACCTTCCTACCCCAAAATCTCCCATCTCAACCCTCCATTCTTCATCTTAACCATTGAAGTTGAAGCTAAGGTGCCAAGGGACCCCTAGGAGCAAGAAGATCGGACGGTGGATGCCTCTATAGGGTAGATTTACTTATTTTTATGGTGGACTAAGTGAGGCCCACCGATCAATGGTGTGGATCTCACTTGGGACCCTTATTTGTGGCCGATGAACCACTTGCATCATCATGATCATTCCATGATAGGGCTATTCTCCATGGACCCCATCATGATGTTTATTTCTTTAAGAAAGGTCATCTAGACCGTCCATTTTGGTGGAGAGAGGATCTCCACCGTTGATTCTCAATCTTGGTGGTCCCATGTGTTGAGGGACCTTTTGTTTTGTATCATTTGCTTTTAAAGGAGGGCCCATAATGTCGGGGTCCCTCCATCACAAGCCGTGTCCCACTCTCCATGTCTCTCTCTCTCTTTTATTTATGTTATTTTATTTTATTTTATTTTATTTTTCTTAGGATTGTGTGGCCCACTTGAATGGATCCCACCTTGATGTAATTTTATTCAAGTGGGGCCCACCTTAGACGTTGAACCTGCGTCAACATCCGTGGTGGCCCACTTCATTAGGGCCCACCACAACGCATTTTGGGAGAGCCCACTGTCCAGCGTCTGGGACGCTGGACGTCCCTATACCAAGAACAAAAAAAAAAAAGGGAAAAGGAAAGAAAAGGGGAAGTTTTTGGGGTGGTCCCCTCGTATGGGCCCCACCCTGATGTTTATGTTCAATCCACGCCATCCACCACTTTTCCTGGGACGTTTTAACCGTTGAGCCAAAGTATGAGGCTGATATGATCATCCAGTGGGCCATAATATTAGAAATTTGGGTGGTTACCCTTAAAAAAAACACTTCCTGATGATTCTATGCGTCCAAAATTCTCGAACTTTGGACTCATTTTGTTTGTCTCGAGTTGTAGTGTCCCATGGTAGGGATGGATCTTCCAAACTTGGGTCCCACCTGTGAGAAACCACAGAAAATAAGTTTTTTTCAAAAAAAAAAAAATACAAGAAGAAAGAGAGGGAGTGCTGCAGCAGGCGCTGCAGCTGTCAGCGCTGCCCGCGCTGCAACGCCGTGGGCGGACAGACGCCAGCCCCACGGCTCAGCTGTGGGCCCCACCTTGATGTACCGTTCCTTCATCGACACCGTCCATTGTGTGGGCCTTGAGGGCTGCAGGCTGTCCTCCAAAAATCAGCCCGATCCAAAGCTCAAGTGGCCCACAAAACCGGAAATAGTGGTGATTGGGTGGCTGCCCTTGAATATTCTTTTGGGCCCACATAAGTTTTGGAATCAACCTGGAATTGTGTTTTCTCTCCATCCAGGCCTACGTGACCTTATCAACGGTCTGGATGGTTGGAAAATCTGATGGTGGGCACACACGTGGATCCCGCCAATAATGTATGTGTTTTACTACACCGTCCACGGCCGTGGACGGTGAACTCCCACGATGATGCATGTGTTATACTCGCACCGTCCAGCGGACGGTGGAGCCCACCGTGAGGCACGTGCCTTATTCTCACTGTCCACTGGACAGTGGGAGCCACCCATGATGTATGAGTTGCATCCTAACCGTCCATTCATTTTGTGAGCTAAGGCATGAGCTGATCCTTAGCTCATGTGGACCCCCTCACCATGATGCATGTGTTACATCTAACCTATCCATCTACCTTTTTTTATTTCATTTTATGGTTGGGAAAAAAAAATAAATAAATAAATAAAAATATATATATATATATATATATAATAAAAATAAAAATAAAAATAAAAATGAGCCAGATCCATAGTTCAAGTGGGCCCACTTTAGTATGTGTATAGGGCCCATGTTGATCCATTTATGGGTATACATTGGGGCCCACTTTGACGTGGATCTTAGGCCCATGCAATGGGGCCATCTGGTGTATTATGAGGCCTATGGGATTGGACCCATTGATGCATTTTTTTAGCCCATGAAAGTATGCCCATTTAATTATATAAGGCCTATGAGTTTAGGCCCATTCAATTGTATAAGGCCTAGGAGTTTAGGCCCATTTAAATGTACATGTGGGGGCCCAATTGGTGTGACTCATTGGTCACATGCTAGACTCATGAGACTATGCTCATTTGATGCAATCTAAGGCCCACGGGTTTTGACCCATTGCAATGCACGTAAGACCCATTGGTGTGGCCCATTTATGTGGCCCATCTGATGAATAAAATGCCCATAGGATATGGCCCATTTGATATATATAGGAAAAGCCCAATGGGATGAACCTAAGGTCCATTGCAATGTGTAATCCCAATACCGATAATCGTGCCTGGGATGCAATGTTGGTTTGACGTCCACATTGCGATTGTAATGTTGGTTGGATGTCCACATTACGACTCTCCATAGGGCCCGTTCTGGGCCGTACTTATCGTATATAGGCCGTCCAGGTCCATCTATATTGTAAGATAGTTCATCATGTTTAGTACAGTTTCATGACTCATGATCATATGCATCATATGTATGCTTACCGTGAGAATTGCCTGATCATAGCATTTGCCTTCGGACAGGTTATTTATGGGCTCCCGGTTAGGCGGTGTTGCCCTACATGAGCGCACGATATGCGCAGGATTGGTTGCATGACTGGATAGCGTGATTCATGCATTTTGCATTTATGCGACATGGTTATTGTACGCCTTAGCGACATCGGGGCCGTAACTTCCACAGATGTATCGTGGTTGGCAGGATTGGATACTGAAAGTCTTATTCTACATGGAGTACTATAGATATCCCTGGGTGAAAGTCCCTAAACTCTTATGGTACCAAGAAGTTGCTCCAACGTCTAGACCGAGTGGGTAGATGAGCGTTGAGTGCCGACTACCAGACGGTTACGCTCTCCACTGTGTTGTGGTCGGTTGGAAGGGGGTGCGGCCTTACCTGCCCGAGTGTAGGGGGCAATGCTAGGCTGAGTTTGACCAGCTCGAGGAATGGGTCCGCTATCGACGAGTCGCGCCCGATATTGGCAGACGGATAGTGAGGTCTCTTCACACTTACCTTATTGCACGCGATGTGGTGGCAATCTGGTTTAGAGTGTACTAGACCCCGGTGATATTCCATATTTTGAGCCGTATTGATGTATGGACATAGATGAGGATCTGTATGTTTGAGTTGCTTTGCACATTGCATGGCCTTGGGGTGGCCGATACCATTTATGCCTTGCATTGCATAGCCTTAGTACGGCTCATGATCTTATGGTTCCATCTGCATATTTCGCATTATTCTGACATTTCCTGATCATATTACTACCTTGCGCACACACTTTCACCACCCTCTAAGCTTTCTGTAAGCTTATGCACGACCGTTGCGTGCAGGTGACGTTGGATCGCAGCAGCGCTGAGGCAGGAGCACGTTGCTGATCGTTTTGGAGTTTTTGTACTTTACCATTATATTTCCCTTTATGCTCATTGTACTTGTAAAGTTTTTGATCATAGTGGAAATGTAATGGAGTGCTTGGTTGTTGTTTGTGGGTTATGCCTTTGGTTATGCTTATTACGAATCAAGCTGATGTTGAAAATCCTCCTCGTAGCATCCCAGGATCGGAACCTAGCGAATGGGAGCTAGGAGCCGAGAATGGGGTTCTACGGAGGCTGTCGGCGCCGGATTCGGCGATCGAGAATTTTGTGAGCCCGGTTTCTGAGTTTGGGGCGTGACAACATGGGCCTCATATGTATATCAAAGTGGGTCTCAACAACGGGCCACAAATACATAAAGATGGGCCTAATCACGTGGGCCACAAAATACATCCAAGTGGGCCTTCTCAAATGGGCCTTATAAATGTCAAGGTGGCCTCATCGCATGGGCTGAAAATACATTACAATGGGTCACAACATATGAGCCAAAAACACATCACAATGGGCCTCAACCCAGGGTCTTGAATACACACTAGGAGAGCCCTACACATGGGCCTTATTCACATTAAGGGGGCTACATCAAAGGGCCGCACTAAAGTACCAAGTTGGGCCTCAAGGATGGACCACAAATATATCAAGGTGGGCTATAAAAATATCATATTGGGCCTCGACAAGGGCCACAGACACATCATAGGTGGGCCCTGCTCATGGGCCCTCAAATACACCACATGGACGGTCATAAACATATCAAGGTGGGCCCGATAAATGGGATCTTGGATTACATCTAAGATCATTTCAATAGTTGTAGGTTGCAACATGTGTATCACTATGCACAATCATTTCATGGGGCACACGACTCGCCAATGATAATCAGCACCGCCCAAACATTGCCCACATAAATCAGGACGGTCCAAACATTGTCCAACATCGTCTAACATAATCTGGATGGTGTGGATGAAATAAATACATCATGTTGGTGTGCATAGTAGCAAACAGGTGGACGACATATACATAAAACACATACAGCAGAGAGGGTCCCTCCTGACCACCATCCAGATGGACAGATTGAATAAAACACATACCTCATCTGGTGGGGCTCACTAATGATGATCAACATTGTCCAGACATCGTCCAGGTGAATCAGCACCATCCAAACATCATCCATGCAAATCAACATCATCCAGGCGTTGTCCAGCACCGACCAAACATTGTGGATGGTGTGGATAGGGAATATACATCGAGGTGGGGTTCACAGCACCATCCAAACACGTCCAGCACTATTTGGACAGTGTGGATATAACGAATACATCGCAGTGGGCCCACAGCAGGTGGGTTCCTAGTAAGGCCCCCTAAATATAAATATAAATATTATTATTATTATTATTATTATAATTATAATTATAATAATAATTATTATTATCATTATTATTCTGAAAATGACCACCGTCCAGTCCAGGCCCGGGACGTTAGGGATGGACAGTGTAAGTGAAATACTCATATCACATGGGACCCACCGAACCTACGGATGTCAATTCAGTAGACGTGTGCTGCTGGATCCCATGTCTTTAGATGATGGACGGTGTGAGATTAAGACACATATATCATGTGTGGGTGCACAGGACTTGCTGACGTGTGGTGCCATAGCTGGTGTAAGGCACATCAGCCGATTCACTTTAAAAAGGGTGGACGTGGGGCCGCCATAATGATACTAAAAAAAAAAGATTCAATGACAGCCATTCCATCCCACTGTTTCCCCTGATGTGGGCCACCCGAGTTTCTAAAATGGCTAATTTTTGTGGTATCCCAATGTTCAGGTGGAGCCCATCAAATGCACGCTGGAGATGTTCCACAAACATCATGGTGAGGCTTGTGGTGGGGCCCACCGTCCCTGCCTACGTCCTAGGCAGCAGGAGCTGCCGCTTCCTCTGGACACTGAATGTCAGTAGCAGTAGGGGCGTCCACCCCTGCCAACGTCATTTTATTTAGTTTTTTTTTTGGCAGTATTTTATAGGTGCGGCCCACATCAAGAAGATCCAACCCACTGGTTAGATTTTTGGGCTCGGGACTGTTTAAATGAGTCAAATATTGGACATTTTTAGACACACAAAACATCACAGCAAGTCTTAAGAATAATTTTTTTTTAAAAAAACTATTAAAATAATGTTCCAGATGGTGTGACCCACCTGAGTTTTGGATCAGCTTCATTCTTTGGTCCTATGCCTAAAATGAGCTGGAAAATAGGGTGGACGGCATGGATTTGATTCTTTCATCAAGGTGGGACCTGCATGAGCAGCCCACCCCAAAGGTTCAATTATAATATATTTTATTTTATATATTTTTGTTGGCTGTTAGTACACACCCATGTCATTACATGCACACCATGTTAGCCACTCCCTATCCTGCGTCCAGGGACGCTGGACGGCATGGATTTAAATAGTGGGTCCCACATGGACGTGGCCTACATTTCATCAAGGTGGGTCCCACATGAATGTTGTCCACCTGATCAAAATCAATCTGATACTTGTGTGTTTCCACCGTCATAAGGTAGGGTCCACAAGACTTGGACGGTTTGGATAAAACATACATCTAGGTGGGGTCCATCTAAGTGGGCCACATATCACACAAAAGTGAAAAGAGAGAGAGAGAGAAGCACTCATCTTAGGATCTTATCTTCTTCTTCCGCCCATGGCCTCTAGAGCTCCAATGGATAGACTTCAACGGTTGAGATTGGTCATTGAGGGTGGGATTGGATGGTAGGAAGGTGGGCCACACTATTTTCTCTCCCATGGAATGCCATGGATGGTTCCTTGCTTGGAAAAATGAGAGAAAGAGAATGAGAGAGAGATGATGGGAGGGAAGTGATGGTGAGTGATGGATAGGTGTACTTGACATATAAGGGAGAGTTGACTTTAGGTAAGGTGATGTAAGAGAGGGATGGGTTGGGTTACTTTGTAATTGATTGATTTGATGGGTGGTAGAGATTCTCTCGTAATTACAACGCGCGGTGTTTCTTCGGAATGATCGTGGACCTGCAACTCCTGGCCTGGGTACTGGCTCGATGCGTAATGCGTGGCATCGGAACCGCGGCGACGGTGCGGTCGCTATGATATAAGTCTCGGGTTGAGCCAACTCAGACCAACAGGATCCGTCTCAAGATTGCACGCAGACGCCGATTACAGTTCGTAAGTCGCCGAAATTCGATCGGGAGGACCGCGGAGGTATATGGAATGGTACAGGTAAGGATACGGGTCTTACAGCCTTACCCTTAGTTTTTCTATTTGGGCATTCAGTTGACAGGTTTCCAAACTTCTGACAGGCATAACATTATGGTTCTTTAGTTTTTTTTACCAAATTTACCTGCAGAATGTCCATTGTCCACCTTTCTTCCTTTAAATGGACGACCACGATTTTTCTGAACCGTTGTGCCAATAAAGCCACTTCTTCATCTTCATTTTCTCTTTCAATTTTAATGTCCTCATTTGTTGTATTCTTTGAAGTTTTGAGGACAGTGGTTTTAGATTTAGGGGTTTGTTTGAAGTTTAGTTCAAATGTTTGTAGGGAACCTACTAGTTCTTCTACTTTCATTTCATCTATGTTTCTACACTCCTTAATAGTTGTTACTTTAGGTTTGAACCGTTCCGGTAATGATCTTATTATTTTCCTACAGATTTTTGGAACCAAAACTTTCTCACCTAATCCACCCATGGAGTTACAAATGATGTTTAGTTTTATGAAAAACTCCATAAAAGTCTCATGCTCTTCCATTCTGAGACTTTCAAACTATGATGTTAGGAGTTGTAGTTTGGATCTTTTAACAGTGCTTATTCCTTCATGGGTTATTTTCAGCAAATCCCATGGTTCTTTAGCTGTCCCACACATACTGATTTGATTGAAAATATTTTGAGACATAGTACAGTAGATAACATTCATAGCTTTAGCCTCAGCAGTTTGGTTTTTCTTATAAAATGCTGTCCATTTTTCTTTAGATTTTGATTTGGTCATAGTTGTGCCATTTTCAAGTACTATCTGTTCAAATGGTGACACATATCCTTTTTCAACTATATCCCAAACATCATGATTTAAAGATCTCAGAAAGTAGTGCATTCTAGCCTTCCAATATGCATAATTTGATTCATCAAATACTGGAGGTCTAGAGACCGATAAGCCCTCTCCTTTGGCCATATTACCAACTTCAGTCAAGATCACTCTCTAAGCGGTGAAGCCCTTTAAGAGAGACCCGCTCTGATACTAATTGAAATTGTTGTAATGATTACTTTAGTTGAAGTGAGAATATGCCAATATGTCCTAGAGAGGGGGGGGGGGGGGGGGGGGGGGGGGGGGGGGGGGGGGGGTGAATAGGATTTTTTAAATATTTTATGGTTATTTCAAAATCCTATCAATCTTTTCCTGAGAAAGTAAGTATGTATAAAGATCCCTTTAGAGTAACTCTAATTGCTTTCAAGCCAAATAGAGGATCCAATCATAAAACTAGAAAGATAAATAAGATACAAATCAGAGGTTATGATGGATGAGACTGTGTGTGAAACGTGATTTCAGATAATTGAATATGAAAGCATATAATCATATAAGGAATGGAAGACAATAGCAATCACAAACACAGTCATTTTTATAGTGGTTCGACTACTTGTCTACTCCACTCTCGGCATACACACTCAACCCTTGAGTGTTTTAGATTTCACTAAGGAGGTTTCACAACAGGTTCACCTCAAATAAAAAGTTTTAAATTAGGTTCATCTTTAACCATGTAACATCCCAAAAATCGGGGGGTCGAGCAAAAACCCAACTCCCGAGTTCCAAAATGTTATTTATGCAACATAGATATGTATGATTGAATGTTGTCTGTGATAATGCATTAAACATGAGTGAGATTAAGCTAGAACAGCATATCATACTCCAGAGACAGTTAAATTAACAAGCGGAAGACTGTGATAGTATGTATAACATATATAAACTGTTGTATGTCTCCAGAGTGTGAACATGTTACCAGGTTATACACATACATGTATACTCCAAAAGTAGACGAAACGAATATACATGAGTGCGCTAAAAATATGAAATGACAAATGTTAAAGTATCTAATCAACCTCCCTGTAATCCCGTCAATCAGAACACGCATAAAGGAGGAATCCTCTTCATCATCATCAAGTCCAGCTCCGCCTCTCAGGCCGCGCCATCATCTGCAATCACAAAAGGGTCTGGTGGGTGTCAAGGAACACCATCCCGTAACGTGGGAGTGAGTAGCTAACTCAGTGGAATAATAGAGCAAGGATTAACATGTTCTCAAATCAATCATGCGATAATAGTAAAGCAGTAAATCAAACAATTCTAAAACTGTTGTTAATGCAATATGACATGACGCGATGTATGCCCTCACCGACGATCTCCCTCATATGGCACCATCTTACGACCGCGGCATGCAATCGACCCTCAAGTGCTCCACATCTTCCAGGCACATGTAATGGTATGGTGATATGATTTTCGAGTTATTATTAGTCCATTCAAACAGCAGGATTGGGAAACTAAGGTACCTCCCTTATATCAATCCCAACACAGATCCTGTTTAGGGTCGTCACTCCTAGTAATCTCATACGATGTATATTTTGTAGGTCGCTGCAAGGGCTGCCAGGGCTGTTGCTCGCACTCGTTGCACCGCTCCCCCATCACCTTATCAATACAGGCCTACTGTACTCTACTGCTACGGAAGGGTCGTCGCCTCCCGTAGACTCAGAATACGCTCGCGGTCACTACAAAGGACTCGTCGCCTGATCAGTGTAGGCCGACAGCAAGAATATAGTGTCCCATACCACCATAATCTGCTCACGAGACTAGGTGCTCACTGGTCACTACGGGGAGGTTTGTGGCCCCAGCGTAGGCCGACAGCTCGACCACGGTGTCCCATACCACCATGCCCGGCTCATGAGTCTTCGTGGATCAAGGTACCATGGTTAACAGGGTTTACAATGGTAAGTTCAGTACCCTAGGTTCAAGCAGTTATGACTCATGCAGGGTGAACATACAAAGGCCAGTCGGGTTACTTGACGGGCTCGACTAGCGCGATCGCATCTCAAGTTGAACGACATGAAGTGCATAAAACACTTCATGTGGCCTAACCACTGCCGCCAACTCCAAAACACGACTCGCGTTCGTCGACGCGTCATTCGTGGCGAAGATAAGCTAGCCACGAATTCGCTCGGTTACCGACTGCCTGGACTAAGTATAGTC
The DNA here is from genome assembly GCA_037074715.1 of Magnolia kwangsiensis. Taxonomy (NCBI): domain Eukaryota; kingdom Viridiplantae; phylum Streptophyta; class Magnoliopsida; order Magnoliales; family Magnoliaceae; genus Magnolia; species Magnolia kwangsiensis. Next base: position 32,668,763 of record CM073576.1, on the reverse strand, counting down.
CCAAACATGTGGAATCACATCGGCAAAGCATGTGAAAGTATTAGAAATGAAATACAACCATATGAGCATGTTAACACATGTTGCAACATACAACTTAAGCAGATCACCTGATACATGCCTTTCATACATATAATGAATTTATGCATATCGCCAACATGTAGGACATCATTTCATCAGCAAATTAATTGAGAATTCAATCTCAAACTAAATCATAACGAAATCACCAAGTACATGATATAACATACAACTTACGTGAATCATCAAGCACATGCATTTCATGCATATAATGAAATCATGCATATAGTCAACATGTAGGAAATCATTTACGTCAGCATATTAATTAAGAAATCCATCTCAAACTAATTCATAACATTATTTAATTCAATACATACTAATACAAGCATTAATACAAACACTTACACTACACACTTAAGTCTACATATAGTATGTCGACCCGAAGTGCGCATTTAGGCGAATCTCTTCACCAAACTAATTATGCACGCATTCCTAACATTCTAATGCGACAAAAAATCATGTCAATCACATCAGCAAAATATGCATGAAAACAGTACTTCCTACAAATGACTAAAATTCCCTAAATCTCATATTCTTCGCCGGTTTACGAAACAGGAAACGGACAGCATGTTGTACATGTCAAACGGCGATGCCGTCGATAATCTACTATTAAACGACATTGAAAGCTTTGGAAACAGTCAATCAAAGCGTCTAAAATCCGCACCTTGTCTCTTATGGATGCGTAAATTCAAACGGAACGTATACGCTTCGTCTACGGCGATTAGAGAACCTAATACACAAGTTCTATTAGCTACTTCGCTAGGAAACGAAAGGAACCTCAAATCAGCAACTTCTAGGGTATTTTCTTACCTGAAAACGTGGAAGAATCGCCGAGAAAGTGATCGGAGTGCGTTGCCTAAGCACGTACAACACGTGGCATAAGCAGCAGGGAATTCTCTCCCACCTTCTCTCACAAACTCTCACCTTTTCTCTCTCTCAATCTAGGGATTTTTGCAAATTCGGATGGGAGAGAGGAGTGAGGGTTTCAACCCCTTTTATAAGCCCAAACTCGCCCAAAATAGGCTCCGGTACAAAGTTCACTTAGTATATATCCAAATCGGGGCTATTTCGGTCCAAAAGATGCTTTCTGGTGGTCCCCTGACCGAATGCGATCGGACTTAAGCTCACGCATACCAGATCTAGCACGTATTAAGTTTTCAGTCCGGCTGGATCCGCAGATCGCACGTGGCGGACCAGTTTCAGTTCAGCAGTCACCGCACGTAGATCAGGGCTGAAAGTCTCATGATATAAAATAGAAATTTCTCCTGATCTGAGGGTGTAATCTGGCTGAATTCTGACGGTCAGAACGCTCAATACTGACGCGTCAAGTCGTGTGCCAGATTTAAATTTGAAATTCCAATTCTGTCCCTATTCGCACTCTCTTCGGTCCGGGCTCAATGAAATGGCCTGTGATTATCGGTTTGACTTGATTTTCGAAATGAGTGTCAAGTCCAGCTAGGCGGTTCTAACGGTCTAAGATAGGAGGTATCGGACTTTCGACGCACGGTCTAGATCCAATACAAAATTTCAAAGTGGTCCAGAGAACAAACCTACTTAGAGTTTGATCCGAGGTTATAGAGTATTATAGAGTCATTGGTTCTAGATTTGGGTCTTGTAGAACGTATTTAAAGTGATCAGGGACTGTTTCCCAGCTACTTTAACGTTGCGCTAGCTAACTTACGCTTAATTTCTAAAGGAATTAATCCTAAGTGGTTTCTTTGGCTATGGAATTGAGTTCTGAACGATTTTTCAGGTGTTTTAATTGACCCACTGCCTAAGGACGTCAAATCCCAGATTGGCCAAAATCCGGGGTGTTACAAACCAGTATAACCTATACTTAAGTTGACAGTTTATGTGTCACACTCCAAACCCAGAAATCAGATTCACAGGAATCTCGATCGTCGAATCCGGTGCCGACAGCCTCCGTAGTACCCCATTCTCGGCTCCCAGCGTAACATACTCCAGATTTCGATCCTGGGATCCTACAAGGAGGATTTTTCAAACGTACATTTGTCTTGTAATAAGCATAATCACAAGTTTACACAAACTATAAAGGAAACATCATCATCACATATCCACTAATATAATCACTTGAATACAATACTGAAAGGAAAATACATATATCAAAATTAGAGCTCCTGAAAACTGTTGCACGCTCTAAGCTCAACGCTGCTACAACCTAACGCCACCTGTATGCATCTATCGTGCATAAGCTTACAAAAGCTTAGAGGGTGGTGTAAGTGTGTGTAAGGTAAGTGTCAGGTATATAATAAAGCTCATAATCATATATCATCAGGATAAGCAGAAATTTTGACAAGATCAAGAATCATACGATATCAGAGTGATGTGAAAATATGCGGTAAGTCCATGAATTCCATCAGCTGTACCAAAGCTATGTGATGCAAGGCATGAATGTTATTGGCCATACCATGGCCATATAATGCAAAACTTAATAAGACAATAACGGATGCTGAAGATACAATGCAATATATAAATCCAGACAAGCCATAAATACCATCAATCTCATCTAGGCTATACAAGTGCAAAACATCATAACCCAAAATACTAAGTACGGTGGATGCAATGTAATATGCGGTGTGAATGAAATGACTATGCTGGAATGTGAAGTCGGGATGATGGTATGAAGTATCACAGGCTATGGGGTCCATCACAAGGGACTTCTATCCAAACCAGTCACATACCTAAATTTGGATAGTTAGACACAATGTGGTAAACTCCTGATCTCAGGTTAGTCGCGCGCCCCAACCGAAATCTTTGCCATAACGAAGGTATATAATAATTAGTTACGCACCACCAGCCCGAGTGGAGAGTGAATGAATGAATGAATGAGTATGCAGCTCCTACTCAATAAGTCCACATATCAGTACAGTTCATCTCTGGAATCATCACCGGGGTCTATTACACTTTACGCCAGCTTTCCGCCTCTATCCAAGCGCACAACTGGGTAAGTGGAAGAGACCTCACTATTCACCTGCCAATATCAGGCCCAGCTCGTCGATAGTGGACCTATTCCTCAAGCTGGACAAACTCAACCTAGACATTACCCCCTCACTCAGGCGGGTAAGGTCACACCCCTTTCCAACCGACCACGACACAGTGAGAGACGCGGCCTCCTGATATTCAGCTCTCGTGCGCTCATATATCCACTCGGTGTCGACGTTGGAGTCATCTCCTGACCACGAAGGTTTAGGGATTTTCATCCAGGGACATCTATGGCGCCCGTATTCTAAAACTAAATATTTTTGGTGTCTCGTCTGGCCATCCACGATATGCCTGTGGAGGGTACGACCCTGATGTCGCTAGGGCGTATAACACACGAAGCAAGATGCATGAGTCATACAATCCAGTCATGCATCAATCCTGCACATGCCGTGCACTCATGTGAGATAACCTCCGCCTATCAGGGAGTCTTATATCATCCGACCCAATGACATATGCAATGGTCAATCACATCTCATAACAAACATACAGATGATGCGTATGGGCATGTATCATGATGTTATATTGTCATATACTCATAGTCGGTGTCAACAATCGGCCTCAACAATGTAGACATTTAACCAACATTGCCCCAAGGAATGGTCCACATAGATCTAAACATATAATGGGCCCACAGCCTTACACAAAGCCCTAATATACGACACATTGGGCATTACTCAAGGGTCATATATACACAATAGGTGGGCCCTGCTCATGGGCCTCAAATATATCAAATAGGCTATGCATCATGTGCCTAATATACATCATAATGGGCCGCATCACATGGACCTCGATCAAGGGCCTCATATACAACAGGTGAGCTGCATCAATGAGCCGTACTAATGGGCCTCATACACATTAAGTGAGTCGCATCAATGGGGCGCACTAATGGGCCACAAGTATATCAAAGTGGACCTTATCACCTAATCCTGACATGTACCACATTAGTCCTCACATAAGGCCATATGTAACATTATAATGGTCTCCATATACAGGCCGCATGTACAGTATAATGGACCATATCCATAGGCCCCAAACGCATCGTAATGGGCCACATCCCTTAAGTCTCTCATACATAACATCAGGTCTTGCCATCTGGGCTGAAAATACATCACAATCCATGGGCCCCAATACTTAATGGGTGGGCCCTACACATGAGCCTAATATACGTCACAGGTGGGCCCTGCACATGGGCCTAATACACAAAGAGTTAGGCCTATCTGTAGGCCCTAGGGAGAGTGACAATGCGGACATTTAACCAACATTAATCTTACAATGTGGACGTCAAACCATCATTGCTCCCAAGGCTCGGTTCGCCTTAAATATCATTAAATAAATCATGGCGAAATCACACATTGCAATGTACCTTAAGTATATCCCATTGGGCCTCAAATACATTAAATGGGCCGTATCTTATTGGCCTTATATTCATCAAGTGGGCCACCTCAATGGGCCTCACCAATGGACCTTAGGTACTTTGCAATGGGCCATCACCCATGGGCCTTAAAATGCATTAAAATGAGCCCAATCACATAAGCTTGATGTGCATCAAATGGGCCTAATCACATAGGCCTTATATATACCAAAGTGGGCCTCAACATTGGGCCATAAATACATCAAATGGGCCTACACACATGGGCCCATATATAACAAAGTGGGCCTTAGTGGGCGGGCCACAAATACATTAAGATGGGCCTCAACAATGGCCTTAAAATGATCTTAAAATGGTTAGACAGTTTGGATGAAACTCATGCATCATGGTAGACTCCCATGTCGGCCCACTATAACATTTATTTTCCATCCAATCCTGGGCCCACTGAAATGCTTATTTGCCACCCAACCTGTTGTTAAGGCCGTGTGGCAAGGGGCCCACCAAAATGTTTATTTTACATCCCACCTGTTGATAAGGCCATGTAGCAAGGGGCCCACCAAAATGTTTATTTTCCATTCAAACCTGTTGATAAGGTCATATAGACCCAGGGCCCACCGTAATGTATATTTTCTACCCAACCTAGGTCCACTGTACTATTTATTTGCATCCAACTAGTGGTCCCTAAAAAGAATTTAACGGTAGATCACCCACCTCTAAGCCTCCTCCTTGCTCCCCTAGCCTCCTTAGCTCCTTTGCTTGACTTTTAACAGTGGTAGATGATGGATCAACGGTTGAGATGAGAGATGAGAGAGTAGGGAAGGTGGGCCACACTTGGCATTTGGGAGAGGGAGAGAGAATTTGGACGTGTGAAGCTCTTTTGCTTGGGATTTTTTTTTTTTAGAATGAATGAGAGAGAGAGGGGAGTGATGGGTGAAAAAGGGTGATGGAGTGATGTGGTGTGATGGGTGGAGTGGTGTGTTGTAAGAAGGGATGGGTGGAGAGAGAGGTGAAGTGATGTGAGGGTTGACCTTGGGCTTGCTTATGTAAGAGAAAGGTATGGGTTGTTGTACTTGGGTATGGAGTGACTTGACTTGTACTTTACATGAGTGATTGATTGATTGATGGGACATCTCGTAGAGATTCCCTCGTAAACCGCAACGTGCGGTGTTTCTTTGAATTGAACGCTAGCTTATATCTTCTACCTAGGGTATCAGGTCGGTGCACGAGTCGCGACGTTAGAACCGTGGCGATGGCGCGGTCGCTAAGGTATAAGTTTCGGGTCGAGTCGACTCTGATATGTGGGACTCGGCTTAGGTTCGAGCGTAAACGTCGAATACATGTCGAAGATTGCCGGAATTCGACCAGAAGGATCGGGGAAGTCAACAGAACGGTACAGTCTAAGATACGGGTCTTACATTATGCTCCCACAAGTAAGGGTCAACACATAACACCCAATTTCAGGTACACTGGCCAAGGATCCACTTAAGGAACCTCACGCTTTTATGCTCCCATGAGCAAAGGTCAACAAAAAGCACCCACTTTTAGACCACCTTGGTCAAGGACTTACTACAAGGACCTAACAGTTTATGCTCTACACAGAGCAAGGGTCAACACAAAGTACAAATTATGTACACTCCCGCCGAAGGCCTCCTACGAGGGCTCGTAAGGGGTGAGAAATACCTTAGACCCAATCCTACAAAAGAATGATCATAAGGGTCCTCTGGATTCTAATGACTTACAGATAAGTAGATGAGCCCCGTTTAGCTTGTTGTTAAAGATCTTCTCCTTTGATGATGAAGAATCTTCTGCTTTCTTGAACCACAACTCAGAAGATGTACCAATACACGGCGACGAGTTAGGTCAAGGTAATGATAGAATCCTACTCTTAAATATTTTTCTATAAGGAAGATAGAGCGATTCCAATCATCTATGCATTCAAGGTATCCCAGCTTAATGATTTTCCATTAAGGTGGTAGCTGGAGGATCCTTGAATGTGAAAGTTCATTCCCCCATCCACTCTATTGAATGTCAATGATGAAAGTGGATTGGAGGATGAACTTCCATGAGAGAGAAGGCTTAGGGTATATGATATAGGGTAAAACACACAAAAGCACTCTCTATTTTCTCTCTATCAGCAACTGAAGACAAGCTCTATATAAATAGGCAAAAAGTTCTAACGGATGTAAAACGGTCACATTTATGACAGAGTTCGATATCATCGAGCATATACTCTCGATTGCATTAACTAGCCGCTGGATGACACAAACTCAAATGTCAAACGCTTTTAAAATATTTTGTCAGCTGGTTGAGGGAATCGCAGCCTACGTTGATGTCATCGAATTTTGAACTCCGATTTCATCAACACGAGGATTGATTTCTCGACATCTGAAAATGAGAGAGACTTGCCTTTGAAATATTTCAGGTCAAAAGTATTATCGAGGTACACTCAATATCATCAGAATTTGAAAGTCGATGATATCGATAACAGTGTCGATACATCGATAAATCCAAGGATTTTACTAGTGAGCTTGCTGGACAATTTATGTCCATTCTCGATGTAATCGACTCAGCCTCGATATGATCGATATTTGAATATCGATTTTATCGAGTAACCCTCAATCCAAGATAAAAAAACCTGAAAAATATTGCTGAAAAACAGAGTGTCCAATCCGTTATCATCGAAGAGCTTCCAATATCATCGAAATTTGAATTCTGATGATATCGAGGAGTACTTCGATATATCAAAGATTTCATGATTTATCTTAGTAGAGCATTGGACACAACATATATATTGTCGATTTTATCGAATCAACTTCGATAGACTCGAGATTTAAATTTCAATGATATCGATACAGCTATCGATACATCGATAATTCTGTCCAGAAGTATATGCGGTTAATGGACATCTTATGTCCTCATTTTGATAATATCGAGTGAACTTTGAGGACATCGACAACACTTTTCGATTACATAGATTAGTCTATCAATAAATCAACAAAGGTAGAAAACTTAGAGATTTTTCTGAAGTTCAAAAAAAAGTTTTCTAACCCAAAAACCCTATGATATTCTAATCAATTTAAAGGATTCTAATTACCTAGTGTTTTGGGACATAGGATGTGAGGCTAAGATTTACCTGTGGCGAGTTCGGGCCTGCACCCAGTTGAGGCAGATGGTTGATTGATCTTCCTATGGAGCTTCTCTGTCTAGCTGACTCAACACTCACGTTAATTGACAAACCAGGGCACTTTTAGCCCAAGAGACGATGGTGAACAATATGACTTACTTATTTCACAATATCAATTTAGGGACAGAAGATATTCAAAGCAATCGTAAATCCATTGTAATTTGAGTCACAACAAACCATTAAACATTAAAAATATTCCTTAATAAAGAACTGGAATCCAAGAGGGTTCAACAAAACATGAATCAAAATAAAGTAAACATCTCAATCATGCTACAAGCTTCACCTCTTAGCCCTATCTAAGAGGTTTAGACAACCATAGACATAATTGAACTAAAGACTCTTAAACAAAACATCAACTAAGGAAGAAGAAGAAAAACCCCCGAACGGCGGCTCCACTCCTCAAACCCTAGAAGATTCTTAGGAACATCCTAAGGATTCTTATTTATAGTTGTGCAACTCTAACTTTCCCACTGAGTTTTAAGAATTCGAAAATCGCCTCAAATTTACACAGTCCACGCAAAATTTGCATAACCTTAGGCTAGTAGAAGCATAGCTTCAGCTAGCTAACCGACACTCAAGCTAGCCGAACTTTTACAAGTTTCAGAAAATCATGTCGCTGGATTTTCAATTAAACTTTCTTAGGCTGGGCGAATTCTTGGGCTAGCCGAACCAAAACTCAGGCTAACCGACCAATATTTTATATCTTAGATTCTTTTCATTCCTCATTTGGTTTTCTTAGATCTTTGGTACTTGAATTCTTCAATCTTGGTCTCTTAAGATCCCTCCTTTGTTTTGGTGATTCTCGTGCGTTAAATCCATACTTTTAGCATCCTTTTCAATCTAAGCTCTTAAATTCACCTTGCAACACAAACATGATTAAAATAGAACACTAAGCATTATCATATTTATAAAATCAAGTACTAAATGGAAGATAATATGCAATATTTGGCCCTCAACACAATGTCCAACCAGCATTTTGCTAGTCTTGCACAAAGTATGTGAAAAATATTTCGAGAACACATGATAATTTCTATAAGCCCAAGTGATTTTAAAACAATCCAGATAATAGAATTCTAAAATACATTAATGTTGAGCATTACTTTCTCCTAAACCCTAGTACTAGGTAAATTTCATAATTAAGTTCAAAGTATTAATCCACAAATTAGAATAATTCTAAACATTGACTTCTATAGGTGCATAGTAAAATCTGGACTTATCACAATTAAAGGTTCAATTCTCAATTTTTATGATAACATTGATAATCAAAAGAGCTTTCAGGATGATCGAAACCAAAACCAAAACTTGCCTTACAGTTCAATCTTTCTATTCTTCCAACTTTTGATTTTTCTATCGATGACTTTCACGTTATATTTAATCTTTTCAATGATCTTCCCATAGATAGCCCTTTTCGACATCAATTATTTTTTTAGCTAGGTATACTTTTTCTCTTTTTATTTATATTTATTTTTATATTTGAACATGTCACGCCCCAAACCCGAAAATCGGATTCACAGGAATCCCGATCGCCGAATCCGGTGCCGACAGCCTCCGTAGTACCTCATTCTCGGCTCCCAGCATTCACATGCCAGATTCCAATCCTGGGATCCTACAAGGAGGATTTTTTTTTTGTACGTTTAACTAGTAATAAACATAACCACAAGTTTACCCAAATCATAACGACAACATCATCATCATATATCCACTAATATAGTTATTTGAATACAATGCTGAAAGGGAAAATACATAAGTCAAAATTAAAGCTCCAGAAAACAGCTGCACGCTCCAAGCTCAATGTTGCTACAACCTAACATCACCTGCACGCATCTATCGTGCATAAGCTTATAAAAAGCTTAGAGGGTGGTGTAAGTGTGTGCCCATGGTAAGTGTCAAGGATTTAATACAATACCATAATCATACAATACCGAAAAACTAAAAATTATAAACTATACAATGTCTAAATAAGCCGAAACACTGACAAGAGCAGGAATTATCAGAGTAAGCAGAAATACTGATAAGATTATAATCATACGATAACAGAATAAGCGGAAGTATGAACAAGTCCGTAAGTCAATCAATATCAGAATACGCAATATAGGACAGCTATGTAAATGATGAGTCATAGATAATCAAATGTCGAATGATAAGGATATAATGCAATACACAATTCGAAAGAGCTAACAAATATCATCACTCTCATCTAAGTTACAGGAATACAGGAACACAATAACCCATAATGACACACGCCGATGATGTAATAGAATACGCAATATATGGTGCTAATGGAATGACCATGCTGGAGTGTGATGTCGGGATGATAGTACGTAGTATCGCAGGCTACAGGGTCCACCACAAGGAACCTCTATCCAAACCAGTCCCATACCTAAATTTGAATAGTCTGACTTAACGTGGTAAGCTCCTGATCTCAGGTTAGTCGCGCGCCCAACCGAAATCCTTGCCATAACGAAGATACACAATAATTAGTTGCACACCACCAGCCCGAGTGGATAGTGAATGGATGAATGAATGAGTATGCAACTCCTACTCAGTAGCCTGTCAGCACAGTAGCCTTCTAACCGCTGGTAGCTCGCCCAGGCCTCAGCCCCGCCCACATCTCACCCGCCCACATCAGCGTCCGCCCACGTGCGCCTTCCCACATGCACAACAGTGATGGGGTGTCATAATATCATGTTAGTCCTCATATCAGTACGGTTCCTCTTTAGGAAAATCACCGGGGTCTAATACACTTCACACCACCTGCCGCCCCAATCAAGCGCACAACTGGGTAAGTGGAAAAGACCTCACTATCCGCCTGTTAGTAGTCTGCCAATACCTACCCAGCTCACCGATAGCGGACCCATTCCTCGAGCTAGTCAAACTTAGCCTAGCCATGCCTACTCCCTTGGGCGGGTAAGGCCTCATCCCCTTCCAACTGACCATGACACAGTGAAGAGCGCAACCATCTGGTAATCGGCACTCAACGCTCATCTACCCACTCGGTCTAGATGTTGGAGCATCCTCTGGAACCAAGAGGGTGTTTAGGGATTTTCACCCAGGGCCATCTATGGCGGCCCGATGCTCGAACAGATTTTTGGTGTCCCCTCTGGTCATCCACGATATGCCTGTGGAGGCTACGACCCTGATGTCACTAGGGCGTACAGTAATCATAACACAATTCAAGATGCATGAGTCATACAATCCAATCATGCATCAATCCTGCGCATGTCATGCGCTCATGTGAGATAATCTCCACCTATCGGGGAGTCTCACATCATCCTGCCCAATGACATATGCAATGGTCATTCACATCTCATAACAAACATGCAGATGATGCGAATGGGCATGTATCATGATGTTATGATGTCACATACTCATAAACGGTATCAAGAATCGGCATTGATAATGTGGACTTTTAACCAACATTGCCCCCAAGGAATGGCCACATAGAATCAAATATATAATGGGCACATGGCCTCACACAAGGGCCAAATATACGAAGCAGGTGGGCCCTGGTCATGGGCCTAACACATATCATAATGGGCCTTGCCCATAGGCCTCAAATACATCTGGATGGGTCGCACCCATGGGCCTCAGATATATCACAATGGGCCTTAAATATACTTCGCAGGTGACTCACATACCTGGGTCTAATACACATCAGTATGGGCTACATAACAGAGGCCTAATATACAACACTATGGCCACAACCCATGGGCTTTAAATACACAATAGGTGGGCCCTACACATGGGCCTCAAATGTATACCACGGGTGAGCCTCAATGAACGGGTCACCAATACAACAGGATGGCCTAATGACATGGTCCCCATAAATATATCGAATAGGCTACACCAATTGGGCTTTATATACATTGCAATGGGCCATGACCCATGGGCCTTGCATACATCACAATGGGCCTTGCAACATGGGCCTCATATATGTTTAAGGTGGGCCTCAATAACGGGCCTCATACACATCAAGGTAGGCCTCAACAACGGGCCTCATACACATCAAGGTGGGCCTAAACAATGGGCCTCTTATACATCAAGGTGGGCCTCAATAACGAACCTCATATATATCAAGGTGGGCCTCAACAACAGGCCTCATACACGTCAATGTGGGTTCAACAACGGGCCTCATACACATCAAGATGGGCCTCAACAATGGACCTCATACACATCAAGGTGGGCCTCAACAACTGGCCTCATATATGGCCTTAGCAACAGGCCACAAATATATTAAGATGGGCCTAATCAATTATATGGGCTAAATCAATCAAATGGCCGATACGAGCAGGTCGATCAAATGGACCGATACAAATGGGCTGCACGTCATGGAGTTATACTAAGCATGTTATAAAGTAATGCCCTATTCTTACAATGCAGCTGGCCTAGACGGCTTACATACAACAAGTACGGGCCTACCAATGGGCCCTAGGGAGAGTCGCAATGCGGACATTTAACCAACATTATCCTCACAATGTGGACGTCAAACCAACATTGCTCCTAAGGTGTAGTCCGTAGTGAATAACATTACGTAAACCAGGTTGGGATCACACATTGTAATGAACCTTAGGTACACCCCATTGGGCCTTAAATACATCAAATGGGACATGTCATATGGGCCTTTTACTCATCAAATGGGCCACATCAATGGGCCGCACCAATGAGCCTTATGTGCATTGCAATGGGTCATAACCCATGGGCCTTAGATTGCATCAAATGGTTCTTGACCCATGGACCTTGTATATCAAATGGGCCTAATCCCGTGGGCTTTAAAATACATCAAATGGGTCCAATCCCATGGACCTTGGAACACAGCAAATGGGTCCACTCTAAGGGCCTTAGAATACATCAAATGGGCCATATCAATATGCCTTATATATAGCAAATAGGCCACACTACTTGGTCTAACAATACCATTAAATGGAGGTCGAGCCGAGCTGACCCGACCTAACTGAACAACACCATCAGGTAGGCCAAGCCGAGCTGACTCAGCAATAACATCGGGTGGGCTGATCCGAGCTGACCTGACGTAGCAATAACATCAGGTGGGCTGATCCGAGCCGACCTAACTTAGAAATAACATCAGGTGGGCTGATTCGAGCCAACCTGACTAGACAGCAACATCAGGTGGGTTGATCCGAGCCGACCTCTTCTCTTTATTCGGACCATGCTTACCCATAACATGAATCCTCATATACTATGGATACATGGGGCTCATGAGACATCAAGGCGGACTAGCATTGCTCAGACATTGTCCTATTAAACTTGCCCAGATACACCAGTACTACCCAAAGTGGATGGAAGACAAGGGTGGGTTCCATAGTCTCCATGCCAATTACACTTTACTGCTACCACTGCTACCAGGAATGGATGCCAAGACCAGTGTTGAAATGAGATAAACTCCTCCCAGCCTACCCGTTGAGCTATGAATCTGTGTGTTAACACACATTAAGGAGGGTCTGCACGGACGTGGCCCCACCGTCCCGGGGTAGTGGACGGTTTGGACAGGGCCCATGCGCTATGATGTGGGCCATCTGGATGGACGGAGGGAGCGAATGGGTCTCAAAGACCCCATAGTCAGTCCACACCCACGTCAGTCCACTCAAGTCTGTACACACTCTATGTTAACCACCACCACAGGGAACGTTATCAAGATTACAAGTGTTGGTACAGGACATCATCCACTCCGCCTACTACTAGAACCAAGGATCTGGGTGAGTCCGTTTAGAGTTGAAACAATGTATCTTTCTACTCAGTTTACTAATTAAGCAAAAGGGGTCTGGATGTACGATAGCACCCTGGCTAGGGATAGAAACCAAGGCCTCAAGTGTTGCAGCGAGGTATCTCCAGCCCACCTACCAGTTACGCTATGGAGCTAGGTGACCATGATAGCCATCCCCACTAGGGATGGATGCCAAGACCTCAGTGATGAAATGAGGTACCTCTCACTCCGTCTACTAGTTGAGTTGTGAAGCTGGGTGTCCATGATAGCCACCCCCACCAGGGATGGATGCCAAGACCTTAGTGATGAAATGAAATAACTCCACTCAGCCTACCAGTTGAGCTATGGAACTGGGTGTAAACACGCATCAAGGAAGGTCTACACGGACGTGGCCCCTCCATCCAGTTATACTAATGTTCGAATACACCCATGTCAGGACACACGCCATGTCAACCACCCCCACAGGGAACGAGACCAAGACCACAGGTGTTGAGATGAGGCATCTTTCACTCTGTCTACCGCTTGAGCTATGGAGCTAGGTGGGCTCTGTGTTAAAATAATGTATCTTTCACTCAGTCCACTACCTGAGCTGAGGAGCTGATCCCACGTCAGATCACACTTCACTGGTAGAATGACCCATCCGATGCTCCGATCAACCTCATTTCCTGGCTCAACGCCTAAAGTAAGTTGGTGTATAGGAGGAACGGCGTGGATTTAACACATACAACAAGGTAGGGGTGTATGAGTGGGTCACCCCACAAGCTTGTAACCAAGCAATTATTTGGGTTTTCTCAAACACGTCTAGCGTCCCAGGGATGCTGGACGGTCCTCACAATGAAGGTGAGCTATATTCAAGTGGGCCACCACATGATGAATGGTATGGGTAAAACGCACATAAGGTGGCCCCACTTATAAGCGGCTTGGATAAAATACTTCATGATGGGTTCCATTCCAGTGGGCCACACGCCCAAATCACCACACAATATAAAAAAAAAGAAGAGAGAGAGAAGCACCCACCTTAGATCTTCCTTCTCCTTGGACTTCTTCTTTCATCAACGCATCCTAGAGCTCCAACGGTTAAGATTGGCTTGAAAGATTGGATCCTTGCTCTTGCTCGGATGGTAGGGAGTGACCACACAAGCTCCTCCCATGGAGAGTCGTGGACAAGGGTTGCTTGTAGAGAATGAGAGAGAGAGGTGAGAGAGAGAGATGTGTAAGAGAGAGGGATGGGTGTACTTGGGTGTAAGAAGGATGTTGACTTTTGGGATTGCTTGGGGAAGGGTGTGAGGTGATGTGTACTTTGATTGATGGGATGTGATGGGATTGATGGATGGGACATTAGGTAGAGTTTTCCTTGGGTTTCGCAACGCTCGGCGTTTTCTTCGAACTGAACGCGGGCCCACAACTCCTGACCAAGGTATCGCCTCGGCGCGCAAGTCGCGACATCGGAACCGCAGCTACGGCGCGGTCGCTATGGGAAGGGTCTCGGGTTGAGTCGATACGGGTTGACAGCATAGAATTCGGGTCGTGCACAAATATCAACTAAGGATCGAAGGTTGATAAAATTTGACAGGGAAGACCGCGGAAGTCTACGGAACGGTACGGTCTAAGATACGGGTCTTACAGAACATGATGGACAAATTTCCCAAGTTGGTTCCTTCCATGCTTAATAATCATCAAGTTATTAATCCAATATCAAATAGAACCTTAATGTGTAAGTAAGATGTGACATGTGAAATCATGACTCGATCAATGTTTAGAACTTCTAACTACGAGTCAATAACTCAATCATAATTTTGAAGTCTATCAAGTGACTAAAATTCAAGGGGCATTAATCTTCAACATTGGGCATCTTATAAATCTAATACACGGATTAACTTCAAAATTTACTTCAATTTACAGTAATTTCTTGAATTATTTCAAAAATTTTATGGCAAAATACTAATTAGTTTATCTAATCTCCCATCCCCAACCTAAAATCTACATTGTCTTCAATGTAAAAGAAATAAACATGTTTTGCAAAAGAGACAACAAAGTTGAAGGGGAAGTGATGGAAAGATACTACCTAATGAATGAACTTTGAGGCTTTTTCAATGATCTTAGTATAAAATAGGTTAGCACAAAACTAAACAATTGAAAGCAAACTATCTGAAACAGAAGAAAGCAAACTATCCTAAACTGCATAAAGTAAACTATCCTAAGCAGTGGAAAAAAAACTATCCTAAACTAGGAAAGCAGGAAAAAACTACTCAATCATTTCACAAAATTCCTCCTCCGGCCAATATCTTTATTAATTTCTCAGTAGATTTCTCAACAAGATCATCCAAAACCCTTTTTGCAATAGGCTTGGATGTCTTGGAGCATGAATTTTCAGAGAAATTTATGGAGCTAAGCATAAAGTTTCTTTTTAATCTCCTGAGGTGTCTAAAGTATATATGATTCACTTAAGACAGAAAGTTTTAGAGTTAGCGCAACATGGTGAATCAAACCACCAGTAGATAAAATTCAGAGAAATTCTCACTAGATGATGTAGTCTCAACATATTTTGAAGTTTCAAACTTCGGTTCAACTTTCAGCTCCTCCTCCATTAATGGTAAACATTCAAGATTTGTAGAAGGAGGGGCTTCAAAATAAGGGTTCTCTCGGTTAGTAACAACCACCGAGGTATTGTTTTGAAAGGCATCCATTATTTCTTTTATCATTGGATTATTTGAATCTACAAAATATGCCAAACAATCTTCCAGAGAGTTGAGAGAGTCAGTTGAGAGGGACTCATTGCCCACATTGAGGTCTGTGATAATATGCCCAATGATTCCTTCGTCTTCTCTTAGAATAGAGGGAAACATGCTTTCTTGCTCTTTACCTTGGTGAGAGTCAATTGTCATCAGATACATCTTGCCCTACCCTGCATAGACTAAGAATCAGCAGACAAAGCATTGATGTGAAGACTCTGTTCATTGATACTACTCAGTAGGGTCATTGTGTCGTCAAAAGTGTAAAGCTCATATGGCGACCTCAACTAGGTGGTTGCAAATTCTAGAGTTATCCTGGACAACTTGTCCATCTACCTAATCATATCATCATTTACATTGGGGGAGTGGGCTGAGCATGCCTCAAAAGAGTCCTTCGATTCACCTAGAAGAGACTCTTCCTCCACATTTAAATCAAACATGTCATCTGAGTGAAGCAGCTAATTATGGTCGACAACTTCCTGTACCTCATGATCACTTTTTTGAATCATAATTGAAATCAATTCCAGTGAATCTTAGGCTGTACACTTATGATTATTATCCCAATACTTATCATCTTCTAATTCATTATAGTTTACAAGTAGGATGAGATCACTTTCCTCACATTATTTTTCTAAGTTTAGTTGAGGCTCGAATAAAGTAGCCTCTTCCTCATCATTGAAGTCAAGTGTGTCATACGACCGGAGTGTGTCAGTATCATTATATTTGAAAGATACCCATATCTCTTGATCATTCCTTTGGACAGTTATCGAGATCGACTCTTCGAAAAATTGAACTGTATGCTCATTAACAGAATCCAACTCCTTATACCCAATTTCAGTATTTTCCACAAGCGAATTAGGATCACTCTCCTTACATTGTGTTTCTGGATTGGGTTGAGGTAGGTATGACCTAACCTCTTCCTCCTCATTGAGGTGTGACTGAGTTCTTTGTGTTGAAGATATGTATAATGCCTTGAAAATCGGGGGTCGAGCAGGAGCTCAACTCCCAAGTTCTAACGCATCACTTATGCAACATAGATAATAATGATTAAATGTTGTCTGTATTAGCACATTAAACATGAGTGAGATTATACTAAATCAACATATCATACTCCAAAGATAGTTAAATTACGCAAGCGAAAGACTGTGATAGATATATATATAAAGCATATAAGTGGTACGTTCCCAAAGTATCAACATATCGCCAGTTTAAATATTTACATGTAAAATTCCAAAATATGAAAAATGGTGAAGTGAAATGTCATCTAATCATATCCTTATAGCCTCGGTGACGCAACTCCATGTCTATATAAACCCTCTAGAGAGTTACAGATAGGAGAACTCCTCACTATCATAAAATTTCAGCTCCATTTCGTAAGCATCGCCATCATCTGTAGCTAAAATATAGAGTCTGGTTGGTATTTTAGAACACCATCTCAGAATGGGAGTGAGTGATCAACTCAGTGAACCTATAAGGCAAAGGTTAACATGTTATTAATTCAATCAAGTAATAATGATAAAGCAGTACAACAATCATGTCCTAAGTACTTTTGTTAATGCAAGAATGAGATGCAATAATGATGTATGCCCTCGCATGCACTCTCTCTGCGATATCATCTCACGGTTGCAGATGCAACACTCCCGCTGTGCTCAACACCAACGCCAAAGGCACATGCAATTTGGTGCATGTGCATGATTAGCCAAGTTCTTAATTAGACTTATTCATACAACATAATTGGAAAGCTAAGGTACCTCCCTTTATATCAGTGATCCATCTAGGGTCGTCAATCTTAGTAATCGCATACGAAGGCAGTTCTAGGTTGCTACCTGCCACTTGATCCAGCTTATACACGTGTTTAATCACTGCATTCCAAACAATCTTTCGGTGATTCCAACTCATTTCTAGGTAACAAAATCCTAGAAATGACTCAGAGATGTATTCATGTTGCAGTTATAGCTTTGGCTAACTTAGTTTTTCATGTGTTTCTTGTCATGATGCATGTAAAGATATATCTCTTGTATTGTGACAAATTTTGATTAAATGAAATGTATGGAGTTTCTTCGGCTTGTTATGTGAATGATTGTGTGGTGGTGTGTTTGTGCTATTGCTGAACTGATGAGGTTGCACCCTATTTTGAATATAGGGAATGCCGCTTAAGGTTACTCAGAGCACGACACGACTTACACTGGGTAAGCCTATGGATCGGGTTCCTCCCCAGAGTGATGATCATACGGACCCTACTGTGGGCCCGATTCGTGAGACTGCACCTGAGTCTCAGCCTTCTGCAGGTCCTACAGTCGGACCACCACCTTTCACACCGCCAGTTAGAGAGCAGTATCGTGCGTCTTCCTCGACGCAGTATGTGCCTCAGCCTGCTCCACCTCCTGATAGGTTTGATCAGTTGATAATCATGATGCACCAGCAGCATTAGCAGCTTTTGACTACGATTGTAGGGGCCTTAGTCCAGGGTGGGAGTACGACTCCACCTGTGCCACCTGTGCATCCAGCTGAGGATGCTGGGACTTTGACTCAAGATGAGGGTATGACTCATCCTACACCATCTGCTTACCTTACGGGGAACACTGCTGATACTCGAGGCCTACTTGAGCGATTCCAGTGCTTGCGGCCTTCTACTTTTACGGGTTCTCACAGACCCGAGGAGGTCGAGTATTGGCTCGACCGTGTCTCGAAGATATTGAGGATGCTGCACTGCTCGGAGTCTGAGCAAGTTGAGTTGGCCACGTTCATGTTCGAGCGAGATGCCAGTTTGTGGTGGGATAGTGTGTTGCGGACGGTTGCTGTTGGCTATATCTGGACTTGGGCAGCATTCAAGTTTCGATTCCATAAGAAATACTATCCCCAGACCTACCGGCACGAGAGGGAGAACGAGTTTCTACGCCTCAGGCAGGGAGGCATGTCAGTTAAAGAGTATGAGCATCGGTTTACAGAGTTGGGTAGATATATCCCTACGATACTTTCCGACGAGCAGATGCGCATACGACATTTTTCCGAGGGCTTGCGACCTGACATTTGGTCGAAGATGTGCTGTGTCAGCATACCCTTCTATGCAGAGCTGATACATATGTCCATGAGGGCAGAGCAGGATGTTGATCGACTGGCACGATCCGTAGCCCTGTGGTTACTAGGCCACGACCAGATGCGCAGGACAGGCCATTTCTTGGCAAGAGGCCTTGCATCGACCCTCTTCCTAGGACTACAGTGCCAGTACTTCTGATGAGGCACCCGGGTGTGACTTGTGCTTACTGTGGGAGACCTGATCACACTGTAGAGAGTTATTTTGCTCGGATGAGGGATAGTGGGTTTTCAACGCCGCAGAAGATCGACCGTCTTCGCCCACAAGCATTATCTGCTCCACCGTTACGGTCGGTTCCTGGGCATCCTTCTTTCAGGCCTCTAGTGCCTCATTTCAGGCCGCCTTAACGGCACATAGTACCACAGCCGAACTGTCCATAGCAGGCACGGGTATATGCATTGACAGCAGAGGCATCCAGGACGGAGATTACTCAGCCCTTGGCCTTTGAGGTCACAACTCACATTGGAGGTACTCCTATACTTGTGATGGTGGATACAGGATCCACAATTTCATTGATATCGCATTCAGTAGTCAAGCGCCTTGGGCTACCGACTACTCGGATGGATGGGGTGCGAGTTCTTACAGTGCACGGGACTTTTTCTTATGCCACCATGATGTGTGAGGGTTGTTTGGTGGATCTAGGGGGCAGGACGATGGCTCTTGACCTTGTCGTCGACCCCTCTCTCTATTATCTCGACGTCATTCTTGGCATGGATTGGTTGACTGCAGGGAGGGCCGAGATTGACTGCGAGACCCGTATAGTGACAGTCTACGAGCCGGAGGGCACGTCCTTTTCATTTCCAGTGCAGGTTAATCTCCCCTTCTGAATACTTAGCTACGCTTCCTTTTTGCGGGACGTTAATGCCCCGACACTTGAGCACATGCCAGTAGTCCGTGAGTATGGGGATCTGTTCAGGAAGATTCCTGGTTTGCTACCTCAGCGAGAGATCAATTTTATTATCGACCTGGTACCTGGTTCGACGCCCGTCTCACTGTCGACGTATCGCATGGCTTTATGTGAGATGGAGTAGTTAAGGAAACAGATTGACGATCTGTTGGAGGTTGGCTTTATACGACCGAGTGTGTCTCCTTGGGGAGCACCGGTTCTATTTGTGACAAAGAAGGATGGTTCACTGCGATTGTGTATTAATTATCGCGGGTTGAATCAGTTACGGTGAAGAATAGGTACCCTTTACCCAGGATAGATGACCTGTTTGATCAGCTGAGAGGAGCGCAGTACTTCTCGAAGATTGATCTGTAGTCAGGGTATCACCAGTTGCGCGTCAGGGATGAGGACGTGCAGAAGGCAGCTTTTAGGATCATCTTTGGCCACTACGAGTTCCTCGTGATGTCGTTCGGTCTTACGAACGCACCAGCCGTGTTCATGGATCTGATGAACAGGGTATTTCGGCCCTTCTTCTATCGATTCGTTATCGTGTTTATAGACGACATTTTGGTATATTCCAGGAGTCGAGAGGAGCATGAGGAGCACTTGCGATTGGTCCTGGATACATTGAGACAACACTAGTTGTTCGCACAGTATAAGAAGTGCGACTTCTAGAAGGAGGAAGTCAAGTTCCTGAGACATGTGGTGTTCAAGGATGGGATGGCGATAGACCTTGCTAAGGTAGCCGCGGTGTAGGACTGGGAATAGCCTAGTTCAGTCACTGAGGTGAGGAGTTTCCTAGGTTTGGCTGGCTACTATTGACGTTTCATTCGAGATTTCTCGAAGATCGCCAGACCTCTATCTCAGTTGACACAGAAAGATGTGAAGTTCACCTAGAATGAAAAGGCGAAGTAGCTTTTCAGGAGCTGAAGGACAGGCTTATGTCTGCCCCTGTGCTAGTATTGCCAGAGTAAGGGATTAAATACACGATATACACTGATGTGTCTAGCGTTGGTCTAGGTTGTGTCGTTATGCAGAAGGACAGGGTAATTTCGTATGCCTCGAGATAATTAAGGAAGCACGAGGAGAATTACCCTACACACGACCTTGAGTTGGCAGCCGTCATTTTCGTATTGAAGCTCTGGAGACATTACCTCTACAGAGAGGACTTCGAGATCTTTTGCGACCACAAGAGCCTTAAGTACATATTCACGCAGCGGGACCTGAATATGAGGCAGCGGCGATGGATGGAGACTTTGAAGGACTTTAAGTTCGAAGTTTCCTACCATCCTGGTAAGGTGAACCTTGTGGCTGACACGTTGAGCCGCAAGAAGGCGATAGAGTTTGCGGCTCCGCTGATGGTTGCTGAGTGGGACATGGTTGAATTTTTGCTAGACTGTGAGTAGAAACTCACTGTGGAGGAGCCATATGAGTTTTCGCACATGTACAGGTGTGACCTCTTATCGATGACAGAGTCATCGTGGTGCAGAGGGATGATGTGCGTCTAACTGAGCTTCGAGAGTAGGCCAGTGATGATGTAGACGCCGAGTGGCGAGTTGGAACGGATGGGGGCTTACGTTACCGTGGCCGCTTATGCGTCCCAGATATCCCTGACTTGAGACGAGAGATTCTCGAGGCTGCGCATAGTTCCAGACTTATGATGTATCCGGACAGCACAAAGATGTATCGCGACGTGAAGAGAAAATATTAGTGGGAGGGCATGAAAACCCACATCGCAGAGTTCGTGTCCCGTTGCGTCACTTGCCAGCAGGTGAAGGCAGAGCATCGCCGACCTCCTGGTCTCCTTCAGCCTATGTCCATAGCTGAGTGGAAGTGGGACTTTATTTCTATGGATTTCATGTCGGGACTGCCGAAGACGAGGAAGGGACATGATTCTATTTGGGTGATCGTCGACCGTTTGACGAAGTTGGCGCACTTCTTACCGATCAGAGTTACGAACTCTGCAGACGAGTTGGCCAGGCTATATATTAGAGAGATAGTGCGTCTGCATGGAGTTCCTTTAGAGATTGTGTCGGACAGAGACACGCGTTTTACTTTTATTTTCTGGACTCGCATCCAGGAAGCTATGGGTGTGAAATTGAAGTTTAGTACTGCTTTCCACCCACAGATGGACGGACAGACAGAGCGGGTGAACCAGATTCTAGAGGACATGTTGCGGGCTTGCGTACTGAATTTCAAAGACAGTTGGGATGATTGTCTTCCATATACGGAGTTCACCTACAACAACAGTTTTCAGACCAGTATCGGTATGACACCTTTCGAGGCCTTGTATGCGCGACCTTGCCGAGCACCGCATTGTTGGGCAGAGGTCGGTGAGCGCAGATTAATTGAACCAGAGATAGTGCAGGTGACCTCGGAGAAGATCGATATCATCAGACGTCGGCTGAGCAGACAGAAGAGTTATGCCGATACGAGATGGCGCACGCTAGAGTTCGCGGTTGGAGATCACGTGTTTTTGAGAGTTTCCCTTATGAAGGGAGTTCTTTGGTTAGGGAAGAAGGGGAAACTAGCACCGCGATTCATTAGTTCATTCCAGATTCTTGACCATATGGGTGCAGTGGCTTATCGTCTGTCTTTGTCTATACCTCTCGCGAGTGTACACAACGTATTTCATGTTTCTATGCTGAAGAAATACGTTCCTGATCCTTCTTATATCATTAGATGGGAGCAGGTGCAGTTAGGTGAGGATGTTACATATATGCTGCGACCGGTGCATATACTAGACAGGAAGGAGCAGGTACTGCGTAGCAAGGTCATCCCCCTTATGAAAGTACTGTGGACGCATCACTCTGAAGAAGAGGCAACATGGGAGACAGAAGTCGAGATCAGAAAGAACTACCCACAGCTTCTCGAGGAGTACGAAAAGGTATAAATTTCGAGGATGAAATTTATTGTTAAGGGGGGTAGATTGTAACGCCTTAGAAAAATCCGTACAGAGATCCGAGTACCAACTCGATCAGAAATCACTTAGGATTAATTCCTTTAGAAATTAAGCGTAAGTTAACTAGCGCTATGCTAGATTAGCTATGAAATTGTCCCTGATCGCTTTAAATACGTTCTGCAGGACCGAAAACTTGTAGAATCAATGACGCTATAATGTCCTGAAATCTAAGATCAAACTCTAAACCCGTTTTCTCTCAAGAACCCTTTGAAACTTTCTATTGGATCTACACCACGCATCGAGAGTTTGATATCTATAATCTCAGACCATTAGGACCGCTTAGCTAGACTTGACAATCCTTTCGAAAATTAAGCCCAACAGGTGTTCTGAGGTTATTTCATTGAGCCTGGAGCAAGGAGTGTGAGAAAGAGTGAAATTCATTAAAAATTAAATGGGATTTAAATAAATCTGGCACGTTTCGTTTGTGGGTTAAGTATAAGCATTCAGACCGTCGAAATCTGACCCAAATATACCCTCGAATTAGGAAACATTTCTCACTCAGGTCAGTGTACTTAGAATCCTCGATTGAGTCTCCGTGACCGCTGAACTGAAACTAGTCCGCCACGTGTGATCTGGCAACACTACTGGACTGAAAACTTGATGTGAGGAGGATCCAGTATCCATGAGCTTAAGCCCGACCGCATTCGGCCAGGGGATCTCTCGAAATGCTCTTTTGGATCGGGAAAGACCCGATTTGGTTATAACCCAAGTATACCTTTGTCCCAAGTCTAAATAGGTGAGTTTCTAACCTATTTAAGGGCTTTAAACCCTCTCATATCTCTCCCATCCGAATTTGCAACAAACCCTAGAAAGAGAAGAGAGAGAAAGAGAGAGATTGTGAGAGAGTTGTGAGAGAAACTTCCTGTCACTTGATCCAACTTATACACGTGTTTAATCACCGTATTCCAAACACTCTTCCGGTGATTCCAACTCATTTCTAGGTAACAAAACCCTAACTTCTACCTGTTTTAGGGATTCCATAGAGACAAGTAACGAAGTAGCTGATTCATCTTGTGATATAGGTCGTCATATCGCCGTTGACGAAGCGTAGACTTTCTATTCGAATCAATACGCGTCTACGGCAAAAGGTGAGGATTTTAGATGCCTAGATTGACTGTTTCCAAAGCTTTCAATGTCGTTTAATAGTAGATTATCGACAAGAATGCTGCTTGACATGTAGAACATGCTGTCCGTTTTCCATTTCGACTGCGTACGGAAAATATGAGATTTAGAGTATTTTAGGCATTTGTAGAAAATACTGTATATGCCTGTATTTTGCTGAAATGATTGCCATATTTATTTTTCGTGTTATGATATTAGATACGCGTGTATGATCTGTTTGGCGAAGAGATTCGCCCTAATGCACACTTTGGGTCGACATACGCTATGTAGACTAAAGTGTGTAGACTAAGTGTTTGTATAAATGTTTGTATTAGTATGTATTGAATAAATGTTATTGTAGATTAGTCTTGAGATTGAATTCTCAATTAATATGATGATGTACATGATTTTCCTCCATGTTGTGATATTGAATTGATTTCCTTATATATATAGAATACATGTGTTTGGCTGATTTGCTTACATTGTATGTCATCACATGTTGTTAACATGCTTGGATTGTTGAATTTCATTTCTGTTACTCTTACATGATCACTGTTGTAGAATTATAAGTACTTGGGGCTATATCGTAGTCCAGGCAGTCGGTAACAGATTGAATTCGTGGTTGGCTTCTATTTGCTACGAAGGATGCGTCGATGAACACGAGTTGTGTTTTGGGTTTGTGGCAGTGGTTAGGCCACACGAGGTGTTTTATGCACTTCATGTCGTTCAGCTTGAGGTGCACTCGTACTAGTCGAGCTCGTCAAGTAACCCGACTGATCGTTGATTGTTCACCTTGTATGAGTCATAACTGCTTGAACCTAGGGTACTGAACTTACCAGTGGAATCCCTGATAACCATGGTACCTTGATCCATAAAGACTCATGAGCCGGGCATGGTGGTACGGGACACCGTGGTAGAGCTGTTGGCCTACGCTAGGGCCACAAACCTCCCCGTAGTGACCAGTGAGCACCTTAGACTCATGAGCCGATTGTGGTGGTATGAGACACTACATTCGATCTGTCGGCCTACAATGATTGGTGACGAGCCCTTTGTAGTGACCTCGAGGGTATTCTGAGTCTGTGGGA
This sequence comes from Magnolia kwangsiensis, assembly GCA_037074715.1. Classification (NCBI taxonomy): domain Eukaryota; kingdom Viridiplantae; phylum Streptophyta; class Magnoliopsida; order Magnoliales; family Magnoliaceae; genus Magnolia; species Magnolia kwangsiensis. The sequence goes on along the minus strand of CM073576.1, from coordinate 32,643,550 downwards.
GGCGACGACCCTTCCGTGGCGACAAGAGTACACTAGGCCTGTATTAATAAGGTGATGGGAGAGTGGTGCAACGAGTGCGAGCAACAGCCCTGACAGCCCTTGCAGTGACCTATAAATATAACATCGTATGAGATTACTAGGAGTGACGACCCTAGACAGGATCTGTGTTGGGATCGATATAAGTAAGGTACCTTAGTTTCTCAATACTGCTGTATGAAAGGATTAATAACAACTCGGTAATCATATCCACATCGTACTGCATGTGCCTGGAAGATGTGGAGCACTGAGGGAAGAAAGCATGCCGCGGACGTAAGATGGTGTCGCATGAGGGAGTATGTCGGTGAGGGCATCCATCATGTCATTTCATACTTGCATTAACAACATTATTAAGGAATGTCTGATTGATTGCTTTACTATTATCACGTGATTGATTTGATAACATACTAATCTTTGTTCTATGATTCCACTGAGTTGATCACTCACTTCCACGTTACGGGACGGTGTTTGCAACACCTATCAGACTCTGTCTTAGATGCAGGATGTGAGGAGATCCAAGAGCTGGAGCCGGACTACTTCGAGGACTAGGACGAGTTCTCGTACATGCAGTTCTCGGACGGTTTCGCATATGTGGCCTGGATTAGTGAGATTTTTGCTAGTTGGACTATTATATGACATTTATTTTTGGTTTATTATATGTATTTGTGACTCAGAGATGTATTCATACTTTGGAGACAGTTCAAGATTATTTTGTGACAGTTCAAGATTATTTTATTTTCCATATAGTGATATATATATATATATATATATATATATATATATATATATATATATATATATATATATATATATATATATATATATATCATTCAGTCTTCCGCTTACGTTTTATCACTGGATCTGGAGTATGAATTGCAGTTTTGGTATAATCTTACTCATGTTAATGCTCTAACTCAGACAGCATTGAATCATAATCATATTTTTTGCATAAGTGATGGTCTGGAACTCGGGAGTCGGGTTTCTACAAGACCCCCGATTTTCAGGGCGTTACAGGTACCAAGGTAAAACGGGCTTTTCATGGGTAAGTTAGTACCTTAGATTCAAGCAGTAACGTCTATACATGGTGAACATACAATGACCAATCAAGTTACTTGACAAGCTCGACTAGTACGAGCACATGTTGACTTAGTCAACATGGAGCACGTACGCACTCCGCGTGGCTTAACCATTGTTGACAAGCAGCGTAGGACTCGAATTCCTCCAACCTATCTTGTTTGGAGAAACGACCTCGACCACTAACTCAGAAATCATTATCGATTGCCTGGACTATGTAGTAATCCCAATCATACTCAAACACAATAGGTATTCATGTTTGATAGTCAAAAGAGCATGTAACAACCAATTCAAATATAACTCTCACATAAGCATTTTCACAAACACATATCATTCATAAAGCACATAGCAGTACGATAGGTTACATGAAGGAAACTGTAACTATAGATAAGGTTATTGAGAATCCTATCTCAATGCCCTCATCACCTACATTTCAACAAGCATTTCCTTACTCAGGCATTTTATCAAACACTTAGACTACACATATTAACATATATGTAATAAACTAGTTATAACATATATTATAGCAAATCCTTTCACAAAGAGTTGTCATATGTACATCAATCATGTAGTCTCAATCAAATAATCATGGTAAGTACAAATCATAATTCTATATTCATTCAAACATTTCAACAAACACATGAAATGCATTATATTTAACATAGTTCACATATTTATGTAAAATACAGAATTCATTGCATCTAAGCACATGTGACAGCAATCAAGTCAGTCAAAAATCGTTACTAACATTGAAAACCTTGAAAACTATAACCTAAATGTTTATAGTCTACATCTTTCGTCGGTAGACTCGTATCGAGCTCAATTTGAACAATACGTCTTGTCTACAGCACAACGGCTACATATAGTATGAAATATGTTAACTATTTCACCATTTACTCTATTTGAATCCCTAAAATAGGTTAGAGTTAGGATTTTTTACCTAATAATAGAATCGGAATCGCCGGTGTAGCGACACGGGAGAGGTGATTCAGTACGTGGAGTGGTGGGATCGAATCCCAGCAACAACCTCTCACTTTCTCTCTTTTCTTCACTCTTTCCTTCTCTTTTCCTCTCTTCTCTCTCCTAGGGTTTGAAATTTCATATGAAATGAGAGAGGGGTGGGTTTAAGTGCTTATATAGGCCCAGAACTAATAAAAATCGCCCAGGGCCATGGTGTACTTAGGTTATAGCCAAAGAGTGGCTGTTTTGGTCCAACGGAGCTCATATGGAGGCCCATTTTCTGCATATAGTCTGGGAAAAGTTCTTTGAAATTGGGTCTAGGTCAGGTTAAGTTTTCGGTCCGATCAAATCAGTGGATTGACCGTAGAGCACTTGTTTTAGTTCAACGGTCACTGGTACTCGATTAGGGCCACAAGTATACTGACATGTGTTGAAGATTTTTTCTGATCTGAGGGTGTCATTTGGTTAGGATCTAATGGTCTGAAACCTTACAATTGGCCTGCAAGCGAACGACTCAATTCACTTAAGTTTCAGTTCATTTTCTAAAGATATTCGCGTTTCTCGTACACTTCGCTTCGGGCTCAAGTTGTGTGTTTCAGGATACCATTTAGACTTGATTTTTAAGATGGTTGTTAAGTCCAGTAAGGCGGTCATAACCGTATAGTTTCACAGTGATTGAACTTTTGGCACGTGGTTCAGGTCCGATGTGGAGTTTCGTGATGCTCCCGAGAGCAACCGGGTTTTGAAATGGATCTTAAATTTCTAGGCAATGTAGCATTAACGATTCTACTCATTTTGGGTCTTGAGTTCGTATAGAAAGTAGTTCAAGCTAATCTACCAATTAATTTAGTTTAACACTTAATTAATTTTTGTCTAATTTCTACATAATTCGATCCTTAGCGATTTTTGTCTGAGGTGGTACTCAGGTCTTTGTACGGATTTTTCCAAGATGTTATAATATGAGTGATCCGCATGAGGTTCTAATGGTAGCGCTTGCATGTACGACATATTCGTTGAATTGTTCTTAAGCATCTATGTATTTCTGAATTGACTTCTCTTGGATTATTTCCTGTTGAATCTCATAAGTTGGGAATCCAAGGGAGTAGTCATTAAAATCAGTTGGTGGTTCATCTCTCCAATGTTGATGTTTCTACTGATCATAAGTAGAGAATTGGGAATGAAGAATTGAATTAGGTTAAGGCTGGGATAAACTAGCCTCCATTACCTTATCGAAGCATGATTCAAGCGCTTCTAATGTTTTTTTAACACTTGCAACATAGTTTGTGTAACTCTGAAGTGACTCCTTTTGTAATGTTTCTAGTTGGACTTCAAAGGTAGAGGATCCAAGAGAACTGTCACTATAATGTATTGCTGATTCAACTTCCCAATATTGATATTTTCACTAATTATAGTCGTACGGGTCATTGGTGGGAGAATCTGATGGTTGTTGGTACATATTATCAGCTATAATATAATCACGCATTGTTTTTTCCTTGTCTGATGGGGGATAATAGTCCTTACTCCCGTAATCACGATGACTCCAACATTCACATACTTTTTTCTTAATCCATGGAGTATAATTATTCTCCCGCATATGATCATGTAAGGATTTCTTAACAGATGGAACATTATATTTCAGTCAGTTCTTGATGATGATTTCAGAAAAATTTTGAGACATATGTTGTTTCCTAATATAATCATCTGACAGCCCTTCACAATTTCTCATATTCTCTAAAACTAACTCAGCATACTAACGTTCTCACTCTTATATATACATGGTGAAACCTTAATCCTGAACCTAATCCTAACATAAAACCAAAGAAATTCTTACAACAATAAGAAATCTAAAAATAGAAAGGAGAGAATTAGAAAGAAGTTACCAAATTAGAAGTTTCATCTTGCAAAAAAAAGTTAGTTTTTAAAAACTAATTAGGAAAGTTTCTAATCCAAGGAATAGAAAGATGAGTTAGTTTCTAAAACTAATTAGGAAAGCTTCTAGTCCTTGAAATAGAAAGATAAGTTGGTTTTTGAAAAAAAAAATCCAGAAAAATCCTAACCTAAAAACAAAATAAAAAGTTAGTCTTAATCTTAACCTAATTCTAAAACTAATTAAATTCAGAAAAAACAACCATCAATCTCCGGCAACGGCGCTAAAAACTTGTTCACAACCCCAAGTGTAGGGTCACGATGTAGTAATAATCTCGGTGAGACCGATGTCAAATCCACATAGACTGAACTTATACGTTTTCAAAAATAACTAGAAGTATAACTAGAAAAAGATGTAAATCTAATTATGAAATTGTAAAGACAGTAATTGTGAATAAAGTAATTAGAACTAATAAATTTAAAGGTGGTAACTAGGGTGTCAAGGATTCACTTGTAGCAATTGGTAGGCTACCTTGCATGATTCAATAGATCTAACTGGAATCAGAGTCTTATCTTATCCAGATGAAGAAAGGAGAGACGGTCAGATCACTGAACTTCTCACGAACATAGTCTTAAAAGATAAGAGTTGTGAGTATTGGAAGTGATTTCATCACCAAACCATGACCAAGAGACAATGACAAACAACAAGATATACTAATCCCACAACCAATCATAAGAGAATTGTGAAGATTAAGAAGGATTCCGTCACCCTACCATGTCCAAGGGACAATGGTGAATAATAAGACTTACTAATTTCACAATCTCAATTTAGGAAAAAGAAGATATTTAAAGCAATTATAGATCTATTGTAATTTGAGTCACAACAAACCATTAAACACTAAAAATATTCCTTAATAAAGAATTGAAATCCAAGAGAGTTCACCAAAATATGAATCAAAACAAAGCAACCATTTCAATCACACTATAAGCTTCACCTCTTAGCCGTAGTTAAGAAGTTTAACCAACTATAGACATGATTGAACTAAAGACTCTTAAACAAAGCATCAATTAAGGAAGAAGAAGAAAAACTCTTGGACGGCGACTCCACCCTTTTGATCCACTCCTTAAACCCTAGAAAATGCCTAAGAACATCATAGAGATTCCTATTTATATTTGTGTAGCTCCAACTTTCGCACCAAGTTGGAAGAATTCGAAAACTGCCTCAAATTTACACAGCCTGCGTAGAATTTGCGTAACCTTAGGCTAGTCGAAGCTATGTTTTAGCTAGCCGACTGACACTCAGGCTAGCCGAACCGACACTTAGGCCAGCCGAACTTCTGCAAGTTCCAGAAGATCATGTTGTTAGATTTTCAGCCGAACTTTTTTAGGCTGGCCGAATTCTTAGGCTAGTCAAACCAAAATTCGGGCTAGTTGACCGACACTTCAAATCTTGGATTCTCTTCATTCCTCACTTGGTTTTCTTGGATTTTTGGCACTTGAATTCTTCAATATTAGTCTCCTAAGATCCCTCCTTTGCTTTGGTGATTCTTGTGCATTAAATCCATGCTTTTAGCATCCTTTTCAATTCATGCTCTTAAATTCACCTTGCAACACAAACATGATTACAATAGAACATTAAACATTATTATGTTCATAAAACCAACTAATAAATGGGGGATAATATGCAATATTTAACCTTCAACACATTTAAAGAAGGTGTTTGGTTGAGAAAAATAGTAAATCATCTTGGGCTTCAGCAGGAGGTAGTTCCAGTTAATTGTGACAACGAAAGCGTGATTAATTTGGCAAAGAACTTTGTTTATTATTCACGTACTAAACATATTGATATTTGTTATTATTTTATCCGACAAGTGCTTAAGGAAGGCGGTGTGACTTTAGAGAAGATCCATATAAATGTGAACCCAGCCGACATGCTCACAAAGGTGATTTCTATATAGAAGTTCAAATTCTATGCGACTTCTCTAGACTTGGTGAAGGCTTAATGAAGACAGAGTGTGCATGAGAAGCGATGATGGTGTTATGATGGAAGGCGCTTAAAGAGGGTGATACACAGTGGAGCCATAGAGTATGGAGATTAAATCTATAGTGGAGATTATTATAAGATGTCTTTAATCTTACTAAGATCAATGGTCTGTTGATGACATCGACTACCACTCGATGCCATCGAGAAATTTGAAAAAATTTCAGTTGCTTGCTAGATAATTTTGGAGTTGCTACTTGAGGTCATTAGAGGTGGCTTCGATGTTATTGACTGGTCTTTAATGGCTGTCGATGCCATCAAAGGTCTCATCGACGGAGTGCATGAAACTTTGTAAGTGCGTGATTTATTTCTAATTTCAGTTGTGATAATATATATATATATATATATATATATATATATATATATATATATATATATATCTCGATTATATTTGAAAGTAAGGTATTCCAAGTGAATGTTAAGACGTTCTTAAGGTGTTTCAAAGCAAAGGTAGGGTTTTGAGAATGAATTTTGGGGTTGTTAAGATTGGTAAGTCCATTTATCTCTTGTAATATCGTTTCATAATGGATTGCTTATCACTTTGTGCCATGATTTTTTCATGATGGTTTTTCTACATAAAATTCACGTGTTTTTTGTGTACTTTTGTTTGTGTTTAATTTTGCCTTGTTTGATTGAATTCAGGTTAGCTTTCACATGATCCCCAACACTAGACACATGTGTGCAAGATCTGGTCCACCCATGTGAAGTGGGTGGGAATGCTTAAAATTGAATGACCACCCTAATAGAGCACACATCACATGCGCCCACTAAAAGTTCATGATCCAAATGCTACAATTTTCTTTTCATATTCACAAACGTTGTGTGTGCAATCTAAGCATGTGTGAACCAGATCTGAGCCCCACCCATATGAAGTGGGTGGGAGTGCTTGAAATTGAATGACCGTATTCCACAGGCCACATCACATGCCAACTAAAAGAAGTTCTCAGTCCAAATGCTACAATTGTCAGATAGTCTTTTAATCCAAGCTCATGTCTATCTTTCTAAGTTCATGATTGCTGTGTATGCAATCTAGGCACGTGTGTGAGATCTAGGCTACACCCATGTGAAGTAGGTGGGAATGCTTGAAATTCAATGATCACCCAACGGGCCACATCATATGCCCCACTGAAAGAAGTTCTCAGTCTAAAAACTACAATTTCCAGTAATCTTTTGATCCAAGCTCATGTCTATCGTTTCAGATTTATACAACCACTGCGTGTGCAATTTAGGCGCGTGTGTTCAAGATCTAAGCCATCAGTTAGGCCTGCAGAGGACATGCCCATGCCCAAAATAAAGGCGGGTCCACCATCAGGTGGGCCAAATGCTATTGAGAGAAATAAGGGGTTTAAAAAAGATGATTAATAGACTATGTGGAGTTGTGGTCACAACGGGGACATCAACTTGATTTTCAGGGTTGTGAATGTTCATGGTTGTGATTTCTCACACGTGTGTCAAGTTGGTACGTAAGACACTAATCGTCTCTTCGAGCTATCCAGCAGAAATGACACATCTTTCTCTACTGGAAGACATAGCCCGGCTAAAACACACCCCAAGAGGCCGAACTCAAATGGCTCCAATGTGCTCAACCAATTCGTCCACTGGGTTCATCGGCGTTCATTATATGAGCCAGATCATCTTAGAACGTGAGCCCAAAATTAAGGCTGACTCGAAATTCAAGTGAACTGCACCAAATAGAGAAGTGAGACTCAAATGGATACAACAGGAAGCTAGTTGGGGAAAGGTGATGTTTGTGAGAAATTCACCACGTCTGGCTTGGGCTTAAAAAAAAATTGAGGCGGAATCAAAACTCAAGTGGGTCGCATGATAAGAAAATTGGTAGAAAAATGACTACCGTTGAAACCTCTTTCGATTCACTGTGATGTTTATATGCTGGGTCCAAAACTGCTGTGGGCTCATAAATGTTTCAACGGTGGATGTTCAATCCTCACTGTTTCCTCTCATGCGGCTGACTTGAGTTTTGATCTGCCTTAATTTTGGCCCATGTCGTAACACGATTGGGCGAAATGAATGGACGGGATGGATTTCTCACAAACATCATGGTGGGCCCTACCTAGCTAGCTTCCTATCCTGCGTCTAGAAAGGTGGGGACGGGGGCATCTACCATTGAAATCTTCTCGGAGGACACCCTTTTCTTCCATTAGGCTGATATTTGGTTTTTCCCGTACATATGATTATAACAATGGCACCAAGAAGGTTTCATCCACGGGCATCTTCATCTTTGCTGTTCTGGTGGTGGGACGTGGATTGCATCCTACTCCCTCCCATCTCTAGCCACGAACGGCCAGTTTTGTAGGTAGGCCCACTGTGATGAATCTGTTTATCCACGCCGTCCATTTCTTCTTGCAGATCATTTCAAAGTATGTGCACAAGAATGAGACAGATCCGACGCTCAAGTGCACAACCCATTTCCAGAGTGTTGCACTAAACGAAAAGGGAACCCGGGTGCATCCACATCCACCCCATCGTACGAACTAAGAAAACAGCGAATTGTGGCCGCGGAGGGCCGTCGATATCTCGTGCTTCGTCATCACCGGTGCACGAGGAAGCTCATCCCCAAGGCTCCATAAACCTGGTGAAATCCGTTGCCCACCCCATCTGTACTTTGGAATGTCCGGTAAGAAATAACTTATTTGCCGACAATCCGGTGCTTGAATGGCTTTCGTAGGTCGGGTTGGACCCTATCATAATGCCTAATGAATTGGCTACTCACTCTCACGGTGTTTTAAAATGCCACCCAGGCATTACTGTTGGAAACTTTACAGAATATATCTTTCTGTAAAATATGGAAACTGAAAATTTTAAGTTAATCTAAAATAAGGACAGGCTGAAGCACGTTTGGAACGCTGTCCTTAAAACGTTATTTGTCCCTACTCAAGTGAATTGAGTATGCTGAAAGGTTACAGGCAAATCGCTTCTAAGATATGACGAGCCTGGTGTGGGTCTGCGTTCAGCAAACACGAAGGCCCACCAATGGAACTCTGTTACACAATCTGGCAAAAATAAAGAAAAAAGAAAAATCCCAGAAAAGAGAGAAGATTTTTATGAATTAGACAATTGCATCGGTCTGTTCTTTAGCTACTAGTTCAGTTGAACCATTCTTAGACCACACTACTAGTCTAATCTTCAAGCAATGGTTTCGATAAACCTTGCTGTATTGCTGGAATTTTGGTCTGTAGGAGAGGAGTGGCTTTGGTTCGCATGGGTCTTGCTGGAGTGTGTCGAGATTGTCTGGAAACCCATCCAAGCCCTATTTATATAGGCTATGGTGGCTAGGGGTTATGGTTTAGGGAAATAAATTTCATTGATTATTTTTCTAGCTGTTGGAGAAACTAGCTGTTATTGGCAATTTCTGGCTGTTGTGCATGAGCCATAACAACTGCTGCATTTTTAGTCTTTATATATTCAGAGGGTGCAAAGTGCACCACTAGCGCCTCTACAGCCACACTACCTCACATGCCCACGCCCTCGCACCAAGCCTGAGCCCGTGCTCGATCGCGGGTGCGCACGCAGGTGTTCCAGTGCTTGGCAGTGAAACACACAAGTCCAATTATCCTCAGACTAGGTGGGTAAACATTACAATACTCCACCACTTTCATTTAAACCACAATTTCTTCTCCCCCTTTTCCAATGTGGGACTATTCCTAAAACCCATGAAAAAGGTGTTTTGCAAATACTTTATATATATATATATATATATATATATATATATATATATATATATATATATATATATATAATATTTTTATTATTAAAATATATATTTAAAATCAATATTTTACAACAATTAGTGATGTAGGTGCCATAAAAGTTATTGTACTGGAAAAGAGCATATGTGGACCCGGAGGAAGAGATGGCCTATTTTCACATGCAGGATGGGCAAGCTTTGCCCTAGATTGTTTTTCATTTTTCATTTTTATTTTTTTGTCGCCTTGGAGTATTAGTTGGATTAGTTTAGCATTACGTATGGTTTGGATATGTAATTTGAGTCCCCGATTGAGTGGATCCTACTTTTGATTATTAGATGACTATATGGATTATTGGTTGTTTTGTGGTTGTTACTACTCTAACTCTAAACTAAATACATGTATTAGTCTAGTTCTTCGTGAATGTAGTTGATGCCATTTAAATTATTTTACTAAATCACGCTTCTGCATTAAAAGTAATACCCACAATATCAGGGATCAAGTACATACTTGACCTCTGAATTTCAAGGCGTTACATATAGTATTCAGCATCGTGAAAGAACTAGACATTCAGTTATGCAAATATTCTTGATTATTCCACATCAGGATAGCTTATCGCATATGGCCACATGGACAAGAGAGACTCTCGCTCTGGATCATATATTGGACAAAATATTCGTGTCTCTGGACTCCCATAGTAGAAAGTTACTGGAGTCTTACGTCACTTGGTTGTGACATCAGTAAATAGTTACTTTTGAAAAAGTTTAGCATTCATTGCTAGATAAAGATCTTCTTTAATAGAATTCTATAGTTAATGCTTGAAGAGAGAGACTTATTTTCATGAGACTCTTCTTTTTTACATGGAGTAGTTTTGATAAATCTCAAACATTTAATGCTCCCTTAAATGCAGGTCTAACTCATTTTTAAATTCATCTGCTTCACATGTGGAATGACCGCCATGTGGCATCTCTTAGACCATTTGATCTAGGCTCATTAGATCATGTGTAAACAATGCTCTTGATCCACGAATAGGATTTTGCCCATCATTTAGTGCATAGTGTCAACGTGTGGTGGCATCTTATTGGTCCACATAGGTGTGTCAAAATGGGTATAAACAATGCTCCCCATATTTTTTTTTGCATTTGGAGAATGTGAAGAGACGTTAAATAATAGTTTTTTTTTTTTTTTTGTATTTTTTCTCTTTTCCCACTATTAACGATAATTATACTATTCATAATTGACACTATTCAAAAGTCACTATTCATTTGGGTATTATTCACTCAACCTACAACATTATTCACTAGCCAATTTTACTATTCATCCGGTTGATAACACTATTCACCCGGTTGATGACACTATTCACCCATACACTATTCGTGTAGGCACTATTCATCCGCTAACTATTCACAAGGCACTATTAACCGACCGACACTATTCACCTGTACACTATTAACCTACGCACTATTCACATGAGCAATATTCATCAACCACTATTCACCTAGTTGTTTTCACTATTCATCTCACCGGCGTCACTATATTCATCGGCCTATATTCACAACCCCTTTTTTAGGTGCCAACGACACGAGAACTTGCCCCTGTGTTATTTGACACCTATAGGGTAAAGTTATGGCACCAGAGTCATGAGAGGTTGACCCTCGAGCTAGTTTATGAGGGATCATAATGGTCATATTGTTTGTATGGTCAACCATTGGTTGTTGTTTTTCATTTAATTTGAGAAACTATAATCTGATTTAATCAGCCAAACCTCAATTTTGGCTTAGTCATTCTTCTTAAGACTGTATTCAATGGAGAAACAATATCTTAGACCAATTTTCAGGAAGTAGTCTTCTTTCTGTTGACCTTTCGATGTGCTCCATCACCTTCTTTACAATTTTGAAATTCATTGCATGGAAGTGAAAAAGTCATCTACGAGTGCGCATATGTTGTTTAAGGTGCATGTAATCTCTAGTGAATTGTTGATGGAGGATGATTCAGACTCATGAATTGCAGGTGTTGGGATATGATTGTCTTCTAAAAGAACATTCTTTTGCACTTGCCTTCTTTAATCTTTTGGCTTCTTCCTAAGTTTAGATATTCGAACTATATTGCTGAATTGTTGAACTTCTAGTCGCACATGCATTCCACCAGGTGTGCAAAAATTGTTTTAGCTCGATTCAATCAAACTAGGTCACACGTGTGAACGAGGGCCTAGATTGTGTTTTCGTGAGTGTGAATAAGATGTGTGGGCATGCAAGAGTCTGCCCGAATCAAGTTTTGATTGAATTGTTGGTGTCCCCTTCAACAAGATAGACAGATCGGAGACTTGACACAAGATCCTTAGTCCTCTCGGCTGCCAATATTGTGCTCCATTCAGGTGATTTGTGGAAGGAAAGGAGGCTAATCCTTCTGAATGAGTTTTTTTTTTCTTTGCTACAATAGACGTGAGTCTATAGTCTTAAGGACTTGTTCTTTCAGCATGATCTTCTATCATAGTTTAATAGTAAAAATAATGGAGAAAATATATAAAAGCCAAAAGTGTTCTTTTATTAAAGATTTTTACAATAATAACACTCACGATCGGCTTGATGGACAGTGATCCATTCGTTGCCCAATCGAGATTGAGCTTCATAGCGGGACGATCGTAATGTTTAGGATGGTTGTCTGTTTCTTGCTCAGTCAGAACCGGTCTCCTCAGTGAGATGGTTGGTGAACTGATAGCTTGTTCATGGTCTTGGTCGGAACCAAGCAAGTGGCAAGACGGTCGTGAATCAACCATTCGTTTGTTGTTTGGTGTGGACCAAACTTCATGGCGAGATGGCTGGAGGAATCACCTATCATGTACTTGAAAAGCCCCATAGGTTTGAAACTGAGCGATCTTTCTTGTGATCCAACGGTATGTCGTGGATGAAAGGTGAAGAGATGCTAGGAAATAAAAACTAACGATCCCATGCTATGAACAAAGATAGGGTGGAAATTAAAATAAAAGAAAATGACAAATGTCCATGGTGGATGGATAAAATAAGAGTTATTTGGTTGTATTGGCGTGAGTCCTCAAGTTCTTTTTTTATTGCTGCTTTTATAGGCTTTTAAGAAGTAGAAGTCTTACATAGTCTCCAGCATCGTGAAAGATTTGGATGTTCGGTTGTGCAAATCTCTTTGATTCTTCCATGTTAGGATAACCTATCGCTTATGGCCATGTGTATAAGAGAGACTCTCACTCCGGATCATGCGTTGGTTGGAATCTCCGCATCTCTGGACTCCCATAGTAGAAATTTGTTAGAGTTTTATGTTAGCTGGTTGTGACATCAATTGAGAGTTTCTTTTGGTAAAGCTTAGCTTTTAATGTTAGATAAAGATATTCTTTAATAGGATTTTAGCATTTAATGCTTGAAGAGAGAGAGAGAGAAAGAGAGAGAGAGAGAGAGAGAGAGAGAGAGAGAGAGAGAGAGACTTACTTTAATGAGACTCTTGCTTATTACATAGAGTAGTTTTGACAAATATCTAGCATTTAATGCTCTCTCAAATGCATGTCTAACTCCTCTTTGAAGTCATTTACACCACATGTAGCACAACTATTGTTATGGGTGAAAATGAGATGGTCATAAGTATGAGGTTAGCTCGAACATTTATGCTCGTCGTATGGTCAACCAGCGCTAGTCACGACCAAGGAGTTCCTCAATGGCCAAAATGCAGTAATCCATTGCTAAGGAAAGAGCCTACTCCTTAAGCTTGGCCCCCAGAAGATGAAGTATCTCTGCTTCCATCAGATGCCTTGCTACTCCACGGTCCCATACATTTTCGAGCTGCCACTCAAAACAACTCTTGGTAAAGGCTCTTGAGGTATGACCCAGCACGAGGTAAGGCTCTGAGCTGATATACTCAAAGAACTCCTACCCCTTGCGATAAAGATGAAGAGGATGGTCATCCTAGATTTCATCTCTATCCTCCTAACAAAGGGAGCTCAACCTCGATGCTCAGACACAACACCCAGAGGCAGGTTAATAGGCCAGTAATCTACTCACCAAGCCTAACCACGACACATAAGAGAATCCAATAAAGAAGGTCCGACTTTGGAATTGGAGGATCCGCTGTTGCAACCGGGGTCTCCATCCTTTTCTCTCTGGTCTAAAGAGGACGTCCATATTTCTATATCAACAGTTTGGTGCCTTCTGTGGGAACGAAAATGAAATGCTTTCTCATTACATATGGTGATTCAAAAATGGTGAAGGGAAGAAAGAAAGACCAAGCCACTACTGTTGTGCCCAGTCCTGCACCACCAGTACAGTTTGTAGACCATAGGGACTCGTCTTCCCAACCCCAGGCTGATTCTGCGCCCGCATGCCCGGTGCAGCGATCCCAGAATCGGGGAGGTTGGCTTATCTCTCTTGAGAATCAAGTTGAAGCCTTAACCAGCAACATCGATTAGATAAGACGAATGTTAAAACGACAAATACATCCTCCCAACTAGGGGGTTAAGGAAGTTGTTGCTCGGGTAGCCATGGAAGTTTTTGGACCAACTCAAGCACCAACCAAATCTCAGAGGATCAAACAGATTGGAAAAGCACCGATACGAGCGCCTTCCCACATTTTGGGCACTGCCACGTTGGCTGCCTCCGACTTACGTTAAGAGTTGGAGAAGGAGAGGTGTGAAAAAGCTCCCGAGACCCTGGTCGAGGCAGTAGCTAAAAATGAAGACCCCTAGGAGGCTGAGCTCAATGAGCTACGAGGTTAGATCAGTAACATACAACAAGCCTACCGCATGCACGCTCCAACCTCAATAGAAGCTATGTTAAAGGAAACAGAGCTATCGTTCACCGTCAACATCATTCACGCTTAGCTCCCGCCCAGATTCCGGATGCCGCAAATCACCCCTTACTCCAGGGCTACCGACCCATCCGAGCATTTGGAGTCTTTTAGGGCGTGGATGGAGTTTCATGATGCATCAACTGTAGTGATGTGCTGAGCATTCTCCTTAACTCTGTCAGGGGCAGCTCGAAAATGGTTTCGACAGTTGAAACCACAGTCCATTGGCTCATTCACACAACTTAGTAAGGCCTTCATTACCAACTTCATCAGAGGAAAAGAAAAACTGAAACCAACGACTCACCTCATCACCATCAACCAAAAAGAAGATGAGCTATTGAAGGATCACATCAAACGCTTCAACCTGGAAGCGAAACAAATGGAGGGCTATTCAGATTAAATTGCTCTGGCCGCCATGATGGCCGGCCTGAGGGAGGGGATATTTCTCTTCTCGCTTGACAAGAATCTCTTGACGACATTGGTCGATCTCCTCAACCGAGCCCAAAAATACTTCAATGCTAAGGAAATTTTTAGTTTACGAAATGCTATTTGAAACAGGGGAAGCTTGACTGAGGAGAAACAACCCAAGTGAGAACAAGCATCGGCTCCCAACAATAAGCAAAGAAGAGATGATGATCCGACCAAAGGTCAATGACCGAATAGACAACCTGAGAGCAGGTTCAACTCTTACACTCCCCTCAATGCAACCCCCGAGCAGGTTCTCGTGGAAGTTCAGGACAAATGGCTGCTCAAATGGCCAAACTAGATAAAGACTGATGCTGATAAGCGAGACAAGTGGAAGTACTGCCACTTCTAGCACAACCACGACCACTCCACCAACGATTACTTTGACCTTAAGGAAGAGATCGAGGCCCTCATCATTAATGGGCATTTACGAGAGTATGTCAACCTGAGGGGGAAGCGATCATATCAGAAAAATGAGCAGCCCAACAATGGTAGTAACAATGAAGCTACTGGGGAAATTAACACCATCTTCGATGGGTCTGCGGGAGGAGGAGACTCAAACCGAGCACGCAAAGCTCATGCTTAGAGCATCAGCAAAGGCAACTTAGAACATCCGGTCCACCTCACATCCCAACCTCTGAAGGAGCAAAAGATCATCTTTGGAGAACTGACCTTCACTGAGGAGGATGCCCAAGGCGTCCACCATCCCCATGACGATGCACTAGTAGTGGCCATGACCATAGCTAACTACAAAGTGTTTTGGATTCTATTGGACACCGACAACTTGGCTGACATCCTCTTCATTGACCCCTTCGATAAGATGGGGGTCAGAAGGTCTCAACTCCGACCAATCAAAACTCATATGCTCGGATTCGTAGGAGACAGTAACATCCGAAGGATCTATACCACTCTCGGTCACCACCGTCACCAAGAAGGACATGCAATATCCAAGTCATCCATCACCAGGGTACCACTGTGTAGATTCATTATCCCAGCAAGTAGGTTCGTCCAGTAGTAAGGCAAGCTGCAATTAACTGAACAAACATACAATTTGGGTAAAAAATCAATCAAATTTTACAACCTATCAGAGTTTATTTTTAATATCATAGTTCACCTACTATTATCACTCGACTTGTTTTTGATCATGTGTGGTGTGTGCGGGCATGTCAGAACCGATTATACGGCTCGATTCAAATCGAACAACTTTGACTCCGAAGTGTTAAGATAGGCAGATACGTCGAATGCGATCGTATATGACCTAGAGCTGAGAAGATCGGTCGCCTATTCAGCCACTCGTACAAGATTATTTCAAGGTGATCAGGTGACTTGTTAGAGGGTGGGGTTCCTCCTCCAAAGATGGGTTGCATGTTGCTTTTTATACGAAAGGACTTTTGGTATGCTAGACAATCATAAATAACCGCACAGAAAAAGGAATACTCACAGTTGACCACAGGGAAGGATTACAAGGAGCCTTTTTTAATAAAGAACTATTTGTATTGAAACAAAACTAGTCCAGGGTGAGAGCATAGACCTGAATTGCAACTAAAAATTATCATTACTCTTAAGACAGAGCTAAAGTTACGATAACGAAGGATAGATTGATTGGTTTGTTTGGTTGGCGTGAGACCATTTGCTTTTCTGAACTTTTTACTAATTATATATTTCTTTTACGCTTTCTAGATGCTTCTATCTTTATTTCAACTATTATGGAAGTTGAATTGTTGCCACATTAGGTCTCTCGTGTCCTTTCATTTCTTCTTGACATGTGTAAGATCCGTATCTTGGTCTGTACCTTTCCGTAGACTTCCGCGGTCTTACCGGTCGAATTTCGACAACCTTCGACCCTTAACCGATATCGACGCGTGACCTTGATTCATATGCCGACAACCCGAGTTGACTCAACCCAAGACCACTACCATAGCGACCGCGCCGTCGCTGCGGTTCCAATGCCGCGACTCGCGTGCCGAGGCGATACCCTGGTCAAGAGATGTGGGCCAACATTTGGTGTGAGAAAAATGCCGCGCGTTGCAAAACTCAAGATAATCTCTATGATGTGTCATATCAATCACATCAATCCCATCAATTAATCAATTCATCAATCCATCACATGTCAAGTACATGTCAAGTACACATCACTTTCACCCCTTTTCCCAAGCAACTACAAAAGTCTTCACCTCCCATACCTCTCTTACACAAAAGGCCTCAAAAGTCAAGCTTTTCTTACAAAGTCCATACCCCTCTTACACAAAAAGCCTCAAAAGTCAAGGATTTCTTATACAACCATCACTCACCACATCCATCCATCACTCTCTCTCTCCCTTTACAACTCCTCTCTTTCTCATTTACAAAAATCTCCAAGCAAAAGAAAATCCTATGTATGGAATTCTCCAAACATTCCTAAGCTCCAAGTGGCCCACTTTCCTACCCCACCATCTCCCATCTCAACCCTCCATTCCTCATCTCATCCATTGAAGTTGAAACTAAGGTGCCAAGGAACCCCTAGGAGTAAGAAGATCAGACGGTGGGTGCCTCTATAGGGTAGTTTTTCTTATTTTTATGATGGGCCAAGTGAGGCCCACCGATCCGTGGTGTGGATCTCACTTGGGACCCTAAGTTGTGGCCGATGGACCACTTGGATTATCATGATCGTTCCATGATGGGGCCATTCTCCATGGACCCCATCATGATGTTTATTTTGTAGATTGACAAGGGGTCATCTAGACCTTCTATTTCGATGGAGAAAGGATCTCCAACTTTGATCTTTAATTTGGTGGGCACACATACAATGGGACCCACTTGATGTACGATTAGATGTTTGAAACGGAGGGCCCATAGTGCCGGGGTCCCTCCATCACACGTATCCCACTCTCCTTCTCTCTCTTTCTCTCTCTCCTTTACATAATTTTCTTTGTGTGTTGATGTGGTCGTGTGGCCCACTTGGATGGACCCCCACCATGAAGTAAGTTTTATATCTAAGTCATCTATACATGGGGTCCACCTTATATGGATTGTAACTACACCATCCATCATGTGCTGGCCCACTTGAGCAAGGCCCACCTCAATGCATGGGCTGTGACAAAACGTCCAGCGTCTAGGGACGCTGGACGTCACTGTGCAAACACAAAGGTTAGCTTGTTTCTAAGCTAATGGGGTGGCCCACTTATATAGGCCCCATCTTGATGTATGTTTATAATCCAAGTCGTCCATCCTTTTTCTCAGATTCATTTAGGCGTTAAGCCAAAAGATGAGTCTGATCTGACAAACAAGCGGGACATACCGTAGTAAATAGTGGTATTACCATTAAAATCCATATTAATTCTTCCATTGGTCAAAAATATATCACACATTGGTCTCATTGGGTCGATCAGGGGCCATAGAATCCAATGGTCGGATCAGATTTTTCAGATATGGTCCCCACTTATCAAAAACCATGATGTGAATGATTTTCAAAAAAAAAAAAAAACTCAAAATATGAGGCAGCAGTCCTTGCTGCTGCTGTGTCAGAGCGCACGCAGACAGCGCCTGCGTGCTGGCGGGCGAACGAGCGGCCAGGCCTCACGGCCCAGTTGTGGGCCCCCATCGTGATGCATTTTGATCATCTACACCGTCCACTTGATGGGACCCCTCCTCAGGTGGGTCCCCTCCAAAAATGAGCCACATTTAAAGCTCAGGTGGCCCACACCGTAGGAAACGATGGGATTGGACATATACCATTGAAACCTTTTGCTGGGTCACAGAAGTTTTGGATTCAATATGAAATTTGTTTTTTTACTATTCATCCAGGCCTACGTGACCTTAACAACAGTTTGGATGGTTGGCAAACCTGATGGTGGGCCACACACGTGGATCCCACAATTGATGTATGTGTTTTACTACACCGTCCACAGCCGTGGACGGTGGACTCCCACTATGATACATGTGTCTTACTTGCACCGTCCAGCGGACGGTGGAGCCCACCGTGAAGCATGTGTTTTATTCTCACTGTTCAAAGACAGTGGGACCCACCATGATGCACGTGCTGCATCCCTACTGTCCATCCATTTGGTGACAAGCCCCACCATGATGCATGTGTTGAATCCAACCGTCTATCCACCTTAAAAGCTCATTTCTTGGCATGAGCCATAGAATGAGCCAGATCCATTGTCCAAGTGGACCCCACCTGGGCATGTTTGAGGCCCATCTTAAGGTGTTTGTGGTAGTCCATTGGGGCCCACTTTGATGTGGATCTTAGACCCATGCAATGGGGCCATTTGGTATATTATGAGGCCCATGGGATTGGAACCATTTGATGCATTTTTTATGCCTATGGGTTAGGCCCATTTGGTATATGTAAGGCCTAGGGGTTTAGGCCCACTTTGATATGCATGCAAGGCCTAAGGGTTAAGGCCCATTTGACGTACATATGGGGTTCAATTGGTGTGGCCCATTCGTTACCTATAAGACCCATGAGTTAAGCTCATTTGATGTAATCCAAGGCCCACGGGTTTTGACCCATTGCAATGCACATAAGACCCATTGGTGTGGCCATTTATGTGGCCCATCTGATGAATAAAAGGCCCATAAGATATGACCCATTTGATATATATGTAAGGCCCAATGAGATGAACCTAAGGTCCATTGCAATGTGTAATTCCAATACAGACTAAGTAGCGATGTTTACAAAGATCGTGCCTTGGGAGAAATGTTGGTTTGACGTCCACATTATGAGTGTAATGTTGGTTGGATGTCCACATTACGACTCTCCTTAGAGCCCATTGTTAGGCCCGTACTTATTGTGTATAGGTCGTCCAGGCCCATCTCCATTGTAAGGATAGTTCATCTCATGATAACATGTTTAGTATAGTTTCATGACTCATGATCATACGCATCATATGTATGCTTGATATGAGAAGTGACTGATCATAGCATATGCCTTTGGGCAGATTGTTTATGGGACCCCGATTAGGCGGTGTTGCCCTGCATGAGCGCACGATACGCGCAGAATTTGCTACATGATTGGATAGTGTGACTCATGCATTTCGCATTGTGTGACATGGTTGTTGTACGCCCTAGCTACATCAGGGTCGTAGCCTCTAAAGACCGATCGTGGTTGGCAGGATTGGATACCAGAAATCTTGTTCTACATCAGGTGCTATAGATATCCCTAGGTGAAAGTCCCTAAACCCTTATGGTATCAAGAGGTTGCTCCAACGTCTACATCGAGTGGGTAGATGAGCGTTGAGTGCCGATTACCAGACGGTTACGCTCTCCACTATGTCGTGGTCGGTTGAAAGGGGGTGCGGCCTTATCCACCCGAGTATGGGGGGCAATGCTAGGCTGAGTTTGACCAGCTCGAGGAATGGGTCCTCTATCGACGAGTCGCGCCCGATATTGGCAGACGGATAGTGAGGCCTCTTCCACTTATCTTATTACGCGCGATGTGATGGCAATCTGGTTTAGAGTGTACTAGACCCCGGTGATATCCCATATTTGAGCTGTATTGATGTGTGGACATAGATGAGGATCTGTATGCTTGAGTTGTATTGTACATCGCATGGCCTTGGGGTGGCCGATACCATTCATGTCTTGCATCACATAGCCTTGGTACGGCTCATGATATTATTGATCCATCTGCATATTTCGCATTACTCTGACATTACATGATCATATTACTACCTTACGCACACACTTTCACTACCCTCTAAGCTTTCTATAAGCTTATGCATGACTATTGCGTGCAGGTGACGTTGGTTCGCAGCAGCGCTGAGGTAGGAGCACGTTGCAGATCGTTTTGGAGTTTTTGTTCTTTACCATTGTATTTCCCTTTATGCTCATTATACTTGTAAAGTTTTTGATCATAGTGGAAATATAATGGAGTTCTTGGTTGTTGTTTGTGGGTTATGCCTTTGGTTATGCTTATTACGAATCAAACTGACGTTGAAAATCCTCCTCGTAGCATCCCAGGATCGGAACCTAGCGAATGGGCGCTAGGAGCCGAGAA
Organism: Magnolia kwangsiensis; assembly: GCA_037074715.1. Taxonomy (NCBI): domain Eukaryota; kingdom Viridiplantae; phylum Streptophyta; class Magnoliopsida; order Magnoliales; family Magnoliaceae; genus Magnolia; species Magnolia kwangsiensis. Next base: position 32,622,621 of record CM073576.1, on the reverse strand, counting down.
TGAGGTTCTACGGAAGCTGTCGGCGCTAGATTCGGCAATCGAAAATTTTGTGAGCCCTGTTTCCGAGTTTGGGGCGTGACAACATGTGTCCTTTTGACCGTTCCTCTTCTCTTGACCACTTGTCATCTCTTAGTCTTCTCAGCCATGCCTCGTCATCAGATGACGTGAATCATTTAGCTCAACGCCAACTGTACTTTCATAAAAAGTGCCCTAAATATTTTTGCATGTTATTTCTTTCCTGTATAATGACATGTGTCATTCCCTAATTGGATATTTTAGGATCGGTCAAAAATAGGGTACAAAACCTAATAAAGGGACCATGTTTATCTTTGGGCACTAACATCCATATATGGTGAGGTACACTTGATGGATGGCTTAGATATTTCATTTATTTGATTGGTTGGATATGCGGCCTGTGCATTAGTTAATGAACAAAGGAGTGTTGGTAAAATTTAATTATTATATAATGTAATAGGAAAGTGTAATGATTATAAATATGTGTAAAGATTACATTTACCTTAATGGCGAATCATCAAAGCAATACCTTATTGGTCGGTGATTATTGCATTTGGTTAATTGGTTGGTGTTGAGGGTCAAATATTGCATATTAGACCCCAGTTATTGCCTGGATTTATGAACATTATACTGTCTAACGGTCTGATTTAACTGTGTTTGTGCTCCAAGGTGTAATTACAAGCTTGGACTGAAATAAGGTATTAAAAACATAGTTTTAGCGCTCAAGATTCACCAAGGAAAGGGACGGAACCCAGGGGACCAAGATCAGTGGATTTACAAGCCAGAGACCCGAGAAAATCAAGCCGTTCACATTAAATAGGCTTGAAAAGCATCCAGAATGCAAGATAACAAAGTTCCCACCATCCGTTCAGCTCCAAAATTTATACATGGACTGAATGCCATAAATTAACCGTATATGTGAAAAATCAGCCATTGGATCGCTATGCAAGTGGTCCAACTGTCAAATCAGCCCATAAAACAGTGAATTAGGGGCCACCTGATATCTGGAACTGCCTCAAAATTCTTATCAACGGTCAAAATAATATGAGAAACAGGATGGACGGATTAGATTTCTGAATAACATCATAATGGGGCCCCGTTTGTGTGGCGTGTGCATTGAGCACATGTGTAGCCGCGCCACACCGGACCACATGCCTCATTCAAAGTCGGTTTGATCGACGTCTCCAGCAACAAAAACAGAAATTTCTATTTTTGAACAGCATCCGGAAAAGAGCCGTCTGTTTCTCAGCTGTGGGTCCCACTCACCATATTAATTGATGATTCGAACCGTTCAGTTGTCCTATGGGGTAGCAACAATGCATGCCTAGGTGGCAGAATTGCAAAAGACTACAAAGATGGATTTTCAGCCCATTAAAAGTAAGATGGACGGTCGAAGCAAAAGTTCTGTGGGCCACATCGTATTCGAGCCAAAACACGTCATTCCCGACTGTTTTTCGAGGAGAGTTCAGTAAATGGTGTGGATTTCTCGTTAGATGCTGATCATGGGTCCCACCAGCAGCATAGCGGAAGAAATCCAATTTTCTTTTGTTTACGCAAACAGGGAGTGCGGTTGGGTGCAGTGGGCCACCATCTTAATTCGACAGTCCAATCTGGACCGTCCATTGGAATCCCTTAGGCCCTCTTACTAAGGCCTAGGTGACCAAATTCTAAGAAACAGTGATGATAGGTTTCCAGCCGTTCGAACACAAAATAAACGGCAGCAAGAAAGTAACTATGGGCCACACCAAAATCGATTCAAAACGGGCACTCTTCGACTAAAATTTCATCCTACATCCAGTGGACGGCATGGATTTTGCAAAATAGCAGTGAAAGGGGACCCACCGACTTCAACAGCGGAAAGGTTACGCAGCTCTGTTCCGCGTCTGAGAAAATCAACCGATCTGGGCCATTTTGCAGGCATGGTGAGGAACAGTCCGACCATCCGGACGGTCCAAACTTCGCCCATTGCATGGCCGACGACCCCCAAGACAACTGTCTGGATCAAAATTTGGAAAGGATGCCCAGATTCTGTTATGATGTTTGCCGAATAAGGAGTTGTTTCTAAAAACTCGGTTTGCTGCGTAAAAGTTACGCATGCGCACCTTTGAACCAACCTCCTGTGCAATCGACCGTCATCAGCTTATAAAAAGGACGATAGGGAAGAGAGCAAATCATCCTGGCTTGGGAGGCAGCCACGAGGGAAGAGAGAGGCACTCTTCTTTTATATTTACTTTATTTTTTTTTCTCTTTAAGATGATTAGTCCATCCATGACGGGCTATATCCTCTTAGCTAGGGCTAAGAGGTGAAGCTTGTAGTGAGATGAGAGAGTTTATTTTATGATTTCTGTTTAATTTATGAACTGAATTAATGCTGATGTTAGTTTAATTAATGGAAATATTTTTAGTCTTTAATGGTCTGTTGTGACTGAAATTATAATGGGTCTGCAATGGCTTTGAGCATGTCCTTTCCTCTTTTATGTTTATGGCGCCAGGAAGCCCTGTTGTTCACCATAGTCTCCTGGGCATGGTCGGATGATGGTACCCTTCCTGACTTTCATAGCATGTTGATTGGTTGGTAATTAGTCTAATTCTGTTGTTTGTCATAGTCTCCTGGGCATGGTTTGGTGATAGAATCCACTCTAATTCATACACCTTTCATCTCTTTGAAACTATATCAAGTGAGTTCAGTTAATTTCCATGATTATTAAAGCAGGCGTAAGATCTTCCTAATCTCTACAAGTGGATCCTTAGAATCCCTAGTTTCCCTACTTCTGACTTCTCTTTAGTTTTAATTTAATATTTCACCATTATTCCTTCAAATTCAATCGATTTAGATTTAATCTTAGTTTAGTTTTAGTTCTATTTAATTTCAGATAAACGTACAAATATCAGTCCTTTGGGATTCGACCTCGGTCTTACCGAGTTATTACTGCATCATAACCCTGCACTTGGCGAGTGAACATGTGGTAAATTGTAATGATAACTGTCATGCCCCAAACTCGAAAATCGGGCTCACAAAATTCCTAATCGCCGAATCCAGTGCTGACAGCCTCCATAGTACCCCATTCTCAACTCCTAGCGTCCATACACCAGATTCCGATCCTGGGATCCAATAAGGAGGATTTCCAACGGACTTTTTTCTCATAATAAGCATAACCACAAGTTTACGCAAATCACAAAGACAACATCATCATCACATATTCAATAATATAAATATTTGAATACAATACTGAAAGGGAAATACATATATTGAAAATTAAAGCTATAGAAGTCAGCTGCACACTTCAAGCACGACGCTGCTGCAACCTAACACCACCTGCACGCATCTATCGTGCATAAGCTTATAGAAAGCTTAGAGGGTGGTGAAAGTGTGTGCACAAGATAAGTGCCAAGTATGCAATATCAGAGTAATCAGAGTAAGCAAAAATACTGACAAGATCATGAATCATACGATATCAGAGTAAGCGAAAATATACTGGTAAGTCTATAAGTCATATAATATCAGAATACACAATGCAGATCATAATGAGCCAAATATCATATACTACGAATGCAATGCAATATGCAGATCCTGCCAAGTTCGTCTAAGCCATATAAGTGCGAAAACGAAGCAATATAAAATGTCATATGCCCTGGATGCAATAAGCGATGCGAATGAAATGACTAAGCTGGAGTGAAGTCGGGATGATAATACGAAGTATCACAAGCTATAGGGTCCATCATAAGGGAATTCTATCCAAACCAGTCCTATACATAAATTTGGATAGTTAAATACAGTGTGGTAAACTCTTGATCTCAGGTTAGTCGCATGCCCCAACAGAAATCCTAGCCATTACGAAGGTACACGTAACAAATAGTTACGCACCACCAGCCCGAGCGAAAAGTGAATGAATGAATATGTAACTCCTGCTCAGTAGCCTGCCAGCACAATAGCCTGTCAACCACTAGTAGCTTGCCCAGGCCTCAGCCCTGCCCACATCACATCCGCCCACATCAACGTTCGCCCACGTGCGCTCGTCCACATGTGCAACAGTGATGGGGTGTCATCTATTATGTCAGTCCTTATATCAAATTCGCATATCAGTACGGTTTCACTCTGAGAAATCATCGAAGTCTATTATACTCCACACTGACTACCACCTCCCTAGTGGCAAAACCTAGCGAGTGGAAGAGACCACACTATTCGTCTGCCAGTAGTCTGTCAATACCTACCCGGCTCGTTGATAGCGGACTCATTTGCAAGCTGGTCAAACTCAGCCTAGCTTACAGCCCCTTCACTTGGGCGGATAAGGCCACACCCTCTCCTAACCGACCACGACATAGTGGGAGACACAACCTACTGGTATTCGGTACTCGGGCGCTCATGTTCCACTTAGTCTAGACGTTGGGAATTCTCCTGGCCTCGGAGGTTTAGGGACTTTCATCCACGGACATCTTAAGTGCACAGATGCTCTAACCAAACATTTTCGGTGTCTCATCTAGCCATCTACAACATGCCTGTGAAGGCCACGGCCCTGATGTCGCTAGAGCTTATAATGATCATGTCACAAATATGCGAGATGCTTGAGTCACACCATCCAGTCATGCAACAATCTTGCGCGTACTGCGCGCTCATGTGGATAACTCCTATCAATGAGTCCCATAAATAGTCTGCCCAATAACATATGATATGATCAGTCACTACTCATATCAAGCATACATATGATGCGTATGTGCATGAGTCATGGAATTATACTAAGCATGTTATAAGGTGATGAACTATCCTCACAACGAAGATGAGCTTAGATGACCTACACACAACAAGTATGGGCCTATCCATGGGCCTTAAGGAGAGTTATAATGAGGACGTTTAACCAACATTATTCTTACAATGTGGACATCAAACCATCATTCCTCACAAGGCACGGTCTGCCATAAATACCATTACAAAAAACATGGTGGAATCACCTATTGGAAAGGACCCTATGTACATCTCATTAGGCCTCGACCCATGGGCCTTAGATACATCAAATGGGCTGTCATATGGGCCTCATATATATCAAGGTGGGCCTCAATGGATGGGCTACAAATACATCAAGATGGGCCTCATCACATGGGCCTTATATATATATCAAGGTGGGCCTCAATAACGAGCCTTATACACACCAAGGTGGGCCTCAACAATGGGCCTCATATATATCAAGATGGGCCTCAACGAAAGGCCACAAATACATCAAGATGGGCCTCATGTATACATGAAGATGAGCCTCGACATCAGGCCTTATACACATCGAGGTGGGCCTTAACAATGGGCCTTATAAACTCCCAAAAATGAGTCATATTGAAGGATCATTTGGACCATACCACAATAGAGATAATAATTTTCACTGTTAAATAAATCACAGGGCCCACTATAAAGTTTATTTTCCACCCAATCCAACTATAAGGTTTTACGGATCCGGATTAAGAGGGAGAATCCCATATTGATCCAAAACTTCTATGGCCCTAAAGGGTTTCAATGGTAGACGTTCAAATCCCACTATTTCTTTGCGGTGTGGTCCACCTAATTAAAGGGCTGTACACATCACGGTGTTGCACCGTCATGATGTATTTGAGATCCAATATATTCATAAGTTAACATATAGATAGATGAAGTGAAAACAAAAATATAAGCTTGATCAGCAACTTCTATGGCCCCTAAGAAGTTTGAATGGTGGACGTCATTGTCCACTGATCTTTGCAGTGTAGTCCACCTAATAGGAAGATTTGCCTAATTTTGTCTCAAGCTTTAAGATAAGCTTGCCAAATGGTTGGACAGCTTGGACGTAACACATACATCAAGAGTGGGGGTCCACTGGCTGTCTAGCAGCCCAACAAAATGATTGGACGACATAGATAAAACACATATGTCATGGTTGGGACCCACGGTGTGGGCCATCACGTGCATCACGGTGGGGCCTGCCCGGTAGCGCACAGCGTAGCAGCGGGGCCAGGCATAGATAAAACACATACCGCATGGTTGTACCCACCATCCAATGGTATGGACGGTGTGGGTAAAACACATACACCATAGTGGGTCCCACGTGGGGCCCACTATAACGTTTATCTACCATCCAATCCGTTAATAAGGTCACACGGACCTGAACAAAGGGAAAATTTGAATTTCATAATGATCTAAAACTTCTATGACAACCCAAAAGGGTTTCAATGATAGACGTTCAATCTTACTGTTTCCTGTGACGTGGGCCACCTGAGTTATGTATACGGCTGATTTTGGGGTGGCCCACAATTAGAAGGGGGGCCCATCAAATGCACGGTACTGATGTTCTACACACATCACGGTGGGGCCCATGGTTGGGACCCCGGCTTCCAGCGCCAAGGATGTTGCTGGGCGTCCTTGCTTGTCAGTAGCAGTAGCGTTTGCTTTCGTTGCTTAATTTTTTATTTTAAAAAATATATTTTTAAGGTTTTTTATAGGTGGGGCCCGCATCACTAGAATCCATCTCGTCCACTAGCTCCCATGGCTCAAGATAAGCCAAACAAGCTCAATATTGAGCATGTTTCGGTGTATAGAAAGATTAGAGTGAATTTTTAACGGTGATAACCACTGGTTTCTATGTTATGGCCCGATAGGAAATTTGATTGGCTTCATTTTTCAGCTCAACGCTTAAAATGAGCTGAGGAATGGAATGGACAGCGTGAATTAGATCAATGCATCAAGGTGGGGCCTGTATGAGTGGCCCTTCCCAAAAGCTTTGAACTAAAGCTAATATATATATATATATATATATATATATATATATATATATATATATTACTATTGCTGCCAGTACACCCACCGCATACTCAAGCTACACTAAACACGTCCAGCGTCCCTGGAAGCTAGACGGTTTGAATGCTTTTCAAGGTGGGTCCCACAGGGACGTGGCCTCGGCTGGTTTGACTAAATCTGATATTTGTGTTTTCCTATTGTCTAAAGGGTAGGGCCCACATGGCTTGGACTGCCATGGGGTCCATTTGATGGACGGTTTGGACACCACATACACTCACTAAATGGGCCATGAACTAAAGGAAGGAGAGAGAGAGAGAGAGAGAGAGAGAGAGAGAGAGAGAGAGAGAGAGACGTGATGATGGAGGGCTCCGCCACTATGAGCCCTCTCTTGCATTCAATCATACATCAAATGGGTCCTAATACATATGGGCCTACCAAATTAAAGGTCAACGGTGGAGATTCCTTCTCCACAAAAATTGAAGGTCTAGATGACCTCTATTCATACAAAGAAAATAAATATTATGATGGGGCCCATGGAGAATGGTCCTATCATGGAATGATCATGAGAATCAAGGGGGACATTGGCCACACCTAGGGTCCAAAGTAAGATCCATACCATCAATCGGTAGACCTCACTTAGTCCATCAAAAATGAAAATCTTGCCTATAAAGCACCCACCGTTTAATCTTCTTGGTTCGATGGAACGCCGATCTCCTAGTGCTTCACTTTGATGGAAAGGATGAGAAATGAAAGGCTACGATGATAGATCTTGGGGTGAAAAGTAGGCCACACAACACACACTGTTCTCTCATGGAATAGCTTGGACGTCCACCACTTGTTGCTTGGAATTTTTATGTTTAAGAAATAGAGAGAGGAGGGTTTGTAAGGGAGAGGTGATGGATGTGAGGTGAGTGATGGATGAGGTAAGAGACTTGTTAACTTTTGGAGTAGATTGCTTGACTTGTGAAAAAAGAATATATGGGTTGCTCTTGTACTTGACATGAGGTGATTGATTGATTGATTAATTAATTGATGAGACATGATGTAGAGATTCTCTTGGGATTGTAAACGCCCTGTGTTTTCCTCCAATTGAATGCGGTCTACATCTCCTTGCTAGGGTATTGTATCGGTATGCAAGACGCGGTGTTGGAACCACGGCGACGGTACGGTCGCAATGATACAAGTCTCAGATTGAGCTATTTCAAATCTATGAGATACAACTTAAGGTCGTACATAAACGTTGATTATAGGTCGCAGGTTGTCGAAATTTGACGGAAAGGATCGTAGGAGTCACGGAATAGTACGGACTAGGATACGGGTCTTACAGGTCTCCTCTCCTAATAAAAATTTCATCCTCAAAATTTAAACTACAACACAACTAATACAGATCTCATTAAGGGAAGAAAATCCTTATCTAAACACAACATGCCAACATAATCAAACATGTAAGAGATAGGGACAATGCCTACGAATCTCACTCCCTGCTCCCAAAATGCCTCGTCAACACTACGATGATCCAACTGGACCTCGAATCCTGAATTAGAAACGATTGAAACTAGAATACTATACAACCTCACAATCTCAACAGTAGGGAGCTATATCCGAAAATCTCTAGGTTGTTTGAACTCGGAGATCTAACCATTCTAAGTTCTCAAGAATCATATATTGAAGGGTAGCTATCAGCAGATATGTGATGTTATCTTCAAGTATTCTCAAGTTATCCTCTGAAACCAACTTCTGTCACCCTCCAAACTCGAAAATCGGGCTCACAAAATTTTCAATCATCGAATCCGGTGCTGACAGCCTCCATAGTACCCCTTTCTTGGCTTTTAACGTCCATTCGCCAGATTCCGATCCTAGGATCCTACAAGGAGGATTTTCAATGTACTTTTGTCTCATAATAAGCATAACCACAAGTTTACCCAAATCACAAAGGCAACATCATCATCACATATCTACTATTATAAACATTTGAATACAATGCTGAAAGGAAAATACATATATCAAAAATTAAAGCTCTAAAAGTCAGCTGCACGCTCCAAGCTCGACGCTGCTGCAACCTAACGCCACCTGCACATATCTATCGTGCATAAGCTTATAGAAAGGTTAGAGGGTGGTGAAAGTGTGTGCACAAGATAAGTGTCAAGTATGCAATATCAGAGTAATCAAAGCAAGTGAAAATACTGACAAGAGCATGAATCATACGATATCAGAGTAAGTGAAAATATACTGGTAAGTCCATGAGTCATATAATATCAGAGTACGCAATACAGATCATAATGAGCCAAACATCATATACTATAGATGCAATGCAATATGCAGATCCTGCCAAGTCCGTCTAAGCCATATAAGTGCAAAAACATAGCAATCTAAAATGTCATATCCCATGATGCAATATGTAATGCGAATGCAATGACCAAGCTGGAGTGAAGTTGGGATGATAGTATGAAGTATCGCAAGCTATGGGATCCATCAAAAGGGAATTCTATCCAAACCAGTCTCATACCTAAATTCGGATAGTTAAACATAATGTGGTAAACTCCTGATCTCAGGTTAGTCATGCGCCCCAACCGAAATCCTGGCCATTACGAAGGTACACGTAACAAATAGTTACGCACCACTAGCATAAGTGAAAAGTGAATGGATGAATGAATGAATATGCAACTCCTACTCAGTAGCCTGCCAGCATAGTAGCCTGTCAACCACTGGTAGCTCCCCTAGGCCTCAGCCTCTCCCACATCACACCCGCCCACATCAGCGTTCGCCCACGTGCGCCCGCTTACATGTGCAATGGTGACGAAGTGTCATAGTATCATGTCAGTCCTCATATCAAGTCCAAATATCAGTACGGTTCCTCTCTAAGGAATCACCGGGGTCTATTATACTCCACATTGACTGCTGCCTCCATAGCTACACAGCCTAGTGAGTGGAAGAGACCACACTATCTGCTCTCCAATAGTCTTTCAATACCTACCCAGCTCGTCGAAAGTAGATTCATTTGCGGCTAGTTAAACTCAGTCTAGCTTACAGGCCCCCCCTATGGGTCCTTGCTCTTACCCGGGTGGTAGACTTCTTGGAGTTTCAACACCGGGTCAAGGGTTCGAGTACCCATGGTGGTGAAATCCCACGGTGTGTGTGTGTGGCGTGAGTGTGTGGGGGTGTGTGTGCATGTGTATTAAAAAAAAGAAGCTTACAGGCCATTCACTCGGGCGGATAAGGCCACACTCCCTCCCAACCGATCAGGACACAGTGAGAGGCGCGGCCTACTAGTATTCGACACTCAGGCACTCATGTTCCACTCGGTCTAGACGTTGGGGCGTCTCTTGGCCTCGGAGCTCTAGGGACTTTCACCCATGGACATCCTAAGTGCCTAGATGCTCAAACTAAATATTTTTGGTGTCTCATCTAGCCATCCATGACATGCCTATGGAGGCCACAACCCTGATGTCGCTAGTGCATACAATGATCATGTCACACATATACGAGATGCATGAGTCACACCGTCCAGTCATGTAGCAATCCTGCGCGTACCGCCTGCTTATGTGGATAATTCCTATCAGTGAGTCCCATAAATAGTCTGCCCAATAGCATATGATATGATCAGTCACTACTCATATCAAGCATACATATGATGCGTATAGGCATGAGTCATAGAATTATACTAAGCATGTCATGAGGTGATGAATTTTCCTCACAATGAAGATGGCCTGAGATGACCTACACACAAAAACTATGGGCCTATCCATGGGTCCTAAGGAGAGTTATAATGCGGACATTTAACCAACATTATTCTTACAATGTAGACGTCAAACCATCATTGCTCCCAAGGCATGGTCCGCCATAAATACCATTACACAAAACATGGTGGAATTACCTATTGCAAAGGACCCTATGTACATCTCATTAGGCCTCGACCCAAGGGCCTTAGATACATCAAATGGGCCGTATCATATGGGCCTCATATATTTTAAGGTAGGCCTCAACGGACGGGCCACAAATACATCAAGATGGGCCTCATCACATGGGCCTTTATATATATATATATATATATATATATATATATATATATATATATATATATATATATATATATATATATATATATATATATATATATATATATATCAAGGTGGGCCTCAACAATGGGCCTTATACACACCAAGGTGGGCCTTAATAATGGGCCTCTTATATATCAAGGTGGACCTCAACGGAAGGCCACAAATACATCAAGATGGGCCTCGACAACAGGTCTTATACACATCAAGGTGGGCCTTAACAACGGGCCTAATAAACTCCCAAAAATGAGTCATATTGAAGGATCATTTGGACCATACCACAATAGAGATAATAATTTTCACTGTTAAATAAATCACGGGGCCCACTATAAAGTTTATTTTTCACCCAATCCAACCATAAGGTTTTAAAGACCCGGATTAAGAGGGAAAATCCCATATTGATCCAAAACTTCCATGGCCCCAAAGGGGTTTAATTGTAGACGTTCAAATCCCACTATTTCTTTGCGGTGTGGTCCACCTGATCAAGGGGTTGGACACATCATGGTGTGGCTCGCCATGATGTATTTGAGATCCAACCTATTTATAAGTTAACATACAAATAGATGAAGTGAAAATAAAAATATAAGCTTGATCAGCAACGTCTGTGGCCCCTAAGAAATTTGAATGGTGGATGTCACTGTCCACTGATATTTGCAGTGTAGTCCACCTAATAGGCAGATTTGCCTCATTTTGTCTCAAGCCTTAAGACAAGATTACCAAATGGTTGGACGGTTTGAACGTAACACATACATCAAGAGTGGGGGTCCATTAGCCGTCCAGCTGCCCAACAAAATGGTTGGATGACATGGATAAAACACATACGTCATGGCTAGGACCCACCGTGTGGGCCATCACATGCATCACGGTGGGGCCTGCCCGGCAGCGCACAACGCAGCAGCGGGGCCAGGCATAGATAAAACACATATCGCATGGTGGTTCCCATCATCTAATGGTATGGATGGTGTGGGTAAAACACATACACAATAATGGGTCCCACGTGGGGCACACCATAACGTTTATTTACCATCCAATCCGTTAATAAGGTCACACGGACCTGAATAAAGTGGAAAAATAAATTTCATAATGATCTAAAACTTCCGTGACAACCCAAAAGGGTTTCAATGATAAACGTTCAATCTCACTGTTTCCTGTGACGTGGGCCACCTGAGTTATGTATACGGCTGATTTTGGGGTGGCCCACAGTTAGAAGGGGGGCCCACCAAATGCACGGTACTGATGTTCCACACACATCATGGTGGGGCCCAAGGTTGGGACCCCTGTTTCTAGTGCTTAGGACGCTGCTAGGTGTTATTACTTGTCAGCAGCAGCAGCGTCTGCTACTGTTGCTTAATTTTTTATTTTTTAAAAAAAAATGTATTTTTAAGGTTTTTCGTAGGTGGGGCCCGCATCACTAGAATCCACTTCGTCCACTAGCTCATATGGCTCAAGACAAGCCAAATAAGCTCAATATTGAGCATGTTTCGATGTGTAGAAAGATCAGAGTGAATTTTTAACGATGACCAACACTGTTTTCTATACTATGGCTCGCCAGGAAATCGGATTGGCTTCATTTTTCGGCTCAACACCTGAAATGAGCTGAAGAATGGAATGGACGGCATGGATTAGATCAATGCATCACAGTGGGGCCTGTATGAGTGGCCCTTCCCAAAAGCTTTAAACCAAAGCTAATATATATATATATATATATATATATATATATATATATATATATATATATATATATATATATATATATATATATATATATATATATATATATATATATATATATATTACTGTTGCTGTCAATAAGCCCACTGCCTACTCACACTACACTAAACACGTCCAGCATCCTTGGACACTAGAGGGTTTGAATGCCCTTCAAGGTGGGTCCCACAGGGACGTGGCCCCAGTTGGTTTGGCTAAATCTGATATTTGTGTTTTTCCATTATCCAAAGGGTAGGGCCCACATGGATTGGATGGCTATAGAGTCCATTTGATGGATGGTTTGGACACCACATACACTCATTAAATGAGCCACAAAATAAAGGAAGGAGAGAGAGAGAGAGAGAGAGAGAGAGAGAGAGAGAGAGAGAGGGAGAGACGTAATGATGGAGGGCTCCGCCACTATGAGTCCTCTCTTGCATTTAATCATACATCAAGTGAGTCCCAATACATGTGGGCCCACCAAATCAAAGATCAACGGTGAAGATTCCTTCTTCACAAAAATTGAAGGTTTAGATGACTTCTATTCATGCAAGAAAAATAAACATCATGATGGGGTCCATGGAGAATGGCCCCATCATGGGATGATCATGAGAATCAAGGTGGGTCATCGGCCACACCTAGGGTCCAAAGTAAGATTCATACCATCAATCGGTAGACCTCACTTGGCCCTTCATGAAAACATAAAAATGTAGCCTATAAACTACCCACTGTTTGATCTTCTTGGTTTGGTGGAACGCCGATCTCCTAGTGCTTCACTTTGATTGAGAGGATGAGAAATGAAGGGCTATGATGATAGATCTTGGGGTGGAAAGTGGGCCACACAACACTCACTTTTCTCTCATGGAATAACTTCGACGTCCACCACTTGTTGCTTGAAATTTTTATATTTGAGAAAGTGAGAGAGAAAAGGGGTTGTAAGGGAGAGGTGATTGATGTGAGATGAGTGATGGATGAGGTGAGAGACTTATTGACTTTTGGGGTAGATTGCTTGAGTTGTAGAAAAAGAAAGTATAGGTTGTTCTTGTACTTGACATGACGTGATTGATTGATTGATGAGACATGATATAGAGATTCCCTTGGGATTGCAAATGCGCAGTGTTTTCTTCGAACTGAACACTGGTCCACATCTCCCTGTCAGGGTATAGGACCGGTATGCAAGACGCGGAGTTGGAACCACGGCGACGGAACAGTCGCAATGATACAAGTCTTAGATTGAGCCGACTCAAAAATACAGGATACGACTTAGGGGTCATGCGCAAACATCGATTATACGGCACAGGTTACTGGAATTCGACGGGAAGGATCGTGGGAGTCAACGGAACAGTACGGGCTAGGATACGGGTCTTACAATAACACTTTACTAATACCTGGAGTTGTACATGAGTTGAGTTTGATACAGCTCAGCTAGTCTCAACTAGTAGTTAACCCCAGCTTGAACTCGGCTCAGCTTAGTCCTCGAGCTTGTCTGGCTAGCTCGGATCCGTTCGATCAGCAGCTCGAGACGAATTCGAGCTTGGGCGACATTTTCTCAAACACATAGAACACATCTCACAAAATGCAAAACAGTAACGACACTTTACAGGTATTTCATCAAACACTCGGTGAACAAAATCAAAATTTAGATATGAGGACAATCACACTTCGTTGAGTCATTTCATCAAACACTCGGTGATCAACATCAATATCAAAATAACTGAGTCATCGAGCTGATTCGATCCGAGTCAATTCGAGTTGAGGTTTGATCTTATTCAAGTCGAGCTCATGGAAGCTCGAACTCGCATCAAAATTTTTTCGAGTTCCAAAAACCAACTCAACTCGGTCTAAATCCAATTTTGAGCCGAGGCAAGTCAATCTTTTCTGAGTCGAGTCAAGCGAGTTGACCAAGCTAACTCAACTTGTGTACAACTCTACTAATACCTTATTGTCGAATCATCAAAATAATATACTGATGACCCTGATTAGATTTGAAATTTTTATAGTAATGCATCTGAAAAGTGTAATGATTATAAATTTCTCAGTCTACCCATCTTTTAAAAACATTTACATTTGAATATTAATGATTCTCTTATTAGGTTTTGTAATAATAAAATTGCAATGATGATATTTTTTAATATTGTTGTGATAATCCACGATCCAAATAAGCCTACATGCATGTTTGTTATGCGGGCTTAAGAGTGATTAAGTGGGATGGAATAGCATTTGATTTCATGCAAATTTCTTTAAACGTTAGGAGACATACGAAGGAATGGGATTAGGTGAAATGGATTTGAATTTGGTCCTATGTGAGATTTCTATATCTGTGGGGCTCACATTGATGCATGTGTTTTATCCATGCGGGCCATTCATGTGCATCCTTTACAATGACATTTGATTTCATTTGATTTGTATACGTGTGCAAGTGACTGACATCAATTATGAATCTGGTTCATTGTTTACAAATCCATGATCCACCAAATAGGGTTTTGCTTAATAAAATAGTTTTGCATAAGGCAGAATCTAATTCCAAATATAGGGATTAGATGGTCAAAATGCCATGATATTTTCCGACATGTAATCATCGTGCAATCATGGTGTTAATCCCATTTAATGCAATTCCATACTATTTAATCCCGTGGGCCAAACAATCCCTACAAGGTATGGCAGGTTTAAAGCCTGTGCAAGGGGTGTGTGTGTGTGTGTGTGTATATATATATATATATATATACACACACACACACAAACACGCTGAAAAAAGGAATAAAGATCGAAAAGAGAGAGATGAAAAGAAAATAGACACGGGTTTGGTACAAAATGCAGGTTCTCATTTAATGGAGAGGAGAGATGAAAATAGTGGCCAACTTTAACCATTTTCTTGTGGTCCAATTAAGTCTCAACTCTCTTAACTTTTGGATGTTCTAGCATTAGTTGGCACAACAAACAAATGTAAAAAGTAAATGTAATATTATCATTAGAATATGTGTTACAGGGCTTTTTGTCATCTTTCATTCTCTTTAATTAAATGCTTTTGCAGGCTTTTGTACATTAAAACTGAGAAAAAAAAGAAAAGAAAAAAGAGTCCAATCTCAGCTATCCGTTAGTGGTGATATTTTAATGTCAAGCAACTCATTTTTATGATTAATTTACCCTTGGGCAATGTTATATAATTTAAGGGTCAAAAAATATTTAAGTAGAAGCAGAAATAGATAGAGACGATCGATGTGCCAATGGCCACTGTATGCGCACTACACTAGAGTGTAGTGGTCAGGTTGGAGTGAGCACTAACTCAGGATACGAACCTTTGTGGCTAAGATCTAGACCAGACCCACGTCCCAGAGATCTGAACGTCATCAATTAGGCCTTTCCCTCAATACATACACCGTTTCTTTGGTGTATATGATGTACGGGATTAGGCCTTTTTAATGTTTGGCAGTCCTTCATCCACGCCCTCCCCACATTGTACACTCCAAACACCATGCAGTTGCGCTTTACCGACCCTTCTCCCCCCTAATAAAATGTCAATCCCCACACGCCACTCACGTTCCAACTTGCTAATCGAATGCACAATCTGGCCGTTCGTCACGTGGGAGAGGTGGGGCCCACTGTTTGATCTGAAATTCAGGCCAGTCTGCTCTCAGCTGGCCCCACTCATGTACATCGAATATGGACCGTCTGCCATCTTCCAGGCCTAGCCTTTTTTTAGTGAGGGTAGGTTAACTTTGGGCCCCACGTGTTGAACGGACTGGATTCGTAGGTACGTGCCACGTGTGCTGTGGACCACACTTTCAATGAATGGACTGATCTGATGCAAATCAGTGGAGCACTTGTAATTCCCTGCTATGGCCATAAAGCTAATTCGTCATTCTCATCTTGATTGTCCGTATGTTTAAAGGCAGGAGTGGCCCCCACTTTGCCAAAGACAGACGTACAACCTTTTTCAGAGAGATTGAGAAATATCCCGTCCAAACACCTTAATTTCATTTAAAATGTCCGCAGTACCCTTTTACAGTTTCGAGATAACACGAGCACTCGCACTTTCGAGTCTCTTCAGCTTGGAATGGGATTGCATGGTGTGCCGCACACCACCGACCTTAGTGGTGTGTTTCCATCATCAAGTTACGTGGGACCCACTGTGATGTATGTGTGATATCCACACCGTCCATTTATTTTATGAGTTTATTTTAAGATATTATTGATAAATCCATCTATTTTATGAGTTTATTTTAAGACACCGTCGGTGGATCCAAAGCTCAAGTGGACTGCACCATATAAAGTGGTGGGGATTAAACACTTACAATGGTGGCCACAAAAGTTTTGGATGAAGTTGATATTTGTGCTTTCCTTTCATTTTTTCATTTAGGTGTGTGATCTTATGAATAGGTTCGAACCCTGGGAAAGTTTCAATGGTAGATGTTATTGTCCCACTACTTTCTACGGCATGATCCACTTATTCATTGGATCTGCCTCTTTTTTGGGCCATTGAACTAAAATGATCTTGCAACATGGATGGACGGTATGGATATCATAAATACATCATTGGGGGGCCCACAGAACTTGGTGACGTCAACACATCACCTAGGTCGGTGGTGTGTAGCAAACCAAGGGATCCTGGATCCGCTTCCATTGAACCTGCCTTGGTCTGTCTACGGGCCGGGCCTGGGTAGGTCGGCCGCGATTTTGAACTGTTTCGGGCCACGCGTTTTCAAATTTTTTATTTTGTCGCGCTCGGCCCATTGTGACGCCGCACCTGTCCTCACGAAACAAGGTTTGTTACAATACATCGCGATGTATTTCAATGTAATACATCAGTAACTTAGTCATTGGAAAGAGTACTCTTCAATGATCCAAACCGTCTAAATGATAGTTCTTAATATCCATATGTAATTTAAAAAAATTAATAACTCCTTTTGATTAATTGTATATCACGAAGACCGTCCATATTTATATGTATAGGATCAAATGATCGAAATATTAAAATGTTCCAACTTCGAATCTTCTGTTTTTTTCATATCCACAGACGAAGGTGAAACCCATCGTATGAACGGTTTAGATCCTTTAAATATGACCACAGATTCAAAGGATAAAGACTTGACGTACGCTGTAGCTAGACGTAGGGATGTGTCCCAGCAAACATCCTCTTGAAAATGCATGCTATCGCATGAAAACCGTGTAAACTTAGAAAGAGAAATGTTTCGATGCTCTGGCGTGGGTGATTGTTCATACTCTCGCATTAAAATTTTACACGTGGCAGTTTAACTAAATAAAGTTAGACTGTCCAAAAATGTGCTCTACTTTAGGGTAAAAACCAACAACCGCCCTGAAATGCTGGATTGGCTGGTCGGTTGGTGGACATAGAAAGGACGGTTGGGAACAAAATTAGTCAGTGGTCGGAATTCAAAACATAAGTATCTACTAATCAGCGGTCAGGATCATCGAATCAATCAGATTTTAGTTGATGCTGAGATCATCAAATCCCTTGTGTCGATGGCCGTAAAGTTTGACAATTGATTGGAAGATTATTGAAGATTCCAATTCGACGGTCAAGAAAGAGTGCAACCAGCAGTCGACATCGAATGGCAAAAGAACATCCAATCAGTGGCTAGATCATCTGGCACGTATGTGGCACGTGTGATTGTGTCCCGCAGTTTGGACGTTTAATCTGAGTTAGATGTGCAGTGTACCAACCATCAGATTTTTCCCAGTGGATCAAGTTCCCAAGAGAAAAATAACCAACGGAAGCGCATCCATCTGGAGGCAAATATCATGGATGGACCATGGTTCAAAAATAACACGCTGAAAAGATGATCCTTACCATCTATTAATTGCTGGAACTCAAACGGACGGCTAGAAAGAAAACTCGACTATACGACGACCTATATTCAAAGGAAAAGTTCATGGTCAGAAAATCCGTGGCCCATCCACTACTTTGCAAATAGTAGATCAAGGGTTCTGATCATCTTACTGTCACTGCATATGGGACCCATCCAGCAACACAAGGTGGATAGGCACTACACGTACAAATGTAAACTCCCATATAGGGTCCTTACTCTTGCTCGGCGGTAGACTCTCACGGGTTTAAACACCGGGTCAAGGGTTCGAATATGGTGAAATTCCACTAAGGCGTGAGTGTATGGGGGTGTGTGTGCGTGCGTTAATTAAAAAATAAATAAATAAAATTTTAAAAAAAAAAAAGAAAAAAAGAAAAGTAAACTCCCATATAGGTGTGCTGTTTGTATGGATACGTGCTTGCAGAGAAATATTCCAGTGGCCTAGCTGTATAAAAACCCTACCAGGGCTAGCTGTGTAAAAACCCTACCATGCACCTACTTGCATTTTGACTTGTACTGGCATCTGCATCAACCATCTTAACCGTTTGATAGGTTAGGATAACTCTTCTTCTACTATCATGAGAAAATTACACTAATCAGACGGTTGTAAACATCCTTTAACTAGACCTACCTCATTTGTACCATTTCGTCCATTCGTTCTTTCATGCCACCGACGGATGGTTTGGATAATCCAATCTTTACGATCTTTCAAGGTGATCTATGAAGAGTGGGCCATACTTAATTAACGGTCCAGATAGGTGTTGTGGATGCTAACTAGCCTTAATGGAACTAAGTGCATGGAAAGGTTTCCACAGCCTACTAGATAATTTCTCCAACTCACATATCATTTATTTAATTTACAAAGCTCACCAACATAGGGTAAAATACGTTTGAATTAGGAGGAATGCCAAAATCAAGTGATTCAAAAAGAAAATAAGAACTTTGATGAAAAAAACTTAAAAACTCACCTTTGAGTGTAAGAAACATTTTCCTTTGTTTGTTGGGTGCATAAGAAAAAGGGTTTGAATGGGGTTACGTGACATGGCACATATCACAACCTCAAAAAAAACCATATTAAAATGTTCAATCGACATTGTCGGTTACTAATATAGCGAGTGATTGAAGGAACCATAGTCGTGTAACTCACCAAACACACAAGTTCATGTAGGAAGAGTGGAGGAGATTCATCCACCCCACCTATGATAGTCTACAAAGGCTTCTACGCCCGTATGCAGGAGAGTGTCATGGTGAAGGAAGCTCTTCTCAAACGAAGAGTTTGTGGGGACTACAATTAGACTTACCCAAGTGGGGCATCTGTAAAAAAAATGTGTATGCATGATGGATGATCCAACATGCGGTCGCACCTTTGCATGCTGCACATGGTTTCTAATTCTAACAAGTGAGGCTCATGGTTTGGTAATCTAGACCATTGATCTGTTTTATATTATCATGGATTGATTAAAAAAAATAAAAAAAAAATCATTCAATCGAAAAATCTGAAATGCATGAACAACAGCTTACATATTAATGGTTAAAGAATAAAAAGATAACAATGATCCAAGCCAAAGTTAATCAATGCTAGCTTAGTATATTTTTGGGACATGGTCCATTCATCAATACCTAGATTATTGATCCATGGGCCCCACCCATTAGAATTGAAAACTGGGGTATACTGTACATGCAAAGATGCCGCAGCACAAGGCATATAGTATAACTCCCCAAACATCACCAATGTCATCTATTAAAAATATAAGTCAACCATGAAGAGAACCTAGTCTGTTATATAAGAATATAAACATGCGGTGCCCAATGCACCATGCATTGGATGAAGCCCAAGTAACCCTAGGAATTATAGATAATGCTGCTAGAATCCCGGGCCAAAAGTACAAAAACTATCAAGGGATTTGTTGCTAGAAATACAGACAACCAAGAAAATCTATATATGCATCCTAATGCATTGTTACTGTTATTTTAATGCCATTCTCTTTCTATTGGATTGTGCAAACATAAAGATCATTTCTATTTTGTTGCTCTAAACAAGCATGTTCTCTATCAATGAATGTAGGCATGTACTTCGTCGTAAGTGCCCATGCGAGCTGGTGCTTACCTGGGGGAGCTCGAAACAAGGTAGATGGAAGGTTCTATCACATGGACCACATCACCGTTGATTGGGTTTATTTCAAACTTGTTAATTTAGTTTGATCATGGGAGGAGAATAAAAAATGATAGTTATGAGTGGGTTGATTTGAGTCCCGACAAATGGTATTAGCATTTGATCGAGGTGTGTTTTGAACTATGAGCTAAAATTTCTATGGTCAAATTTGGACATGAGGAATCCATAGAAAAATAATTAATTTTTTACTTTAATTTAATATTTGTAACTTTTATTTGTACATGAAACTATGGATTCATTGGACTTTTTCAACATAAGCACAAAGCAGAAGGTGACAATTGTCCAATAAAAAATAAAAATTTCATTTGCTCTTTAAATAAACTGCTTTTCTTGAAATTAACTAGTGAATAATGCTGAAATTATTCATTATAATTATCCATATCCATAAAAGTAAATTAGAGTTGGAAGATAGGTTTGGAAAAAGATTTCAACAACTGACTCGGAGTGCCTACAGTTCAAAAGCTTCATATCATGAGTTTTAATATCATGTTAAACTACAAAGACTATATTGTGAAAATCAGTAACTCATATTATTTCTCTAATAACAATGCAATATATAAGGGTGATGGAAAATCAATAAGGGCTCTAGCAAGATATTCATAGATGTCCATCTAAATAAATATTTTTTTTAAAAAAAACTAATCTAATTAAATTATCTAATTTATTCTTATATACTCTAACACTTTGTATGTAAATAATTAAAAGTATTCTAGTATGAAATTAGGTGGTGACTTGGACTACACTCAAGTGTTCAACTAGACTAAAATTGCCATTCATTTTAAATATTTAGGGTGTTAATGATTAAAATTAGGGTTGTTAATGGACTAAGTGCTAACTTGGAAAAATAAATTTAATTTTAAGTAGGCCTAGCCTATCAGGTTTATTAAACAATTTAAAATGCATTTAATACAGTAATACGACAACACCAATGATGATGTAGACCAATCACCATGCAAGAAATTAAACATAGCTTTTTTGTTTGTGATAAACAAAGAACTTAATTATTATAAATGCTTTTTACAATAATTTGATTGAATATCCATACATGGTGGAAAGTCTGGCACACTCACGTACTTATGTAAGAACCTTGAACATGCCTACACATGAAAACATCAATGTTGAATCTTTGAGGAGGTGGTTGGTTAAACTCCCCTCCTTACATGAAATGGGCCCCACTAGAAGGAATATGCTTATGCATACCACGCTAACATAATCACTGCCATGTATACATGTCTCCATGTGTGCTTGACTTGTTGGCATTCGCCGTAGATGTGGTATGATCGGAAGAAATTTCCATTTTCCTTCTTTTATCATTATTTATTCAGTTCCGTGTCAAAAGAAACCATAAACACGTGTGATACAAGAACGAGGTCTTGTCTTTTATATTGCATGGTGGCCCCACCAGCCCCTCTCCACATGCACCACACGTGATAACTTGAAAAGTGTGTGAGACATCTCAACTTCACACACGTTGGTCCCCTCTCGTCGAATGTACACATTAGAAAGTTTTTATTTTCACTTCTAACCATCAGTTCTTTACGTGTGGAAGTGGCCCACTTGATGAGTGATCTGGGAAGGTCGGTCAGATGTCCCACATGTTTGCCAGGCTGGCACGTGTGATGCGTGTAAAGATTGAAAGGGCTAGCAAACCAACACTCGTTATCGTCTCATGGCGCTGCCGTGGAAGTAATAAATGGAAATAAATAGAAAGTAAGGCATACGTACTTATGACTTTTTGCTATCAACGGTGAAAGTCCATCAACATTCTCAAAGTGGTGGTGACTCGTGCAACCCATGTTTCGTAAACATGTATATCAATCTAAACCGTCAAAAGAGTGGGTCCCAGTGCGGAGGCAAAATAAAGAAAAATTGATCAGAGGATCTTCATCATTAAGTTCGACTCCCTTGGATATGGACTACCGTCCGTTTACTTTTTACAACCGCACGGTTAAGATCTCCTGTCAGTGCAACTTTCTCCAGGCCACACGATTTTGATCCCCGATACCGTAGATGTATGCCAAGTGTACGTGAAGTGAATGAGTTTGAAAATTCGCCGTGAATTATCATGGGACACGACTTGGGTGGATCCCTAACTGCGGGGCCTCCTTGATGTATTTGCCTTACATCCGCGCCGTCCATCCATTTTGAAATCTGATTTTAACACATGATCCAAAAAATTAAGAAAATCCAAATCTTAGGTGGACCACACCACAGGAAGCAGTGGTTATTGAATACCCACCATTAAAAACCTCCCAGGGTTCAATGGAATGTTAACTTTCCAACCAACCCGTTGATGAAGTCACGAACACCAGAAATTCGGTGGGCCATCAGAAGCTTTTAATAGCCAATCACAACTGTTCCATGTGATGTGGTCCACCTGAGATTTTGATTTGCTTTCTAAAATTTGCCAAAATGGATGAACGACGTGGATGTAAGGCACATTCATCAAGGTGGGCCCCACATCCGGGATCCACCCGAAGCCGCGCCCATCATCACGAGAGTTTGTTATAAAAAGGACCTGGCTACCCATACGGAGGAACTCCAATTTCAGAGCTTTTAAAAGCAAGTTCCCACTTTCGAGATGGGGTTTAATCGGTATAAGATCTAAATAGTGAGGGTATTATGATAAATTTGCTAAAATCACATGCCCTACGGTTGTCGTTTTGCCGAGACAATGGGGTGACATTGATCACTTTCCGACCATCTAATAAAAGCGAAGCCAACAAAAGAAGAGTGGTGACAGCCGACGCCTTTCGGCGTCTGCCCCACCAAATCCCGACCGTTGACCGATATATCATCCAACGGCCGTCGGTTCTCTTCCGAATAATGAACGGTGAAAATTTACAGTACTGCCCTGTAATTTTCGCGATATTACTATTTACCGGTTCTCATTATTAGCTTCGGAATGATTCTGTCCTGACAAGGAAAAAAGTAACGGCGTAAATGGATTGAGGGAGATTCGCGGAATATACCGTTATAACGGCAACGGTTGTCGTAAGGGTATTGATTAGGTGGACCAGATGCGTGCTTCGAATATGTACCGTTGGTCGTCCATTTTCTTTTTTTACTCACCTTGTGGCGAGACTTCACACACGTGTGCCGCGAATATACTCTTCGATCTTTCTCTGCGCAGATAGCTGATATGTAGATCTTGCAAATGTCTGCAAGATCTGGGCCATTTATTAGGCAGGGGACCGTCTTGATTGAGGCTGGTGAGATCCTCAGGGAGGTTGTGCGTGTGGCAATGTGTTGGGCGCTGTAGGGCCCACTGTAATGTATATATTTGATATCTATTCCGTTTATCCTTTTTTCAAGATTATTTTAAGCTATGAGCCCAAAAATGAAGCAGATGCGAAGCTTAAGTGGACCACACCAAAGGATAGAGTGGTGATTGAATGCCCACCGTTGAAAACTTCACGGGGCGGTGAAAGTTTGCAATCAACCTGATATTTGTAATTTCGACCTTCTCAGCCGGTTGGATGGCAAATAAACATGGAAAGGTTTCAATAGTGGCTGTCATTATTACCACTATTTCTATTCTAGACATACTTAAATTTCTAAATGCTTCATGCCTTAAATTGAATTGACCAAAATAATAAACGGTGTAGATATATAATAAATCCATCAGTGGGCCCCACTGGGCCCAACACATCATGTGGACAACACCACCTAATTTGCTTCCTGAATATGGAGGACCCAACTGTAGTGTTGCCAACGTCTCCGTCAACATCACCACAGCCTGGATGGCTTGGGGCGCGGATTAGGTACTACCCCCGCCCGTTCCGAGTTCGGGATGGGCAGAGGCCCTGTGGGCCGCTGAGTTATTTTTATCCACACCGTGCATCCGTTTTTTTCATATCATTTTAAAGTACTAGATAAAAAATAAGGCAGATCAAATGCTTGAGTGGACCACACCAAAAGAAGCAGCAGTGCTAAGGACGGCCAACATTGAAACCTTCATGGTCCACCATGTCATTTATTTTCCATCCAACCTGTTGATTAGGTCATATATACCTCGATGAAGTGAAAAAATAAATATCATCCTGATCCATAACTTCTATGGCCCTTGAGAATTTTTTAATAGTAGTAAATTAATCCTTATTATGTGGTCTACTTAAGCATTTGATCTACCTTATTTTTTATCCAATATTTTAAAATGATGTGGAAAGATGGATAGACGGTGTAGATAAAAATAATACATCACAATGGCCTCTCAACGGCCCATAGGGCCTCTACCCGTCCTGAGCTCGGAACGAGCGAAGGTAGTACCTAATCCGCGCCTGATAGCTTGAAGACCTTGGGCGGACATTATATATGTATTTTATCTACATTATTCACCGGTTTTGCCAAATCATTTTATAGCATAATCTTATTAATGTCATTGGGAGAGTATGCACCTAGCTTCTTTTTGTTTGGTTGTATGTGTAAGGTAATTACATTAACTTATGTTTAAGAATGCATTTAATTTTTGGAGTCACTACTAACCTCGTGATGTTTAGAATCTATAATGGGCTAGAAATTATTGAATTGATTAAAAGTTGGAAAAAACCCATAAAATTCCACAACTCAAGTGATTCCGATAATTAGTCTAAGGCATATGAATTTTAAAAAAGGTTCTCGGTGACATAAGAGTAAGGGGTAAAGCACCCTTTTCTACTCATACGATGAATAGTCTCTACTTCACATGATTTTATAATTTTAAAAGATTTTAATATAACTTCAATTTTTTTATATTGAATATGCTTTGCATAACTCATAAGGGACAAGACAGGAAAAATAAAAGGGTCTTAGCTTTACTTCATAGAGTTAAATAATTTTGGATAAGCAAATAAATAAATAAAATTTAGTAAATAAAATGAGATGTAATTCTAATATTATTTATCAGTGTTTTGGACTCTAAATAGGTAAATGAAAAGAGTGAGAGAGAGAGAGAATATTGCAAAGTAAAGAAAACAAAAGATGTAAGTTGAATTTGCATATATTATAAGAATGTGTGGAGTGAAATGCGATGTAAGAAAAAATAATGAATACTAAATGCAAATTTTTTTAAAATATGGTTGGATATCTTCAATTTTATTTCTACTTTTGACTTTATTCGCTTCTTTAGTAGATTATTTTTTTTCTTAAGGTTGGCCGTGTCAATTAGGAATTCTCGAATTGAGGACAAAGACTTCTCCGCAGTTTCTCTTTGACTTCTCCACAGTCTCTCTTTGACTTCTCTTCAACTCTGATTTCTCCTAGAATGGCAGCCACTATGTAAAATTTATAGGATCCAGTCGTTGGTTTGTGGAGAGTCAAGGTGGCGCCACATGTTATTACTCTAAGATTTTGGCATATGCAAAGTTAGACAGTATATCCATTAGGTATAAAGCATGCTAGGTGGATTTTTAGTTTACCATAAGTTAAAGGTCTTTTTTTTTTTTTTTTTTCATTTTCCATGTGTAGCTTGCTATATATAGAGAGTATTTCATAAGATAATATTTTACCATCTATATTGGGATCAGCCGATTGGGTCTATTAATTATCTTCGAAAGGTGTCGAGAACCTTTTTTGCTTGATTCATCTTGATTTTTTATGTTTCTTGGATGACCATTATAGTTTTATTAGAAAGATGTATGATCAAAGTTTTATGAGAGAATGAATTAGTAGTTATAATCCAATTTGTTTGATTCCAGATTTATTGATCAGGTTTCTTGATTCTTATTGTTGCATGTTTGTTTTATCAGAGTATAATTGAAGCCAAAAGATTAGTTTATCCTCGTTTTGAGTAGGGTGCTTAGAAACTTAAAAAATGAGGCAGATCCAACACCCAAGTGAACTAAATGATTGAGCGCCCACCATTAATGATGTTTATTTACCATCCAACCTACTCATAAGGTCAGACTAACTTGAATGAATGGAAAACACAAATATTAGCCTGATTAAGAGGTTTTCAATAGTGGACTTTCAATCCTATGTTATGTTTCCTATGGTGTGGTCTACTTTATCTTTAGATATGTCTTATTTTAAGAGTCATGCCTTAAAATGAGGGGGTGAACATGAATGCAAACGTAGACAAAATACATACAATACATCGGGGCCCAGAGTAGTGTACATCGAGTCTATTTGAGTCGAGCTGGCCTCGACTCGGTCAACAACTACCACCAGCTCATGTTTGGCTCAGCTTGGTGATCGAGTAACTATGTCCAACTCGACTCGACTCGGTCAGTAGATCGGACTAGTTCTAGCTGAATTTGAGCTCGAGCTTTTGAGTCAAGTTCGTGTTCGTGATCTCAAGCCAAGTTTGAGTTTTCGAGTCACCGAATTTGAGTTCTAGTTAAGTTTTTAAGATGAGATCGAGTTCAAGTTAAGTTTTGAAGATTAGATCATGTTCGAGTTGAGTTTTGGAGATGAGATCAAATTGTAATTGTACATAATATTTAATAATAATATAATAAAACAGAAAATAAAAAATAAAATACAAACTGAAAATTAAAAAAATTCTTATTACAACATGTCAACAACATTAGAAAAGTTTTTTTTTTACTGTCATTATATATTAATTACTATTAGAGAGGAGATTCGTTTGTCGAACTAGAGCTGTTATCCAATTCTTCATATACGTACTTGTTCACTTCTTCCAAATTAAAAGGTGAAGAGAGATTTTTATCATCTTCTTGTATAGTTTGAATTAGATTTTTCAAACTTTCTTTATAAGTAAATTTATATATAGTTCCTAACGCCCTATAAAATGCATCAAGACTAGAGAGAAACTTAAATGATTTGTTACTCTGATTTTTATTCGTGCAACTTGAATCTGCTTTGACATCATGTTGTGTTGGAGGGCATCGTTGATGTGTAAAAGCATCTTTCAACTACGTTTTAAGGCGTGTTAGAATTGTTCTTATTCTAATGCTAATAATGTAGCTTCCTCCTCTATCTTAGAAAGTTTGGATGAGGAAGTGAATGGTTTTTTATTTGAATTAATAAGTGCTTAAAAAAGAAGTTAGATTTCCTTTAGGGCTTTAGAACACGATTTTGCATCCTACCTAGACATCATAAGTATAACTTGAGCTGATTAGTTTTGCCAATAAACATGGCCTCACACAAATGACATAAAATCTTTAATTTTTCAGATTTTAGAGAGTGGACTAAAGAACTATAGTATCAAACGTCAGTCGATGATTCACTTGAAGACATATTTATAGTTTGTGTTGGAAAAATTAGTATTTTAGCATTAATGAATTGAAAACATATAAAAAAAATGAAATATGAGATATAAAAGTAATAATAAAATATGACATATAAAGGCACTTATAACATCTATTAACATAACATAAAATAAAAAGTACACATTACATCATTTTCATGTTTCAAGAAAGAAATTAACAATAAATGTTAACCTAACTCAATTCATGTTTCTGGTGTCGTTATGCTACATCTTGAGAGTCCTTCAACTTCTCCTCATCATCTTCCTCATCAATATCAACATTATTACCTCCCTAATTCAGACGCAATTAATCTTGTGTATAAATTAATGATTCAACTGTATCTGGTGCAAGGGAGCTTTGATTCTTGCTCCCAACCCTACTCCGTGTGTTAAAAGCAGATTCTGGTGCTACATTTGAAATAAGAATTTAGAAAATGTCTCGTTCCATCGCCAATAGTGTAAGGTATTTTTTTTCACTAACTTTCATTTTTAACAACTCCAAAATATTAAAATCTTAATCCTCCCGCATTACGATTGACTCTTTGAAATACGAGTCTAACTCTGATTATTTCGTTTCATTGTGTGTATTTTCTTTTGTTAAGAAAAACATGTATTCATCGTCAAACAAGTGTCATAGCTTGTAGCAACATGAGTTCTAATTTCTCTATCACTTTGTGTAGATCTTATGGTCATGTACATATTGTATAATTCTTCGATTGCATCACGAACCTTTGAGGTTTCAATTACCATTCTTTAATTAGAATAAATCTCCATAAAAATCAACTTAATATAACTCATATTGCACCGAAGGTCAAGAACAATTACTAAAGCTATTAACAAATGACCTTCATCTCAGTACTTATCGAACTTCATTTGCATACTAAGTATCATACGTTATAGAAAATCTCGACCTTCACCAACACTTTTTCTTATGGCTTCCTTTATCTTTGAAATAGATGGAAGAAAAATATTTGTCGTGGGATACTTATTTTCAGAAAATATCTTCGTGCAGTTATAACAAACTTTGAAAAACTCGTAAACTTTATTTTCTTTTCTCCAATCTTCTTTAGTAGGTAATTAAACATACATTCTATCACGTGCTGCATATTCTGAAAATGCAAGTTCTAATTCTACAATCAAATCTAACATTTTAAAAGTCGAATTCCATCATGTGCGTACATCTAACTTCAACATTTTTTAAGACTTAACATTCAAACGTTGGACTATATCATTACGTATACTTAATCTTGAAAGTGAGATCTTTATGTACTTTATAGTTTTCCTCACGTTCTCTATAGTTTGATCAATTATTTTTCAACCTTTCTTGTATAATTTAGTTTAATATGTGGGCACAATACCGAACTTTAAATATTTTTTTCTCAAAAAATAAGTTATATGTTACCTTGAACTGGTTATGTAAGAATGATATTATATTGTCATTTGTTTAAGCATTATCTAAAGTTATTGAAAAAACTTTATTTTCAATGCCCTAATCTCATAAAAAATTTTAAATGCAATATGAAATAACAAAACCTGTATGAGTAGGTGGAAGGTGGAAGAAGTTCAATATTCTCTGGCAAAGTTTTTAATTTTCATCAACATTGTGCGGTTAATGAAATGTATCCATTTCTTTGATTAGACGTCGTCCACAAATCAGAAGTCAAACTTACCCTTGAGACTTATGCTAAAAAAATTTTCAGTTACATTTTCTCACTTGTATACATCTTCATGCACTCCCTCTTCACAGTAATATGGGAGAACTTTTGAACTTGAGGATTAAGGAATTTACTGTATCTCATGAAAACTTTACTCTCTATTATTCTAAATGGTTGTTTATCAATGATAATAAGTCTTGCATACTATTCATTCATCTTGTCTTTTTCAAACTTATGAGTGAAAAGTTTACCTCAAGACACATCTCCTTTAGACTTGCTAAACAATAACAACTGTTTGACTTGAAAATGAAATTTTTGGTATATTTGAATAACTTTGCTTATGTTTGTTTAAATGAGTAGTTGACTCCCTGAGATTTTTTTTTGTACAATGATGTGCAGTGCATGCATTTGATCTTAAGCACATCATTAACTAAAATTTCTTTAAAATCATCTCACACGACTAATCTTTTCTTTCCTTTAATTATAGTTACAGTTGAAGACCCCTCTCCTTTAACAATAAGAGGGGATGTGGCCAACGCACCAGCACCAGGAGTAGTTGGGACTTCCTCCTCACTAAACATCTATAAATATAAAAATAAAAAATAACTTTTAAGCACTTATTAACATAAGCGATGTGTATATAAGTGTCCTCTAAATTTTCAATAATTTTCTAAGTGTTTAAGTCAATCACTCATTCAATGTTGAATATATTATAATGCTTTCATTATTTAATTTAAATGTCATATCAAAATTTCAGAAGCATTTCTCCTTATCTCTCAAGAATATATTAATTTTGTGTTTGATTCTCATGTTAACTATAAACATAAATTATGGATATTTGATGAAGAAATAAATGCAAGAAATATATATAGAGAAAATAGGAGAGACGAACCGAAACAGGCATTAGCATTTAAATTAGAATAAATGAAAATATTCTTATCTATCCAACATTGAACTGTCTAAAAAAGAAAATTTGAGAATTTTTATGCATCCAAAAACACACTGAATCTATATCTAGTAATACAGAAATCCTCAAATGGATAACTGATTATCCTAAACTACAACTACAACAATAAAACATTTAAAAATAAATAAATAAATAGTACACCACAAGTGATTCGAACATATAAGCTAACTATGAAAATCATAGTATCCTACTACTAAAGCCATTGGACAAACAAAAGAAATACAATTATCAACAATTACAATGACAATACACTATAATATTTGTAATCAAAATATCTAGGGTACATCTAAACACCACCATTTTAAACAACTTTATGGGTATCGTATTAAAGTGGGTCCAATCAATTCTGAGTCGTACAAGCTTGTCTAAGCCTTAAACCATGAGTCTGGGACCTTTTTTAGTGAATTTGGATTGTTTTTCAAATTCTATTCAAAATCATATATGGTCATCACTACCATGTGGCACCAATTGTATGAGATAAGAGCCCAAGTATTGTTGTCCACATCATGGGTGGAAGATCATATGATTGTTATTTAATAGGTCGAAGAATTCCATTATCCTCAGTTTGTGGATATACAGAGCATACTTGGTTTTTAAGTTTGCATAAGTTAGAGTCTATAGTTCAATGATCCAAATAATATTTATTATTTATATAATGCAATAAATAAATAAAAATCAGGTTCGACTGCTTATTGGCGGCCGGACTGGTGAGTTACGACAAGGGCAGGGCATGGATCACTGAAGAGGCGAGCAGGGCCGGGGCAGGGATCTCCAGACAGGCGACTAGAGTGACTGAGTAAGGCAGGGTCTGCCGAACAGGCGAGCAGGGGTAACCGAGCAGGGTAGGGTCCGCCGGACAGGCAAGCAAGGGTAACCGGGCAGGCGATCAGGGGAAACTGGACATGCGAGCAGGGTCAGTTAGACAGGTGAGCAAGGGCAACTGGACATGCGAGCAGGGTTCACCGGATAGGCGATCAGAGACGACCGAGCACTATAGTGGCTGAGAGAGAGAGAGAGAGAGAGCTCGGGTCAGGCGGCATGGGTTTAGGTTGAAAAATGAGTAGCGTTTAGAGTTTAAAAAATATATATACCCCTTGACTAAGTCGGTTGGAGCTATATATCGAACTGAGTGGAGTTGAACTAGAGCCAGCTCGAACTCGACTCAAAACATTTTTGAGCTAAAAAAACCAGCTTAACTTGGATTGAACTCAGTTTCAAATCGATCTTTTTTGAACCGAGTCGAGCGAGTTGATCTAGCTAGCTCGGCTCATGTACAACTCTAACCCAAAGTCTCCACACCACACAGCTGCGAGTCTGCGTTTGAAAATAGATTGTTTGTCTTTTCCCAACCATTCATTTTTCTCAAACAGGTTTACCCCATTTGTTGAGTGGACTAGGCTCATATCTAATGGAGGATGTACCTGATGAACGGTCCAAAGCTTGCATAACCGTTCCAAGCACACAAAGAGTCACATCCATCATTACATCTCTCAGACCTACTGTGAGCCACACATGTTCATTGAATTTGGACCTTTGGATCTTTGTCTTTTCTTTTTCTTTTTCTTTTTCTTTTTTTTTTTTCCTTTTTAGTTCCCATTTTCTCACACAAGTTTAGCCTTCTTGATTGGCAGATCCACTTTATATTTATTCCATAGCATGTTTAAAGTGTATTTTACTTGATGAACCACCCCGATCTTTGACACGTGTACTGAATATTTTAAGGGCCCCACATAAAAAGGACTCACCAGGAAAGATTGGTAGATAGTGGAGCAATTGAATTGGTACGAGGCGTCGCCTTCTAAAATACATTATAGATGTAACTCAGTGTACGGTGATCAAATTGATCATTTTGTAGGGCTTACATTAGATGGGATGATCCCATATGTATGGTTGGTGGCTGTCGGGTGTATGATTATAACGGGCACGGCTTCAGTGGATCCCCGGATTCACCGAAGTGAGTGGATCCCTTGTCCGTGGGCCCACCGTGATGTATGTGCCTTAAATCAAAGATGTCCATCCTTTTTTAAATCTCATTTTAGATCATGAATAAGAAAATGGAGTAGATCAAAGTCGCAGGTGGACCACACCACAGGAAACAGTGGCAATTGACCATTAAAAACTTCTTGTGGGCCAAAATTTTTTATATCAATCTGAAATATATTTTATCATTTCATCCATATATTTTTAACCTTATCAACAGTTTGGATAGAATATAAACATTCCTTTGGCACCTAAGAAGTTTTTAATGGTGAGTATTCAATCACCACGGTTTCTTGTGGTGTGGCCCACCTTAATTTTATAAATGATTCAAATTATATGATTATGCCATTAAATGATCTTTCAAAATGGATGGACGTCGTCGATGTAAGGTTCATACATCAAGGTGGGCGCTACAGTCAGGGATCCACCGACCTCAGTGGATCCAATGATCCACCGAAGCCGCGCCCGATTATAACAACAACAACTGGCTATGGCCCGCGAGAACGTGCGCTTAATTCTGCGAAATGACTTCACAGTCATAGACAAGGAATCCATCACGGAACAATCCAATGATCCAGGACGTTCATCTTCTAGGCCCCACCATAGATGAGCCAAGGGGTGAAATTTGTCTCGAGTTAGAGGAGGGATTTAGCTTCTAAATGACCTAGATCTTGCTCAACCGTTCTAAGCATACAATGAGTTACGCCTATCATCATTGTAGCTCAAATCGACAGTGAGCCACACATGTACATTAATTTTGGACCATTGGATATTCTTCTTCTACTTTAAAAAAGAAAAAATATATACTAATCTCTCATTTTTCTCCCGTTGCCAACGGACAGGACACTCGTGTGGTCCAAAATGGGAGGCAGATTTGTACTCCTCTGTCCAGGTCCGTGTGACCTTATCAACGGGTAAGAAGTTTTTAACAGTGGGTGATTAATTACTACAATTTTCCTATGGTTTGGATCCACCTGAAATTTGGATCTGATTCATTTTTGGGACCATGCATTAAAATGAACTGGAAAAATGGATGGACGGTGTAAATATATAAAGCATATAGAAGTGGGCCCCATGGAGAAGAGTTAAAGGAACTCGATCAGGTCCCGACCTGACTAAATCCGCACCCGTGAACAACTGAAATTGTGTGTCGTTGGATCCTCCAGACATCGCCAACTGAACTCACTCTTGTACATTCTACAAATGTCTCACCTCGTTCACGGAAACCAGGACATTCTTACAAGATCGGAACCGTTCATCAGGTAATCCTGAACCCCACCAAGCGGTACTGTATTTTCAATAACGAGGTTCACTCCAGTACATCCGGCTGTATATTGCTATTTTAAGAACCTCCCTAGCCTGATTACTAGCCACGTACCTACCGGCACATGTGTCTAACTTTGCCTCACGATTCAGCTAATTTTTAAAGTACTCGAGGACATACATCGATACACCTTCCTCCTCCTATGCCTCGGCTTTTAGATAGTAGGGTGATTTGACGTGGTATTAGCTTGGAATGTCTTATATTCTGAATTTTATTTTAGAGTACGATCTAAAATGATGAGGCAAATTTAAAACTAAGGTGGACTACACCATTAGAAATAGTGGTGATTGAATACCCACTTTTACAGGTAAAAGTGGATTGGCTAATGATAATAAGTTAGTTCGTACATCATTGCGAGTCACGAGGTCTGCTAACGTCGGTCATAATTAATGAGCTTCTTAACAGCTAAGGAAGAGAGGTTGGTCACCTATTACGTATGAAGGTGGGCTAACAGGTCAGCTATGTATCCAATGATAAAGGGAAGCTCGAAGCTCATTTGAGTAATCAGGTTGGCGAAGATCACCCCGGCCTTCTATTGCATATCTCAGTTGATTTCGAATAATCAGACATTATTTGAGAAAGATTCATCCAAGATCTTTTCTCGAGATCTCGGGAGACATACGCGACACGCTCGATATATGGATTTCTAGGAATCTTCTTCGAGAATATCAGGAGTTCGTCCTTACACGTCAGGGATCCGAATCCCTCTACAATATGAAAATCTTCTCTACATTACTACCTATCTTCAACTATAAATAGGAACACTTCTAATGGTGAAAGGTACACATAATTCAACCCTATACTTTACTAGACCCAGATTCCATATCTGACTTAAGCATCAGAGGGTCTTCCACTCTAACCAGGGTCTCATTTGTCTTCTTCTTGTACAGGTGTTCGAAGGTCTAGAGAGGGCCAACCATATTTCTACATCAACACCCACCATTAAAAACTAGAGTTGAATGTCTTGTATTCCAAGTTCATTTTAGAGTATGATCTAAAACGACGTAAATCTAAATCTAAGGTGAACCACACCATACAAAATAATGGTGATTGAATACCCACCATTAAAAGCTACAGTGGTATGTCTTGTATTCCAATTTCATTTTAGAGTATGATCTAAAATGAGGCAAATCTAAATAGAAGGTGGACCACATCATATGAAATAGTGGTGATTGAATACCCACCATTAAAAACTTCTTGAAGGTTATATAAGTTTTGGATTAAGTTGATATATGTGTATCATCTGGTTAGCGTAACTTAATCAATTGGTTGAATGGAAAATCGACATTGCAAGTTCTTAACCTATTATTTCTTATGGTGTGGTCCACTTCAGATATAGAATGGCCTAAATTTTGGAAGTAGATTAGGTGAGATCTAGCTTGACCTAAGACAATAAAGCCTTTGTCATAGGACCCATGCACCTTGCTATTTTTTTTTATGTATCCACATCATCCATCCTTTTTTCTATATCATTTTACATCATTATCCCAAAAATAAAGTAGATCTAATTATCAAGTAGACCACACACTACAAGAAATATGGTTTTTACCTACGAAATTAAATTTCATAGGTAAAGAAGACTTTTACCGACGAATATTATTTTCGTAGGCAAAAACAAACTTTTACCGACGCAATTTAATTTCGTAGGTAAAAACCATCTTTACCTATAAACATTTTCGTAGGTAAAGAGTCTTTTGACTTTTTCCTTATATAAAAGATCGAAAAGATTACTTTTACCTACGAAATCCAATTTCATAGGTAAAAACGATATTTACCTACGAACATATTCGTAGCTAAATGGTGTTTTGAATTTTAAAAAAAAAATAAAATCGAAAACATTACTTTTACCTACGAAATCCAATTTCGTAGGTAAAACCCATATTTACATATGAAACTATTCGTAGCTACATGGTGTTTTGAATTTTTTTAAAAAGAAAAATATCCAAAACATTACTTTCACCTACGGAATTAAATTTCGTAGGGAAAACATATATTTACCTACTAAAATATTCATAGTGAAAGGGTCTTCTAACTTTAATCAAAAACTTTCCTTTTACCTAGGAAATTTAATTTCGTAGCCAAAGAATTAGCTTTAAAAATCCATCTTTACCTACAAAAACATTCGTAGCTAAAAGGTGTTTTGAATTTTTTAAAAAACAAAAAATAAAAAACATTAGTTTTGCCTACGAAATCTAATATCGTAGCTAAAAGCCATTTTTACCTACAAAAGGATTCGTAGCTAAAGGGTCTTTTGAATTTTTCGCCGCGACCAAAAATCGAAACATTACTTTTACCTACGAAAGATAATCTCATAGGTAAAGGATATCAAAATAGAAAACTTTCCTTTTATCTACGAAATGTAATTTCGTAGGTAAAGGCTCTTTTAACTTTTGAACTAAACAAAAATCGAAAGTTTTTTTTTTATTACCTACGAAATTTAATTTTGTAGGTAAAAAGCATATTTACCTATGAAAATATTCGTAGCCAAAGGGCTTTTCAATTTTTCAAATTCACGAAAATCGAAAACTTTGCTTTTATCTATGAAATCCAATTACGTAGGTAAAACCTATCTTTACCTACGAAAGGATTCGTAGCTAAACGGTATCAATTACTGAAAACTTTCCTTTTACCTACGAAATTTAATTTCGTAGGCAAATCCCATATTTACCTACGAAAATAGTCATAGCCAAAGGGTCATCGCAGTACTTTTACCTACAAAATAACTTTTCGTAGGTAAAACCAAATTTTACCTATGACAATATTCTTAGCTAAAGGGTCTGTTAAATTCTACAGCCACGCCGCATGTCGAAAACTATCCTCGGAACACCCATATTTGCCTACGAAAATATTCATAGCTAAAGGGTACTTTAAACTCTCCAAAAATAAAAAAATGAAACCACACCTTTTACCTACGAAATAAACTTTTGTAGGCAAAAACCTATCTTCACCTACGAAAATGTTCGTAACTAAAGAGTTTGTTAAATTAAAACCTTAGTTGTCCCTACGAATTATAGTTTCGTAGGGCAAACAAATAATGCGTACGAAAATATTTGTAGCTGAAGGTATGTGAAAGGAAAACCATATTTGCCTACGAAAGTATTTGTAGCTGAAGGGTATGTGAATTTTTTCAAATAAATACAAAATCTAAAACCATCCTTTTGCCTACGAAACAAAATTTCGTAGGGAAAACAAATCTTTACGTAAAAAAATATTCGAAGCAAAAGGGTCTACTAAATTTTTAGAAATCATCAAAAATCGACAACTTTACTTTTCCCTACGAATTTTAATTTCGTAGCTAAAAATGTTTTTAGCTACAAAACTATTCGTAGCTAAAGCATCCTTTGATTATATATAATGGATGTGGGAAATTTTTTAAATCCAAAGCCTTACTTTTACCTACGAATTCTAGGTTCGTAGGTAAAAAAAAATCTTTACCTA
Source organism: Magnolia kwangsiensis (assembly GCA_037074715.1). Lineage (NCBI taxonomy): Eukaryota > Viridiplantae > Streptophyta > Magnoliopsida > Magnoliales > Magnoliaceae > Magnolia > Magnolia kwangsiensis. The sequence goes on along the minus strand of CM073576.1, from coordinate 32,585,542 downwards.
CGAAATTATTCGTAGCTAGAGGGGTTTATTGAATTTTAAAAATCGAAAACCCTACTTTTACCTACGAATGATAATTTCGTAGGTAAAACTCATATTTGCCTACGAAACGATTCGTAGCTAAAGTGTCTTCCGAAATTTCTCTGGATTTTCACTTGCAAATTTTCGCGGGGTGGGGGAATAGTTGGCGGTAAGACTTTTGCCGATGAAAATTTTCGTCGGTAAAAGTGTTTTTCCTAAAAAAATTTTCTGACGACTAAAAACCGTCGGTAATAATGTAAAAATGTTTTAATTTTTTAAATTTTTTGTCTATAACTTAAATGTGTGTGTATATATATATATATATATATATATATATATATATATATATATATATATATATATATATATATATATATATATATATATAGTTTTTATATCATATGAATGGAAATTTATATATATATATATATATATATATATATATATATATATATATATATATATATATATAATTAAAAGGTAATATTTAAATAATTTAAAATATCACATGATAAAGAATGTTGAAAAGTTTAGAAATTTTAAATATGTTTAAGAAAAATTTTGAGAACAAAATAATGCTTTTAAAGAGAAAAATTGGCATTTTGAAAATTTTGAGAAAAATTAAAATATGAGAAAAAATTTTAGATTTTGTAAATAAAAATTCAAAATTTGTATTTTAAATATTTTTGAAATATTTTATAATAAAAATGATATTTATTTGAAAGAGTAAAAAAAATATACCTTTTGAAAAAAAAAATGTTAAATTTATTTGTGAAAAATAAATTTACTAAATTATTAGGCATATCCACTAATTGAACCTTTAATCATTTTTTGACAATCTAATTAGTTTAAATTAAAAAGTAAATAACTTCAGATGTTGAAATCAAATTTTACTGAAATTGTTGATCAATCTTGTATGCCTAATATCTTTTTCATATGTAGCTTGATTGAGGCGAGTAACAAGTCAAATTGAGAGTATTGATCAGTAAAGTAGGGTGAATGCACCAGACATGTAAAATGGGCCAAATATTCTAGTCAAAATTGTGACCCAACTTACTGACCTCGTGAGAACCTAAGAATTGATGTTAGTAAGTTTTGTGGGCCCCATCATGATGTCTGCCAAACATCAACACCGTGGATTTGATGTCTCCCCTTTGGGTTATAAGATATCTCAAAAATCATCGGTAAACGAAAATCAAGTGGGCCATACCATTTAAAAGTATGTGAAAACATCCTTTAAAATATAAAAGCACTTGGTGGGGCCCACATTAGTTTTGGATGCGGTTGAAACTTGGTTTGATCCCTCATCCAAGTGGGACACACATAATAAGCGGGTTAGATATGTGAATCACATTTGGGCAGGCTCAATATATGATTACAAATGTTGTAAGGAAACCTTTCTCCACTACATTTGAGTTACTCGTTACCTTTACCTGAGTAAACTTTGTGAGGTCCACCATTATTTATCTATTTTATCTACTCCATTCATCCATGTTAACAGATAATTTGAGGTCTAAAGAACAAAAAGGAAGCGTATCCAAAGCTCAAGTGGACCACACCACAGGAAATTGTGTGATTGAACCTATACCATTTAAAATTTCTTGGAGGCCATAGAAGTTTTGGATTAAGCTGATGTTTGTCTTTTCTATTCATTCATATTTTTTTGATATTATGAACAACCTTTATCCATTTTTGGACAATCTGATCAGTCCAGATTGAAGAGTAAATAACTTCAGATGTTTAAATCAAAATTCACTCAAATTGTTGATCAATCTTATTTGCCCAATATCTTTCTCATATACAGTATGATCGAGGCGAGTAACTGATCAAATTGAGGGTAATGGTCAGTAGAATAGAGTGAATGGACCAGACATGTAAAATGGGCCCATTATGATGTGTGTCGAACATCAACACCGTGCATTTGATGTCTCCCCTTTAGCTTATGAGAAATCTAAAAATCATTCGTTACGAAACTCAGGTGGGCCATACCATCTAAAACTATGTGAAGATATATATTTTAGATGTCTTCACATAGTTTTAGATGGTATGGCCCACTTGAGTTTCGTAACGGATGATCGTCAATACCATTATCTAGATCATCAATATTATATGATCCAGATCAACTAAAGCATCACAGATATTATGATCTAGACCATTTCGACCATCAGTACAATTATCCATACCATCTAGATTGTTGATGCTATTACCAATATCATCTTGACCATGAATACTATGATCCAGAGCACAACTGATATTATGATTCGTAGGTAAAAACCACTCAAGATGATATTATGATTCGTAGGTTAAAGATCGTGATCGGGGTATTATGATCAGTTATGATCTTGACCATGAAACCGTGGGTATTATGATCTAAACCATCTTGACCATCAATAATGTGATGCAAACCATCTAAACCATTGATTGTATGATCCGTACCATTCAAACCATCAATATTCTGGTCTAGACCATCTGAAAAATTAATATTATGATCAAGACAATCCAAACCATCAATTTTATAATCTAAACTGTAATCTGTGGATATTATGATCGAGACCATCTAAACTATTGATATTATGATACAGTCCATCCAAAATAATTATATTATGGCCTGTACCATTCATCTATATACATAGTAGGCCTCATTGTAGTCCTTTTCTCTTTAACCTTCTTTACATAAACAAACCACTCATAAGCTATCACTCCAAGAACAATCAAGATCGTGACCCCAAAAAAAATCCATGGGACCCAGCTGATGCTTTTAGAAAGCATGGCCCACAACAGGATCGTGACCCCTAAAACCACACAAACAAAGGCCATGACGTTAAGGACTTTGGCCATCAATGACAAGACTGGCTGGATGATCATTGCTATGATAGAGATATAGAATGTGACCATGACTACTAAGAGAAAGAATCCAAACGATATAGGTCGTCCAGTAAATAGGGTGGCTGGGGTAAGGTTGCTATTTCCGTTGATTGTGTAACTGACACTGAGAAGGCCCACTACGGACGTGAAGGCCATCACAATGATTACTTTAGCCCATGGTTGTGGGACAGTTTGCTTCTCGGATGCCGTTGGTTCTGCAGTGGGGCCCACTTCCTGATCATGGCCGAAGTCTAGAACGAAGTCAGTGACCGAAGGACTGCTTATATCTTGGATGAAATCGGTGACTGATGGACTGGAGATGCTGATTGGAAGGCCCAGATGGATTTCACGAGCATCTTGATGGTAAATCTCATCCGTTGATCCGAATGACCGAAAAGATTGTCTAGAACCCTGAAAACAAAAAGGATTTTAATATCATACACGTGGCACAAATATATAAGATCTAGAAATATTCATTTATTAAGCCCTTACATTGGGGTGAAAATCCCCAAAGAAATTTCTCGTTGGTGGATTTTTGTATAACTCAATAGTCTAGAAACTCTGAATCGACTTGCTCGAGTTAACGCTACTCAACTCAATAAGCTTTTTCGGAGACTCGAAAAAACTCGGTTTGATCACCACTCGGTCAAAACTCAAGAGAGAAACTCAAATTGGTCACAACTCAGTCAAAACTCAAGCGAAACTGAGATTATGGCCTGTACCATCCAAAACATCTATATTATGGCCTGTACCATTCATCCAAGCTGATTTTTATTTTTTTCCCTTTATCTAGCCCTGTATGACCTAATCAACATATTGGATGTCAAATAAACAATATAGTAAGCCTTGGGAGGATTTTAATGATAGATATCCAATTACTATTGATTTCATGTGGTGTGGTGCACCTGAGATTTCTGTGGTGGGGTCCACTAAAGATATTTTCTGCCTCATTTTTTGGCTCATGACGTAAAATGATATCTCAAAATGGATGGACGGTGTGGATATAACAAATACATCATAGTGGGGCCCACAAAACTTGGTGGATGTTGGTCGGTGCTCTATGGGTCCCACCATGATGTATGTGTTTCATCCATGTCGTCCATCCATTTTTATAAATCATATTAGGGCTTGACGCCAAAAATGAGAGGGATATAAATCTCAGGTGGACCACACCACATGAAAACCATAGTGATTGGATATCCACCATTAAAACCCTCCCAAGGCCCACTGTACTTTCTATTTGACATCCAATCTATTGATTAGGTCATACAGGCCCAGATGAAGGGGAAAAAAATATCAGATTGAACCAAAACTTTATATGGCCCCTAAAAGGTTTTCAATGGTCGACGCTCATTCAACACTGTTTCCTATAATGTGGTCCAGTTGAGATTGGGATATTCCTCATTTTTTGTCTCATACCATAAAATGAAATGTAAAAATAGATGGACGGCACGGATGAAACACAAACATCATGGTGGGCCCATAGAGCACCGACCAATTCACAGACCGCCCGCGAGAGTGACTTAGTCTCTCTCGCTCTTTGACCTCTCTCACTCTCACTCTCTCTCGCGCCCTCTCTCACTCTCGCTCTCTATCCTCTCTCTCTCTCTCTCGGTCCTCTCTCCACCCCGCCAGTCTCTCCACCGCGCCTGTCTCTCTCGGTGCTCTCTCTCTCCACCGCCCTCTCTCCACCGTGCTCGGTTGACCGTGATCGGGGCTCCAACTCAAACAGGTATCTCTATCTCAATCTCTCTCAATCTCTCTCAATCTCAATACAGATTGAAACGATTTGGGGATTTAGGGATTTGGGAATTTAGGGACGATTCATTCATGTAATTTCATGGTTTTCTTTTTCGTCGATTGGATCTTCTTCTTCTTCTTCTTCTCCTCCAAACAATGCATGAGAAAGTACAAAACAAGATAGAGAGAGAGAGAGAGATGTTGGTGGGTTTGAAAAGCTTGTTTGGAGCATTGAAGGCATCGAATGATTGTTTGCAAGCTGTGAGAATCGACATTTCCTAAGGACCCAAAATACAAAAATAAGATGAAAATCTTGATTACGAGAAGATGAGAAGGATTTTTTGGGGTTTTTTTTTCGTAATTTCTTGAACTGGGTTTGTTTCAGTTTCATCACAAACCCCGCCATGTAATTCATTTTAATTGATCATCATGGCTGTGAGTCTCTCTCTCTCTCTCTCTCTCTCTCTCTCTCTCTCTCTCTCTGTATTTGCAGTTTCTCACATCTTGTTTTTCTTAATCAATTGTGAATATGATAATTAACACTTATGGATGATGATAACTACTATATTTGAATATTTAATTCTCTCTGCCACTCATTCAGTACGCGTGGCATATATGTGTATGGGCAATCAAAGTCATCCGAATCAAAGGCCTCATTGTTGATGGGTCATTGCCCGAAAATCACACTGATTGAAATGTTCTTAATAGTCTGATTTTCCATGTTAGATTGGGTTATCAATCACTTCATTTTCAACCATCAATTCAATGGTCAGGATCATTCAGTCAGTGTGATTTCATCTACGATCTACCCAAAATGTGCTCCACGATTTGAGTAGTCTAGGATAGTCCCAATCGTGAGCATTGATCGAGCATGGCCTGAAAATTTTGCTCCAGGTCAGCTGTATAGTGGGGCTCACCTTTTGCATGGATCAAATGTCCCACACTTGTTGTCTCAAGCTGCATGTGAGGCTAGAAAACCTCCAATATAGATCCCATTTTCTAGAGCTGTGGATGGGGCGCACCTAATGCATGGGCTGAATGAAATACACAAACCTTGGTGGGCCTATGTTGTATCATGGGCTTATCAATGGTTGGTGTCCCTCCTCACTCTTCCCTGTGGTGTTGCCTACCTGATGATAGTATTGGCCTAAAAATTTTTCTCACTTGGCACATGTGATGCGTAGCTCAGATGTTATAACATCACCATATAGGACCACTTTCAATCCTTAATGCCACAGCTGGTATTTTTATTTACCTGCTACAATATGCCCGTTCCTTTTGGGTTTTATGAAGGTTTGTTGGTAAATGTATATGGGATTTCTTGTGCTTTTTTTTTTTGTTCTGTTTTTCTTTTTTAGTTTAATGTCGATTCTAATATCACCAAAATTCATCTCTAATCTTGAGATCCGCATTTCTATGATCTTTATCTAGTTTAAATTTTCTAAAATGGTTGTGGGAAGTTAAGCCACGTTGCAGTCATCTAAGTTTCTACATCTTTTATATCCTGTCTCTTTTTTTCTTTTTTTTTTTAAAGATGATTATTAATCGATCTCTATAGAAGAACAATGAATTTTTCATTTTGTAGCATAGTCCACTTGGACATGTGTTTACAATGCTTAAATCAGTCTACTCTACTGGGACATGGGTTTATGATGCTTAAATCAATCCACTTGGATGTGTGGTAACGATGCAATGATCAGCACACTAGAACCATAAGTTTGTTTAAAAACCTTAAATCAGTCCACTTGGACATGTGTTTACAATGCTTGAATCAGTCCACTTGAACATGTGTATCTAGATGATTAAATCAGTCCACTGGAACATGTGTTTATGATGCTTAAATCAATCAAGTCGGATGTGTGGTAATGATGCTAAGATCAGCCCACTAGAACATGTGTTTATGATGCTTAAATCAATCAACTCTGATGTGTGATATTGAATGCTTAATAACTAACTTAGCATTGTGTATTAGTTATCCACCAACCAGCCGCTAAGGAAATCAGACATAAGTTCCATATAGCTTATGGTTTATCACACATCTAAAGTAGGGCATACAATTACATGTAAAAATAAGGGCATTTCAACATCCATGTATTGCCTAGTTCCTCTCTACACTCGCATACATGCCAATATACATGTGAGAGATCCCAATACCCACCATATAGATTCCTTGGCACAAAAGTAAATACAGTAAAAACTCATGAGCAAGGCATATAGTATGAGACAAGTAGATGGAAACCATCCATTTCTTTCACACATTGTAGCTCACCTAATGAGTGGATGGCCTCATTTCTGGGCTAGGGTCCAGAAAAATCGACACGACGAAGTCCACATGATGCATAAGCCCAGATGTTTACTACATGGCTAGAGAGGTTTTTCCTCTAAATGTCCTAAGGTACTTGAGATGAGGCACACACTCGGCCAAATTCCTCCACTCATTATATATATATATATATATGACAGCCATTTCGGCCAACAAGTGGAGATTAGATAAAACTATACTGATCTATGCACTCCAAATATGGTTGTATCACCATCATCATAGCTTGCTAGAAATGATGTGTTTGACTAAAATAGTGATCTATAATGATATATGCACTCCCCCAAATTGAATTCTTTTATTTGACTTTAAGATATTACATCCATTGCTTTCTGTTCCCTAAAATTGTCCTTGTAAACTTTCATGAGCTTGTATATTATATTTTTTTGTCTTAAATTATTATTGTGATTAGTTAGTTTATAGTTGTGACATGTAATTTATAGATTTGTATGTTAGATAATTAGTTACTCGTTTGAGGATTTCTATGGGGCCATACATAGATATGGTGTATTTTTGGTGCCATAGAAATCGCTCAAATTGTCCCATTTTGGACAGTTCAAGGTTAGATGGAAAGTATGCTTTCATACAATCTATTTAAATGTTCATGCCTGATCCGTGGTCCATCTTCTCATTTCTCTCTGGATATGTTTCTTCCGTTCCGTATCCAATGCCAAATATCTTTACATTAATGTAAGATCAACTTATCTGGAGAGGCATGGGGAGATGCTGCCGGATTTTCGACGTGGACATTTAAATGGGAATATGAAAGTATTACAATCTATCTAACCTTAAATGAGTAACTAATTTAGAATTTAATTATATTAGCTTAGAAAATGTTGGAGCAGACCTAGATGTGCGTCGGAGCTATCCGGATGTTAAGCTTAGAAAATGTTGGAGCAAACCCAGATGCATGATTTTCCTTTTCAACTGTTAGTCATAGAGTGACAGTACTTGTTTCAATTTGAATTGGATGGATGATGAATGTATTTGCGAATGTAAATGAAAATAAACAACGTATTAAAATAAACTTAAACCTAAACTTATAACCTTAACCTAAACCTATTCTTAAATCCCAAAACCTATACTTATAACCTTAACTTAAACCTAAACATAAACCTATAACCTAAACCCAATCCCAAACTTGAACCTTAACGTATAACCTATAACCTATACCTTATCCTATAACATATATCCTAAACCTAAACCTATAACCTAAACCTAAACTTATATCCTTAACCTAAACCTATTCTCAAATCCCAAAACTTATAAACTAAACCTAAACCTAAACTTATAACCTTAACCTAAACCTATTCTCAAATCCCTAAACCTATACTTATAACCTTAACCTAAACCTAAACCTAACTTATAACCTTAACCTATACTTATAACCTAAACCTATTCTCAAATCCCTAATCCTATACTTATAACCTAAACCTAAACCTAATCCTAAACCTAAACCTAAACTTAAAAACCTAAACCTAAACTTATAACTTGAACCTAAACCTATTCTCAAATTTCAAAACCTATACTTATAACCTTAACCTAAACCTAAACCTAAACCTATAACGTAAACCCAATCCCGAACCCGAACCTCAACCTATAACCTATAACCCAAACCTATTCCCATAACCTATAACCTATTCTCAAATTCCAAAACCTATACTTATAACCTAAACCTAAACTTATAACTTTTACCTAAACTCATAACCTTAACCTAAACCTAAACATATAACCTAAACCTATAACCTAGCCTAATCTTAAAGCTATTTCTGTAAACTGACTCTAGTTTTTTTATTTTAGAGATGGATAAGAGTTGGATGCGAGCTAAGAACAGGTTTAGCTCAGAGTATAAACAAGGGGTTCAAGAGTTCATGGAATTTGCACGAAATCTAGCAGATTCAGAGAATAAGATTAGGTGTCCATGTTGAAAATGCAAGAATATCATATATAAGACTTTAGACAAAGTAGAGGACAATTTGTTCATAGTTGGGATTGACCAGGGTTACACTTGGTGGATCTATCATGGTGAAGATATGACCCATAGAGTTGAGGCCACTGAAGTCAACGGAGACCCAATTATGCCGGATGATGAGGATGAAGACGTTGACGAAATGCAAGATATCATAGGTGATGTGTTCAGGGGAACAGTTACAAATACAGATTTTGCAGCAACAAGCAGTTACCAAGATATTCCTCCAATGGGTGAAGTCGAATCAGAAAAGTTAAGTAGATTGTTGAGGGATGCGCAACGTCCACTTTATCGGGGGTGTGAGAACTTCTCGAAGTTGAATTTTCTTACAAAGTTACTTCATTTGAAGACAATAAATCGTTGGAGTAACAAATCGTTCGACATGTTGCTTGAGTTGTTGAAAGAAGCATTACCGGACAGTGAGACATTGCCTAAGTCTCATTATGAGGAAAAATCCTTGATGCGAGACTTGGGCCTTAGTTACACCATCATACATGCATGTATAAATGATTATTTATTGTATCGGGGAGAGTATGATAAGGCTGATCAGTGTCAAGAATGTGGAGAGCCTAGGTGGAAGAATGACAAAGTCAGGAGTAAGAAAATTTCACGAAAGGTGTTAAGGTATTTTCCATTGAAACCCAGATTGTAAAGATTGTTTATGTCTCGTAAGATGGCTGAAGATATGAGGTGGCATAAGGAGAAATGCGTTCATGATGATACTACACTGAGGCACCCTGCGGACTCTGAAGCCTGGCAAAATTTTGACAAGCAACATGACTGGTTTGTAGAGGATTCTCGCAATGTTCGACTAGGTCTTACAAGTGATGGTTTTAATCCATTTGGTAATATGAGTAGCTCGTACAGTATGTGGCCAGTGGTACTTATGCTATACAATTTACCTCCTTGGTTGTGTATGAAAGAGTCATTTTTCATGATGTCATTGCTTATTCTTGGACCCAGGTCACCTGAGAATGACATTGATGTGTATTTGTGACCGTTAGTAGATGACTTAAATGAGCTGTGGAGTCAAGGTGTAGAAATGTATGACACATTTGCAGGACAGTCATTTCGATTGCATGCAGCAGTCTTGTGGACAATAAATGACTTTTTCGCGTATGAAAATTTATCTGGGTGGAGCACGAAGGGCAAGTTGACTTGTCCTATATGTGGTATTGAGACTTATTCATTGTCATTGAAGCATGGTAGAAAAACGTGTTATATGGGCCATCGTCACTTCCTTCTAAGCGATCATAGTTGGCGCAGGAAGACGATGATCTTTGATGGAAAACAAGATCATAGGCCACCCCCAAAAGAGCTATCTAGAGAAGATGTGATACAAAAATTGAGTAACATTGGAGAAGTTAGATTTAGTGAGGCATCGCACTTGAAAAAGAGGAAACATACAGTATTGGACTATAACTGGAGGAAGAAGAGCATCTTCTTTGAGTTGCCCTATTGGAGTGATTTAAAATTGTGACATAACTTGGATGTCATGCATATTGAGAAAAATATATGTGACAATGTCTTCGGAACATTGATGAACATAGAGAAGAAAACAAAAGACAGTTTCAAGGCTCCATTGGATCTATAAGAAATGGGTTTAAGGAAAGAGTTGCACTTGCAACCACATGAAAATTCGTATACTATACCATCAGCCTTCTACACGTTGATAAAACTAGAGAGAAATCATTTATATGAATGGTTGAGATCAATGAAGTTTCCCGATGGGTTTGCGTCAAACATATCTCGGTGTGTAAATGTTACGGACTGTAAGGTAACAGGAATGAAAAGTCATGATTGTCACGTCTTTCTGCAACGCCTACTGCCGGTTGCGATTCATGGATTCCTAAGCAAGGATATTAGTGCGGCGCTGATTGAGTTGGGGATATTCTTTAAGAATTTGTGTTCAAAATCGTTGAATGTAGATGTTATTAAACGACCGGAGAGGGACATTGCCGTAATCCTTTGCAAACTTGAAAGAATATTTTCTCCTTCATTTTTTGATGTCATGGTACACCTAGCGATTCACTTACCGCACGAGGCAAAGCTTGCAGGTCCAGTACAATATCGTTGGATGTATCCGATCGAAAGGTGGTAGAACCTTTTAAAATTTTTATTCGTTCCGTAAACTATATATATCCATGTTTTCATACTCTTAACATAGTGGTTTTATGTACAGATACCTTCACACACTCAAACAATTCATGAGGAACAAGGCACGTCCAGAGGGATCCATAGCTGAGGCGTACATTGATAATGAGTGCCTTACATTTTCCTCCATGTATCTTCGTGGCAAGACTAAATTTAACCGAGAAGATCGGAATGCCGATGAAGGGCAGGAGCATGAACAAGGACTCATATCTGTGTTTGCACATAACGTTCGTCCTTTAGGATCCTCGACGTTTCAGGATATGGACGTTAGGGATCTAGCAAAGGCGAGGTGGTATGTATTGCATAATTGTGAAGAAATAGAGTCATACTTGGAGTAAGTCTTCTCTTGATTATTTTTTTCTTTACATACGATGATCTTAATGTTTCTTGCTTCTAACGTGCCATTTATGTGTAGCGAACACATGGACAAGATGAAGTCTAAATTCTTCACAAGTTATGATCGAATGCATTAGGATCAGTTTCCACAATAGTTCAAAAAACGTGTAAGATTTCACACTATCTCACCACACTTAGAATTTTCGTTGTACTGTACATTATTTTAACCTAAGAAAATTCCTAAACAATTACATTCTGTACATGATAATAGATGAAGACGTTGCGCACAAGAAACTCTGCGGATGAGTCTGATGCACTATACTCGTTGGCATGTGGCCCTGATAGATGTGTATCTAGATATACAGGTTGTATTGTAAACGGGATTTGGTTCCACATCGAAGAACATGACAAGTGTAGGACCACACAAAATAGTGGGGTGGTTGTGAAGGGAACCAATGAAGAGGATCAGATTGACTTTTATGGCATTTTGATCGATATTATTGAGCTGAATTATTGTATGAGAAAGCGGGCGTACTTATTTAGATGTGATTGGTGAGATATTGAAAATAAGAAGTTAGGAATACAGACGGACAACTACTTTACGAGCGTAAATTTATCTCGAAAGTGGTTTAAGGATGACCCATTTGTCCTCGCCAGCCAAGCCGAACAAGTATTTTACCTCGTTGACACCAAGTTAGGTGACTCTTGGCACATGGTGCAGAAAATAAAGCCCATGAATGTATTTGACGTTCCCGTACCAGAAGTTGAAGATAGGGAGGACGAGGAAAATGACACCGCTAGGGTTGAACACGCTTATCAAGAAGACATGCCGTCTCATGTTGATACAGGGATTGATTCAAGTATTGATATTGATGTGATGCAATTGGACAGAGATGATGTACCACCTGATCATGTTGATGCCTCAATAATAGATGACATTGTTAGAGATGATAGTAGTTTCATTGATGATAATGTTGAAGACAATGAAGAGGAGATACTGATCAGCGATAGTGATGGTGAAGAAGAAATAGTCCTAAGCGATAGTGATGCAGATGACGATTATTAATGTACACATGATTTACATATCATTTTTCAATTCAAATAATTTATGTATTCTATGTATACATAAAAATTACAAGTAGTGATTTATTCCTCTTATTGACTTGTTTATAATCCACATTTGCAGTTGAGTCAATTTCTGATCATGTCCTCCTCCAACTGGAGCGTAGCAGAAGCACGTAACATACTTCATCAGCTATTGCAGATGAACATTTCAGCCCTATCTTCTTCTGGTAGGGCCATAGAGATACCCGGTCTAGTCGATGAGTGTAAAGCAGAATATATTGACGATGACTCAGAGGAAAGATTATACCATCTCAAAGAAATTTCAGAGCTGATGGAGATATATAGCCATGGGAAACGAGATATGGAAGATGCGACTCACTCACTTGCACATCTGAATGGAGTCCTGAGAGATCAGATTTCTCCTATTGTGACTGACATGTTGGTTACAAAAATGTTCAGTGCTTCACACATGATGACATATACTTCTGAAGCATACGATAACTTACGCAAGGAGTACTTCAGATAGTTTACCTCAAAGTTGTTTCGTATTACAATGAAATATGTGTATTTAATATAGAATGACAATATATAATGGAATTTCCAAGGATTATAGATTAAAGTTTACGGTTTTATTATATTCTGCTTGCATTATAGTTTAATGGTTTAATCATATTTTAATCATCTCTCTAAACATAAGCACAAATGCATTGTACCATATAACCCTACTTGTATAATATTTTAGTATATTCCACTTATATTGACATTGTTTAAATTTATAAGTTCGTAGCTCGCACATATTCAGTGATGGCACCAGGTGGGAGACCACGTTGTTCGCGCACTAGATCTACTCCTTTTATCCGTGATGCGACAGAGCCAACATCGCCGTCACATATTATATCGCAGGCGTCTGATCCCTCAGTCACGCATACACCGGGCACAGCATGTAATTCTAGACATATATTTTTTTAACTGACTTCTGTTTATGTTTAGACTTACATATTTCTTTTGCAGCAGCATCATCGACCAGCCGACGAGGACGTGGACCCACGTGTGGGTTACTTTTAGAGCGACTTACGCGTGAGGGTAGGGTGATGGTAGAGTTCCCACAGGATTGTATTAGACCTGTTGGGAACAATGCCAACTTGTTTACGTCAGAGGTCGGTGTCCTATGTCGATCTCTGATCCCCACCACCACCCCCCGTTGGGCAGACGTGACAGATGATGTGCGGCAGCTCATCCGTCAGCGCCTTCACGTAAATTGTAATAAATTAAAATTTATTTTATAAAAGTTTATTTACGATTAAGTTATGTTGCTTGAAATTAATAGAGCATACCCGGATGTGCGTCGGAGTTATCCGGATGAGCGGGGGTCCCTAGGAGGTGGGAACCGCTGTTATGACCGTGATGAAGCTGTCTATTTCCTATGGACAGCATTGGGAGGGCCTGACCATTTGGACAGACCGTATTTTGGTATTAGCTCAAAATTAATAAAGCATACCCGGATGTGCGTCGGAGCTATTCGGATGAGGGGGGTCATCTAAATGGAGGGTGGAACCGCTGTTATGACCATGATGAAGCTATCCATTTCCTATGGACAACATTGGAAGGGCTTGACCATGTTGACAAGCCATGTTTATATCTGTATTTGCAGGGACCTCACCCTTAACCTAAACCACACCTAATCCTATTACCTAAACCTTAACCTATTCTCAATTCCCTACAGCTATAACCTATAACCTACCTAAAACCTTAACCTAAAACCTAAATGTGTTCTCAAATCTCTAAACCTAAACCTACACCTAATTCTATTCTCAACTACCTAACCTAAACTTAAACCTAAACTTGAAAACCCAAAGTAAAACCCGATCCCGAACCCAAACCCAATTTTCTAAACCTAAACCTTAACCTATTCTCAATTCCCTAAACCTATAACCTATAACCTACCTATAACCTTAACCTAAAACCTAAACCTTAACCTATTCTCAATTACCTACAGCTACAACCTATAACCTACCTAAAACCTAAACCTAAAACCTAAATGTGTTCTCAAATCCTTAAAACTAAACCTACACCTAATCCTATTCTCAACTACCTAACCTAAACCTAAACCTAAACTTGAAAACCCAAAGTAAAACCCGATTTCCTAAACCAAAACCTTAACCTATTCTCAATTCCCTAAACCTATAACCTATAACCTTAACCTAAAACCTAAACCTTAACCTATTCTCAATTCCTTACAGTTATAACCTATAACCTACCTAAAACCTTAACCTAAAACCTAAATGTGTTCTAAAATCCCTAAACCTAAACCTACACCTAATCCTATTCTCAACTACCTAACCTAAACCTAAACCTAAACTTGAAAACCCAAAGCAAAACCCGATCCCGAACCCAAACCCGATTTCTTAAACCTAAACCTTAACCTATTCTCAATTCCCTAAACCTATAACCTATAACCTACCTATAACCTTAACCTAAAACCTAAACCTTAACCTATTCTCAATTCCCTACAGTTATAACCTATAACCTACCTAAAACCTTAACCTAAAACCTAAATGTGTTCTCAAATCCCTAAACCTAAACCTACACCTAATCCTATTCTCAACTACCTAACCTAAACCTAAACCTAAACTTGAAAACCCAAAGCAAAACCCGATCCCGAACTCAAACCCGATTTTCTAAACCTAAACCTTAACCTATTCTCAAATCCCTAAACCTATAATCTATAACCTTAACATAAAACCTAAACCTTAACCTATTCTCAACTCCCTACAGCTATAACCTATAACCTACCTAAAACCTTAACCTAAAACCTAAATGTGTTCTCAAATCCCTAAACCTAAACCTACACCTAATCCTATTCTCAACTACCTAACCTAAACCTAAACTTAAGCTTGAAAACTCAAAGCAAAACCCAATCCCGAACCCAAACCCGATTTCCTAAACCTAAACCTTAACCTATTCTCAATTCCCTAAACCTATAACCTATAACCTTAACATAAAACCTAAACCTTAACCTATTCTTAATTCCCTACAGCTATAACCTATAACCTACCTAAAACCTTAACCTAAAACCTAAATGTGTTCTCAAATCCCTAAACCTAAACCTGCACCTAATCCTATTCTCAACTACCTAACATAAACCTAAACCTAAACTTGAAAACCCAAAGCAAAACCCAATTTCAAACCCAAACCCGATTTCCTAAACCTAAACCTTAACCTATTCTCAAATCCCTAAACCTATAACCTATAACCTACCTATAACCTTAACCTAAAACCTAAACCTTAACCTATTCTCAATTCCCTACAGCTATAACCTATAACGTACCTATAACCTTAACCTAAAACCTAAATGTGTTCTCAAATCCCTAAACCTAAACCTACACCTAATCCTATTCTCAACTACCTAACCTAAACCTAAACCTAAACTTGAAAACCCAAAGCAAAACCCGATCCCGAATCCGAACCCAATTTCCTAAACCTAAACCTTAACTTATTCTCAATTCCCTAAACCTATAACCTATAACCTACCTATAACCTTAACCTAAAACCTAAACCTTAACCTATTCTCTATTCCCTATAGCTATAACCTACAACCTACCTATAACCTTAACCTAAAACCTAAATGTGTTCTCAAATCCCTAAACCTAAACCTACACCTAATCCTATTCTCAACTTCCTAACCTAAACCTAAACCTAAACTTGAAAACCCAAAGCAAAACTCGATCTCGAACCCAAACCCGATTTCCTAAACCTAAACCTTAACGTATTCTCAATTCTCTAAACCTATAACCTATAACCTACCTATAACCTTAACCTAAAACCTAAACCTTAACCTATTCTCAATTCCCTACAGCTATAACGTATAACCTACCTAAAATCTTAACCTAATACCTAAATGTGTTCTCAAATCCCTAAACCTAAACCTACACCTAATCCTATTCTCAACTACCTAACCTAAACCTAAACTTAAACTTGAAAACTCAAAGCAAAACCCGATCCCGAACCCAAACCCAATTTCCTAAACCTAAACCTTAACCTATTCTCAATTCCCTAAACCTATAACCTATAACCTTAACCTAAAACCTAAACCTCAATTCCCTAAACCTATAACCTATAACCTTAACCTAAAACCTACCTTAACCTATTCTCAATTCCCCACAGCAATAACCTATAACCTACCTAAAACCTTAACCTAAAACCTAAATGTGTTCTTAAATCCGTAAACCTAAACCTACACCTAATCCTATTTTCAACTACCTAACCTAAACCTAAACCTACACCTAATCCTATTCTCAACTACCTAACCTAAACCTAAACTTGAAAACCCAAAGCAAAACCCGAGCCCGAACCCAAACTCGATTTCCTAAACCTAAACCTTAACCTATTCTCAATTCCCTAAACCTATAACCTATAACCTACTTATAACCTTAACCTAAAACCTAAACCTTAACCTATTCTCAATTCCCTACAGCTATAACCTATAACCTTAACCTAAAATCTAAATGTGTTCTCAAATCCCTAAACCTAAACCTACACCTAATCCTATTCTCAACTACCTAACCTAAACCTAAACCTAAACTTGAAAACCCAAAGCAAAACCCGATCCCGAATCCAAACCCGATTTCCTAAACCTAAACCTTAACCTATTCTCAATTCTCTAAACCTATAACCTATAACCTACCTATAACCTTAACCTAAAACCTAAACCTTAACCTATTCTCAATTCCCTATAGCTATAACCTATAACCTACCTAAAATCTTAACCTAAAACCTAAATGTGTTCTCAAATTCCTAAACTTAAACCTACACCTAATTCTATTCTGAACTACCTAACCTAAACCTAAACCTAAACTTGAAAACCCAAAGCAAAACCCGATCCCGAACCCAAACCCGATTTCCTAAACCTAAACCTTAACCTATTCTCAATTCCCTAAACCAATAACCTATAACCTTAACCTAAAACCTAAACCTTAACCTATTCTCAATTCCCTACAGCTATAACATATAACCTACCTAAAACCTTAACCTAAAACCTAAATGTGTTCTCAAATTCCTAAACCTAAACCTACACCTAATCCTATTTTCAACTACCTAACCTAAACCAAAACCTACACCTAATCTTATTCTCAACTACCTAACCTAAACCTAAACCTAAACTTGAAAACTCAAAGCAAAACTTGATCGCGAACCCAAACCCGATTTTCTAAACCTAAACCTTAACCTATTCTCAATTCCCTAAACCTATAACCTATAACCTACCTATAACCTTAACCTAACCTATTCTTAATTCCCTACAGCTATAACCTATAACCTACCTAAAATCTTAACCTAATACCTAAATGTGTTCTCAAATCCCTAAACCTAAACCTACACCTAATCCTATTCTCAACTACCTAAACTAAACCTAAAACTAAACTTGAAAACCAAAAGTAAAACCCAATCCCGAACCCAAACCCGATTTCCTAAACCTAAACCTTAACTTATTCTCAATTCCCTAAACCTATAACCTATAACCTTAACCTAAAACCTAAACCTTAACCTATTCTCAATTCCCTAAACCTATAACCTATAACCTTAACCTAAAACCTAAACCTTAACCTATTCTCAATTCCCTACAGCTATAACCTATAACCTACCTAAAATCTTAACCTAAAACCTAAATGTGTTCACAAATCCCTAAACTTAAACCTACACCTAATCCTATTCTCAACTACCTAACCTAAACCTAAACCTAAACTTGAAAATCCAAAGCAAAACCCAATTCCGAACCCAAACCCGATTTCCTAAACCTAAACCTTAACCTATTCTCAATTCCCTAAACCTATAACCTATAACCTTAACCTAAAACCTAAACCTTAACCTATTCTCAATTCCCTACAGCTATAACCTATAACCTACCTAAAACCTTAACCTTAAACCTAAATGTGTTCTCAAATCCATAAACCTAAACCTACACCTAATCCTATTTTCAACTACCTAACCTAAACCTAAACCTACACCTAATCCTGTTCTCAACTTCCTAACCTAAACCTAAACCTAAACTTGAAAACCCAAAGCAAAATCCGATCCCGAACCCAAACCCGATTTCCTAAACCTAAACCTTAGCCTATTCTCAATTTCCTAAACCTATAACCTATAACCTACCTATAACCTTAACCTAAAACCTAAACCTTAACCTATTCTCAATTCCCTACAGCTATAACCTCAAACCTAAACCTAAAACTTAAATGTATTCTCAAATCCCTAAACCTAAACCTACACCTAATCCTATTCTCAACTACCTAACCTAAACTTAAACCTAAACTTGAAAACCCAAAGCAAAACCCGATCCTGAACCCAAACTCGATTTCTTAAACCTAAACCTTAACCTATTCTCAATTCCCTAAACCTATAACTTATAACCTACCTATAACCTTAACCTAAAACCTAAACCTTAACCTATTCCCAATTCCCTACAGCTATAACCTATAACCTACCTATAACCTTAACCTAAAACCTAAACCTAAAACCTAAATGTGTTCTCAAATCCCTAAACCTAAACCTACACCTAATCCTATTCTTAACTACCTAACCTAAACCTAAACCTTAACTTGAAAAGCCAAAGCAAAATCCGATCCCGAACCCAAACCCAATTTCCTAAACCTAAACCTTAACCTATTCTCAATTCCCTAAACCTAAAACCTATAACCTTAACCTAAAACCTAAACCCTAACCTATTCTCAATTCCCTACAGCTATAACCTATAACCTACCTATAACCTTAACCTAAAACCTAAATGTGTTCTCAAATCCCTAAACCTAAACCTACACCTAATCCTATTCTCAACTACCTAACCTAAACCTAAACCTAAACCTAAACTTGAAAACCCAATCCCAAACCTGAATCTGATTTCCTAAACCTAAACATTAACCTATTCTCAATTCTCTACAGCTATTACCTAAAACCTACCTATAACCTTAACCTAAAACCTAAATGTGTTCTCAAATCCCTAAACCTAAACCTACACATAATCCTATTCTCAACTCCCTAACCTAAACCTAAACCTAAACTTGAAAACCCAAAGCAAAACCCGATCCCGAACCCGAACCCAAACCCGATTTCCTAAACCTAAACCTTAACTTATTCTCAATTCCCTACAGCTATAACATATAACCTTAACCTATAACCTAAACCTAAAACCTAAATGTGTTCTCAAACCCCTAAACCTAAACCTACACATATTCCTAATCTCAACTCCCTAACCTAATCCTAAACCTAAACTTGAAAACCCAAAGCAAAACCCGATCCCGAACCCGAACCCGAACCCAAAGCTATAACTTATAACCTATAACATATAACCATAACCTAAACCTAACCAAAACCTATAACCTAAACCTATAATCTTAACCTAAACCTAAACCTAAACTAAAACCTATAAAATAACTAAACCAAAACCTATATCCTAAACCTTAACCTATAACATATAAGCTATAACCTAAACTTATAATCTATAACCTAACCTTAACCTAAACTTAAACCTAAACATATAACCTAAACCTAAACTTAAAACCTAAATGTATTCTCAAATCCCTAAACCTAGACCTACACCTAATCCTGATCTCAACTCCCTAACATAAACCTAAACCTAAACATGAAAATCCAAACCTAAACTCGATCCTGAACCCGAACTTGATTTCGTTAACCTAAACCTTAACCTATTCTCAATTGCCTAAAGCTATAACCTAAACCTAAACCTAAACCTAAACCTTAACCAAAACCTATAACTTTAACCTAAACCTAAACTTTAACCTTAACCTTAACCTTAACCTAAACCTAAAATTATACTTATAAATCCTAATTTATTTGATAAAAGTTCATTTACAATTAAGTTATTTTCTTAATAAGTTCATTGCCTTATTCTATTATTTACGAAATTACAGGATAAATTTGAATTGGATTCGAGTGTTCCGCACATTTCCTATTCCATCGACAACATGATCAAGGAGCAGTTCAATGAGTAGCGCTCACTGTTACACAAGTGGTATAAGCAGTGCATGAGTAACGAGGAGGGCACACTGTCCGCACCGCCGCACGTGACCCGTGATGACTGGAAGATACTCTGCGATAAATTTTTGTCTGATTCTTTTCAGGTAATATTTATATATTTACGATATCTTAAAGTAACAATTAAATTCGTAACTAATAATAATGTATTATAAATAATGTGTTCAGAAGAGGAGCAAAATAAATTCTAACAACAGGAAAAAGTTAGCAGTGAACCACGTAGCTGGTTCAAAGTCATTTGTACAAATTCGTCACGACATGGTAAGAAATTACTGGTAACTATTAAGTTGATATATTCTTTCAATGCATTTTATATTAACTATATTGTTCTTTCGATTGCGCAGCGAGATTCCGTCACTGGCTAGGAGCCCGGACCAATAGACCTCTACAAAGGGACTCACTGTCGGCAGGCGACGAGATCTTGGGTGCATCCTAGTGCCGGTGAGATTTGGGTAAAAATCCTTACATTATAAAATTTAATTGCATTAAATTATAATAATGTCATTTTTTTGAGAAAATTCATATGTTTTCATTACAGGCAGCTATGGACACCTTACGCAGTCAGCCCACTCCCGATGGTACTCAGCTAAGTGAGCCAGAGATCCTGAGTGAGGTGCTTGGCACCCGTTCTGGATATGTGCCTGGACTTGGCCATGATGCCAAGCTCACGACACTCGCTAGAGCTGCTTCCACCCGATCCATCATCGTTGGCGGGAGTGCCACCCGCCGAGCTGATATCGCTAAGAGAGAGGTTCACCAGCTACAGGTTGTCATCAATGACATCAGAGATCAGCTGAAAAAGAAGAGTGAGCTGTTGGAGAGGCAGATGGAGGAGCAGCAGAGGAGGATGGAGGAGCTGACGAGTCAGAGGGAGGAGCAGGAGAGGAGGATGGAGGAGCTGACGAATCAGAGGGAGGAGAAGGAGAGGAGGAGGATAGAGGAGCAGGAGAGGCTGAGGGAGGAGTAGGAGAGGAGGATGGAGGAGCTGACGAGACAGAGAGAGGAGCAGGAGAGGATGAGGATAGAGGAGCATGCGAGGCTGAGGGAAGAGCAGGAGAGGAGGATGGAGGAGATGCGGGTGGAGCATGAGCGACGGATAGCGAATATGTTTCAGGGTCTTGCCGCACGCTTACCCATCGATGCCCCGCCACCTCTGCCTCCATCTTTGTGATTTTTTATATTTTATTTATAATGTTAAACTTATATGTATTTATGCATGATGTAGTTTATGTTTGGATAGATTTATTTATGTACTTTGGAGTTAAATGGCTGTGAATGTGAATATGATGAAATATATTACATGACAGGTGTATAACAGGAATTATATTGTAACAGGTGTATATCAGGTGTATTTCAAGAATTTTGTGCTAGAATATAGGGCGAGAAAGAAAAAAAACTTTTACCTACGAAAATTTTTGTAGGTAAAAGTCTCCTCCAAGTTTTTACCTACAAAAATTTTCGTAGTTAAAAGTCTCCCAAATGTTTTTACCTGCGAAAATATTCGTAGCTAAACGTTTTGTAAAGTATTTTTACCTACGATATCATTCGTAGTTAAACGTGTTTGTAAATATTTTAGCTACAAACTTATTCGCAGGAAAATGTTTGGTAAATATTTTTACCTACGAAAATATGCGTAGGTAAAGGAATTTTTAGCTACAAAATTGGTGGTAGGGAAACGTTTTCTAAGTATTTTCATAAAATCATGTAACTTTTAGCTACGAAACTATTGGTAGGTAAAAAGTCTTGTTAATATTTTTAGCTACAAAATTTTTAGTAGCTAAAATGTGTTTAATATTTTTGGCTACGAAATTGTTGGTAGGTAAAAAATCTTGTAAATATGTTTAGCTACAAAATTGTTGGCAGGTAAAAAGTGTTTTTAATATTTTTGGCTACGAAAGTATTCGTAGGTAAAAAGTCTTGTAAATATTTTTAGCTACGAAATTGTTGGTAGGTAAAAAGTGTTTTAAATATTTTTGGTTACGAAAGTATTCGTAGGTAAAAAGTCATGTATATATTTTTAGCTAAGAAATTGTTGGTAGGTAAAGCGTTTTGTATGTATTTTTACCTGCAAAACTATTCGTAGGTAAAAAGTTTTGTCAATACTTTTACCAACGAAATTCAACGTTGGTAAAATGTTTTTCCTACGAAAACTTTCGTCGGCAAAAGGTTTACCTTTGCCAACGAATTTTTTTTTTCAAGGGTAAAAGGTGTTCCCCTCGGGCTTTTAGCGACGAAATTGCCAACGAAAAATTTCGCTGGTAAAACTTTTTTGCTGCGAAATTAAGCCTTTTGCCTATGAAAATTTTTATTGGTAAAAGTGGCATTTCTTGTAGTGCCATATCATAGGAAACAATGGTGATTGACCATTAATTGGCCACATAAGTTTTAGATCAAGCTGATATTTGATTTCTCCCTTCATCCAACCTTATGTGACCTTATCAGTAGATTAGATGGCAAATAAACACTACAGAAACATTAAGGTGCACTTTAAGATCTTTTTAATAGTAAAGTGCTTAATCACCACCGTTTTCTATTATATAGTCCACCTCATAATTGAGTCTGCTTCATTTTTTAGGATAATATTTGTTGATGCAAAAAACTGGTGAGCCTTCCCTCGTCCTACCACCTGCAGAGGAATGAAACAAAGGAGACCCTGGCTAGAGTCGGGGACCCTCCGATGCTTAAGTTAGTGATAGACATGCGTAAGAAGGGTTTTGAGAAGGGTTTTTTACGTACCTCTTTTTCTTGGAGTTCTCTGTATTTATAGGAATGGGAGGGTCCCGTTGTGCATGGATTCTCTTCCTGATATCTTGGAGATTTGATTTCAATCCATTTTCAGTCTCTCTTCGGTCCCGAGATCCTTGGGATCGGGGATCCTTTTACAAGATTTTTGGGACAGCGTTTTTATTCACGTTGTCTTTTCCTTGCTCGGCACAGTTCTAACCGACTCTAATAACGAGTTAGTCTAAGCCAGCTTTATGAATCAAGTTGTTCGCCATCTGTCGGGCGAGGTGGAGCTGATCCGTAATCGACATCCTTTCTTACTTCGATAGCCGACCTTACAACCGATCTTATTGGGTCAATTAGGTGTCTTCTAAACTTTAAGCCTTAATCAGCCTTTAAGATGTTGTTGCCTCGTCGTCTGAGTCAACATCATGCATCTTATGTAATTCGCCTTTGACTCATGACTTTAGAGGTCTTGGTCGGGGTTTTTATTCCTTGCAATCTGAGCCAAGTCTCTCCTTGAGGCATTTAGTCCTTTTGCCTCAGTTAGGTTTATTGCCTCGGAATCTCAGGCCTTGTCAATAGAGTTGGTCCATTCTATAATCGGGTCTCCGGACTTGTCACATTTTTTCCCAACAAGAAGCACCCTTACTCCTTACATCAACTGTATTGATGCTTAAGAGTAAAGAGTTTTGGGTTGGCTTGGACCGAAGACTGATATTATGATGGAGCATTTAGTGTTTGCAGGAGTCGTGTGTCGTCCTAAACATGCGTCGATTCGTTGGTCAGGGCCGCACGTGTAAGAAACCGTCAAAGCATTTCTTTGGCCAATGAGGTTCGGATGCATGGCGGGAGCGGCGTCTCCGTCAGTCGGCATGCGCCACATGTCGGGTGGGAGAGTCGAAACGTTGTCGATAAGACTCCTCTATAAATGCCCTTGCCACGTAGCCGGGCTATATAAGGAGGAGCAGGCCGCCCATTCTTCATTTTCATGCATTTTCTCCTCTTCCCATTTTCATTTTCACTGTTATCTGTCTTTTGCCATTTTCATTCTTCCTCTTTAATTTTTGCTTCCACATTCACTCCTTTTTTGGTCTGAATCGCCATCTTCGATGAGTTTCAAACTCTCTCCCTTCCTTTCTTTTTGAATTTTAATGGCAATGCACAATTCCCAGAACCCCCGGGAGGGAGCTTTTGGTGACGAGGGTGAAGCGAGACATTTCTAAAATGTCTCGGAATGGCCCTCGCTGCTGGCAGAGATGACCATTGATGCCAATGAGGCCTTTCGGTACTCTAAAAGGGCAACTGGGTCCTTAGCGAAGCGCCCTGCTTCTGTGGGTTCCTCTTGTGGAGAGACGTCACTGATGACTACCCCTGACAGACCTAATCCTCCTGAGGAGGAATTAGAGGAAGAGGATGAAGAGGCTGAAGGGGCTAGTGAGTTGGTCCCTACGCAGAGATCAGCAAGAGTTGTTGAAGTGACGGCTGAAGGGGGAGAGACAAGAGATAATCACAAGGGTCCGGTTCCCTCGGTTTTGATCGAGGCAGATCTTGATAGGATCAGGGCCTGGTACCATGTCCCAGACTCGGTCATCCTACGCCTCCTTGTATCGAGTGAGTTACCCGACCGTCCGCCTACTGGGATGGTCGCAATCGTTCAGGTTGCTTTACAATGCAGCTTGCATCTGCCCCTTCAAGGCATTGTTCGGGATTTTCTCTCTCGACTTTACATAGCGCCTGGGCAGATAGTCTCGAACGGGTGGAGGAACTTGTTTGGATGCTCAGTGTTGTGGGCTGAGACAGAGTAGCCCCCACTGATTAACAATGAGTTTCTTCATCTGTATCAAGTATGACCGAATTCACAGCAACTCGGCTGGTACTTTTTGTGTGCTTGGTGGAACAAGGGCGGGACTTTGATAACCAACCCTCCTACCTCCAACAAGCACCGGAGAGATAGGTGGTTCTAAGCATGTGGTCGTTGGGAGACTGCCGAGCCAGGACTCTTTGAACCTCGTGTTCCTCTGGAGTTTTCCCAAATAGGTGACTCGGCTCGCACTTTTTCCTTTTATCTCCTTACACCGTTGTATTTTTTGAGTCAGACTGAATGCGTTCCGCAGATATCCCTACGCGCAGGCCGAAACTAGGAGCTGACGCCCTAGAGAGAATCAAGGATCTAAAGGCGTTATATGCAGAGGAGTGGTCTTGGAAGACACTTCTCCAACCGGAGCATCTTCTTTTCTTAGGTCTAGACTCAGCCGTAACAAGCAACTTCTGGATGTCTAGTTACATTTTCATCAATTCCTACCCGACTCGTCTTGTTTTTCCTGATACAGAGATGGTTGAGGCAAGGCCCATTCTTCATCCGCCTTCTAAGATGAAAGCTCCTCCGCGGTCAGAGACTCATTCCGAGGCTCGTCCTCCAAAGAGATCGAAGATAGTCTTGAAGGCTAAGGGACAAGCCACACTGGTCGTCCCGACCGAAGTCTCGACCATAGACTTGGAGGAAGGGGCGGAAGTGGCGGACGCGGTGGCTCCCGAGCCAAGACCGGTTCTGGAACAGAGGGGGAGCCCTCAGGAGGGGAGACGACTCAACAGGAGGCATTCTTTCAACGGGATGTGATGAACATGGTCCCTTGGGTGATGTCCCATAGGAGCGGGAAAGAGTTCGCTGCCCTCTTTGAAGTTCCCCAGAGGCGGACTCTCTCTTATGTTGCCAAGATTCTCCTTAAGGTAAGATTCAGACTTTTCACTTGTCTTGTTGACCTCTTTGATTTTAATCTGAACTTACCTTTTTCCTTTACAGTTCACCCCTTGCATGCTCAGGGCTAACATGGATCTGATCGAGGCTCAAAAACGAGTGGCGGATGCTGAAGCAGCTCAGAAATAGGCAGCGGAGGCAGAATCACAACTTGAAGCTGTAATGGCTTAGGTCAGTCTACTGTCTAGCGAATTAGGGCTTGCCCGGAAGGTCACCGTGGATGTCAAGGCTAAGTGTACTTATGTGGCCTCATTATTGAAAGAGGCCCAGGAGAAGAGTTGATGAATTCGTTAGGCCCATACCTCTTCGGAGGACAAGTTGGCTCGGCTAAAGGCTGAGACCAAGGCTGCCATTGAGCAAGCCAAGAAGGAGGTCAAGGACCAAGCCATAAAGGCCTTTCTCGAGTCCCAAGAGCACTTGGATGAACGAGATCATTTGTTTCAGGATAGATACACTAAATGTGTCCAACTGATGAAACAAGCTTTCCCCGACCTTGATTTCTCAGGATTTGACGAAGGCGCCTCTGGGTCTGAAGGTCCAGAAGCTGAAACTGAGGTAACCAGGTCTGTGACACTGGGGTTGGTATCGAGGTCAAGTCTGAGGCGGCTCCGGAGGTCGCCCCGAGTGGCAGCAGTAGCTAAGTCCGAGCCACCTCCTGTGTTAGCTCTTGATGAACCTTGGAGCTAGTTTGGGGATGTCATGCACTTTAAGCACACCAAGCTTCAAGTACTTTAAGCACACCAGGAGGGCTAGAGAGCATCTGCAACCGAGAGAGGACATAACATACTACGGTTGACTCTTTTTGCCTTTATCTTTATGGTTTCATCAATGTAATTTGACAGTAGATACTAATGTAATTCGATGTAGAACACGTACTGATGAATGAAAATACTTAGCTTTTTTATTCATTTGACTTAGTTTATATATTTTTCATTCTTTGCTTCACCAAGTCTTCATAAATGCTCAATGGTCGATCTACGGATAATAAATCTTTAGATGCACGGCATTCCATGCATGTGGTAATAATTGTCCGATTAGGTCTTCCAACGGATATGTTCCGGGTCGGATGGTGCTTGAGATAACATAGGGTCCTTCCCAATTGGGTCTCAGTGTGCTCGCACCAACTTTCTTAGTATTTAGAAACATTTTTCAGAGGATCATATCTCATACTCGGAAACGTCTAACCTTAACTCGAGCGCTGTAGAACCGAGCTATTTGTCGTTGCTGAGCCATCATCCGTAGCTAAGATTTTTCCCTTTGTTCTTCCAAGAGATCAAGTTCGAGAACCAAAAGTTATTCATTGTCTTGCTCGTTAAATGAGTTGATCTGAGCCGAGGGTAGTCCAATCTCCACTGGGGTGATGGCTTTCGAGCCATACGCGAGGGTGAAAGGAGTTTCTCCCATAGCTGTTCGAGCGGTAGTTCAGTATGCCCACAATATTTTTAGAAGCTCTTCAACCCATGCGCCTTTAGCTCGGTCGAGTTTGGTTCGGAGATTCTATTTGATGATCTTTTTAACTGCCTCGACTTGTCCGTTCATCTGAGGATGATGTGGAGACGTGTAAACATTTTTAATCTCAAGATTACTGCACATTTCTCGATACTGTCTGTTGTCGAACTTCTTCCCATTATCGGTAACAATGGTTCGGGGTATCTTGAATCGACAAATGATGTTTTTTCATACAAAGTCCGTGATCTTCTGTTCGATTATCCTGGCCAATGGCTCGGCCTCGACCCATTATGTAAAATAGTTAACAGCAATGATGACAAACTTGGTCTGGCCTTTCTCCAAGGGGAGTGGTCTGATGATGTCGATTCCCCATTGTGTGAAGTGTCATGGATCAGTCATAGGAGTTAGCTCCTTGGGGGGTTCTCTTGGAATGACCATGAATCTTTGGCATTTGTCACAGCTCTGGATGAATTTACACGCGTCGTGCTGAATAGTCGGCCACTAGTATCCTTGTCGTAAGACCTTATGTGCGACTGATTATCCTCCTAAGTGATTTTCGTAAATCCCTTCGTGGATCTCTCGTAACACATAATCGGCTTGAAATCTAAGTCTTAAGGCATATTGCATGTAGGTTTAATTTGGAGTTTCCAAGATGACTCCTGCCCCACTTGCCTTAGAGTTGGATGAGTCGTCGACGTAAAGCTTCCAGGTTATTGGGTCGAACGATGACTTGGGAGAAGCAGTCGTCAATTGTTTGGCTTGATGCTCAGTAAGTGAGTCAGCTTGTGGTGTAACTTTAGCGATGAAGTCGGCCACAACTTATTATTTTATCGCCACTCTCGGCTTGTACTGAATGTCGAATTCACTGAGCTCGATTGCCAACTTCGTTAGTCGACCGGAAGCTTCTAGTTTCTGAAGGATCTGACACAGTAGGAGATTGGTCATGACGACGATTGTGTGAGCTTGAAAGTATGGCTGAAGTCGTCATGAAGAGACGACTAGGACTAGGGCCACCTTCTCCAGAGGCGAATATCTCGTTTCTTTCGACAATAATGCTTTGCTGTCATAATATATCGATAATTGTATTCCTTTATGTTTGTGTATCAAAGCCGAGCTTACGGCTGCATCAGAAATTGCCAAGTACAATAGCAAAGCTTCCCCTGGCTCAGTTTTTGATAAGACAGGTGGAGATCCGAGGAATAACTTCTACTCCTGGAACGTTGCTTCACACTCTTCTGTTCATTCTACCGTTTACCAACCCTTAAGTTGTTTGAAGAACGGGAGGTATTTGTCTGTAGTTCGGGAGAGGAAGCGATTAAGTGCGGCTACTCGTCCAGGCAGTCTTTGTATATCCTTGATCATTTTTGGGGATTCCTTGTCGATTATTACTTTGATTTTCTTTGGGTTCACCTCAATTCCTCGTTGACTGACTAAAAATCTGAGAAATTTCCCCGGGCCGACCCCAAAGGCACACTTACTTTGATTTAACTTCATCTGGTACTTGCGAAGAACGAGAAACATCTCTTCTAGGTCAGCAATATGATCGACCGCGTGTATACTTTTGACGAGCATGTCATTAATGCATACTTCCATGGTTTGGCCAATCTGCCGAGCAAATATATTATTTACCAACCGTTGGTATGTCCCCCCTGCATTCTTTAAACTAAATGCATCACACGGTAACAATAAAGTCCTTTGTCAGAGACAAAGGTAGTCTTAGATTTATCAGATTGATGCATTACAATTTGATTGTATCTAGAATAAGCATCCATAAAACTAAGAAGTTCTTGCCCTGCTGTGATATCTACTAGTTGATCGATCCGTGGAAGAGGGAAGTTATCCTTCGGGCAAGCTTTGTTTAAGTCAGTATATTCAATACAGACTTGCCACTTCCCATTGACTTTCTTCATGAGGACGACATTGGTTACCCATTCCGGATAGTAAATCTCCTCGATGAATTTTGCCTTGAGGAGCTTGCAAACCTCTTCTTCAATGATGGCATATCTTTTAGGGACGAGCGGTCGTCGTTTCTATCAGATCAGCCGGTAGGTCGGATCGATGTTGAGTCAGTGAGTCATCACCGAAGGATCGATCCCAGGCATATCTTCATGACTCAATGCGAATGCATCAGTGTATCATCAGAGTAGTGATATCAACTTGTCTTTTAGAGGCGACTGCAGAGACGAGCCAATCTGTACCGTTTTGGACTCATCCGTCCGACTAAGGGTACTGGGATGAGGTCTTCTACCGGTTGTCGTCGCTCGTATGTCTCGGCTTGAGGTTCCAATGATTCAATCATGGTTACCTTGGCTGGAGCCTTTATGGCTATCACGTAACAGCGTCGTAAGTCCTGTTGATCGCCTTTTACGACTCCTACACCCGACTCGGTCAGAAATTTCATGGAAAGATGGTACGTTGATACCACAGCTTGGAGAAGGCTTAGAGAGGGTCGGCCGAGTATGGCGTTGTAAACCGATGGTTGTTCGACTATCAGAAAGTCGACCATTACTGTTGCCTGGTGCGGAAAGTTACCAGTAGTGAGTGACAATGAGATGATTCCTTCAGGGAGTGTTCGTCCACCAGAGAAACCAATTAAGGGGGTGTGAACCGGACATAATGTTGATCGTTTGACACCCATTTTATCAAACTCCTGAGTGAATAATACATCGATGGACGACCCTGTATCAACGAGAATGCGGAATACCTTACGGTTCGCTATCGTAAGGGTAATGACCAATGCGTCATCGTGTGAATGATAAATGCCTCGAGTGTCTTTGTTGGTGAACGATATGCAATCTTTTTCTCTTTTCTTTTCCTTTGAAGGCCGAGATAGTATCAGGCTTTCATATTCGGGCCGACCGATGCTCCTGACATGGTTTTTCCAAGCATTATTTGAGTCACCTCCGCCTCGAGGACCACCGACAATGGTTTGAATTTCCTCCGTGGGTCGGTTGTCACCCGGGCGTTCTTCCATTGTTCCAGTTCTCTCGACGTGCTCTTTGAGACGACCTTCTCTAATGAGTTGCTCGATTTTTTCTTTCAAATGATAGCAATTACTTGTATTGTGCCCATGATCGAGATGGTAATGATAGTACTTTTTTTTGCTCCATCGGTTTGGATTGCTTCGGAGCCTATCTAGCCAGTTGATGAATCCTTCGCAATTAATCTCCATCAAAACCTGCTCTTGTGGTTTATTGAGCGGGGTATATATTGAATACTTACGGTCTGACCGTTTACCCGACTTACGATCATCACATGTTCGATCATCTTTACACTTCTTTCCACTGGCCAAGTCATCTTCTTTCTTTGCTGACTCTTTGGCCGGGGCTTTTGCGTTTTAGGCGGCTTTGCGCATGATCCAAGTTTCTTCGGCATCCGCGTACTTATCTGACGGGGCCATAAACTCAGCCAAAGTAGTAGACGGGTTCTTGTCTAGGGATGCCTGAAACAACTTGTCTCTGATGCCCTGCTTGATTGAATTGAGCGTTGTTTCATCTAAATGTTTTCGGACTTAGAGCGACTTGAAGTTGAAATGCTTGATATAGTCTTTCAGCAACTCTCCCTCATTTTGCACTATGTTGTTCAGGTGCATGGGCGGCTTAAGCTTTTTCTTTCCACCAATGAAATTGGTGTGGAAGGCATCACTGAGCTCCGTGAGCGAGCTAATGGACTTTGGCTTCAACTGCTTGAACCACAGTTAGGCTACGTCGGCTAAAGTGAGGGAGAAGGCTCGGCACATCACGGTGTCCGAGGCATTGTGCAATTCCATATATGTTTAGAAGGATTTGATGTGCTCGGTAGGATCGGTCTTGTCGATGAAAGGTGTGATCTGCGGAAGACGGAATCGTTCTGGTAGCCGAGCTTGTATTATCTCTTCTATGAACGGAGACGCTTTTGCCTTGAGCGTCGTCTGAAGTGTATCACGACCCTGTTTTAGGTCTACAATCTCTTCTCGTACTTCTCTCCTGAAATCCTGAAGGTCAGCTTTCCAGGGCTCATCACTATCTATCATACCTTCAACCAAAGGCCTGTTGTGCCTCCTTCGATCTATTTCATGTCGCAGATCGGAAGCTGGCAGTGGGGTGGTCATGGAATGAGCGGGCATAGGCTCAGTCGGACCCTAACGCTGACTCGGCTGAGGGACAGATTGCGGAGCAGTAGCTGAGGGTCGGTGAATTGTTGCGGAGCATTTTTCGAACCACCACTATACTGAGGCGAAACTTGCTGACGATGGATTTGCTCCAGCATCTGCTTCATGTAGTTCAGATCGGCTCTGAGCTCTTGGACTTCCTTATCTAGTCGACCGTTTCCTCAGTTCTGTTGGTTTTACTTGGTCGAAACGGAGAATGTTAGATGGGGGGTAGGGCCTTAGCCGTTGTCGGGTTGGTTCTAAGCCCCTTGGGTCCAATTTGTACTCGACGAACTTTTAAGTGCCAGCGGTGCAATAACAGCCTCAACGGGCTCGTTTTGAGCAGTTCTTATAGTCCTTGTCATTGGAACTCGTTTGCAGCTATTGGATAGAGTCTGGAAAATAACTTTTCGTATCGTTTCCTACAGACAGCGCCAATCTGTTGATGCAAAAAAATGGTGAGCCTTCCCTCATCCTACCACTTGCACAGAAATAAAACAAAGGAGACCCTGGCTAGAGTCAGGGACCCTCTGATGCTTAAGTTAGTGATAAGAATGCATAGGAAGGGTTTTCTGCATACCTCTTTAGGTTGGAGTTCTCTATATTTATAGGAATGGGAGGGTCCCATCGTGCAGGGATTCTCTTCCTGATATCTTGGAGATTTAATTTCAATTCATTTTTAGTCTCTTTTCGATCCCGAGATCATCGGGATCAGGGATCCTTTTACGAGATTTTCAGGACAGCGTTTTTATTCACGGCATCTTTTCCTTGCTCAGCCTAGTTTTGACCGACTCTAATAACGAGTTAGTTTGAGCTAGCTTTATGGATCAAGTTGTTCGCCATCTATCAAGCGAGATGGAGCTAATCCATAATCAACATCCTCTCTTACTCCGATAGCTGACCTTACAACCAATCTTATTGGGTCGGTTTCAAGGTCGATTAGGTGGCTTCTAAACTTTAGGCCTTAATTGGCCTTTAAGATGTTGTTGCCTCGTCGTTCGAGTCAACTTCATGCATCTTATGTAATTCGTCTTTAGCTCGTGACTTTAAAGGTTTCGATTGGGGTTTTTATTCCTTACAATCCGAGCCAAGTCTCTCCTTGAGGCATTTAGTCCTTTTGTCTCGGTCAAGCTTATTGCCTCAGAATCCCGGGGCTTGTCAATAGAGTTGGTCCATTCTATAACCGAGTCTTTAGAGTTGTCATATTTTTCCCCAACAAGATTAAAAAATGATATTGAAAAAATAAATAGAGAACATAAATATAGTATGCATACATCAAGGTGGGTCGGTGGTAAAGACTGCACTATCTTGACCATATAGCTTGACTATGAATATGGCTTATTTATACCATATATATATATATATATATATATATATATATATATATATATATATATATATATATATATATATATATATATATATATATATATATATATATATATATATATATACACACACTGAAAATCGGCGCCCACGCTGATTTAAATGTTATGTTTTTAGTGGTGGGGTGATAGGCTGATTATGGATATTGGAGTCGCCACTAGCCGAAAAATTTTGAAATCCCGCGGTCGGCTAGAACCATGAAATACGCAAGGTGAGGGAAATCCGGAGACTTTCCTACCTTAGATTGACTCCTGGTCTGCAATCCGGGATTCCGGGCAAGGGACCTCGCTTACAAAGAGGGAAGGTGTTAGGCACTCTCTCTGCCCGTACAAATGTACGGTCTCTACTCAGTGTGGTACAACAATCTCAAGGGATGATGGATGTTATGGCCGAGATGGGACTAGGCACATACGTGAATTTCTGATGCAGCAAGATATGAGATTTCAGCAAGCCACAGAGCATACGTCCAACGGCATGTCTAGAGGGCGGATGTGATGATGCTTATGGAAAGAGGTAAGAAAAATGGACTGGATCACTAGGAATTTTTGATGTGATAGGATCCGA
Source organism: Magnolia kwangsiensis (assembly GCA_037074715.1). NCBI lineage: Eukaryota > Viridiplantae > Streptophyta > Magnoliopsida > Magnoliales > Magnoliaceae > Magnolia > Magnolia kwangsiensis. The sequence goes on along the minus strand of CM073576.1, from coordinate 32,552,019 downwards.
TATACGGCAAGTCACAGAGCATACGTTCACTAGAGATCTAGAGGAGCAGGGGGGTTAAGAAGGGAATAGATGTCATGATGAATGCTTGTATGTAAAATGAATAGATCTTTAGCTTGATCTTGAGTTGGCTAAGACATGAACCGGACCATGATCAGATATGGGCTAGGCTTATGGGTTGAAAAGGTTAAAAGGAAGGCTAGGGGGTGGCTGGAAAGATCAAATCTTTGAAGGCTTGGGAGCTCATTTCCTTTCCTTCACTCTCTTCCTCACTCTCTCTCCCTCTCACTTTCTCTCTCTTGGATGAGAGATGTTGTTGTTGAAAATTTGAAGAGGAGAGGGCTATTTATAGCCTTCTCCAATGGCATAGCTGTAATTAGCGAGTTTGAGAGGGTTAAAAGATGACATGGCAGCATGTGAGTGGTTGAGGAGAGGGGAATGCCACATGGCATGCTCTCATTAGCTCCTGGAGTTGGTAAAAAGGTAAATAATGGAGTTCGGAGGGGTAAATTTGAAGGAAAGTTGACTTTTGGACATTGAATTAGCTGTCCGCATGCGGCCCGCGAGCGGCGGTACCTGAAGTACCGCAGGCGACAGTCAGACTACTGCACGAGCTCAGTTTGGCCGATTTCATGTGTGCGAACCTTGTACACTGTGTGGGTTCACTCGGAAGTCTCCTTTTGGGTTTTTCAGCTCAGAAAAATGAGTTTCGGCCTGGGTAATGAGGATTTGGGCCATGGTATAGGGTATAGGAAGGGGTGCATGTGTGATGAATGGTTTGGATCGTGGTTTTGGATTACGGATTTGGGTTTTAGGGACTTTGGTTCGGTTCAAGCAGGGATTGGGTATGTTCATGGTTCTTGAACTGTCTTAACCTTCTCAAGATGTTTCCTGGGTGGGGTGTCTACAGATGCCCCTCTTTAACCGAGGTTGTGAGCAACCAAAGGTCAAATCGAGTGCACACCCCACCCTTCTGGTTAGAAAAAGTGTAGTGACTCGAATCTGTTGCCTACCATTGTATCATTAACAGTAGACTTTTTGAAAAAGAGATGACTTGTACATATTATGAGAGTTGAGGAAAACGTTGTGATTGTCTCCTACGCATTTGTCACGACTTTACGGATCACCAATCATAACCTTTTCACGTTAGATTTTTAATAGCATTGGAAGGTAAGTCTGAAAAGTAAAAACCTCTGCGCATTTGTCGCGGCTTTACGAGGATTCACATACTGTTTGGTTTGTTGTTCCTTTGCTATGTAATCACCCTTGGAATATTCAGTTTGTTTAATCGTCAAAGTGGTTAGCTGCCCTGCGCGTTGGTGTGGTCTTACGGGGAACTCACTATGCCAACTTGGACTCGATCAAATTTTTTGAACATCCCGGACTAGGTATGTGCAGGTAATCTATTGCCATGCAGTCTGCTGATTTTGATACTTTGGTTACAATGGATTGTTTGTCACTTCAAGTTTGATGGTTCTTTCTAGAGATAGATCCACTCATTTTACTAGCATTCGTACGATTGTCCAGATATAGAGATCAGGCCAATCGTACATGTATCATGTACGGATTCAATCATCCACTGGGGAAACCGGTAGAGATCGAATCTTATTTAGCTGTTTGCATTGACCGCAACTGGAGAATACGAAAGATTCCTCAGTATACTGCGTGCCACGTGCATTTTTTTTTTTTGAAAACTTTGTTCTAAAGCTATTCCCTTTAGAGCTAGACCCCTTGGGGGTTTTATTTGAAATATATATATATATATATATATATATATATATATATATATATATATATATATATATATATATATATATATATATATATATTGAATTTTTAAAAAAAAATATCCGTTCGATTTCGCAGGTGGGCGTTGTCCTTCAGTTTTTATTTGCACAAGTAAACAGTCATGTTACCTCCACTATTGAGTTAGTGGGGCTAACGGCTTTTATTTGAGGTATTTTTGAGGTTTTTGAAGCATCCGTCCGATCTCGGGAGATGGCGTCATCATCCGGTTTTTATTGTAGGATCTGGATCGAATAGCCAGATGGCCTCCACTAATAAATTAATGGGACAATTGAAGAACATATGCCTGATTTGGACATGTGGGCCTAGGACCATGGGCCTTGAAATCGAGCTTGTGAAGTGGGCCTTGTTTTGGATATGTGGGCTTAGGAAATGGGCTTGAAAGCATGGGCTTTGAACCATAGGCCTTTGAACAATGGGCTTGGTAGGCTTCTGACATGTGGGCCTTATGGACTTTGAACTTGTGTGCCTTGTGGGTTTTAAAATGTGCGCCTCTTAGGCTTTGAACTTTGACTTTTTGGATCCCCGACTTTGTTGGCATGAATGCTTTTTTTTTTTTGTAAAGAAAGGAAAACGTATAAAAAGATTTCTTTGAAAGGAATGAAAATTTGTGTTTGTGCCAAATTTGTCGGTGATTGCTTGTGTTTAGATTTGTACTTTGGATGGTGGAATTAGAATATTGAACTTAGCCAGCGTCGAATTCGGTATTTTGAGTTGTTTACTAGGGATCCCTATTCCCTTAGAGTAGCGCATACTAGGATCATGCCCCTTGGATTTGGGTAGAGCTTGACGAAATTCTGATCTGGGACTTATCTTTTCTTTGTGCTTCTTTTGCTTGTTGCCTTGGCTTCTCCTGTTCCTACACTTTTTGTTTCTATCTTTTTTTCTTTTTTTTAACCATTTTTGCCCGCAGCGCCTTTTAAGGTTTTCACTACGACTGACTTTCTCGTCATTTTTGCCCATGACGTCCTTTCAGATTTTCACCATGTCCCGAGTTTTTGATCTTGCCTGCCCCTTGGCAGCTGTGCTCTTTTTACCCTTGGTGCCTTTACAGGTTTTCACCAAGTCCGCTATATGCTCGTTGTTTTTACTCGAGGCGCCCTTTCGGGTTTTCACCTCGCCCGTTTTGCTTAGGCACATTACTTTTCTTTTGATTTCTCTTTTTCTTGTACAAAGGCGGGAGGCTAGACTCCATTCATTGTCGGCCGACTGGTGAGCTACTTGACTTTGTCTTCAATCACAATCGTGAAGCTGTTGACATTGGGTTAAACTATCCTAAGGGAAAATGGGTTGGTGACTTGTGTTCTCACTCATTAGGTTTGACTCTTCTTTTCTTTTTTCTTTTTTCTTTTTTCTTTTTTTTGACTGCGCGCCTTTTGTCCTTTTTTTTTTCCTTTTTTTTGAACCCTTTATTTTTTAAAACACTTATTGGATGGAAGGAATGATGATGGAATGTACCTCAAGATGCTAACCTTTTGTCATTTGACTTTAGCTTTACGATTGTGGTTGTTGACATAGTCAGGTAAGATTACCCATGTTGTCGGCGTTGATAGGCTCTGGAAGATCTTTGCCCCTAATGATGGTGAGACGAAGGACATCTCCCGGAAGAATCCTCGCGGATGATCAATGGACCGTCTCAAGATGGCTTAGAGTTGCCCTCTGGATCTAGTAGGCGCAATGATAAGATGTGCATGATTACCATGTTATTAACCTTTCTTTCAGACTTTCCTGTCATTGGTCCTAGTGATCGTTGTGCGCTTTATGTCTGCAAGATGTAGTTGGTTACATCGAGCTTACCATCAATCATTTTCCTTGACTTCTTACTTCATTCGAACCAATGATGTAGGATGTTGCTGTCGTCTACTTTTGTCTACCACGAGAATGCACTCCAATCATTGGATGCCTTCGGGCTCATTCTTTCGATGATGTCCTCACCCCATAATGAAGAAGGGCTAAGGTGTTGTTAGGTTATAAAGACTCGAAGCATGCACATGGATCCATTATGCAAGCTTTGAATACTTGAAGCACTTCCTGACATGCTGCATTAATTTATTTTCATCGTTCATCAGTAAGAGTCCATTGTAGACTTTAAACATGATCTTGTCAGCTTTGTTTGATGGACTTGACTTCAGGCTTCATAGCAGATGGTGTATGATTGGTTCTTCATTCGATCTGGGTAAGGCTTCATAGGAGAACCCAAAGTTAGATATCCTCGGGTCTCAAGAATTCTGTCATTGTCTGCTTGCATTCAGGAGGTGAGGATCTCTTGATGCGTACCATTCTAAGGAGCTCAAGGGATCCCAAGTTCACAATTTCAAAAACATCTGTGACGACATTGGCCCTTGCCTCGAACTTTCGAAGGGAATCCTCTAGCTCGAGAGTCAGATCATCATTTTCCACATCCTGGGCTTCGTCCAAATCCCTAAGTTTGAAGTCTAACTCCAGATTGAAATCTATGAGTCGACTTTAAACTCGGGTGTTGTAACAGACGCATTTGGCACATTATTGCTTGTGAGTTTTGAAAGATTTTCTATTGTTTTTGTGTTTTGAGAAATTTCTATTGTTTTTGGATTTTACCAAATATATGAATTTTTGGCATTTTGACAAGCATTTGATTTTTTTATTTTTTTGTATTTTGAAAATATCTAATGTTTTTTGGCTTTTGAAAATTTTCTGATGATTTTTTTTCTGGATTTTGACAAGTATATAAATTTTTTTGTGTTTCGAAGATATCCAGTGTTTTTGGCTTTTTGAGAATTTTCTGATGATTTTTTTTTATTTTTGAAAAAGACGACGATGTGAACCAGGGATTGCCTGATTCGACTCGGAGAGCAAAATACTATTTACTTTTATTATGCCGTCTTGGGGATCGCGAACCAAATGTTGCCCTGCACTCCCTCCCCTCAGGAGGCAGGACCAGACGGATCAGTAGGTGGGCCCTCATTGTCGTGCCCAAATGTCGTGATGAGTTTAGGATTGAGCTCTGAGTTGGTATTGGATGTCACTTTCCTCAAATCATCCTCGATGCATTGTGAGTCTTTGCATTCTTCCTGCTCAGGTGGGACCCAGACTGTGGTCCAGTCAATCAGAGAAAATTTTTGCCCCTATCCCGAGTCATTTTCAAAGAGGCCAGCTGGGCTCATTCCACTCACTTGATCCTCCATGGTGGATCTCGACCTACCAACCAGATAGATGATTCCTTCTCTTATGGATTTTATTAATGTGTGGTTGAAGGGATTGTCCTCCTCTTGCTGACTTTGCCCTCCTTTAATACATTTGTGCTTTGCTATCTCACCCATAGGAGGCAAATATTCCAGTCTTCTCATGCCTGCATTCTCTTGATATTCGAGCTGATAATAAAAATATTGGTGCTCGATTGGAGGGAAGACATAATTTGATCCGATGGGACATGCAAGAGGTATGCAATTCACAGTTTCGAACTCAAGACTATTGTGTGGAATATCTTCATCGGAGCATTGTATGTCTGTGATCGGGATATCTAACTCTCGACGGCTGAATGCTTCAATTAGAAAGATTTGTTCGGGATCATCCAGAACGGTCAGCACCTTGTCTCCGAAAATGTGTTTGGTCTTTTGGTGAACAGTCGAAGAGAGAGCCTTGACTCTATGGATCCAAGACCGATCAGGGAGGAAATGAAATGAAGCTGTGATGTTAAAGACCTGAAAAGTGATGGTTGATGCTTTGGGGCTAATCATGATCTCGACGTTAATCTCTTCCTCGACTGTTTCTTAGAGGCGGGGACCAACCATCCTAAACTCTTCTCTTGAAGGATCGAAGATTGAGTAGAGCTAGGCAAAACCCTTTTAGTAGCAGAATGTCCTTCTTGAAAAGTTACCGCATGATTAAAGCTGGGCCCTAATTTTGGTAGGGCATGCGGTATGTTGATCAGGGAAGGAGCATTTTCTTGGATCGCGAGGGTTAGAGTAGGGGCTGAATAGGCAGGTGGTGCCCCTTATGAGATAAAGGATGTATGGACTAGATTGATCGGTGGTGGCTCCTGTAGACTTAGGGGCATGAAGATTGGACTAGATGGAGATGCCCCTTGCATATTTGAGAGCGAAGAGATTGGACTGGCAAGGTGTGCCCCTTGTAGACTCGGGGACATGGAGACTGGACTTACTGGAATGCCCCTTTCATATTTGAGAGCGAAGAGATTGGATTGACAAGGTGTGCCCCTTGTAGACTTGGGGGTATTGTTGTTAGGCTGGCGATGATTGAATGGATGCATTGGACTGGATTGACCGGGGGTGGTTCTCCTTGACTGATATTATTAGTAGGGGTTCCTGATGAACTAGGGCATACTTGATACAATGGCAGGGGATTCTGGAAGGTGTAATTGGTGGTAGCGACAATAGGAGAGGCAACTACAATCATTTGGTTATCAATCAGATCTTGGACCACATGTTTCAGGGTAAAACAACGGTCCGTTGTGTGACCTCGGGATTGATGGTATGCACAGTACTCATTCTCATTATAGTTTGGTGGCAGAGGGTTTGGGGGGAGCCTATGCAGTAGCGGTATTAGTATTTGCCTTTGGACTAGCATGGCTAGTACCTCACTGTAAGTTTGGGCTATCGGTGTAAACTGCCTAGGTTCCCGGGTCATCCTCATCTGCTGACCATGATTAGCGTACTGAGGAATCTCCATTTATTTTTGTTGTTGCCATTGTCCTTCTTGAAGAGCGAATTTAGCACCTTGGGTAGAGGCGACGAGATTGTCTTCTTCTGTTGGATGGAGGTCAGGAACATTTCTGTTACTGTTCTCATATCCAGTAGACCTTTCTTCCACTGTCCGCTGTACTGGGGAGGCCTGATGAGGCCACCAAGGGGAGATCGTTCCAGGCCTTATTCCGACTTTGACTTGTTCTCCAGCACGGATGAGTTGGGTGAAGTTGGCATATGGATACGATACGAGGTATCCGGAGATACTCGGGTTTGCCGAGTGGATGATCATGTAGATTTGCTCCTCGTCATCAATGTGTGTTTTCATTCTGGCGGCCATGGCCCGCCACCGTCCAACATAAGCTGACAATGACTCATCATTTCTCTGCCTTACGGCAGCAAGATCCGCCCTTTTGGGTGCTACATTAAGATTGTACACAAAACGATCAATGAAAACTTGGGAAAGTTGTTCCCAAGTCTTAATTTGATGGTAGTCTAATGATGTGTACCAATCTAACGCATCGCCTTTCAAGGATTTTTGAAATAAACGGATTAATGCTCCGTTATTACCCGCCAGAGTATTAAGCTCCCCACAGAATTCTCTTAAATGGTCCATAGGACACCCCGTACCATCATACCTTTTGAATTTTGGTACCTCAAAGTTTTGAGGTACCAATGCATTAAGGAAGGGACAAAGATCCTTGAACTTGATGGATGGGAGATCCACCCCCTGCTGCTTCTGTAACTTCCTTTGCATACCTTGCAGTTGCTCTCGGAGCTCTTCAATTTCAGAGGGACTGGTCGAGAGGGGTTTTGCCCCTTGTAATTGATTGGATCTCCTATTAGGAGGAAGATGTGTGGCAGGGTTGCTCACGTTTATATGTTAGGCTGATTCTGTAGGAAGAGGGAGAACATAATTTATTGGAGGAATGAGGGAAAAAATAAAAGGAGTTTGTGTGAGTGAACTGTTTTGTACACTAGGTTGGGTTTCCTGTGTATTCGGTGTGGCATTTGGCACTAAGCGAAGTAGTAGCTCTTGCATCGTTCGAAGTAGTAGCTCTTGCGTGGTTGTATTGGCCTGTGGGTCTGTTGGAGCTACTGGTAGCAACGCGGGTGTCAGTGATGGTGCCAGAATCGGTGCCGATGCTTCAGGAGGTGGCAGAGCTGCCGACTCTTTTTCATGGGTAGCCATAGCTGCATGGGATTGAGTAGTCGTGGCGCGGATTGATGCCCAGACAAGTGTAAGCCAAAGATTATTTTTTTTTGTATGAATGCAGTGATGATGTCCCTTGAGATTAAAATACCACACACTTTCGAGTCGGGTCTCAACTAGTGCGAGCTAGCAAATTTCCCAGCAGAGTCGCCATTCTGTAGACACTGAAAAATCGGTGCCCACACGGATTTGTGATTCGTGTTGCTAATTGAGGTGATAGGTTGGTTGTGGATATTGGAGTCGCCACTAGCCGAAAAATCTCGAAATCCCCTGATCAGCTAGAACCACGAAATACGCAAGGTGAGAGAAATCCAAAGACTTCCCTACCTTAGATTGACTCCTAGTCTGCAATCCGGGATTCTGGGCAAGGGACCTCGCTTACAAAGAGGGAAGGTGTTAGGCACCCTCTCTGCCCATACAAATGTACGGTCTCTACTCAGTGTGGTAAAATAATCTCAAGGGATGATGGATGTTATGGCCGAAATGGGAGTAGGCACACATGTGGATTTCTAATGCGACAAGATCTGAGATTTCGGCAAACCACAAAGCATACGTCCAACGACATGTCTAGAGGGTGGATGTGATGATGCTTATGCAAAGAGGTAAGAAAAATGGACTGGATCACTAGGAATTTCTGATGTAACAGGATCCGATATACGGCAAGTCATATAGCATACGTTCACTAGAGATTTAGAAGAGTAGGGAGGTTAAGAAGGGAATAGATGTCATGATGAATGCTTGTATGTAAAATGAATGGATCTTTGGCTTGATCTTAAGTTGGCTAAGACATAAACCGGACCATGATCAGATATGGGCTAGGCTTATAGGTTGGAAAGGTTGAAAGGAAGGCTAGGGGGTGGCTGGAAAGATCAGATCTTTGAAGGCTTGGGAGCTCCTTCCCTTTCCTTCACTCTCTTCCTCACTCTCTCCCCCTCTCACTTTCTCTCTCTTGGATGAGAAGATGTTGTTGTTGAAAATGTGAAGAGGAGAGGGCTATTTATAGCCTTCTCCAATAGCATAGCTGTAATTAGCGAGTTTGAGAGGGTTAAAAGATGACATGACAGCATTTGAGTGGTTGAGGAGAGGGGAATGCCACATGGCATGCTCTCATTAGCTCCTGGGGTTGGTAAAAAGGTAAATAATGGAGTTCGAAGGGGTAATTTTGAAGGAAAGTTAACTTTTGGATGTTGGGACAGCTGTCCGCACGCGGCGGTACCTGAAGTACCGCAGGCGGCAGTCAGACTACCGCCCGGGCTCAGTTCGGGCCGATTTCGCGCGTACAAACCTTGTACACTGTGTAGGTTCACTCGCAAGTCTCCTTTGAGATTTTTTAGCTCAGAAAAATGGATTTCGGCCTGGGTAATGAGGATCTGGGCCATGGTATAGGGTATAGGCAGGGTTGCATGTGTGATGAATGGTTTGGATCGTGGTTTTGGATTATAGATTTGGGTTTTAGGGACTTTGGTTCGGTTCAAGCAGGGATTGGGTATGTTCATGGTTCCTGAACTGTCTTAACCTTCTCAAGATGTAGCCTGGGTGGGGTGTCTACAATATCATAAGCACAAAAAATAAGACATATACAAATCTCTAGTGCGCCATTATGAATGCCTCCATTAACAACTTATTGGGTATAATAAAAGTTTTGGATCAAGCTGATACTTTTGTTTTTCTGTCATCCACATATGTGTAAGGTAATAAATAAGTTGAATGACAAATAAAAATTTTTATGGCCTAAGGAAATTTTTAATGACAAGCATTTAATCACCATTATTTTCTGTTATGGGGTCTGTTATGAGAAATTTGACCTCATGATACAACGCTGGTCCGATCGCCAGTCAGAGCTGAGGCGTGATTCCTCCGACCTGTTTCGAAATGCAACCTGTCCGAGCAGCCGACACGGCCGAGATGTAGCTCGAGATAGTCCTCATATTCCGACCGAATGACCTGCCCTCCGCTCGACATGACCAGCTAGGCCAACTACGATGGGACCGGCCTAACAGGACGAATTAGGCAATACTAGATACTGGACTTCACTCCGTGGTCGGATGGTCCGAGCCGAATAGTTCTTTAATCCGTGGTCGAAAGAGCCGAGCCGAGTCGATATTCAGAAGTGCATACCCCGTTCGCTAAATATGAAAACTGCCACGACCAAACGTGGCCGGTAACTTCGCTCGCAAATGCGCACGATACACCAGATACGCTGCGCAATCAGTAGATTGCGGGCAATATCCCCATGATCCTATAATACCTCTGATCGTGCCGAGATTATCGGACCCAGACCGCCTCACAAGCAAGTATAAATAGCACACAGTGTCATATCTACAGGTACGGGAAATTGAACTCTCCTCTACTCTCGATATAGACCCTGATTCCCTTGTCCTGACTTAGGCATCGGAGGGTCCCCCGGCTTAGCCAGGGTCACCTTTGCCTTTTCTCTTGAAGCAAGCTTTAGGGACAATATGCAGAGGGTGACGTGGAGGGAGGGCCGACCAAATTTTACAATCAACATTTTTTGGTACCGTCTGTGGGAACCTGAAACTAGAAGTCTGGTTCTCATTCACCTAAGCAATGGCGAGGAAGACGAAAGCTTTAGTTGTGGAACCGGAACCAAGCGAGCAGGCTCGGTCTTCATCAACACTTCATGCCGAGTCCGCACCAGGACCTTCTCAACGTTCTCGTAACCGGTCAGGTAAATACCACGCCATGCAAAACGAGATTCAGGCCCTGCGCGATGAGATCAATAAGATGAAGCAGCAGAGGGAACCAGAGTCACTTCCAGTTCAGGAACAACCTGTTCTCGAACTGGTGGGACTGTTCCTGGAGACCCGCTCTACGCCAAGGAGTGTGAGACCTAAAGCCCCCCAACATTCAGGCGTTCAGGACAGAACCCTCCTGCGGTGCATGACGAAGGATCCGCGCAGAATGCAGCTACCCGGGTTCTCACAACCGTTCATTCCGCTACATCCGCTCTGCCGCCCAAGGACCGCCGTCATCAGTTAGAACGGAGGAGAGAAGGGAGAACGTCGGAGGGTGAGGATACCTCAGAGGTCGTCACGAAAAATAGGGACCAATGAGAGACACGATTTGCAGAGTTGAAGGATAAGTTCCTAACATTGGAGAAGAAGCAACAATAATCGACAGTTCCAGCCACGATCCAGACGATGATGGAAGAGATCGAGCCTCCCTTCACCTCAGCCATCATGGCTGAAGTGATGCCGCAGAGGTTTCGTATGCCTCCCGTCATCCAGTACTCAGGGTCCGGGGATCCATCCAAACACCTGAAGGCCTATCGATCGTGGATGCAGATCTAGACTGCAACGGATGCAATGATGTGTAGGGAGTTTTCCATCACCCTCACAGGATCCGCTCGGATTTGGTATCGCCAGCTCAAGCCAAACTCCGTGGGTTCATTCGCAAAACTAAGCCGGCTATTCCTTACACAATTTATAAGTGGTAAGAGAAGTCGAAAACCTAACACGCACCTACTTATCATCAACTAGGCTCCGAAAGAGTTGTTAAAAAACTACATCACCCGTTTCAATGAAGAGGCATTGCATGTCGAAGACTACGATGACAAGATGGCACTTGCTGCCATCTTGAGCAGACTGAATGAAGGAAAGTTCACTTTCTCCATCGGCAAAAATCTCCCAAAAACGTTAGTGGACTTCATGGCGAAGGCTCAAAAGTATACCAACGCCGAGGAGTTCACTAACGCTCATAAAGGAATACAAGTCGCTAACTCAACAAATAAGGAAAAGAGGCCAAGGAACGAAGACTCCCAACCGAAAGGCAAAGGGACCGATGATCGCGCTCCCCGCGATCGTCGACCGAGCCGTAGGTCAGAGGAAAAATTCCATTCCTATACTCCTCTCAACACATCTGCCGAGCAGATTCTGCTAGATATCCGAGGAAACAGATTACTTAATTGGCCAATCTGCATGAGGGCTGACCCCGAGCAACGGGACAAGCGAAAATTCTACCGCTTCCACCGAGATCATGGGTATAACACGGACGACTGCGTGGACCTGAAAGACGAGATCGAGTCCTTCATCTGTAAGGGACATTTCTGACGTTATACCAAAAGAGAAAGATCCGCTCGGAGAGAGGAGTAGCCGCAGGAAAAGCCAAACAACCCCCGAGAGGAACCAGCCGAAATTCGTACCATCTTCGGGGGTTCAGCTGGGGGAGGGGATTCAAACGGCGCTCGAAAAGACCATTCCAGGAGATCCAAGCCGGAACATCACGTTCACCTGACAGAACGTCCCAGCAAGGAACTCTGAGTCGCTCCGTGCAGCCTGACCTTCACGGAAGATGATCCACGCAGGATCCAGCATCCACACGATGACGCGCTAGTGGTTACCAAGACCGTAGCGAATCACAAGGTGTTTTGCATCCTGGTTGACACCGGGAGTTCAACCGATGTTATGTATTTGGAGGCGTTCGAAAAGATGAGAATTCCACGGTCTCGGCTCCGACTCATGAAGACTCCCTTGCACGGCTTTGCCAGAGAGAGAGTAATCTCCGAAGAAGCTATCTCCCTCCCAATAATAGCGGGAGAAGGGCAACATCAAGTCATACTTTTGGTGGACTTTTTAGTTGTCAATGTTTTATCTGTCCACTATGTAATCCTGGGCCGACCATCCCTTAATGCAATGAGAACGGTCGTCTCAACTTACCATCTGATGATGAAGTTCCCAGCCGAAGGAGGGATCGGCTATCTCCGAGGCGATTAACGCGAGGCCCGAAAATGTTATGTTATAGCAGTTAGGAAAGGAGCCGCCAAACAGGCTCTCGTCGTGGACGCCTTGGAGCCCCGAGGACCACCAGAAAGTTCATCAGTCGAGGATCTGGAAAAAGTCCCCCTCGATAAATCAGACCCGGGCAAGACTATCCAGCTCGGGTCATCATTGAATCCCGAGCGGAGGAACGAACTATTAGCCTTCTTGAAGCAGCATCGAGATATCTTCGCATGGTCGCATGCAGATATGTCAGGGATCTCTCCTGACGTGTTGGTTCATATGTTGAACGTGTACCCAGATCATAAGCCGGTCAAGCAAAGGAGAAGGCCGTTTGACGCCGAACGATATGAAGCCATTGCCGAGGAGGTCTCCGTCCTGCTCAATGCGGGCTTCATAGAAGAGGTATATTACCCTAACTGGATAGCGAATGTGGTTCTCGTCAAAAAATCCAACTGGAAGTGGTGGGTCTGCGTAGACTACTCCGATCTGAATAAAGCGTGCCCTACAGATAGCTTCCCGTTAACTCGGATCGACCAACTGGTAGACAGCACAGCCGGGCATGACCAGCTCTCGTTCCTAAACGCTTATTCCGGGTATAACCAGATTGCTATGTATCCCTCAGACAGGCAGAAGACGACCTTTGTTACAGACAGAGGACTCTACTGTTACCGGGTCATGTCATTCGACCTGAAAAATGCTGGGGCAACATACCAGAGGCTGGTGAATCAGATGTTCACCAAACAGATCGGGTGCACCATGGAGGTGTATGTGAACGACATGCTAGTAAAAAGTATTAAATCTTGCGACCACCTTACTGATCTCAAAGAAACGTTTAACGTCCTCCGAGAGTATCAGATGAAGCTTAACCCTACTAAGTGTGCGTTCGGAGTTGAGTCAGGGAAGTTCCTTGGCTTTCAAGTCAGCCAGCGAGGGATCGAGGCCAACTCGGATAAAATCAAGGCCCTCCTCGACATGAACTCGCCTCGAACTCTTAAGGAGATACAGTGTCTCACGGGAAGAGTTGCCGCCCTCGGACGCTTCATATCCAGGGTTACAAATAAATGCCTTCTCTTCTTCCAGCAGCTGAAGGGCCATAAGAAGGCAGAGTGGACGCCAGAGTACGATCAAGCCTTTCAGCAGTTGAAACAGTACTTGGGTTCACCGCCTTTATTATCCAAGCCTGAAGAAGGGGAGCCCTTGTTCCTCTACCTCGCAGTCTCGACTTCAGCTGTCAGTTTGGCTCTGATAAGAGAGGTCGGAAGCAAGAAGTACCCCGTGTACTACATAAGCAAAGCCATGGTACTAGCTGAAACAAAGTACCAGTCCTTGGAAAAACTGGCGCTCTGCCTCGTCATAACGGCCAAAAGACTGCGGCCATATTTTCAAGCCCACTCTATAGTTGTGCTAATGGACTCTCCTCTGAGGCAGGTCCTCCAGAGGCCTGAAGTGTCAGGTCGAATCACCAAGTGGGCCGTGGAGCTCGAAGAGTTCGACATTCAATTCCGTCCTAGGGTGGCAATCAAGGGTCAAGCGATAACCGATTTCATTGCCGAGTTCACGGTTCCGAGTGAGGAACAGATCAGCAAGAAAGTTGAGATGATGCCACCCGTCCCGTTGAGCGACCAAGAGGCAGTGTCGGATTCGGGATGGGTCCTTTATGTTGATGGGTCTTCCAACATTAAAGAGGCAGGAGTCAGGGTTGTCCTGGTCACCCCTGATTCAACGACAATCTAATGCGCACTCAGACTCGGATTTAAATCTTCAAATAATGAGGCCGAGTATAAAGCGTTGTTAGCTGGGATCAGGCTGGCAGCGAGCCTAGGTATTCAGACTCTGTAAGTCCGCTGCGACTCGCAGCTGGTGGTAAATCACATCTCCTCGGAGTACGAAACTAAAGAGGTCAGAATGATCGCTTACCTCGAAGAAACGAGGAAATTAATCGAGAAGTTTTAGAGCTGTACTATCCAGCAGATCCCCAGAGCCGAGAACTCCTGGGCTGGTGCCCTAGCAAGACTCGCCTCGGCCTCTGAGAAAAAGATCCCGCGTTTTGTTCCGGTCGAGTTCGTTGAACACCCAAGTATCAACCAGTCGGAGAAAATCAATCCTGTCCAGTCCATTCCTAGTTGGATGGACCCGATCTTCAATTATCTGTCATTCGGTGAAATTCCCTCGGACAAGTTAGAGGCAAGGCGACTGAGAGTCAGAGCAGCTCGGTACGTCATATTGGACGGAGTGTTGTGCAAGAAGGGGCATTCTCAGCCTTACCTTAGATGCCTCCGACTGGACGAGGCCAACTACATAATCCGAGAGATTCACGAGGAAATCTGCGGGAACCATTCGGGCAGTCGTGCCTTGGCCATGAAGATACTTCGTCAAGGGTATTTCTGGCCGACTTTTAAGCAAGACTCGAAGGATTTTGTTCGGAAGTGTGACAAGTGTCAGCGTTTTTCGCCGTGCCGAGGCAACCAGTAGAAGAAATGAGCCCCATGAGTGGGCTGTGGCCGTTCGCCCAATGGGGAATCGCCATCATCGGTCCCTTGCCCACTGGGAAGGGACAAGTCAAGTTCGCTATAGTCGTCATCGACTACTTCATTAAGTGGGCTGAGGCTGAGCTAGTCGCCAAGATCACAGTGTAAAAAGTGATCGACTTTGTGTGAAAAAATATCATCTGCCGGTTAAGAATCCCACGTACCATCGTCTCTGACAATGGCCGCCAGTTCGATAATGACAAGTTCCGCGGTATGTGCAGGGGACTTGGCATCGTGAACGCTTATTTATCGCCTTGGCACCCGCAATCAAATGGGCAGGTTGAAGCAGTCAACAAAATCATCAAGCATCACCTCAAGACAAAGCTCGAAAAAGTAAAGGGAAGCTGGGCCGAGGAGCTCCCCCTCGTCCTATAGGCCTACAGGACCATAGCACAAACTTCAACGGGTGAGACCCCATTTTTATTGTCCTATGACTCGGAAGCAATGGTGCCAGTAGAAATTGGACTCCCTAAGGTGCGGATTAGGAGCTTCGAAGAAAATCAAAACTCCGAGCAGATCGCTTCCAATCTGGATTTACTCGAAGA
The DNA here is from genome assembly GCA_037074715.1 of Magnolia kwangsiensis. Lineage (NCBI taxonomy): Eukaryota > Viridiplantae > Streptophyta > Magnoliopsida > Magnoliales > Magnoliaceae > Magnolia > Magnolia kwangsiensis. The sequence goes on along the minus strand of CM073576.1, from coordinate 32,536,509 downwards.
ACTCAGAGATGTTTCCAAGATCCGAACGGCGGCTCGGCATCAGCAGGTGACACGTTTTTACAATTCTAAGGTCAAAGTCAGGCGCTTCCGCCCAGGAAACTTGGTCCTCTGACGGGTCTTCAAGAATACGGCTGAGCCAGGAGCAGGAGCACTCGGACCCAACTAGGAAGGACCATATCGTGTGGTCAGATCTGTCAAACCAGGCTCGTACCACCTTAAAGACCTCTAAAGCCGCCAGCTCCCTCATCCCTGGAACGCTGAACACGTGAAGATCTATTACCCGTGAGGAACTAGCCTTCATGGATCATAATAAAGCGTATGCCTCCGAACGACTAGCGTTTAAGGCTCTTAATAAAAATTCTAATTCGGCCTCGGATGTTTACTCAAATGTCTTGGTTACTACGACTATAACCTAATGGTCCGACCCCCAAGGGGTCAGAGCCTAATTTTACAAAGATCGACAAGACATCCCTTTTGAGGGAAAAAGCCTAATCATGACTCGACTCTCCAGTGGAGTATTCAGCTCGACATACGACAATGAAAAACTCTCGTCCGATGAGCGACGAACCGAACACTCCAAAAGATCGGACCCAACTAAGACTTGGGCCGAAAACAGATTAAGCAATAAACAAAGGGCTAGACCCACAAAGAAGTCAGCTCAGTCACAAAGCGACATTGCAAGTAAAAAATAGACAAGTCCAAAAGAATGTTTCTCATTAAATCCCTCGGAGGGGTAAAAAGTATATCAACACAAATTAATGTCGACAGTCCAAAGATAAAAATAAAAATGATATAATGTCTTCATGTTGGAGGAGCTTGGGCGTCGAGAGCTTGGTCCGAGCGGACGACTTCAGCAGGGGTATCCTCGGGGTCCTCTGGCGGGAGAGAGTCAAGATCGAGGTCTGGGTATTAACCCAATACTGCCTTGAGACAAGCATCGAAGCCGCGGTTGTAAAATGTCGCAGCTTCAACGTCCCTCTCCTTAGAGGTCTTGAAGTTATCTACCGCGTCAGCAACCGCTGCGGCCAGGGAGGCCTCGTCCTTGGACCGCTTAGCCTCCATAGCCTGATTCACGGCTTGGGACCACTCTTCAACTGCCTCGACCTTGGCACGTTTTAGGGCTTCACCGAGCCGAGTGGTCTTCATGGCCAAAGAGTCCGCGTGGGCCCTAGCGCGGGTCAGCTCGGCGGTCGCTGCATCACCACTTGCTTTAAAGTTATCTGCCTTATCCTGCAGATGCAGCTCAATGGCTTCCAAGTCGATGACGACTCCTTGTAGTCGCCTCGCCCTAGCCCTCTCACCCGAAAGTTGTTGGCGTAGATTGGTCTGCTCAGACCTCCAGGCCGCTGCCTCGGCCTGAAGAGCCTCCAACTCTACGTCCCTCCTCCTGTGCTCCCGCACTCTCTCCCGAATCGAGAGCAGCAATGGGACGGCCTGAACAAGAAACAAAGATCAGAATCTACAAAATATATACATAACGATATGAAAGAAAGGGAGTCCTCTCGGAAGTATACCATATAGCACACGGAGGCGAAGTCATTCATAAAGTCGCTTTTCGACTGCTCAAGGGTCTGAGCGATATCCTCCTCCTTAGCATGCTTAGCGGCCCACGGTGCCAAGCACGCCATATGATAACCCGGCTCGAACCTCCCGCCGCTCGTGCCCGCCTGGGGCGAGGCCTCAGCTCCCTCATTCCCCACCCTGCTACCGGCCGAGTTTTGACCCTCGGCGCGGGTATCTCTCCCGACCTCAGGGGGAAAAGTCATATTATCCGCCATTCTCATGGCCTCCTCCCGCTCGGAGGAAGAGGGGACAGCGATGGGGAGCTCGGGAGCTGCTGCAGGAGCCTCCCGGTGGGGGAACGGTGACGGCGGGGACACGAGGAGCAATGGAGCTCGGAACGACTGCGGTGCCGGCCACAGTCGTTCGGACGAGCCCTGAAGGAGGACGTACCACCGGGCGCAAGACTGCCGAGGGAGTCATGACAGTGCTAGGTTGCGTAGGAGTCGGTTGTACAGAGGAAGAGCCGACCGGTCCCGGCGCTTGGGCTGCCGGGGTCGGCGCAGCGGAAGATTCCCCCACGCGAGGGGGAGCCGGCTTCTTCCGAGTGATCTTCACTCGGGGGGCTTCTTTCAGCAACTCCGCCGCGGTCGAAGCTGCTTTCCTCTTCCGAGCCCCGGATGCCTCGGCCATGCCTTGCGAAAGAAAAGGTTGTCAGCTACTAAATAATTAAAAGAAAGTCCATCGGAGAGATCAGGACAGCTTACTGAGTGACATGAGTAAAGGCTAGGATTTGTAAAGCCCAGACCAGTAGAGGTTGGCCACGGTGATCAGATTAGCCCAGGAACGGAGCGTCTCCGATCGCGCTCTGGCCTTCGCTATGCGATTTTTCTGGTCTGATTCGAGGAGCGGCAACTCATTTTGGAAAGCTGCAAAAGGAAAAAGAAATTTTACTGCGATTGAAACACGGAAAAACTAAAGCAGCAACCCGGATGTAAAATGAAGTCCGACCTGATTTTGTAAAATGGGTCGGAACCCGAGTCAGAGCTGAGGCGTGACTCCTCCGACCTGTTTCGAAATGCAACCCATCCGAGCAGCCAACACGGCCGAGATGCAGCTCGGGACAGTCCTTATATTCCGACCGAATGACCTGCCCTCCGCTCGACATGACCAGCCAGGCCAACTACGATGGGACCGGCCTAACAGGACGGATCAGATAGTACTAGATATTGGACTTCACTCCGTGGTCGGATGGTCCGAGCCGAATAGTCCTTTACTCCGTGGTCGGATGAGCCAAGCCGAGCGGTATTCAGATGCGCATACCCCGTTCGCTAAACATGGAAACTGCCACGACCAAACGTGGCCGGTAACTTCACTCGCTGATGCGCACGATCCATCAGATACGCTGCGCAATCAGTAGATTGCGGGTAATATCCCCATGATCCTAGAATCCCTTTGATCGTGCCGAGATTATCGGACCCAGACCGCCTCACAGACAAGTATAAATAGCACACAGCGCCATATCTACAGGTACGAAAAATTGAGCTCTCCTCTACTCTCGACATATACCCTAATTCCCTTGTCCTGACTTAGGCATCGGAGGGTCTCCCAGCTTAGCGAGGGTCACCTTTGCCTTTTCTCTTGGTACAAGCTTTAGGGATGATACGCAGAGGGTGACGTGGAGGGAGGGCCGACCAGATTTTGTCATCAACATTGTCCACTCGAGAATTCATTCCATCTAGCTCATTTTGAATCTCATGTCTTAAAATCTTAAAATAAGCTCTCAAAATGAATGGATGACATGGATGGGACACATACATTATGGTGGGCCACGGAGCTTTTCTAACACCGACCAGTACGGTCTGGTACTGAAGGGTCACTACCGAAGCAGATGTGCTGTGTATTGCGCGAAGCAATCAGACTCCAGGAAACGGTTGGTACGAAAATACCCAGAGCATTATCCAAAAGCTCTAGCACGCCATAACACGTGAAATTACTTATATAAGTTTAAGTATAAATTCCTATGTGGCGGCCCACCTAATTTTCTAATCGAATGGAAAACGACAAGCATTGTAGCTGTTGGACGGATCTCATACATGTAAAGTCGTTGTTCTCCTAGTCATGCAATAGTTTTCCATATTTAGGTAGGACTTGATCTGTGGTCATGTTGTAATGATCCAAACCGTTGGTATGATGGACCTTATCATGGATAGAGTTATCCCTAGGAAAAAAAAAATATCAAATTGCATATTCCATCTCTTTAATCATTTGACTCTTTTCCTTCAAAATGGACCGTCCAATCTCCCAATCAAGTATACAATTTAGATTATTGCAACGTGATCTTTAATCCAATAGTTAAAATCCTAATGTAAAAGATAGCAAGCATCCCTGTCCAACTGTGCCAAAATAGGAACCATCAGAGTGTGACCGTTGATTACATTCAACAAAAAAGTTATATTGATCAAATAGCTAGGATCTTCCTATTGGTGTGATTTTTTGCCATGATATATCCACGGTGGGCCCCAGAAGATGATAATGGAGGAAGCCGCCAATCTTGGCCGTACCTAAAAAACCAATGTTAGTAAAATCATGATTTCTCTTTTGGCAGTTATTTTAAAGAAATTGATGGCATTTTTCCTGTTGAAACGTCCACACATGAGAAATTTCAGACGACACAAGCGCGAAATCGCGGAAGACGGATGGTACTTTCCACTCCCCTGCTGTATGTGGAATGGGAAAAATTGTTTTGGGATTCGCGCCGGGTGATTCTCTGCCAGCTTGTGAGAGACCGGCCATTGTCGTGCGGGGTCCACGGCGAATAACCGCCGGCATCGAAATCATCCTGGTATACTCCGGTTAGAGCTGTACACGAACCGAGTTAGCTCAGTTAACTCGCTCCACCCAATTAGACAAAGCTCAACTTGACTCAATTTGATATTGACGTTGCTTATCAAGTGTCTTGTGAAATGACTTAACAGAGTGTTACTCCAGGTGCATACATTCTATGTGAGATCAGCAGGAGACAAGAAAAGTATAATACAAAACAAATCACTATTAAAAAAAAAATTATACAATAAAATTACTTTCATATATTGATTTTGATGCTGCCTACTTAATGTTTAATGAAGTACTCTTAGCCTTTGGTATATGGTGAGAAATTGGAGGTACACTCCATGTGACTGAGAAAATGTCACATGGGCTGGAGATAGCTAGGATTATTGACTAAAGTCAGCTGAGTTGGCCAATCAAGCTTGGAGACCGAGTTGAGTTTAGTTGGAGCTGAGTTTATCCGCTGGTTGAGCGAGTCAAGCTGGTTACACTGGTGTACGCCTCTAACCCCATTCTCATCCTATCAACACACGTGCGTAAGTGAACCGGCCACGCTTGAAAATGCGTTTTTAATCAAGAACACGTGTGCACGATCTGAGGGCCCGAGCGTGTAGTGCAACGGTCGGCTTTGTTCTTCGTTTCAACATCAATGTCTCTTGTTTCACCGACCCAAAAAAGGAAAGTTCAGTGAGATTAGACCCGCTCATCAATCGACTTGGACGTGGGTGGTTCTTGGACTGTGGAGCCCAACTTGATGTATTTGTATATCCACGCCGTCTATGCATTTCCCCCTCTCATCATAGTGCATTAACCAGAAAATGAAGCAAATCCAAAGCTCAAGTGGACCACATCATATGAAACAGTAGGATAATGACACCCGCCATTGAAACCTTTCTAAGGCCCACCGTAATATTTATTTGTCATCCACCACGTTGATAAGGTCACTAGGACCTGTATGAAGGGAAAACATACATATTAGCCTGAATCAGGCCCCAAGAAGTTTTTAATGGTAGCCATTCAATTATCACTATTTCCTATGGTGTGGTCGATTTATGCTTCTAATATCCTTTATTTTTAGACTCAAGCTCTAGAACGATCTGAAAAAACGGTTGGACGGCGTGGATATAAAGCATATTTTTCACGTTGGGCCCACCGTGGCTAACACATTAACACACCACCACGGGGGTTGGTTTTGGCCACCTAAACCGCGTCCAATCGACGCCACCTACTCTTCGAAGCCATGTCCTGAAAATTAGGCTGGTTTGATGGAGAGGTGGGCCAACCACGTCCATGGTATTTGAACCGTTGATCAACTTTTATCAGCCTTTCATTTACTTTGTAGTCTGTACCGATGACCATCTCCAATCTCGCACGCGTATTCCTCTCATGGGGCAGGAACAGTCACTCCATTGGCCAATTGTTGCACGTGTGACACTCACATGACTCCTTTTCCGTCCATCCTCATGCAGATCTGCGTAACATTTTTTTGGGCTACATGAATGGACGGTTGTAACCATTCAAGACGTGGGTCCCACCGTGCGTGGTACATTGGCGAATTCATAGAAACCATCCTATCCATTCAATCACAATGACATAAAAACAAATATTAGAATGGCATACGTTTACATTCAAGCCCACTTATTGAAAGTTCAGGGTCATCCTGCAGACAGTGGGCCCACCCCCTGAACTGCGTCTTAACACAGGCGGACTACAATATTACTGTAATCCACGGACTACCTACTACTTGTACTCTTCCAGAGGCAGAAGAATTATTCAACTCAAACGCTCGGAAGAAAATCATCCGCCGTCTTTAACGACGAGAAGTCGTAGTCTCACTCCGGCGTTGACTCATCCAATCTCGGACGGTAAATCTTCCCATTTACCAAAAACTCCTTCCTCTCTACCCAAAATAGCAAGTATACCTCACCCCACTATACCTAAAATTACCAAAATACCCTCTACCTATAATCAAAATACTAAAAATGAGCCAACTTCATTTACTTCTCCTATTAAAAAAAGTGGACACTTAAATAAAAGATGCCTAAAGAGGGGTATAGTAATAAATAAATAAAAAACAAAGGAGATATTATCTGAGATCTGTCCGTCACCCTTGGTGAGCTGTGGACAGGTTTGAATGGCATTAGGCTATATCCATGTGGGCCCAACCATTATGTAGTGAAGATTGGCAAACCTATATGTTTCCTACTTTTAGTGGGTGGGCGTATCATCTTTATATATCAATGCACAGGAATTGCGCGGAGGTAAGTTTTGATGGGGGCACCATAGGACTGCATTATCACAGCCTGCACACGTGGTACAATGTCAGGCGTGACAAAGACACGTGTCACGTAGCTCGCTTGACTGCTACGCGTATTGGGGAAAGCGTTGCTCGTCAGGCACGTGGTCCCCGTTTAAAGGGTAAGGACCATTTCATGTGCCGGGGGTATTTTCGTCAGGAGGAAAAGAAGCTACTGATAATATATGCGGTATTCGAAAGACTGTTGGAGGGTATTTTAGTAATTGTACGTTGAACAGTATCTCTTGCTAGCAAGAACGGTATCCGCTTCGTAAAACCGTCAAAAAGAAAGAGAGGGAAAAAGGAAAGAATCGCGGTGTGTTTTGGGATCGATAGTAGTAGTCGCGCATCTTCATGCTCCATAATAAGAGCTATATACGTACGTAATTAAAACACGTGTCATAGATCCAGGACGTTCATCAGAAAGCTCTGTTAGATTTTATTACAAAATTCAAACTATTTAATTAATATTTTCTATACAGATACGTCATATTTCATCAACGGTTATCCTTTTCTATGCCAAGATTTTTCTTTTTAAGTACAGATCTTTGATAAGAAGACCCAAAAATTCCTAGAGTATGGAAAATCACTGTTAAAACTTCTGAACAGATCAGATCTTTCTATGTTATGCGAAATATACATGTTTTGGGCAGTTGCATGTGGCGCGTGCGGAAAGGCGGCTGCAAATGGGAATGACGTTAAGAAATGATAAGAGAAATCTAGACGCGCGAGTAGGATGAAATTTTACTCGGTAACACGAGTCAACGTAGCATACAAGTACGAGATCTAAACCGTTCATGAGTTGTACATGTCATTTATACTCCACGATTGTTGGTAATATCCGTCCCATCATTATGTATACCACAAAATTACATAGAATCTGAATCTTCGTCAATTACTTTAATCTCAAATTATCATAGTAAAAGAAAAAATACAGTACATTTTGATGTAGATAACATAAAAATGACGAAGCCCTGGTAATGAACCGTGTAGATCTCTCACACGTACACTACAGTTCCCGCATTCTTGCGAGTAGTGTTCGAAACCTGCAGGTGCGAGTAGATAGGCAGGCATGGAAGGAGAAAGACATACGCAGCATGAGGCATCAGCAGAAGCAGCCGCAGTACGCACACACCCATCTCTACCATCGAAATCTCGTTTCTCGGTCCATCCGTTTCCCGATAATCGAGGCCGTTGCTTTTTCATCTTTTAATTTAATAATAATAATATAAGTCCCTAATTTCTAATTTTCTTTTTGTTAGACCCTTTGAGAAGCTCCTTCTCCATCAGAGAGAGAGAGAGAGCGAGAGGGAGACGGGCAAAATCGCAAATTTCGATTCGAGTTGCAAAGCTGGAAATCTCTATGGCTGAATGGATTTCAATGGATTTCTAGGGTTTGACGGCGTTTTTCGTAGCTTTTGATGGAAACTCAGGTGAGAGAACCGTCTCTTCTCTTTTCTTGATTTTTTTTTTTCTTTTTTAAGTACAGTGCACTATTTGTGTTTTTATTTATTGAATTTTGTAGTCTGTGATTTTCTTTTCTTCTTGTTTTTGGCTTGTGATTTGGTTTTTGGGTTGACTAGTATATGAGATTTGGGATTTCTTGAAAAATAAGGTTTTGGATGTATTTTTTGTTTATTTATATAATCAAAGACCAGATTCAATGAGCTGGGATTGGGATCTGTGTAGGAAATAGGATAATTTTGTTTTTGTTTTTTATTTTTTATTTTTATTTTCTTTGTGGGGAATTTATAGGGCATTGCTTAGGGTTTCAGAAGAAGGATTGAATTTCTGAGGTGGGTTTTCATGGGTTGAAGGAATGATGGGGATCTGCAGTGACGACAGTGAAGAAGATCGGTTCTTTGACTCTAGAGAGGATATTTCGTCAGTTTCCGATTCGGGGTCCGATTGTGCGGACGGGTTGGATTCAAGCACCAGGTTTCTTGATTGGGTCTCGGGTAATTTCCGTTACGAGGTCTGGATCGCGAGACCGGATAGTGTACATGAGCGCCGTGACAAGTTCTTGAGATGGATGGGTTTGGGTCTGGATCCGAGCGATGGGAGGAGTTTGGATTCGATTGATCCATCGGATGAGATTTCGCCTGATGTCCATCGGGTCATGGAGACAAGTGGGGCCGTGTTGAGGAACTCTGATTGTGGAGATGAGTTCTCATCCAGTCGGTCCTCCATGTCTAGCTGTTCTGGCGATGCACCTGTTTCGTCCGTCGATGGCCTTTTGGAGGAGAATTTCATGTGTCGTATTAGGAATTTGGATGATGGGACAGAGTTCATTGTTGATGAATTGGGGCAGGATGGGACACTGAGCAGACTTCGGGAAGTGGGTTCTAACCGGTTGTATACTGTTGATGAGTTCCAGAGAGCACTTGGGTTGTCGCCATTTGTGCAGCAGTTTATGCGGAGAGAGGCTGCAGCAACAGCAGCAAGCAATTTGGGTGCAGTGACAAAGAGAAAGAAGAAGGGATGGTTGTGGAGATTGGGAGCCGTAGCTTGTGCTGTGGATAGGCAAGGAGAGGAAGGCGAATTGCAGTCTGATGATCTGCACCCGAGCACAAGGGCTTGGAGTTGGACTCGTAGAGTTCGGGTCCGCTCGTATAAGAAGCGTTGCAAGGAATTCTCTGCTCTTTACATGGGTCAGGAGATCCAAGCTCATGTGGGTCAAATCTTGACCATGAAGTTTAGTCCTGATGGGGAGTACCTGGCAAGTGCAGGTGAGGATGGCATTGTGCGTGTGTGGCAGGTGATGGAGTGTGAAAGAAGAGATGAAGATGATGTTAATGATCTCGATCCTTCCTGCATGTATTTCACACTGAATGGTTCTTCTGAATTAGCTCCCCTTTTTGTGGATAAAGAGAAATTGGGTAAATTCAGGAGTATGAAGAAAACATCTGATTCGGCTTGCGTCATTTTACCCCCAAAAGTTTTCCGGGTATCAGAGAAACCACTGCACGAGTTCCATGGGCACAGTGGCGAGGTGTTGGATCTGTCATGGTCGAACAATAAGGTTGGTTTTCAGTGTTTCCTGCACTTGAACTTCTTCTGGTTTCCTTTTGCATTTTATCTGCAAAAAGGTGCAAAACATCTTTCGAATGCATTTTGCTTCCTTTGTGCAGTATCTACTGTCATCATCCGTGGATAAAACCGTTCGCCTGTGGCAAGTGGGATGCGACAGATGCCTCAAAGTTTTTTCCCACAACAATTATGGTTCGTGTTTGGCTGTTTTGTTGGTTCCATCTACCTTGTTTAGTAATTAAATGTTTCTTGATGCTCTCTTTGCAGCTGTTAGTTTATTGTTCTCAGTTGCCTTGTCTTTTCTTCTGAATGTGTTATGCAGTGACATGTGTTCAGTTTAATCCGGTTGATGACAAATACTTCATCAGTGGCTCGATAGATGGAAAAGTCCGCATTTGGGCCATTCCTGATTGCCATGTTGTTGATTGGACAGATATAAGGGAAATAGTCACTGCCGTGTGTTACCGTCCTGATGGGCAGGTTTGTTAATTTTCTTCAAGTATTGTCTTGTTGAAAGGGAATCCTACATGAGAATTTTATTGGGTCTTTGTTAAAATGATTTCTCTCTACACGCAGGGTGGGATAGTTGGCTCCATGACCGGCAATTGTCGCTTTTATGATGCATCAGGTATTCACACTCGCGGACAATTAGTTCTCTCTCGCCCCCTTTTCCCCCCTAAATGCAAATGTTCTTAAAGTAATCTTGTAGTGGACTTCATCAATACCTTTTGACATTGTCATAGATGTACTCTCATTAGCCAAACATGAACAGATATGTTCTGTCCATTGTGATGGCTCATCTATGTTGGCAATATGTTCGGGGGAGGGATTTTTTTTTCTCTAGCTGGATACTGAATTGCTTGGGCTTTTGGTGGTCTCCTAATCTGCATTTACCTGTTCATTGTGGTTGTAAATGATTCATGACAACTAAGGGACCATCTAGAAATTATCGTTGTTGTCCATGTTCTTGTAGTTAACATTCATCATTTTTGAAATATTAGTTTTCCCCCCCTTTTCCTGCAAAGTGGGATGATCATTACCAGGGCTTTTCTTTATTTTCTTGATGTTGTTATTTGTTACTGGTAGTTTTCCTATCCTGAGATGGTAGCACTTGTGATTCCTTAGAAGTTTTTAGCCATTAACTGGTGCCACTTGCAGCTCCTTTAATTTCCCAGTTTATCTGGTTATTGGATCTTTTGTTTCAGTCCATAATGATCATATGCAATTCTTATGAACTGTGTGGATATATGCATGTTCATTATCATTGTACTTCTCAGAAGGGAATTGAATGAAATGATATGATTTGGTTCTGCCTCTCTTGAGGATCAATAATAATCTTAAGGAATGAGCATGCTGTGAATCTCATGATTGAGTTTCAAGTTCAATGATATTACTTTTCAAATGTACAGTTGCATTGGTCTAAGTAAGAGCAGAGCTATTGTTTGAAGTTCGAACCAGCACAGCAATCTGAGTAGGTTGATCCATTGGTAATCTTTAAAGTCTAAAAGCTGTGGAGTTCATTTCTTTGGGTGTTGGGGGACCCTGATCTCGCATGATATAGGCAGATTAAGTGGGGCTGGTAGTGTGATTTCAAGGAGTTGTATGTTATTCCTCGGCTTATTATTGAATTGATTTATTGGAATTCGATGGCTTCGTCATGAGTTCAGTTCTTGTGAAGTGTTTTGGATTGCCCAGAGCAGAGGTATATCAAATGATATGAAGGCAAAAGTCAGATTCTCTTATCGTGATGATGTAGTCCACATCTATGATAGACATGCAAGATGGAGATGTTAGACATCATGAGTACATATTTCATACTTGGTAGTATTGAAGCATCGGATGCAGGTATCACACGAGTTAAAGGTTATATTACATATTGTGAAGTCACTGGGTATGGTAGCTACACAGAAATTCATTTTTGGCTCCATTATGGGGATGTATATCATTGGAGAGAAGTGTCCAACATGTCATCGTGAGTCTGGGTAATTTCAATATGCTATTACTTCATAAAGATAGACAATTGGACTCCAGATGATCTTTGGATCTTTTATTTTTTCACTCCTATACTGACTTTACAATAGATTCCCTGTTTCTCTCTAATTAGAGATACTTGTCTTAACGCTCTCTGATTTAGGTAAGCCCAAGATGAACATTATAGACTGTCCAGCTTCTGTCTAAAACCCATGCCAGGGAGTTGATGTTAAACATGCTGCAATTATGCTGCTTTTGGGGAAAAATTAGATAGCAAACATTGTAGGAAGAAATATATTGATTGTTACATGTTGTGCATATTGTCCATAATAACAATAGTAAAGTCACTCTATCGTAAAATTCTATCCGCAAATGATCCCTTTTATTTTATTTTATTTTATTTTATATCCAGAAAAGTGAGAAACTGTCATCCTAGTAGTCTGGTGGAAACTCGGAATATCATGTAGAAGTTGTCAAATCAGGGAGAAATGATCAAGCAAGGTAAATTGGGCTGGTTTGAACTGAATTTTCCCAATTAATAATATGTAGGATCCCTGATTATTGAAAGAAATGGCTTCCTTTGGTAGTATGAGGCTAGCCATAATGATGATGAATCATATGAATCTCTTTCCAGGTTCCCTGAGTTCTTGTCTGTAACATTTTATTTCAATCTCAACCACCACCCTTGGCTGCAATATTTAAGGATGCTGGCCTCTCCATGTTCTTGATATCTATCATTACACTAATGACTGAATAAAAAACAAGAAAAAGAAAACAAGTTGCAGTGTGCTTCTAGAACTAGATTGATTTCTTCTAAATTCACCTGGTGCATGGGATGTGGTTTCTGTGCGTCGCAACATTCTTATGAATTACTAAAGTTGGATTGATATTGAAGACTTGCTATATCGTCATCATCTAACCCTTATCCCAATTAAGTGGGTTCGGCTACATGAATCCCATAATCAACTTGCTGATTGTAATTAACCTCTGTAATTGAATATTAGATAGTGCTTGATTGTAATCAACCTATGTTGTCTATTACATTGTGCCTTTTGGGAGTTTTGTGCTATCATTGCTGGTCCCCAAGCTTGGATTGATATTGAAGACTTGCTATATCATCATCATCATCTAACCCTTATCCCAATTAAGTGGGGTCGGCTACATGAATCCTATGATCTACTCGCTGATTGTAATTAACCTCTGTAATAGAATATTAGATAGTGCTTGATTGTAATCAACCTATGCTGTCTATTACATTATGCCTGTGGGAGTTTTGTACTATCATTGCTGGTCCCAAGCTTAGGTAAAGGAGGGTTGGGTCAGATTGGCAGCTGGCCTCAAACTTATGGCATAACTTCCATCATGAATCTGAACAATATAAATACTTGCCATATGATTTTGTTGTTGTGCTAAAACTTGTATGCTGATCATTTCTGTTTTCTTGCACCAGATAATCATCTGCAACTGGCCAAGCAACTATACTTGCAGGGTAAGAAGAAGTCCCCGGGCAAAAGGATAACTGGTTTTCAGGTAATGCACCGCCTCTGCATTATTTCTGGCTTTAATCTTATCATGCCTTTCTTTCTTAAATTATTCATCTTCTTTCTTCATTGAGTGTTGATATAAATTTGTAATTTTTTATGTTGCGTTCCCTCTCCAGTTTTCTCCAACTGATCCAACAAAAGTAATGGTTACTTCTGCTGATTCACAAGTCCGAATTCTTGATGGGGTCGAGGTTGTCTGGAAATATAAGGGTACATGATCCTTTTTGCCTAGGATTCTCTTCACTTCCATGTCATGCACACATCCCCTCCATATTTAATATCTATGGTTTTCTAACTTTCAGGCCTCAGGAATGCTGGAAGTCAAATATCTGCATCATTCAGTTCAGATGGGAGGCATATCATCTCTGCGAGCGAGGATTCCAATGTATATGTATGGAACTACAATACCCCAGAGAGGCCCACCCCCCATCAGGCGAAGAGCATCTGGTCTTCTGAGCGCTTCTTCTCCAGCAATGTGTCGGTTGCAATACCTTGGCCCGGCATGAAATCTGTAAATTCAGCCCCACCTTCATCTGGAACCCTGTCTGATCAGCAAGTTCGTCAGGACTTGACAGGAAGTTCAGAGAATGGTCGCCGTGGCAGCTCAGATTTTTTGCAGAACATGCCTTCTTTTTCATCTCCTGACCATTGCTTGCTGGGCCATGGATTCTTCTTGGAAGTTCTGCCCAAAGGATCTGCAACTTGGCCAGAGGAGAAGCTTCCTGCATCTGGCTTGCTGACAGTGTCGTCTGCCATGTGCAAATCCCAGTACAAGTTTCTGAAGACGTCTTGCCAGAACACCGTCACAGCCCCTCATGCATGGGGCTCAGTGATTGTTACTGCAGGCTGGGATGGACGGATTAGATCATTCCACAATTATGGATTGCCAGTTCGTTTGTGACATTACAGTGGTGGCATGATTGTGTATCCTGTACATGGCCATTTCTACACATTTTGTAGCTGACATTTTGCGCTATCCCATTTGGCTGAGAGAGATGATGCAGAATCGTTGCTGATCTGGGCCCAATCATGTAAAGAGAAACACAGCACTGTGTTCAGCCCTTCTGAATTGGAATGATGACCATTGCTGTATGAGATGCAGTGGCCATCAAGACTCGGCAGTGTTAAAAGCCATAGCTGGTCCAAGTCCGAATTATTTGTAGGCTTGCGCAAGGGTAGACGAAACTCTTTGCTTCACTTTTTGTGGGTTTCGGATGTGTACTATAATCCAGTCAGGTGCGACGGCTGGCAATGATTTGGTGGCGTGCTGTGTTCGGATCGGATCATATAGCAAGTGGTTGGGATTGTTTTTGTTGGATAAGAAGATTCCATTTAATTATAAAATTCTTTTATTTATCTACTCGATATGTTCATGGCGAACTGTACAAGGAAGACTGGGAAGGAGGCCATTGGAGGGATGTGTATGATTCAGGTGAGTGGGGGGGCCTCCATAACCCTTGAAAAAAAAGAAGTGGATAGGGGAGGGAGCTAGTGGTGGAGATTTTTCCATGGCAATTTCGTGGCGAGGAAATGTCAGCTTGCATGATTGAGTTGTGACTGTAATTGTACCCATGATTGGTCTTGTGATGGGCCCCACCAGCATCCCTCATGGGGGGCCCAATGTTGGAGCAGCTGGAATCTTCTACACCGCTTGTCACTCTTTTGGAACAGGTGATGTTTCATCTTCAGGCGATCTCACTCATTTCTACCACTTTTGGATGTTGATGTTTATTATCATCATATATTTGCAAATGTATGTCTCGATGATTTGTGGCCCGCCTGATTTGTCTTACTGATGGATGTGCAATGCTGTAGTGCTCTTATTGTGTCCACGGTGTGGCCAGTTTTGAAAGGAGGGATGTCTTTCTTAACTTGGAGAGGTGTCATGAATTAGTATTTGTAACTGTAATTTATCTACCAAAGGAAAAAAGAAAAAAAAAAGAAAAGAAAAGAAGAGGAAGCTACTACTATGTGTTATGATTTTCTTGCGAGTATTGGCCTCGTTGTAGGACTCTTGATATCATCTCTATAAAGCATTTCATTTTCCTTCTTTTCTATTCCCCCTTTTGGGCAAACAGCAAAAGGAACTGAGGTGGTAAGAGAAAGCATGTTGGATTGCTGAAGAAATGAAAGGGTGCACCAGACATGTTCCTATAAAGACAGGAGTTCCTTGTACCAAAAGCAAATTGAACTTTTGCAACTCTTTAAATTACTTACACTGCATTGGGCATGTGACATCATGTAAGACCAGCACAGAATGGCTGCATCTGGTGCTCAAAATTCAAAATATAGAAAGCACTTTCTCAGGAATTTGTTGCTGCAATAAATTTCATCCATCATGGTGTGAATTCCTCACCCTTTCCTTTTGCATGTCCCGTTCCAATCCATCGGGTTGTTCATTTTGACTCTTGGATAACTCTTTTGTAGCTTCAAGTTTGTTCATTACTTATCTGTACAAAAACGAAAAGAAAATCGAGAACAAATTCCTTGCCTGTTCCAATCCAATGGCTTCTTGATTTTTTCCATTTGATTACTATTTTGTGGTTTTAGGGTCTGCTTAGTGAAAACAATGACTTTGTCCTAGTATGTTCGGTATTTATTTTTTAAAAAAAAAAAGGTAGGAGAAATTGTCCAAGTTTTTTAACCATTTTATTCTTGACAATTTTAGATTGCCCATGCTAATGATATATGTCAAACTGTTTTCTTAAGATACACATGCGCCAATCTTTTATGAGTGCGACCATCCTTTTCCAAGTATTTCAAATATACTGTATTTCTCTAAGCTACATGTGCATAGCATGTGCTATCATATGTTATCAAGCACTCTACATGTACCACCATTCATCTTCAACCGCTTTTGAGTGTGCCACACCTGCTACCGTACATTTTCAAGTGCTGAGAGAATACATATGCCATGTTTGCTAAATATCCAATACTTGTAGTTAGATGCTACCATACATTTTCAAGTGCCGCGGCAATACACAAGGCATGTTTGCTGATGGTGGGTACATTCTGATGAGATGATTCTGATGGTGGGTCGTTTTCGCTCTTCAATCAGCAGATCTATGAGGATGCATTCATGAGTTTGTGGTCTTAATTGATAAATTCAATGATCAAGATTATAGGTTGGCGCAAGTGTGCTGTCATTCTCTAAAGAGTATGGTTTCAAATTGGAATGCAACCTAAGATGAACACTCGTGTACCTACACTGAGTGTGGAAATTTTTGGGATATTACATTAGTGGGTGAACGAGTTATTGCAAGGATTGATTGAAGTAGGTTGGATCAGTCTTTCGGATGGCTTAGGTGGTTGGGTTGACCTTGGATAGAAGGCTCCTCTCCTTTCACTCTTTTCTTTACTTGATGAACGGACGGGCTAGATCCTAACTTTCCTTCTCTCACTCTTCTCCTTCTTAAGGCTCTCTTGGTAATTGAAGTGAAGGTGGAAGTGAAGTGAGATGGAGTATTTATAGGTGTGCTAGGGGTGGCATTTCTATAAATTCTGGGAGGTTTGGGTGCTAAAGAGGGCTTTAAGGATTCTGGGTGGGGTGTTGGCTCACATTTGATCCCTTTCTTTCCACTTTATTATGGTCCTAGAGCTAATGGTCCCTGGCTTGACTGGACTTTGGATTGGGATAGTTTTAAAGGATCCCATTGTGCTCTGATCAACTTGTCTGCCCTGGGTGGGGGTGTTTATAGGTATATCCAACCCCAAATACTTGCCCAAATTCATTGCCAGGCTAGATCTCAATGGCTAAGCTCAAAATTAGTTAGAAAGAAAGGAAAAAAAAAAAACCAGAACAT
This sequence comes from Magnolia kwangsiensis, assembly GCA_037074715.1. Lineage (NCBI taxonomy): Eukaryota > Viridiplantae > Streptophyta > Magnoliopsida > Magnoliales > Magnoliaceae > Magnolia > Magnolia kwangsiensis. The sequence goes on along the minus strand of CM073576.1, from coordinate 32,519,536 downwards.
GCATGGCCCGTCATATGGCCCAGCAAACCCAACAACCTAGGTTCAAGGCTATAATGGTCGGTCCCAAAACAAAATTGGCCAGGCCGAAGCTGCCTAAAGCCCAATGCCCATTCCTAAAGCCCAAGCTTATAACCCAATAGTTGGGCCCAGAACTAATGGTCAGGCCTATGATCCAAAAGTCAGGCTCAAAAATCCGAAATCATGCCCAAAGAACTTAGCTTGATTCTAGTTAACAAACGAGCCCAAATCGGAACTCAGATCATACATAGTTGGTGTTTATTGATGGACCACCCAGATCATAACTTTCATTCTTTATATATGGGCGGCCCAGTCTGTATAACAAGTGATCAATATGGACGATTTGATCTCCACAAAAGGTGTCCAAAAGAACGGTCCAACAAGATTTGCCCAATTCAGATGGTCCAGATCTATATAACTAGCATCCATGATAGGCGATTAGATGGACAGTTCCATTGATGGATCATCACGCCATATGCATTGGTGTTTCATCTCATCACTTTGGGATGAATCTTATGAATGATGAGCTTAACGTGAACAGGATGCAACTGTGCTTATAATGTGGGTTGGGAAACCACATTACCATGTAATGTTTACTTGTAAATAGAGGTGAGCATCAAGTCGAGTCGAACCAAGTTAGGTCCAACTCGACTCAATCCGGTATTGTGAAACCCTTGATCTGATTCAGGACTGAGTCCAACGAACCTGACTGGATCTGAACCGGATCTTGGCTGGGTTGATCCAAACCGAGTTCGATTCGATCAGAGATAGCGAGTCAGATCGAGTTGGCTACAGTTCGGATCGGGTTAAAAGCTCAACTAGATTGAGGTGCACCACACCTGGCACGAGCAAGGTCAGCCGCACCACAACGAACAGGATGGGCCTAGATAAACCACAACCATCCAATAAAAATAAAAATAAAAATAAAATTACTTGAAATCGTTGTACGGACGGGTGGCTGACCAGGGTTGTTGCTTGTGCGGCGGAGAGAGAGAGAGAGAGAGAGAGAGAGAGAGGAGGAGGGTTAGGGTTCCGATTGGGTTCGGCTGCTGGCTGGCCTAGTTTCGGGTTCCGATTGAGTTCGGCGCAGTGCGGGTTGGGTTAGGATAGAAGAGGTGAAGTAAAAGTACATAAAAATAAAAATTATTTTTATAGGTACCCAATTTCGATTCGAGTCGGGTTTCTGATCGAATCGAATTTGACCAAATTGAATTTCAGATCGAATTAGGTCAGGTTACTATATAACCCGAACTCGACTTAGTCGGGATTCGGATTTGGGTGGGCCTATTCGATCCGAATCGACCTTGGCATTTGGTTTGAGTCAAGTCGAATCTGAACAAGTCGAATCCACCGAGTTGAGTCAAGTTCTACCCAGCTCTACTTATAAAACATGATCATGTATGATCCATATTTACCTTTGGATGTAATACTCCGAAAATTTTCATGGTCATGTAATTACATGAGTGCATACACTTCAATTTGAATTCGTATCGTTATGAAAATGACACTTGGACTTATGTACACGTATACACATTTAGACTGACACATACTTTGTAACGACTTTCAAGACCCAATATATCTACGTATACTTAGTTAATTATTAAATCAACGGTCGAGTCACACATCATTAGAGAGAGACATCCGACCATTTATCTCACTTTTAGAGGGTCCTATTGTGATAAACTAACTTCGGGATCATCTCATCAGATTGTGTATATATCCATCCATGATTCTGACCGTTTATCTTATCTACCGCTATTATATGTGTCTATTTAACCATCAAGATGCCATCTAATGACTTGATTTATAAGCACATGGACATACATTCCTTTTATATATCCTGAGCCTTTCTATTATCTGACACTCGATATATCATCGATCTGAATTGTTGAAAACACTCATCATGGATCTATTAAGCTACCCAACCCTTCGATTTAAATATAAACCATTCCATCATCCTTAAATTGACAAAAATTTGTCTCTGTCTGATCATCCAAATTATAACTGTTCATCATGATCATGCTTCATTTCTAAACTTTCTTCGATTTTAATGGCTATCAATACATCTATGCCCAGGCATAGCAAGGAACCCCATGGACCACTCGATTTATAGTCTTATAATCATCAGACCGTTCATTTTAGATTCAGTTCCTTTTATCTGTTCGAATTGAAAACAACTAATGTGAATCATTCCTTGAACCATCTGAACCCTAAGCCAATCATTTTTCTTACCAATTCAAACCATTCATCAGGTGAACCCTAGGAAAGTTTTAATGGTATGCATTTCCCCATTCGAAGGTCTTGTCATGTGGCTTGCTTAAGCTTTGGCCTCGCCTCATACTATGACCCATACCTTTGCTCAATCCAGTGAAACAAATGGACTAAATAGATTCCTCACAAACATCACGGTGGGGTCCACTGCCACCTCTGCCAAAAAAAATTTAAAAAAAAAAAGAAAATTAAGTAAATATAAATTTGCAAATGGGGAGAACCCACCCCCTCATGTCTCTCCTCTCTTTTCCCTTCTTACCCCCATTCATGCATAACCAGTGGGACCCACCTATCGATCCAATCCATCCACTGGTGGGCCCCAAAGGCCTCTACTGTTTCCTGCCTTGCAGCTCACCTGAGATTCAGATTTATCTAGTTTTCAAGCTTTCACTCAAACTTGATGTAGTGAACTTGAAAGAGAGTGGATTCTGCAAAACATTGTCCTCGCCAATTCAAACCATTCATCAGGCGAACCTAAGAAAAGTTTCAATGGTATGTGTTTCTTCATTCAAGTTCTTGTCATGGGTGTTGTTGATATTTTAATCTCGATCACGTGATTATTTCAGCATGTCAGAATTAAATATGTGGCTCAATTCAAATTGAACGACTATAACTCCAAGTGTTAAGATTGGCAGATACATTAGAAATCGATTGTATATGACCATGATCAGACAAGCTCGGTCGCATATTCAGCCACTTGTACAATGTTGCTTAAAATGATTAGACTATTATTAGAGGGTGAGGTTCGTCATCTAAAAATGGATTACACTTCTGCCTTCCATTTGAAAGTAATTTTTCTGTTCAGTACAGATATAATCAAAAGAAAGCTCTTACAATTAGCCACAAATAACAATTATAAAACGCTTCTCTAGATAAAAAACTTTACTTGATACTTGAATTGAATTCAATTTAACGTATGAGTGTAAACTCAAATTACAGCTAAAGTTAACAACTACTTAATTACTGTTATGGATTACATTAATGAATGTAAATAGCGAATAAAGGTAATGATTACGCTAAGGAATATAAATGACAGATAAATTTAATTGAAAAATAGATTTAATTTAATTTGATCGACATGAGACATCTTAATGCATTTGCTGTTTATAACCTTAATCTGGCTATCTAGATATTTTACACATTTTGACAGTTGTTATAACTATTTCAGCATTAATGATCATCGGGAGCTTTTTCTTCTTAGTTCCTTGCTGACTCAGCCATGTTTTGCTCGGCCACTATTATTTTATGGATGATGTGGCATCGCTTGGTAGATGTAAGCTATATATAGTATCTTCACAAATTTAGCTCCAGTGGGAATGAACAGAAATAGAGTACAACAATGACCCCACCTAAGCTTTGCATCTGCCTTGTATTGTAACCTATACCCTAGCTCGATCTGGCCCTAGCTCGATTTGGCGAAATGAATGGACGGAATAGATTCCTCACCAACATCATGGTTGGCCCATTGTCACCTTTACATAATAATAATAATAATAAAAGTTTCCTTGGACTAATCTGAGCCGTCCATCAGGGTCGAATCAAAGAAAAATTGATCGGCTAAGGATATGCCATTAACCTCCCATAAATTGCCTTCAAGAACCTACCACCGCAGAATTTCATTAACTTTCGATCTAAGAACCCAGTTGAGCTTGTATGGGCCCAGTGATCTATGTGAAATCATCAGTCATCCGTTAGGATCGGATTTGATCCGTCATTACGTGATCGAGAGAGAGAAATTGAGTATGCCAGTGTACAACCAAATGGATGGCTGCAAGCATACCACATCCGTCCTTTTATGAATTTTCTTGCATACCATATCCGTCCTTCTTTGATTTTCTTACATACCTCCTGAAACATAGCCCAGATCAACCCCATACTTTTTAAGTGAACAATTAATGAATAGAGGGAAAGGAGGGAAGTGGTGGTACGCGGAGTACTACTAACGGCGTCAGTAGCAAGACGTCACCAAGTTCTGTGGAGCTCATCATAGTGCCTGTTGTATCCACACCGTCCATCCATTTAGAGAGATTCTTTGGCAGATCCAAAGCTCAAGTGGACACCACCACAGAAAACAGTGGGGACAGCTATGCCCACCGTTGAAACCTTCCTAGAACCTACCATGATGGTTTTTTGAGATCCAACCTGCATGGACTAAGCGATCCAGGCAATCCACGAACTTGGGCACTTTGGACTTCTGCCAGACTTTTTTTTCCCCCTATTTTTAACCATCGATTTGGCAAATTAATTACACAGGAATAATATGATGATTATACGATAATTAGATATGCCTAACAAGTACAAGGTTAATCTGCAGGACCCATGAGAATCATTCCACCCATACATTGTTGGCGTTGCAGACAGGTCAGAATCAATTTTGTTGGCTCTGGATTTCAAACTGGTCCCTGGTCAGCTGGCCCAGCCAGCTAAGGCTGCAACTTGGGTTCGGGTCAACCCAAACCCAACTGACTCAAAACTGATAAGGTTGGTCGGGTTGTCAAGGTCCTTGGGTTCAGGTTGATAAACACCAACACAGTTTGAATTGTGTTGGGCATTGATTGAGCAAAATTCAGGTTGGGTTAGGTCAGGTTAGGAATATCACATGTAATTGGGTCGGTTATGGGTCGTATAGAAGACTTCGGTTTGGTAATATCAGGTCTGGTGGGGATTGTGGGTTGTGGGTTGTGGGTTGGGTCCTCTTAAGGTTACGTTGGGCTTGAGTTGACCCTTAACCTAACCCAACCTGGCCAAGTTGCACCCCTAGGCCATGACTCGCCTCACCCAGTCTATTTGCCACCCTCATAATAAGATCAAGCAAGAAGTGAGATTGGGGCTAATATTCGACAGTACACCTGCAATAATCCAAAAACTAGAACCAGCTCGAAATAAAATATCAAAATTGTCAAAGATTCTGCTTCGCAAACATGAATTCACCTCAACATATAACTCCCATTTTAAAACTAAAACCACCACCAAACAAGAACCGCAATATAAAACTGCCCCGCTCTGAAACAGAGACAAGAAAAGGGAATCATCCACAAAGGTGCCTTACTGGAAATGAGTGCACCACGTTGTTCTCACTTGCACCATTACCACAGCGATACCAACAACTGATGTTGAACTTTCAGAAGACTCTGTATGTCTTTCCCATTGTACTCTTCAGATACAAGCACCGCACCTGATTCCACCACCACACCAATATCAATCATTTCTCCAAAAAAACACCCAGGATGCACATAGGCATTCTGGCTCAAGAGCCCAATCGTACCAAATCGACAAGATATGTGAAAGGCCACTGAAGAGACTTTCAAGTTCTGTCGCACATTTGCAAATGTGGCCAATGCATGTGATCCAGGCTAGTCATCATGTTGGCCCACTGTGCATGCCCAAAAATCAGGTGCACCACATGTGTACACAAGAATCACTAAATTACGAAGGGATGGACCGCATTCCACACCCAATGTAAAAAACGCGCCAAACTGATGAACAGGCAGGACCTCACATGTCACATTGGGATGTATAGCAAGAGTATGATTGAAGCAAACACTTGGGGCTCAAGATTTAAAAAATGCCATGGTTAGAAAAGGGAAACGGCATCATCCCAACTTAAAATACTGATCTTGTATGAGCCTACAAGTTACGTCCAGAATCTGCTTGAGCTGAAATGGGTACTTACATTCTGCCAGTTCTTCTTTAATAGTGAGACAAGGAAATTGACGCTGAGCTGCACATTTTGGAAAACTTGCTTCTCCTCCATGCCGCAGTTCCCCACAGCAACCCCCATGCAGAGGACCTTCTTGAGCTGGAACTTGACCATAGCTTTGGTCTCATTTACCTTTGATTCCAAGGACTCCTGGTGGGAAACTAGAGTTGGAAACTTACCTGCCTTGTTGAGACCTGGGCCAAGAAGCCTCGGAATCTGCTTGATAATGGCCTCGGAAGCAAGGAAGGCATGGTATTTCTTTGCAAGCTTCTTCACCAACTTTTTATTTTTGTTCATCTTCTTCAACCCTTCCACATCCATGTAATCTAACCCTATCTTCTCTGCCTGCAGTTCACCATATAAGAAAAGAACAGAGTATCTGATGATCAGAAATTTTTATTTTATTTTTGCTCAGACCTAGCAACAATACCAACAGTGGATGATCTAAGCTGTCCATCAGTCGACTCCATCACTAATGGGCCATGCCAAAGTCATCTCCCATATAAGATGAACACTAGGCATCCAATGAAAATGGACAACCACACCATATGTTTCACATTTAACAAGAGAGCCCTATCATCCAATGGAGGACATTTTGTCTCCCATACCCCCATGGGGCCCACCATAGGAATTAAGTAGAACACCAAAAATTAGGCCATGTGTGGACAGTTTGTTGGGCCAAGCAAATTCTCTGTCAAATCTCGTACATTTCATCTAGATGGCTAAAATACGAAACACGCAAAACTTGGGAATGACTATAGATATGTTATTCACCTCTTCAACATGCTGTGCATCCCCAAGCATGCAGACTTTCATTTTAGGGCGGGGAATATGAGGCAACTTCACAGAACCACTGAAACGCTTGTCCTTCTGCGGGTCATAGTTCTTCAGCCCAATTTGGAGCTCAATGGTCTCCGTAAACTTGCGGTTCTTCTCCTTGGCATCACCAACAACCTGGGTGATAGCCTCCCTCAAGGCATCACTCTGAAGCTTACTGCAGCCAAGGACAAAAATAAAATGCCATACTTATAACATGGACATAGCAAACCTAAAAGTGTATAGTTATCAGTGCAGTTACCAATATGCGGATTTTCGCATTTTCAACATAAGCACATACTACATAGATACATTCACACTACACCTATCATGCATAACATCCTCTCAAGCAGTAGAGTTCTAAATACAAGGAAAAGCCTTTGGAGAAAGGACCCGTATAAAATACAGCTGCAAGAGACAGTCTTGGATCGAACAAGTACTTAGAATGAGTTTCCCATGGTTGGAAGCATATCGAATTGCAAGTAACTAAACAATCCCGATACCATATATTGAATGCAGTTTCAGAATGTGGCAGCAGCCCAAAGGCATCTGATAGAGAAATGATATGCCACTCATACGGGCAAACAGAACGTATTGAAGTAGTTGAAATAATGGCAGAAATGGCATTGCAAATTTGCAATTGAGAGGCATCCCTTTGACCAACTAAGGAATCAAAGCATGTTCATGAACTTCAATCAGTGACTCATAATTGGGAACTTCTGTAGGTGCCTTCCTCAGCTGTCCAAACATGTTTTAGGGATCTGTGGATGGCATGTTTAGATTGCAGCACATTGCATGATGGCAGAGGTGGCATTGCAGATTTGTAATTGAAAGACATCCCTTTTATTAACAAGGAATCAGAGCATTGAATCTCTAAACATAGTCCGATGGTTTCATTGATCTAGTCGAAAGCTTGATATGGGAGGAAATTTTATTAGTTTCAGCACCCCCCTTATAGGGGTTAACCACCTCACTACCAAAGACCCCATCCGTGGTTTCACAGTCACACATCCAATACTATTTGTCCAAAATTGTGTTGGTTCCCATGCATATGGGCTTTGACAAAACATGTATGGTTGTCCATGGCTACTAGTGGGGACACGTCTTTGCCCAAATCCAAACAGTCCCTATGTGATCATATCATCTAGGGATTGCATTAAAAAAAGTCTTGCGGAGACTTTGGTCAAGTCAAGACTTGCAAGTCTTGTGAAGGTGGATCATCTTTCTTAGCCTAGAATAAAACAAGATATCTGAAATCACGCATATCAACCGAGGAAAGTGCAGAAGCAAAATGCTAGAATTTATACCACTTTACCCATTCCAGAAGCACCAATGAGGATCTGTGCAAGGTTCATCTTTTGCATACCAAAGACTCAACAAGGATTTTTTGTGTGTTAGAAATAAGGATTTGATTCCATATCCATTGTGGATTAATTCTCAAAGATGGCTAATTTCATTCCAGGTATTAATATCTAATCAGGACCTGAAATTTGTACGCTATTTATAGAGGACTCTATGGGCAAAAATGGGTACAAACCTATCATACACCAATGCCTATCATCCACAAACTGATGGCCAGACAAAAGCAGTGAGAGCTGAAGCATGGGAAATCTTCTTTGGTGCTTAGTAGGAGATCATGTCTCCACACAAAGTCGTATTTTTCCTCCGGAGGAGTTTGCCCATGATAGCTTTGTAACTGTAAGAGGTTTGGGATTGCCAAGGGGATCAAACCTAGGATACCAATCAATTTGATTCCTTTACCTGCACCTACTCAAACAAGTATCACCGTTGATGCTCAGCATATTAAATAATAGTATTGATCAGATGTTGTCCAGACCCAAAAACGATATGATATGGGCCATATCAAACCGTATCAAACAACATGGGGCGTATCAGATGACATGGGCCTACATCAGCCGGAATTTTCTTTGGTCAAAAAATTTTGAAAAAAAATCAGGAAAATAGGTGAAAACATAAAACATCATAATCTAAGTTTTTTTAATGTTTTTAATATGGCATGCAATGGTATGTCAGATCATTCTTTGATGAGAATGTTGTCCATCAGCTTGACCTGCTGAAAGTCAACCAAATAGGCCCTAGTCTTTTTTTTAAAAGGCAAATAGGCACTAGTCAAACACAATTCAAGCATGGTTTTATAGATTATGACCAAGGTATTAAAAAATGGTTACGTAACAACCGTTACCATAACCGTTACACGTACAGGCCCATAACAGCCGTTACAGAAAAAACTGCCTGTAACAGTCCTGTAATGGTCCCAAAACATGTTTTTTCAAAAAAAAAAATGCCGTAACGGCCGTCACAGTCCGTATCGTAATGATAGCGACAGTGGCCATTACGACCACCATTAGTGTTATGGAATACCTTGATTATGACCCATTATACTGAAATACAACAAAAAGAAGATGAAAGAAATGAAACTGATAGTTTTTCCCTTCCAATTTCCCCAAAATGGTTCATTCGGATTTATTTCATTGAATTTCACTAAAAACTTGTATTTTGATCCCCAAAATAAGCCTAGCTCTAGTAGAAAATGAGTTTAAGCTTCCTCCATGGTTGAAATGAAAAAATAAGTGAAAATTTTTTGGACAAGTTTCAATTATTATTTTTTTGAAATTGAGTCCTTCATCAAGGCTGTATCAACCCATATAGATGCCAATAATATGGAGTGTATAAGCCTGTATTGGTTTACACGGTACAAGTATGGCTCCCCTTCTTTTTTGAAACTAAAAGGTTCACCCCTGTATCGCATAAAGAGGATGGCTGATATGGTTATGATATCGCTATAGCATAACTGATTTTCAAAACCATGCTCATCATTGATCTACTAAATTCAAGTGACTTGATAATGGTTCAATTAAAGCTGGAGAGATTTCCAGTGAGAACATACCACAATACTCATTCGGAAAAGGCTGGCATCATTTGCATTCTCAGGAAATTAGAGAAAAGTGCATATTTGCTATAACTTCCACCAAAAGCACTTCAACCCTATTTTCAAAATCACAGACCTCACTGCTTATTTTGGACATCATGCAGATGAGGGATGGAAGAGCATGCTATTCAACTACCTCAAATGCCTAACCAAATGACATCGAGATTGGAGACGTGCTTGATGACCAATTGCTTCTACACAACATTGTTGGTATAAAAAAATTCCCAGTCATACATGAAGGGATAAAGATGTCTGGTTGCAACATGGATCTCAACAGCTGTTTCCAGCGACTCAACCTGGACATCTATGCTAGATGACACGCTTCCAACTTGACACAGCCAAATATTTCCAAGCTTGTGGGTGTTGATAGCAACAGTCTAAAACCTACCAGGCCATTACCCAATCCTAAGCACAAGTTCGTAACTAGCTTTCAGGCCCAATTGCCTAGGGACAAAGATATTTACTAAAGAAAAGAAGTCACTATAGAGGGTGTTAGCTTGAGAAAGATGCAATGCGTGGGAACTTATGAAAGTGAATTTCCACCAGAAAAATCAACTGGAAAGTGTGCTTTGTTTTTTTGGAAATTGTGTCAACTGTATAGGAAAATGGAGTAATTGTGTATGGAGCTTCTTTCATAGTATGCTATAATGGCCGTTATGGCCATTCCGTCAAGGTAACGGTGTAACACGTTACAGAGCCGTTAGGGCCATAATGGCCATTGTGGAAAAATGACCCATAAAGGCCATTACAGCCCCCATAACACCCCGTTATGGTTTTTCATTTTTTTTCAAGAAAAAAGAAAAGAGACCATAATGGCTGTTATGGGGGGCCGTGACGGCCATTACAACCCATATCGTAAAGGTAATGGTGGTGACCATCACGGTCACTACTACCGTTACGGAATACCTTGGCTTCTTTAGCAAGTTTCTTCTTCTATATAAAGCCATATACTAGCTCCCTTTTAAGTATGAATAAATATAACAAAAATTCCAACACTTGCTTGCTTCCTCAACAGGGTGACTCATCACATCTTTCAGAGCTAAGATGTCTATGTTTAACTGGTGTGACTCTGATATTGAATTAAATGTCTAACGTTGGAGACGCTGAAGACTAATTCCAAATGTGTGACTCCATCTGCTATCCTCTTCTTTATTATTTTCTTTTTTTCTCTACCAACCACCATGTAAATCTCTCTTTACTTTTATTTGACTAGTCCCAAAATCTCATCTAACCTAAAAACCTAAATTTTGGAACATCCCCTTAGTCTGTCCTACATCATTGTAGCTTCAATCCTCAAACTTCGATAAAGGAGGTTAGGAGAGAGCAAATCTCATCCAGCAATCTGGAAACCAAACTATCATCCAATAAGGATAGAGGGAAACGATAAAATGTGGGACGCATTTATTTCTATTAAAAGGTCCGACTCGGTAATCATACAATGACGGTGAAATCATAAAACCCTCTGCCAGTCATTGCATCAAAACCTCGCAGGGCACATTACAATGTTTATGAACTGTTGGAATGCATACAGCAAAAGTCAATTTCACAATAGAGTGAAAAACCCACAGCCCTACATAAAGTCTATGTTCCTTTACAAACACACTCAATGGGTGATTGTGACAATAAACACTAAAAAACCATGACATCCTAATAAGTGCAATTTCAAAATGATCAATAGGTAATTGTAACAATAAAACCCAACATATCGATGATAATAATAACAGAAGCAGTCCTAAATTGTGATAACATATAGACTAATAAAGTTAAGGCAGTCCAAGAAGCATAATCAGAACAAATACACAAAAGGATTCGTACAACTATCAACTGAGAATACATATATTACTTGACATCTCAGTTTGAGTAGGGCCCATGCTCCAGTGACCCAAACCTTCTATGTGAAGACTCCATAGCAAAGTTAGGATGGCCCACACACCAAACACCTCCCATATGGGAAAAAACCCAAACATTAAACCAGTGGCCTGCAAATCCACCGTTGAAAAAGAAAATACTACAATAGTCTGCATTCAACTGATTACAAAAGCCACGGATGTGATCTTCAAACTTGGAGATTCCTGGTGCGTGTGGCATACACTACAAAACACATGATATCAACGGCTTGGATCACTAGGGGCCTGTTTGGATGCTTGTAAGTTGGGTAAGTGGGAAGTGACTTATAGGGAAGTCACTTACAGGTGATGTTTGGGAGAGAAAAATCACCTGTAAGTGACTTACAACCTGTAAGTCACTTACAGGAAAATCTACCAAAAAACTGCAGGGGGATGGGGGTGGGAAGTCACTTCCCTGTAAGTGACTTACAGGCTCAACGTTCAGATTTTAAAAAAGAGGGGAAGAGGGAGAAACGCACCAACACACCAAATCTCTCCTTCTCTGCAATCTCTCGCTGCAGTTACCGCCTCCCGTCTCTTCTCCTCCTAAAACGGTAGGGTTTCATCTACGCTTTTTTTCTCCTTTGAAAATGGGAGTAGTTTGTCGTTGCTCTATAAGGCACGCTGGCATCCAAACAGTCACTTATATGCACCTGCGCACATGTGCATTTTTTCACGTGTCATGGGCCTCTAATCTGAACGGACCATGTGATGCAGCATCCCATGAAACCGTCAGGGACTGTGGCCTGTGGTTGGTGATCCTGTAGATCATTTATCTGGTTGGTCTCACTGTCTGTGGCCTGTGGTTGGTGATCCTATGATGTACTCGCAGTGTTGGTGAATCTCTTAGATTGCACAGTTGAAATGCGAGTAATTTAATGATCTACATCAGTGTTGGTGAATCTCTTAGATCCTGAGCATCAAACTCCTCGTTAGAGAATGAGAAAAACTTTGATGATAGAGTGGGATTGAAGATACGCTGGCCGTTGGAAATTAAAACTTTGATGATAGAGTGGGATTGAAGATACGCTGGCCGTTGGAAATTACATCAGATTGCACAGTTGGAATGCAAGTAATTTAATTATTAGATTTTTTATTAATGTTTTTAAGTTTATTCTCAATGCTTAAATTGAGTTATTACTCCATATTATAGATATTTTGAATTCGTGGGCTCACTTTTATAGCCCACTTGATGATTGGTTTAGCTTAATAATTATCTCAAATATTCATCTTGATGGGCTTAACAAAATAACATATTTGATCCCATGTTTTTTTTTATATGATTATAACATTTTAGAATGATTCCGCAATCTAAGCTCTGCTCGATGTGAATATACAGCTTTCTACCTGTAAGTAACTTACAGGTTATCCAAACAGAAAAACTTACCTGTAAGTGACTTACAACTTGCATCCAAACAGGTTACCTGTAAGTAACTTTCACCTGTAAGTAACTTACAACTTACATCCAAACAGGTTGCCTATAAGTAACTTTCACCTGTAAGTGACTTACAGGTAAGTTACTTACAACCTAAAAGAACTTACAGGCATCCAAACAGGCCCTAAACCATGGGCCCCAGTTGTACATGACTATATGAAAAAAATGCTGAACAATTGATCGAAGAAACAGATTAGAGAGATTTGATCCATGATCTCAAACACCAAAATATCATCAACGCGAAAAAAATGGTAATAATTAGAGTAAAAAAGAAGAAGTTACCTCATCGTTACACCTTTCCTACAAGCTTCGAATCCTAGGGGAAGCAGAACAGGATCGTATATAAGCCACAGAAATGGAAAGGAGAGGAAAAGAAAGGAAAACGTAAATGGGACGAAATCACGTTTTACAACTCAAAACTAGAACAATCGTGATCCGGATAAAATGCGATTTCTACTAGGAATTCGAGAAGACGTGAATAGGAATCTGAAGAGATTTTTACCTGCAACAGAGAGGAAGAACAATCTCCAAAGTGGTTCTCCTTTGGGGAGAGAGGGTTTCCTGCTTTCCTAGGGTTTTGGGAGGAAATGCGATGGCCTCTGGAGCGACCTGCGCAGCCCTAGGGGTTTATGTTATATACAGTGTTCAATTACTTAAATGTCCTTGTATATCATGTTATTTACTTAAACACACTTGGGGTCTCAATATGACGAGAATGCCCTTTATATTTTGGGCCGGATTAGGGCCGGGCCGAACTTTGTCCATAGCCAGCCCGAGTGTTTAAAACTATGCCCAACTCTAGCCCAAGCCCATGACAGGCAAGAGTAGTCCGGCTTGAACCTAGCTTGTAAAACATATGCAGGCCAAGCCCAAGTCCAAGCCCCAACTAGCCATTCCTAAGTAGAGGTGGGCATCGGATAACTCGATTTGGCTAACTCGGCTCATTCAACTCGTTCAGATCCAACTCAACCCAAACCAAATGGGTGAATCGGTCCAAACCGAGTAGGCTTTGCCCAATCCGAACTCAAACCGAGTTGAGTTCGAGTTACCTAGTAACTCGACCCAAAACTCGATCCGGTTATACTTAACTTGATTTGAAACCCGACTCTCTAACCCTACCCGCCGCACCACTCTATCCCTACCCGATCCCAAAATCTCTCTCTCCCTCCTTCGTCCTCCTCATCTTCCAAGGCTGACCTTTCTCTCTCTCCATCCCTCATCCTCCTCATCTTCCAAGCTCGACAACCACCCACCACCATCACCCTCATGTTCCTCCTCCTCCTCTCTCTCCTCTCCAATCTCTCAATCTCTCCCTCCCTCAATTTTCAATCTGACTCAGTGCCAACTTGACCCAACTCAGTACCTCTAACCAGATCGGACTCGGTCTGGATCCGTCCAGGCCAGACCAAACTCGAATTAAGTCAAGCATGATGGACTCGGTATTAAGTCGGATCGAGTTCGAGTCAGGCCTATTTCAAAATCGGATCGAGTCGAGTCAACCCTAACATAGTGTAACTCGACTCGATGCTTAGCTCTATTCTCTAGAGAGAGAGAGAGAGAGCAGGGACATCTCCTGTTGAAAGTTGAGGAGACGATGTAGGGGACTTCATTGGCGGTGTGGATATTGGCGAACAACCCCAAATCCCACAACTCACGCAAATCACCCTTGAAAGCTCTCTCTCTCTCTCATGACATTGTTTGGCTAAAGGTGTCATGGTTGTTATGGGTTTAAATGAGTTGGACATAAATGCAAGGTTAGCTCATATATCTATGATGAGTCGCGTAGTCAACTAGTGTCACTTAGGACCAAGACCACCCTGAACGGTCAAAGTAACACTCGCCTCTAGATAGTGCAGAGCTCCACCAGAATGGTAAACCTCCAGAGGCATGATCCCACATGAGGTCAATCACGCCCTGCTCGGGATGCTTGCAGAAGAACCCTAACACTGAAGAACAAGATGGAGAAAGATCAAATAAAGGAACACGTCCTGCTCGACCTCGGACATGACCTCGGCTTGGGAGGACGAAAATCTGCCCAATGTAAAGGGAAAGCCCAGCTACGGCTCAGGAGGAAGGCCAGGTCAGTATGTTATTCCTCGGGACGGCTGCTCTGCCCACCCTGAACGTTCTGCTCGGCCTTGGCCATCTATTGCATACTACCTCTAATTCTGACTACTTAAATCAATATTAAAAAGATTAGTCTGAGATCTCAGCCCAAGATCTCAGATGATATCCGCAATACATCAGGGATTTGAATACTTCTAGAATACGCTCCTACTAAATAGGAAGATCCAATCTACAACACCGCCCACTCCTTCACTTATAAATGGGAGCATCCTTAATGGTGAGAGGTACACACAATTTCAAGCCTAAAACCCGTTTTACGACCATACCCAGATTCCTCACCTAACTTAAGCATTGGAGGGTCCCCTGTGCTAACCAAGGTCTCCTTTATTCATTCACTATGCAGGTACCTGAAGGTCTAGGGAAGGTCACCCGAATTTTTGCATTAATGGTTTGGCGCCGTCTATGGGAATGACTTCGAAAGTTATTCTCATCATCCACGAGAGTTCGACAATGTCGAAAGGAAGAAAGAAAGCCCAGGCCACCACCGTTATGCCTGGCCCTGTCCCACCGGAGCAGTCTGTAGACCACTGGGACTCATCTTCCCAACTTCAGGTTGATTCCATGTCCCTAAGCCAGACACAACGGTCCCAAAATTGGGGAGGTCGGCTCGTCTCTCTTGAACATTGAGTCGAAACCTTAACTAGCAATCTCGATCAAATAAAGCAATTGCTGGAGGGATAAAATCCTTCTCCCCAATCAGGGGGCTGAGGAGGTTGTCGCCTGAGAAGCCATAAAAGTCTCTACACCATCTCAAGTATCCGTCGACTCTCGGGGGAACAGTCAGCAAAGCACCGAGACAAGTGCCCTCCCACGCTTCAAGCACCACCACGATGGCCGCCTCCGACTTACATCATGAGTTAAAGAAGAAGAGGTGACTGAAAGCTCCTGAAGCCGAAGTCAAGTTGGTAGCTGAAAATGAAGATCCCTGGGAGGCCGAGCTCAATGAACCGCAATGACAGATCGACAACATGTGACAGGCTTACCGCACGCGTGCTCCGACCTCAATAGAAGCGCTATTAGAAGAAACTGAGTCCCCATTCATAGCCGACATTATGCATGTCCAACTCCCTTCATACTTTGGAACCACTGACCTAGTCGAACACCTGAAATCTTTTAGGGTTTCAATGAAACTTCATGGCGTGTCAACCGCTGTCATGTGCCGGAATTTTTTCTAATGGGAGCAGCTTAGAAGTGGTTCCAACAATCAAAGCCATAAGTCAATCAGTTAGTTCACACAGCTCAGCAAAGCATTCATCACCAACTTCATCGGAGGAAATGAAAGGCTCAACCGACTACTCACATCCACACCATCATCCAGAAAAGAAGATAAGCTATTGAAAGTCTACATCAAAAGCTTCAACCTAGAGGCGATGCAGATAGAGGGCTAGATAGCCTTGGCCGCTATGATGGGATGCCTGAGGGAGGGGAGATTCCTCTTCTCACTTGGCAAGAACTCACCAACAACATTAGCCGATCTCCTTAATCGAGCCCAAAAGTATTCCAATGCTAAGGAGCTTTTCAACCCACGAAAAGCTACTCAGAACAAGTGAAGCTTAATCAAAGAAAAATGACCCAAGGAAGAATAAGCCTCGACTAGTAACAAATGGAGAAAGGACAACGAATCAACTAGAAGTCAATGCCCAAGCAAAACAACCTGAGAGCAGGTTAAGCTCGTACACCCCCCTTAATACAACGCCTGAATAGGTTCTCATGGAAGTTCGGGACAAACAAACCCTCAAATGGTTGAACAAGATGAAATTTGATGTCGACAAGGGGGACAAGTGGAAGTACTGCCACTTCCATCGTGACCATGGCCATTCAACCAGCGACTGCTTCGATTTAAAAGAGGAGATCGAAGCCCTCATCCACAATAGGCACTTATGAGAATATGTCAACAGGAGAGATGAGCGGGCAGATCAGAAGAATGAGCAGCCCCATGAACAATGAACCCACTGGGAAAATCCACACCATCTTCGGCAGACCCGCCGGGGGAGGAGACTCAAATCGAGCATGAAGAGCTCATACCCGAGGTATCAGTCACTGCAAATCAGAGCATTAAATCCACGTCACCAGTAGGCCTCCAAATGAATGGAAAGTAGCATCCTATGAGTTGACCTTCACCGAAGAGGATGCCCGAGGCATCCACCACCCCCATAATAATGCACTAGTGGTGACTATGACTATAACCAACCGCAAAGTGTTTCAAATATTAGTGGACATCAGTAGCTCGGCTGACATCCTCTTCGTCAAAGCCTTCAACAAAAGCTTAACTCTGACATGTCAAAACTCTCATTGCTCGGATTTATTGGGGATAAAGTCACCTCTGAGGGATCCATACAGCTTCCACTCATGGCTGGAGAATGACAGAACCATACAATGACTATGATCGACTTTTTATAGTCGATTGCCCCTCTGTCTACAACGTCATCCTCAGATGACCTTCTCGCAACACTCTACGAGCAGTGGAATCAACATATCATCTTGTGATGAAGTTCTCGATCGAGCACAGGGTCGGGCTAGTTAAAGGAGATCGGCAAGAAGCTTGTCAATGTTATTCTATGACACTAAGAATATAGCATCATGCAAAGGCCATCAACCTCCCTTGATCCTCGGGAGGACTCAATCAAAAGAGGATGCCCGATGGAAGACCTCGTGATCATCCCGCTCAACAAATCCGACTCGACCCGAATAGTACAGGTCGGCTCATCGCTACTCCAGCCTTACGGGATGAGATCATGAATCTCCTCCGACAGTACACCGACATGTTTGTCTGGTCTCATCAGGATATGCCCGACATCAACCCAAAAGTAATAGTTCACAAATTGAACATCAACCCCTACCACTGACCAGTGAGATAAAAGTGATGAGCATTCGAGCCAAAGCGGTATGCCATCACCAGGGAAGAGGTCGGCAAACTCCTCGAAGAGGGTTTCATCAAAGAAATCTACTATCCAAACTGGATCGTCAATGTCATTTTGGTGAAAAAATCCAATAGAAAGTGGTGGGTTTGTGTCAATTACACTGACCTGAACAAAACTTGCCCCACGGACAGTTTTCTTCTCCTACAGATCGACCAGCTGGTCCACTACACTGTCGAGCACGAACTCCTAAGCTTCATGGATGCTTACTTGGGATATAATCAGATCACCATGCATCCCTACGACAAGCAGAAGATGACCTCTATCACCAACAAAGGACTCTACTGCTACAAGGTCATGCCCTTCGGGTTGAAAAACGTTGGAGCCTAGCGACTTGTCAACAAATTGTTTGCCGAATAGATTGGACGCTCCACAGAAGTTTATGTTGATGGCATGCTTGTCAAAAGCATCAAAGCTCCAAAACACATCCCCGACCTTGAGAAAGTGTTCACAATACTACGAAAATATTAGATGAAGCTGAATCCGAGTAAATGTGGCTTCAACATCGGCTCAAGAAAATTCATTGGTTCCTAGTCAACTAAAGGGGGATTGAGGCAAACCCCGACAAGATCCGAGCTTTGCTAGACATGAGCTCACCCATGACAACAAAGAAAATTTAGTGCCTCACAGGGAGAATAGCTGCCCTCAACTAGTTCGTCTCTCGAGCCACCGATAAGTGTCTCCCTTCTTCAAACAGCTGAAAGGAAAACATAAGATAGAGTGGATCGAGGACTGCGAGCTAATCTTCCAACAACTCAAGCAGTACTCGGGTTTACCACCACTACTTTCAAAGCCCGAGCGAGGAGAACCACTCCTTCTATACTTAGCAGTTTCAACAGCAACGATTATCTTGGCCCTCATCAGGGAGCAAGTAGGGAAACAACTACCAATGTACTATGTTAACAAAGCCCTAGTCCTAACCAAGTCCAGGTATCCAAACGTCGAGAAGCTTGCTCTGGCTCTAATTGTCTCATCCCGCTGCCTCCGACCTTACTTTCAGACCTATATTATCATAGTCCCGACCAACCAACCCCTCCGACAGGTACGAGCAGCAAGACCGATTAGCCTATAAATTAGGCGGCCTAGCCAGACTTGCTGCCCTGGACATTATACGTCAATAGTTCATCTAATTCTAAAGGCAGAGAGGTCGAGGTACTTTTGGAGGCTCCTGATCAGACCTGCACATAATATGCCTTAGGATTTAGATGTCAAATATCGAACAATGCAACAAAATACGAAGACTTACTCACTACACTTAGGTTAACAGCAACAATGGGAGCTCAGAACTTGAAAGTCCACAGTATTCATAACTAGTCGTTAACCAGACAACAAACAAGTACCAGGCCAAGGAAGAGAGAATGATCACCTATTTACAAAGGGCCCAAGAACTCATCTGCAAATTCTCCAAATCAGCTTGATCCCCAGGGTGGAAAACTCCAAAGCGGATACACTAGCAAAGTTAGCAACAATGGGCGAAGATGACATCCCGAAGTCGATTCCAATCAAGTTTCTTGTCAAGCCAAGCATTAGCGGTTCCAGTTCGGATACGATTCTTCCGGTGGATTCGACATCATGCTGGATGAACCTAATAGTTGATTACCTTTAGGAATGGAAGTTGCTTGAAGACCAACTCGATGCACACGGACTCTAATCCAGGTCGGCCTGGTACACTATGATCAGGGACACTTTGTTCAAAAATGGATTCTCTTTATCCTACCTTAGATGTTTCTAACCTGAAGAGGCCAAGTACGTCTTGAGAGAGATACATGAAGGTAGCCGTAATCACTCCGACAACCGTGCCCTCGCCCACAAGATCATCCGACAAGGCTACTTTTGGCCTACCATCCAGAAAGCTATCAAGCAATACACCCAAGGGTGTAACAAATGTCAAAGATTCACATCAATACCTCATCAACTGATTCCAATGACCAGGCCATGGCCCTTTGCTCAATGGAGAATAGACATCATTGGCCCTCTACCAACTGGTAGAGGCCAAAACAAATTCGCGGTTGTCGTGATCGATTACTTCACTAAATGGGCCTAGGTCGAGCCTCTGGCCACCATCACTGAGTAGAAAATTACTAACTTCGTTTGAAAAAAAATTATATGTCGGTACGTAATTCCGCATGTGATCGTCTTAGACAATGGGAAGCAGTTTGACAATGATCGATTCCGATGTATGTGTGAGAACCGTGGAATTCAAAACGTCTACTCATCACCTCGACACCCCTAAGCCAACGGTCAAGTCAAGGTGGTCAACAAGATCATCAAGAACCACCTCCAAACCAGGCTTGAGAAAGCTAAAGAAGCCTGGGTCGAGGAGCTCCCCCATGTCCTCTGAGCATATTGGACCACTAGCCAGACAGCCATAAGAGAAATCCCTTCTCCCTACCCTTTGGAACCGAGGCTGTTGTCCCAGTCGAGATTGGGCTCCCTACCACTCGAACTCATTCCTACAACCAGAATTAAAATGTCGAGCAGGTGATATTGGATTTCGATATGTTTGAAGAAAAAAGGGAGCAGGCCCCACTCAAGGTCGCAGCTTGGCAACAGTAGGTCGCCTGATTCTAAATTTCAGAGTGAGGACGAGAATGTTCCGAGTTGAAGATTTGGTCCTCCACCGAACCTTCCAAAACACAAAGGAGCATGGTTTGAGAACCTTATGACCGAACTAGGAAAGACCCTACAAAGTGACAAGCACAACCCGACCTGGGACCTATTGACCCCAAGATATGTAAATGCGACCCCTGCCACTTTCATGGAACGCCGAGCATCTGAAGATCTATTACCCATGAAAACTGACCAAAGTTCAATTCGGAACCTACATGTCTTTTTCAGAATCTGCAACAAAAATTCTAAAATTAGATAATTTTGAATTCTACTCGTTGTCTACAGCCTCCAATCTGCATAGTCCACCGAGGACATCCCTTAAAAAGATAAAAAAGAGACCTCCTCACTGATAAGTTCAACCATTAAAGAAAAGGTTAGACTACTAATCAGTTCTACCGCAGGAACTACTAAGGACTCCCCTTAGTACAAGGGGAAAATAGTCCTCACCAGTCGTCTGATCCTTAAAGAAGAGGTTGGACCACTAATTAATAACTCTACTCAGATTGCGCCATCCATAGTGAGGACCCCTTAATATAGGAGAAAATAATCTGCCTAAGCAAACTTCTTGGCCGTCTATAAAGGGATGATTGTGGTTCGCCTACCTATCCTACATGGGCATAACTCCCTGAACAAAAGGAAGAGCTTAAAAGCTCGTCCTAGCTCTTCCACTCGGCTAGTACGCTTGGCCTATTGCCATGGCCAATAAACGACTATTTCGAAAACTCCATTCACAACGGTCACCACAGAGCGAAACATGTTTTCATTCATATACAAAGGGTGTTAAAAAAATTTGTATAGGTATAAGGGGGAACAGGAAGGCTCAATTGGTTCGAGAGGAGGGCCGCTGCTTGGCTTCGACATTAGCCGATGCAGGCTTCACCAGCACAGGGCTTGCTTGCACTTTGTCACCAAGGCTGTCAAGGTTCATATCAGGGTATAGGCCCCTAACATCCTCTGCGCAATGTTCATAGCCGCGGTTATAGATCACCTCCACCTCGTTAGCTCATTCCTTCGAGGCTTTGTATTCTACTACAATTGCGGCCTCGATCGTTGGGACGACCACCTTGGCCTCTGACAACTGAGTAGCCCATGAAGCCTTGACTTCGATCAACTTGATTAATGCATTCTCCTTCTCCCTCGCCAGCTCGACCTTCAAGCCCGCAACCTTAGCCTTCAAGTCTGCGGCCTTGGCTTTCAACATCACGGTTTCAGCCGCCACTTCGAATCGCTCCTTCTTGACCGTAGAAAGACGCGACCTTACCCCTTCTAGCTTGGCCAACGCCAAGCTCTCCTTCTGTCAGGCCTCGCTCAACTAGATCATCAGAGCATTGTGCTCCTCCCCAGCCAGCTTTAGAGCACGTCGAAGGGCCTCAACCTCAGTGGCCTTGCCCCGGAGCTCCTCCTCTGCTTACTCACACTCATCTACCACTTGCCTCATTTTTTGGCAGGGCGAGGACGAGCTGAAACAAAGAAAACATGATTAGAAACTATTCATAAAACAGATAAAAATAATAATAAAGAAGGCATAACTTATAGAAAAACACTGTCACCTCATTCATAAGAATCTTCAATTGAATATTGACTAGGTCGGCAATCTGGTCCTTTAGAGCATGCATGGCTGCCCAATTGACTAGGCTGCCCATGTGATGACCGGGGGGAAGAGCACATGATCCCCCAACCTCAGTTGCTCGTAGGCTCGAGGAATCACCCTCTTCGACCACCCGCGGTCCTAAAGTGTCATCCCTCTCGGCACCTGCCTGGGCGGCTACGTGCCAAGGTCCCTCGGCCACTTGAACCGGAGGTTCCTTGACCACTCAAACCTCTCGAGCTAAAGAGGCCCCCTCTAGATCAACTACCTCCACAGTTGCCTATTGTAGAGGGGCATCCGAAATCGGGGCATCTCGCGCTCCTTCCCCTAATGCGGCTAGGATTGACCGCTCTGTCAAAGTCCCCTCGGCATCGAGCTCTGATCTCACCTCCGTCGCAGCAGAGGCTCTAGCCAGTATGATCGAAGGAATGACCACCTTCGTCCGCACGGTCATTTTTCATCTGACCATTTCAGTGATAGGGGAAGGACGGACCCTTTTACCAGACCTCAATGGCTCAGCCATATTTGCATGACGGAATACCCGAGGTTATAAAAAAAAACTTAATAACATTGACACATCTACAATACGTTACCTACGGGAAGCAACGAAGGAAGTAATTATGTGAATTTCGGACCAAAGAAGAAGGTCTGGAGTGATTAGTGCGGTCCAAAGGTGGAATTCCTTCTTTGTCACCTTTACCTTGTTCACCTACCTGAGCTACAGGTTGGAAAGACTAGATTGGGTCTTGGGAAAGCCTACAAAATCAATCGAAGTGGTTAGTAATTTTAACTACAAACATATAAAGAAAACAATCCCAAGTCCTGTGCCTAGGCAATGTTCGATCTGGAGTACCAAACTTGGTGGGGACTCGAGCTCACAGTTGAGCCAGCTCAACAACAGGCGCCTCACACTCTCCGGACGCTCAGAACCACTTGTTCTTCTAACTTTTATTGGAAGACGGATTGCCAACAATGATGGCCTTACCCTTCCTTACCTACTCTGAGAAGTAGTACCAACTCAACTCCCTCGGATGAGCTTTGGGCTAGTACAAGTATATAAACTCCTCGATCATCAGCTCCTGGTTCCCGAGTTGGAACTAAATGATATAAGTCTTGAGCAATGCCCTCTAGGAATTTGGGATGATCTGCCCAGGAGCCAGCCCTAGGCAAGAGGTGGTCTCCCACACGATTCGATGGAGAGGAAGGCGGAGCCCACACTGCAAGGCAACCAAGTAAATGACTACCTCACCCTCACAGGGGTCACTAAGAACCTCACCAAGGTTGGGAACTTTGAGCCCCACTGAGTCCGATATTGGAACTTAGACCTAATTCGGGCCAGATTGGCCTCTCTCAATATTGACCTAGTAGGACCAGCGTCGATTAACTGCTCATTCGAGGCCTGAACAGTCTCTCTCTTTGGGAAAACAGGCTTCATTGCCCGACTGTGGCCCAAAGGTACCGTAGAGGGAAGATCGGATGAAGCCCTCAACCTAGAATCTATACTCTCCGGGTCTGAGTCTCACTGAAATGCATAGATCTCGGGCCCTTGATCAGAAATATCGGACATTGCAAGTCGAGATCTTAAAAAAAAAATGGAGGGAGAGAAGAAGCTAAAAGCACCAGAGAAGATGATTTCCTACTTACCAGAAATTGCCAGGACCGGGAGGGTGAGATGGCGGTAGGAGCAAATGACTTCAAACGCAGGAGCCTTCTCCCTTTTTATAGGAAGAAATGATCACCCACATTAAATGTGACAGCCAAGGAGCCTCCTCAACACACACATGCGAACATGTAGAAGTCCCCTACTCCCCCAATAATGCAGTTCCCCAAGAATCACCACGTGTCCACACCCCATAAGCTGGAGAGTAAAAAGGCGCTCTGCCAACACATGACCCATCAAACGCATCATACCATGATTGCATATCCCCCTCGATCTTTGCGCCCGCAGACTATCTCCACCTTAATGATGAACCGACTAGACCTTCTCCATGTCCGACCTCATCACACCGACTTACTTTCTGAGCTCACCTCGGTCAGCTCAAAAGTAGAGGGCTTTTGTTATGGGTTTAAATGAGTTGGACATAAATGCAAGGTCAGCTCAAATGCCCATGATGAGTTGTATAACCAACCAGTGCCACTCAGGACTAAGATGACCCTAAACGGTCAAAGTAACACTCGCATCTGGATAGTGCAGAGCTCCTCCAGAATGGTACACCTCCCGAGGCTTGATCCCGCATGAGGTTAATCACACCCTGCTCAGGTGGCTTGCAAAAGAACCTTAACACTGAAGAACAAGTCAGAGAAAGACCAAAGAAAGGAACACGTATTGCTCGGCCTCAGACATGACCTCGGCTCAGGAGGACGGCAATCTGCCCAATGTAAAGGGAAATCCCAGCTAAGGCTCAGGTGGAAGGCCGGGTTGGTACACTATTCCTTGGGATGGCTGTTCGGCCCACCCCAAATGTTCTGCTTGGCCTTCTATTGCATACTACCTTTAATTCCGACTACTTGGATCATATTAAAAAGATTAGTTCAAGATCTCAGCCGAAGATCTTGAATGATATCCCCGACGCGTCTGGGATCCAAATCCTTTTCAATACACTCCTAATAAACGGGAAGATCGCAATCTACGATGTCGCCCACTCCTCGCCTATAAATGGGAGCATCCTTAATGGTGAGAGGTATGCACAATCTTAAGCCTAAAACCCATTTTACAATCAAATCTAAATTCTTCACCTGACTTAGGCATCAAAGGGTTCCCCGCGCTATTCAGGGTCTCCTTTATCCATTCACTGTGTGGGTACCTGAAGGTGGAGAGAAGGTCACCCAGATTTCTGCATCAACAATGACAATTCTCACCCGAGGGATGGAGCAGGTGAATCGCAGCACATGTGCCTTAAACTTACACATATATAACATATGGCCCACTCATCATGCATGACACACCGAGAGTAAGCCGGATGCGGATTACATCCTACCCTGCCTGTCATTAGCCTCGAACATGCGGCTCTATCGGCAGGCCTACTGTCATGTATCTTTTTATCCACGTTGTCTGTCCATTCTCTCGCATCATTTCAAGGTATGTGCACAAAAATGAGGCAAATCTAATGCATAAGTGGACCACACTAAATAATAAACTTGGTTTGCATTAAATGCCCAAAGCATTAAACGCCAGTTGCATTGAATTGAAAAGGCATGCATGGGGCGTTGTCCACTTGAGTGGTGTATCTTCCTCATTTTTGTACTTACACCTTCAAATGATATGAAAATAGAAATAGATACATCACCATGGGCTCACCAACAGATCTGCCCGTCCAGGGCTAAAGATGGGCAGGGGATTGCATCCGAGCAAGCCTCTACCAAAATCTCAAACTAGTCCACTCACCAAGTGAAGACATGCGTAAGATAAAAATATGGTAACGTCCACTATACAGAGACACATCTCGATTGATGAAGTTAGTCAGTTCTACGGCCAGAAAGCACTCACCACCATCTTGCCCACCTCCACCTAAACATTACAAACATGTGTGTTAATGCAGCATGGCCTTGCTTAGCACGAATTACCCCATCCCCTCTCACTCTCTCTCTCTCTTCGACTTTTGGCTGAGTTACCACCACCAACGATCGAAATCGTATAACGTGGCGCGTAAAACACCCCTCCTCCATGGGACCCATAATATTATATATGAAAATCCACTCCGCCCATCAGGTGAGAACCATTACTTTAACGGTTTAACGACATATACAGAAGATAATCCAGATTAAGAATTCACATGGTCCACACCAATAGAATAATGTAAAATCGCTACCAAACCACTAAGTTCAAAGGGTGTAGCCGGCATGAGTTAATTTTTAAGCTTTTCGTTATAATTTTGTCTTTATCAGGGTGAATTAACTTAATTAACAGATTTTGATGAAAGTTACATGCCATGGCAGCCCAACACACAAAGCTACAGTCAGCATCCCATTATATTATTGCATGTTATATGGCCCATTTAAGTTATGTATCTAGTTGAGTTTTGAAATTAGGAAATAATATCGAGTATGAAAGCTAATAGACGAAGTGGATTTTACATGTAAAACATGTTGGGTCTCATAGACTCATGCATGTTTATGAACTATTTGAAACCAACAATGTACACGATTTCAGTCCCACCACCAATTCAGCAGTAAACGTACCTTCTTCTATCCTTGCACTCAACGAGTGGGAAGGGGTATGGTAACGAACTAAGCGTAATGAGTAGACTTTATGGGGTCCACCATGATTTATTTATTTTATCCACTCCGTCATTTCATTTTATCAAATAATTTTATGGCTTGAGCTCAAAAATGAAGTCTATCTAGAGCTCAAGTGGAGGACACCATAGGAAACATTGTAAATTGAATGTGTACCATTGAAAAATTCTTCGAGGCCTCAGGAGTTTTTGGATTAAGCTAAATTTTTTTTTTCTCTTCATTCATGTTTGTTTGTATAACATGCCAGATTTTTCAATAATTGGGTATTTAATGCATTTGGGTGTCACTAGAAATTTTTTTAATTAATTAGGTAAACATATTCGGGCATACCCAAATTAAAACTCAAAACACTTAAGAAATATCCGTGGAACATTAGTTTTGAAAATTTGACCTTAATAAAACTTCATAAATTACTCTGGTAGACTAATCAAACCTTTCATAATTGAACTCAGGGGACCGAATCATCAGATCTACCAAGAATTAGGTCCATGACACCTAATGTGTTAATTCACCACTCGATCACCCAAATCTTTAACCTAGCCTATAGACTTATGAATCGATAGTCAAGATTTAAGAAACCAACCATCGATTAAACAGAAGAATAACTGAAGACTAAGTAAAGACCCACCTAAGACTAACATAACAAATGGCTTAGATCTTGATTATCCAAAGTCCATGAGCTGAATTAACTAAATTACCCTTGCAATATGAGAACTATACTAATTTGATTAAACACCCTTAAAGAGTAAATTAATACTCTTAATCACCTATATCTTGTGCCTAACAATGTGATATATAAACCTAGTGCTAAGATCTACAGAATCACATTCCCTAAATAACTCTAGATGCGGCCGAAGTGCCCAAACAAGCTATAGACCGCTTAAAACTATAAAAAAAAAA
Organism: Magnolia kwangsiensis; assembly: GCA_037074715.1. Classification (NCBI taxonomy): domain Eukaryota; kingdom Viridiplantae; phylum Streptophyta; class Magnoliopsida; order Magnoliales; family Magnoliaceae; genus Magnolia; species Magnolia kwangsiensis. Next base: position 32,492,081 of record CM073576.1, on the reverse strand, counting down.
TGTTCATCTTAATAGGTTTGATGTCCATTACAAAATAGACAACTGAAACTACGCACTGAATCGTTAACCTCGGGCTTGTAAGGTGAACGCATGAGATGTGCGAATGCCTTGGAGAATTGTCAGGAACTTAAGCAAATTGTCCATGTTTGATCTTTACTAAAGTTGTGACTTTCTGACCGTTAGATCACAATCAAATTAAATGACACTAACTTAAGTTAATATTCTTCACATATCCATATAGCCACGACCCCGATTGACAATTGGTGTTCGTTGAATTGATCTCTTATTATAACTATTAATTGATATATTTGATTTGCGGGGCAACCGAAGCCTTGCATGCGTAGATCACCACTTAGGGCAACAATCTTATGCCATAAATTGACCTGTACATCTTTTAGAGGACTCTAACAACTAGAATTAACCTCCTATAGAGTTATAACAAATAACCTTGCCTCTAGGGCCAAACAAACTACATCTGGCACTATATATACCACCATTTTCGGCTCTCCATCTTCCAATATGAATTTTCCCTAGCAAAGGAGAGAAAGAAAGAAATAGAAAGAGAGAAATATATAAAAGGGTTTCTAGATGCTTGCCCTTGTCAAATTCCCTTCGATTAAGCCCCAGCTTCCATTTCCTCCACCTAGTCTTTCCCTCACTTGTAATTGGAGATAAGAAATGCCTCCAACCTTTCGATTAAATCTTTTAGTGTTGGATTTTATGAGTTCTCACATAAGTTCTTTTGGTTGATTAGGAATATGTACTTTTCTCCAAAAATTCTAACCCTAAGTGCGAATAGGTCGCGTGAAACCCTACTAAGGTGTGGATCATTTCTTCTAGGTTTCCTTTTATCAACCATTAACATCATTAGATAATAATTTTTTATTATTTTCAGAATTTAATATGTTATTTGTGCTTGAATTGCTTTAATATTACATCCATAATGTAATTGATGTTGGTAGCCAACATGTTTTGATAAAATTCTTAACCAATGAAAAATTTCTACTAATGGAACTCTTTTATGTCAATTGATAAGTGATGTTGATGTACGTTAGATTATATTAATATACATTAAATTGTACTAATTCATACATGTGTTCTATTGGCATACCATGATGTGGTATAAATTTATGATATTGATATACGTTGGATTATATTGAAATACATTAGATTGCACTGATTCGGATAAGTGTTCTATTGATATACCCTAGTGTGGTATTAATTTGCTTTGAAATTTTCATTATATATTTGATAATCTAAATTGTTCTTGTGGTGGATCAAGTGTAGTAAAATGTTAAAGTGGAAGGCCTGCTTTGAGTTAGCTATCCCAGGCTTATACAGTTGACTAATGTTGAACATGGATGATCGAAAATAGTTGGAACTATGTGAGATGCTTTACACCCAATGTCGGTTTCTTTAGGGTTCTCCATAGTTAATTGGACCAATATAATGTATGACTGATTGACTGTATGTTATTGTTAAATCATACTTTGTGTAATCTGGAATACACGATTACCATTGAATTGAGTCCATTCATAACTATTGGTGTGTTACGATCTTTTAAAGACTTAGAGCCAATCATGGTGGTATGTTGTCATGCCCTAAACCCGAAAATCGGATTCATAGGAATCCCGATCGCCGAATCCGGTGCCGACAACCTCCGTAGTACCCCATTCTCGGCTCCTAGCATTCATATGCCAGATTTCGATCATGGGATCCTACAAGGAGGATTTTTTTTAAAATGTACATTTGACTAGTAATAAGCATAACCACAAGATTACCCAATTCACAACGACAACATCGTCATCACATATCCACTAATATAATCATTTGAATACAATACTGAAAGGGAAATACATAAATAGAGAATCAAGCTCTAGAAGACCACCGCACGCTCCAAGCTCAACACTGCTACAACCTAACATCACCTGCACGCATCTATCGTGCATAAGCTTATAGAAAGATTAGAGGGTGGTGTAAGTGTGTGCATAAGGTAAGTGCCAAGTATTCAAAAAAATGTCATAATCATACAATACCGAAAAACTATTAATCCATAAACCATACAATGTCTGAATAAGCAGAAACACTGACAAAAGCAGGAATTATCAGAGTAAGCAGAAATACTGACAAGATATAACTCACATGATAACAAAGTAAGAGAAAGTATGGACAAGTCTATGAGTCAATCAACATTAGAATACGCGATATAGAATAGCTATGCGATAAGAAGTCATAAAGACTCAAATATCAAATGTCGAGGATGCAATGCAATATACAAATCTTGCTAAATCTATTTAGGCCATATAAGTGCAGAAATAGTAACCCAAGATGCCATATGCCTTCGGATGTAATGCAATATGCGATGCGAATGAAATAACTATGCTGGAGTATGAAGTCGGGATGATAGTACGTAGTATCGCAGGCTATGGGGTCCACCACAAGGGACTTCTATCCAAACCAGTCCCATACCTAAATTTAGATAGTCAGACTCATCGTGGTAAACTCCTGATCTCAGGTTAGTCGCGCGCCCAACTGAAATCCTTGCCATAATGAAGGTACACAACAATAGTTACGCACCACCAGCCCGAGTGGATAGTGAATGAATGAATGAATGAATGAGCATGCAACTCCTACTCAATAAGTCCACATATCAATACGGTTTCTCTTTGAAAAATCACCGGGGTTTATTATACTCCATACTAGATTGCCGTCCCATCGCGCGCAACAAGGTGAGTGGAAGAGACCTCACTATCTGTCTGCCAATATCGGGCCTGTCTCGTCAATAGTGGACCCATTTCTCGAGCTAGTCAGACTCAGCCTAGCATTGCCCCCTCCTCTCGGGTAAGTAAGGCCGCACCCGCTTCCAACCGACCACGACACAGTGGAGAGCACAGCCATTTGGTAATCGGCACTCGACGCTCATTTACCCACTCGGTATAGACGTTGGAGCAACCTCTGGAATCAAGAGGGTTCTGGGACTTTCACCCAATGATATCTATAGCACCCCATGTAAAACAGATTTTCGGTGTCCCATCCGGCTATCCACGAAATACCTGTGGAGGCTACGACCCTGATGTCGCTAGGGCGTATAGTAATCACAACACACAATGCAAGATGCATGAGTCATACAATCCAGTCATACATCAATCCAGCGCATGTCGTGCGCTTATGTGAGATAACCTCCGTCTATCAGGGAGTCTCATATCATCCTATCCAATGACATATGCAATGGTCAATCACATCTCATAACAAACATGCAGATGGTGCATATGGGCATGTATCATGATGCTATGCAGTCACATACTCATAATCGGTATCAATAATTGACAATCGACATCGACAACGTGGACATTTAACCAACATTGTCCCCCAAGGAATGACCCACATAAAGCCCAACATATGGTGGACTCATGGTCTTACACAAGGGCCAAATATACAACACATGGGCCTCACTCAAAAGTTTAATACACATCACGATGGGCCTTTCACATGGGCCTAACATATATTATAATGGGTTTCATCGCCTAGCCCTCAGATGCATCACAGTAGGCCTCATCACACAAGCCTTATATACATCACATTGGGCCTTAAACACGGGCTGAATACACATCACAACGGGCCTCAAATACGGGCCGCATATACATCACATTGGGCCTCGCTCATGGACCTCATGTACATCACAATGGGCCACATCTCAGGGCTGAAACACTTCTCAATGGGGTCACATCACCTGGGCTACATTATAACGGGCCACATTACCTCGAGTGGACCACATCACATGGGTCGTGCCAATGGGCCTCAAACACATCAAGTGGGTCATATCAATGGGCCGCACGAATGGGCCTTAAACACATTAAGTGGGTCGTATCAATGGGCCGCACGAATAGGCCTGAAACACATCAAGTGGGTCGTATCAATGGGCCGTACAAATGGGCCCTAAACACATCAAGTGGGTCGTATCAATGGGCCGCACGAATGGGCCTCAAACACATCAAGTGGGTCATATCAATGGGCTGCACGAATAGGCCTGAAACACATCAAGTGGGTCGTATCAATGGGCCGTATAAATGGGCCTCAAACACATCAAGTGGGTCATATTTAGTTAGGCTGTGTTAATGGGCCGCACCAATGGGCCTCATGTACAACAAATGGGCCGCATCATTGGCCGTACTAATGAGCCCCATAAATATATCAAGGTAGGCCTCATAGATAGGTCACAAGTATATCAAGGTGGGCACCTTGAATGGACCACAATTACATCAAAGTGGGCTTGACGGATGGGCCACAAAGTACATCAAGATGGGCCCGACAAATGGGCCGTAAAATCCATCGAGATGGGCCTAATCACATGGGCCTCATTTATATCCAGGTGGGCCTCAGCATCGGGTCTCATATATCACATCGGGCCCAATCAATTGGCCTATCGAATGGGCCGTGCTAATCATCCATCAATAGAGGTCATTATAGAGCATTAAATAAATAAATTAATCAATAAATAAAATGGATCATATCCAAAGATCATCTGGACCATACCACAAAAATGACAGTGATGATGTTGATTTCCACTGTTGAATCCCAGTGGGCCCCATCGTCTTATTTATTTTCCTTCCAATCTATCCTTAAGGTCATAAAGACCTAAATTTAGAGGAGAAACAAATATCATATTGGTTCCAAAGCTTCTACAATCCCCAAGAGGGTTTCAATGGTGGGTGTTCAATCCACTGTTTTCTGTAGTGTGGTCCACCTGATAACTGGATCTGTCATATTTTTAGTCTCAAGCCTTAAGACAAGCTCGCCAATTGGATGGATGGTGTGAATATAATAAATACATCAGGGTAGATCCCATGGTCCCGTCCAGTTGGATGGACGGCTTGGATTTACAATGCATTATGGAGGGGCCAATATGAGTGGACGGTATAGATGAAGCAATAACTCAGTGGGTCCGCACATCCCATATAGATGGGCAGCTGGGATTCATTCATAAAGGTGGGCTCAGGTGGGCCACCACAACATTATAATATATATATATATATATATATATATATATATATATATATATATATAAAATGATTATTATTATTATTTAATATAGTTAAAAAATTCAACAGCTGCTGGACAGGCTAGTCTACCTCACCTGGGCCGTTGGATATGCCCATCTGGGCTCTAATCAAGAGGGTGTGGATGTACCACACACATGCATGCTTTGCAAGGTGGGGTCCACTCGTGTGGCCCACCAGAAATCAAAATCCACCACCGTCCAGGACCAAGGCCTGGATGGATGGTGTGGATACAATAAATACATCAACGGTGGGTAACCACTGTCCACGTAGTTGGTGGAGATATACAATGCATCAATAGGGTGGGCCCCACCCTCACACATGCATCACGTGTGAGGTGGGTCCCGCATCCTGCAGTTAGATGAACGACATGTATATATAATACATAACGGTGACGGTGTAAAAGTAGAATGCATAGGTCAAGGTGGCCCCACCTCCACACGTGTCACACGTGTGGAGTGGTCCCACGGTCCTACTCAGGAGAACAGGTGGACGGTGTTGATAAAACACATATGCTAGTGGACCACATCGCCAGCTGGATGACGTGGGAAATGCATACACTCAAGGTGGGCCATGTTAGATGGTAAGATGGAGCACATACCGGGTGGGTCCACACATGTGGGCCCACCAGAAATGAATGGATGGTTTAGATATGCAACGCATACCCCGTGATCAGCCCACCGTCCATAGGTCTGGACGGTGTGGATTTGAGGCACATACATCACGGTGGGTCCCACCGTCCAAACAGTGGACGGTGTGGACAGAGCTCCTATACCATGGTGATTCCCACCGTCCACAGCCGTGGACGGTGTGAATAAAACACATACATCAATGGCGGGTTCCACATAGAGCCCACTATAATGTTTATTTGCAATCCAAGCCGTTGGTGAGGTCACACGGACCCAGGTAAGGAGGAAAAACAAATTTCATCATGATCCAAAACTTCTTTGATCCCAAAACAGGATTTCAATGGCAGACGTTCAATCTAACTATTGTTGATGGTGTGGACCACTTAAGCCATGTATAGGGCTAGTTTTTTGGGAGGGGGGCCCACTGCCCTAAGGGGAATTAAATGCACGGTGTGGAGCGTCCAACACACAGCACGGTGGGGCCCACAGCTGGGACGTGGGTCCCTGCCTGTTCACACCAGAGCGCAGGACGCCTACGTGTCCTGAGGAAGGTCAGCAGCAGGTGTTGCTGCTACTTTCTCTCTTCTTTTTTTTTAAAAAAAAAAATATGATTTTTTTTGCAGTTTTTCACATGTGGGGCCCGCATCAACAAAATCCACCCCATCCATTGGTTTTAACTGCTCAAGACACACTAAACGAGTCCAATATTGGACATTTTACAATGTATAAAACCATCAGGGTTAGTTCCAACGATAGAAAATACTGTTCTCTTATACTTTGGCCTGCCAGAAAGTCGGAATGACTCCATTTTTTGGCTCGACGCCTAAAATGTGCCAAGGAATGAAATGAATGGTGTGGATTGGATTGGTACATCAAGGTGGGGCCTACATAGTGGCCCACTAAAAGCATAAAAATCAAACATTTCTTTCTTCTTCTTTTTTTTTTATTACTACACCCACTGTCAGTTCATGCTTCACAGCGTCCAGGTCCACTTGATTAGTTGATCTTTGTATTTTCCTATCACCATTAAGTAAGGCCCACAAGGATTAGACGGTCGTGGGTCCATTTTATGGAAGACTTGAACCTCACATACATCAAGGTGGGGTACATCCGGGTGGGCCACACATCACACTAAAATGAGAAAGAGAGGGAGAGAGAGGCAACCACATCATAAAAATGGAGAAATGTAGCCTAAGGATGCACCCACCTTTGATCTCTTTTTCCATCATCCGCCAAAACGATCTAGAGCATCAAGGAGACGATTTCAACGGTCAAGATGTTCTTTGGATGGTGGAGATGAGATGTACAAAGTGGGCCACACAAGGTTCTCTCATGGGAGACATGGAAGTGGGTGCTCCATGGAAGGATTGCTTGGAAGAAATGAGAGAGAGAGAGAGAGGATGGGATGTAAGGGAGTGATGGGTGGTATGGGTTGTGTAAGAAAGGGTTGACTTGGGGAATGACTTGTGTACTTGGGGATGGGATGAGGTGATGGGTTGCTTTGTACTTGATTGATTTGATTTGATTTGATTGATTGATTTTATGGATGGTAGAGATTCTCTCGGGATTACAACACGTGGTGTTTTCTTCAAACTGAACGCGGACCCACATCTCCTGGCCTGGGTACCGCCTCGGCGCGTGAGATGAGGCATCGGAACTGCAGCGACGCCGCGATCGTACTAGTACAAGTCTCAGGTCGAGCCGACTTTAGCATACAGGTCTCGGCTTAAGATCGTGTGCAAACGTCAAAAATGGGTCAAGGATTACAGATATTCGACGGGAAGGATCGCGGGAGTCGACGGAACAATACGGATTAAGATACGGGTCTTACATATGTGACACCATGTCTGAGTTGTCGACTTATGCTGGGGTGACGAGCCTCCCCATAACAACCTTTGAGCACCAATGGAGGTGATGTGTCTATTATCTTAGAGAAAAAAATTGGGTGATAAACCCCCTCTATGTTTGATACTTAGGTTTGGTTTACCATCTTGGAGATAAAAATTGGGTGACAAGCCTTCTCCACATGTAATACTTGACTAACAAGCCCTTACCTTTTTGAAATTGTCCTTAGGGTGAAGATGAAGAACCCTCACCATTGGAATGATCATATAGTTTGGATATTAGGGTATGAAACCATAAATTAGATCAAGGGACACTGGTGAGGAGCTGTTACGCGCCGTAACAAACCATGTGATCTGGCTAGCGACTCGTGAGATAATAGCTGCATTCTAACTTCGCTAATATGTTGTTTGAATTAATATTAATAAAGACTTGGTTAATCATATATATCATAGTATCTGTTGGTAATGGTAGTCATGGGCCACAACATAATATTATAGATATTTTTATAGGTGGTGGTATTAACGATGTTGGGTTACATTACAACATGATGGATATTTTATGGATGATTGTGTCGACGAGAAGTATTACAGTTGTTATTATTCCCGAGATATGCGTCCGCATATCATGTCATCCATGCACTTAATAAATCAATTTATGATTTTGTTTGTTTTGTTCTGCTATCATTAAATGTTGTGTTGATAACATATGTAACTGTAGACACTGAAAATCGGCGCCCACGCTCATTTAAATGTTATGTTTTTTTTGTGACAGAGTGTCGGGTTGATTTGTAGATGTTGGAGTCGCCATTAGCTAAAAAATCTCGAAATCCCGTGGTCGGCTAGAACCACGGAATACGTAAGGTGAGGGAAATTTGAAGACTTCCCTACCTTAAATTGACTCCTGATCTGCGATCCGGGATTCCGGATAAGGGACCTCAGTTACAAAGAGGGAAGGTGTTAGGCACCCTCTCTGCCCGTACCAATGTACGGTCTCTACTCGGTGTGGTAAAATAATCTCAAGGGATGATGGATGCTGTGGCCGAGATGGGACTAGGCACACACGTGAATTTTTGATGCGGCAAGATCCGAGATTTCGGCAAGCCACAGAGCATACGTCCAAAGGCGTGTCTAGAAGGTGGATGTGATGATGCTTATGCAAAAAAGTAAAGAAAAGATAGACTAGATCACTAGAAATTTCTGATGTGACAGGATCCGGTGTACGGCAAGTCATAGAGCATACGTTCATTAGAGATCTAGAGAAGCAGGGGGGTTGAGAAGGGAATAGATGTCATGATGAATGCTTGTATGTAGAATGAATCTTTGACTTGATCTTGAGTGGACTAAGACATGAACCGGACCATGATCAGATCTGGACTAGGCTTATAGGTTAGAAAAGGTTGAGAGGAAGGATAGGGGGTGGCTAGAAAGATCAGATCTTTGAAGGCTTGGGAGCTCCTTCCCTTTCTTTCAGTCTCTCTCCCTCTCACTTTCTCTCTCTTGGATGAGAAGATGTTGTTGTTCTTCAAATGTGAAGAGGAGAGGGCTATTTATAGCCTTCTCCAATGGCATTGCTGTAAATTTTGGGTTTGAGAGGGGTAAAAGGTGAGGTGGCAAGTTATGGTTGGTTGTGGAGAGAGGAATGTTACATGGCACTCTCTCATTTGATATGGGGGGTGGTAAAATGGTAAATAGTGAAGTTCAGAGGGGTAATTTTGAAGGAAAGTTGACTTTTGGATGCTGGGACAGCTGTCCGCATGCGGACCGAGAGCGGCGGCACTTGAAATACCGCAGGCGGAAGTCAGACTACCGCCTGGGCTCAGTTTGGGCCGATTTCGTGCGTGCGAACCTTGTACACTGTGCGGGTTCGCTTGAAAGTCTCCTTTTGAGTTTTTTAGCTCAGAAAAATGTGGCTTGGGTAATGAGGATCTGGGCCATGGGGTATGGGGTATAGGCAGGGTTGTATGTGTGATGAATGGTTTAGATCGTGGTTTTGGATTACGGATTTAGGTTTTAGGGGCTTTGGTTTGGTTGGGTATGATCATGGTTCCTGAACGGTCTTAACCTTTTCAAGATGTAGCCAGGGTGGGGTGTCTACACATGCCCCTCTTTGACCGAGGTTGCAAGCAACCGAAGGTCAAAGCGAGTGGACACCCCACCCTTCTGGTCAGAAAAAGGGATAGTGACTCGAATCTTTCGCCTGCCATTGTATCATTATCAATTGACTGTCTGAAAAAAGGGTAACCTGCACATATCACAAGGGTTGAGGAAAACGTTATGATTGCCTCCTGCGCATTCGTCGTGGCTTTATGGATCACCAATCACAACCCTTTCACGTCAGATTGTTAATAGCATTGGAGGGTAAGTCTGAAAAGTAAGGGCCTCTGCGCATTCACCGCGGCTTTATGAGGATTCCCATACTGTTTGGTCTGTTGTTCCTTTACTACGTAATCACCCTAGGAGTATTTGGTCTGTTTGATTGTCAAAGTGGTTAGCTGCCCTGCGCGTTGGTGCGGCCTTACGGGAAACTCACTACGCCGACTTGGACTCAATCAAACTTTCTGAATATCTCGGACTAGGTATGTGCGAGTAATCTTTTTCCATGCAGTCTGTTGATTCTAATACTTCGGTTATAATGAATTTTACCACTTCAAGTTTGATTATTCTTTCCAGATATAGATCCATTCATTTTACTAGCATTCATACAATTGTCCAGATATAGAGATCGGGCCAATCGTACATGTATCATGTACGGATTCAATCATCCACTGAGGAAATCGACAGAGATCGAATCTTATTTAGCTGTGTGCACTGGCCGCAACTGGAGAATATAGAAGATTCCTTAGTGTACTCCGTGCCGCGTGCGGTTTTTTTATTTTGAAAACTTTTTTGAAAATCTATTCCCTTTGGAGCTAGACTCCTTAGAGATTTTATTTGAAAATATATTTTTTGAATTTTTTTGTAAAATATCCGTTCGATTTCACGGGTGGGCGTCATCACTCGGTTTTTATTTGCAAGTAAATAGTCACGTTGCCTCCACTGTCGAGTTAGCGGGGCTAACAGTTTTTTTATTTGAGGTATTTTTGGGATTTCTGAAACATCCGTCCAATCTCGCGAGAGGGCGTCGTCGTCTAGTTTTTATTGTACGATTTGGATCGAATAGCCAGATGGCCTTCACTAATAAATTAATGGGGCAATTGAGGAACATAGGCCTGATTTGGACATGTGGGCCTAGGACCATGAGCCTTGAAATCAGGCTTGTGAAGTGGGCCTTTCTTTGGATATGTGGGCTTAGGAAATGGGCTTGAAAACATGGGCTTTGAACCATGGGCCTTTGAACAATGGGCTTGGTGGGCTTCTGACATGTGGGGCTTATGAACTTTGAACTTGTGGGCCTTGTGGGTTTTGAAATGTGGGGCTTTGGGGCTTTGAAATGTGGGCCTCATGGGTTTTGAAATGTGGGCCTCGTGAGCTTTGAAATGTGGGCCTTATGAGCTTTGAAATGTAGGACTCGTGAGCTTTGAAATGTGGGGCTTTGGGACTTTGAAATGTGGGCCTCGTGGGTTTTGAAATGAGGGCCTCGTGAGCTTTGAAATGTGGGCCTTTGGGGCTTTGAAATGTGGGCCTCGTGGGTTTTGAAATGTAGGCCTCGTGAGCTTTGAAATGTGGCCTTGTGAGCTTTGAAATGTGGGGCTTTGGGGCTTTGAAATGTGGGCCTCGTGAGCTTTGAAATGTGGGTCTTATGAGCTTTGAAATGTGGGCCTTGTGAGCTTTGAAATGTGGGCCTCCGGGGCTTTGAAATGTGGGCCTCGTGGATTTTAAAATGTGGGCCTCTGGGGCTTTGAACTTTGATTTTTTGGATCCCCGACTTTGTTGGCATGAATGCATTTTTTTTTTGTAAAGAAAGGAAAGCGTATAAAAAGACTTTTTTGAAAGGAATGAAATTTGTTGTTTGTGCCAAATTTGTCAGTGTTTGCTTGTGTTTGGATTTGTGTTTTGGATGGTGGAATCAGAATATTGAACTTAGCCCACGTCGAATTTGGTATTTTGAGTTATTTACTAGGGATCTCGATTCCCTGAGAGTAGCGCATACTAGGATCATGCCCCTTGGATTTGGGTAGGGTCTGACAGAATTCTAATCCGGAACTCCTCTTTTCCTTATGCTTCTTTTGCTTGTTGCCTTGGCTTCTTCTGTTCCTGCACTTTTTGTTTCTTTTTTTTTTAGTCATTTTTGCCCGTGGCGCATTTTCAAGTTTTCACCACGACTAGCTTTCTCGTCATTTTTGCCCATGGCGTCCTTTCAGATTTTCACTATGTCCCGAGTTTTTGCTCTTGCCTGCCCCTTGGCAACTGTGCTCTTTTTACCCTTAGTGCCTTTTCAGGTTTTCACCAAGTCCGCTACATGCCCGCTGTTTTTACTCGATGCGCCCTTTCAAGTTTTCACCTCGCCCGTTTTGCTTAGGCACGTTACTTTTCTTTTGATTTCTCTTTTTCTTGTACAAAGGCGGGAGGCTAGACTCCATTCATTGCCGTCCGATTGGTGAGCTACCTGACTCTGTCTTCAATCACGATCGTGAAGCTGTTGACATTGGGTTAAACTATCCTGAGGGGAAATGGGTTAGTGACTTGTGTTCTCACTCATTGGGTTCGACTCTTCTTTTTTTTTTCTTTTTTTTTTGACTGCACGCTTTCTGTCCTTTTTTTTTTCACCTTTTTTTTTTCCTTTTTTTTTGAACCCTTTATTTTTTGAAATACTTATTGGAGGAAAGGAATAATGATGGAATGTATCTTAGGATGTTAACCTTTTGTCATTTGACTTTAGCTTTATGGTTGTGGTTGTTGACATAGTCAGGTAGGATTACCCATGTTGTCGGCGTTGATGGGCTCTGGAAGATCTTTGCCCCTAATGATAGTGAGACGAAGGGCACCTCCTTTCTTTTAGACTTGTTTGTCGTTGGTCCTGGTGATCATTGTGTGCTTTATGTCTTTGGTTGCATCGGTCTTACCATTAATCATTTTTCTTAACTTCTTGCTTCATTCGAACCAATGATGTAGGATACTGTTGCCATCTGCTTTTGTTTACCACCAGAATGCACTCCAACCATTGGATGCCTTTGGCCTTATTCTTTCGATGATGTCCTCACCCCATAATGAAGAAGGGCTAGAGTGTTGTCAGGTTATAAAGACGCGAAGCATGCACATGGATCCATTATGCAAGCTTTGAATACTTAAAGCACTTCCTGACATGCTGCATTAACTTATGAAAGGGCCTAGCTATATGCCCTAGAGGGGGGGTGAATAGGGCAATGTCAAATAAAACTTATAACAGCAGAATAATAAAAGAAATAAAGCACAATGCTGAATATAAAACAATCACAATAGCCTAAAATAAAGAGATTGATACTTTATCAGTTCTAAGGACAACCTTACACCAAAAACCAGAGGTTTAAGGTAGGACAACCTTATTTCTAGAATGTCCTTTGTATCACAAATCAATGAGAAATAATAAGCAAGAAAATCAAAATAACTTGCAGAAAATAAATCCTAAGTTATTACAACATTTATCCACACTTGCTTGAAGTGATTACAACATTCATCCACAAATACTTTCCACAAAACAGAATAAATAAAAGAATGAAAGAGAAAAACACATCCACAACACAACGATATATAGTGGTTTTCCTGTGTGTACACCAACTGTTATCCAACAGCCACACAGATTGCTACTCCACTCCTAATATCCTCACATAGGGGATATTAGCATGCACTATCAAAATAGGTTTCACAGGTTTACCTAAAATCTTCACAATTGTGTCTTTGATCTCAGGCTTACACAATCCAAAAACCCCACAATCTAAGTTTTCTAGCTCTCCTCAGATAACCAATACAATGAGATTTTTTTGGCGAATCTCAAACAAAAACCAGAGAAAGTAAATTATAAAACATGTAAAATACCTGAATCACCTTTCGAAGAAGCCCGGAAGAACCAATCGAAGTAGAAGTTCGATTCGACGTTCAAAGTCCAATACTCACTTTAAGAATGGTTCTAAGTCTAATTGATTTTAAATCAAACGGGCTAGATCTATTTGATTTTAAATCCAGGAAGAAGGAATATCAGAAATTCCCCTTTTCTAATAAGATTGGAATGTAGATCAAAATCAAATAAGAATAAGCTAGCAAAAGAAATATTAAATAAGCACAAAGTAGCTTAAAATAATCACAAACTTATCTCAGAGAATAGCCTAAAGAATGCTTGAATAGAATTGAATTGAAGTACTAAACTCTGAAGTTCGTGCACTATTTATAGCCTGAAAAATCCCGTCTACGACTGGTCTTAGGATCCTAGGACTGGTCGTAGCTTCAAAGATTTTCGAAAGATTTTCACGGGATAAGATTTTCTGTTCCACGACCGGTCGTGGGTCACCTATGACCGGTCGTAGGATCCCAAAAATGGTTGCTGGAGTTTGAGTCGTAGATCTACGACCGGTCGAAGGATGAGTCGTAGAACTCACAGGACTGGTCGTAGGACAGCCAGAAAGATCCAAAAATCTTCAATTACATAGGACTGGTCTTGAAAAACTTAAGACTGGTCGTAGTAAAGCTAGGACTGATTTTGAAGTCCCTAGGATTGGTCTTAGAACACTCCAAACAAGCATATTAAAATATATGAGTTATGTATCCAGAATGACATACAGTAAAACCCATCCTAAGGTCAATCTAAGTTCAAACAAACCTTAAAAGTGAGATGGACATTGAAAGTCTGTACACTCAGATGACCCTTAAGAGAAGCTTGAGAATATACAAATCTTGTAGTAGGCCTTCTTGAGCTTGATCTTGACTTGACACAGTCTTCTACTAAACTTGAACTTGATCGAATCTTTGAACAAGCAATCTTGAAAACTTTTATTCTTGAATTCTTCATTCATATCTTGAAAACTTTCTTCATTTAAAATCTTGTCTTGAAATGCAATGACTTGATATGTCTTGATTGCAATGAATAGTCTTCAAACATAAAACACAAGACATACAAGATAGATATAGGTTTTGACACCACAAAATTTGACAATCAAAGGGATATGAAATCATAGCACTTACAATCTCCCCCTTTGTCAAATTTGTGACAAAACACATAGCTAAGAAGATAATAAGGAATGATGAACCATGAAATCACAAAATACTCTACTCCCCTTGAGTAATACGAATACTGCTCATATAAACATTACACAACATGAAAATTTCAAGACTTCAAACCACATATCTTTCTCAATCAATCAAAACAAATTTACTCCCCCTTTCCATGCTACTCCCCCTTTTTGTCACAAAATGACAAGGGAAAGACACAATAGGAAGAAGAACATAGAGAGTAAAAAGCAAATAATGAGAAAGAGATATGAAAGAACATAATATAAACCTGAAGTATCAAGCCAAAATCCATAATCCAAAATACAATATCCAAAAGATAATGTTATCAAACCAGAATCCATAATACATATCCAAAATATAAAGCTATCCAAAAGATAATTCACCTAATCTGATCCAGAGGAGGGAGCAGGGATAGTTGGATCAATCTGGTGTAAGCCCTTATTAACATGACGAAGATATTTTTGCATGTACTTAAATCGCATATCATGGGCTATATTCATATTATCAACTTTTTCCTCCAATGCACGAAGGCGTACATCAAAATCAGAAGGATCATAATCTGGATCATTAGGTGAATCAGTTTCTATATCATCAAATATGTCATCCATATTAACATCTTGTTGTGGAAGATCGCCAGCTTCCTCTTCGTTTCCACCTTCACCACCATCACCACCAACATCAATTTGGCCAGGGAGCAGATCCAATTTCATCTTATTAAGATTGGAATTATTGAAAATAAGATGATGAATTGGTGCCTCATTAACAGGTTTATCGACAAGCATGTGAGTAGCTAAAACAGTCATAAGATAACCGAACGAAATATCACTATGACCCGGATGGAGACGAAACTGAATAATGAAATAACAAATCAAAGAAGGAAGGCAGACCTTGGTACCAGAAGTAATAGAATGCAACACATGAACCATGAAAGAAGTCAACTCGGTTTTATTACCGGACCGAGGATATACATTTGAAATGAAGAAACGATATAACACTCTGTAACTAGGTAACAGATACTTTGCAGGAAGCGCATTCCCTTTGTGAGTCCATTGTGCATCAATTTTGCACAAATCTCTAGTTAACATGCATTTTTTCGATTTAGATGGTTTGTCGTATAAAGTATGAATCGGTATTCCTTCATCATTAACAGGTATATCTATAATACCTGATATCAAATAACGGTCTACTTCAAATTTTCCTTCTCTTGTATCAATTGAAAATGTTAAATTATCAAGAGAAAATTCAGAGATGCATGCAACCATTGATTGAGCAATGGACTGGTATGCAGGCCCACCCCAAAGCAAAATGTTAATCCAGCCTACAGATTCAAGGAGAGGGATAACACCATATGGAGCAATGTGATTGAGATCAGCTGTATGCTCAATGATAATATTACGGACACGTAAATCTCTTACATCTTGAGAATCATCTTCGGGTGACCGAAGGTGCCGTTTAGTTATCGGTGCAGATCTAGATGAAGATGGACCACGGGATGTTTTCTTTTTCCCTCTAGCATCCATATTCAAAAAGATATACAAACAGCAAGCAAGATCCACAAAAGAAAGATGGGTTTTCTCTAGATCAGTAAATTGAGAGAAAACCCTTGAAAAACCCAACAAGAGATGAAATCAAGCTATACTATGAACAAATCAAAGCATATAGAACATGAATCTTCAAGAAAGATGATGAAATAGGACTTACCTTGAAGAAAAATAGGAAATCTTATGACTGGTTGAGCCACGACTCGTCGTAGGTCGATGTGGAAATGAGGAAGAAGAGGATTTTCCTCAAATATATCACATTCACGAGATCCACGACCGGTCGAGTGTGGTTTACGACCGGTCTAACCACGACAACCACGACCGGTCGAGTATCGACCAAAAATGTATTTTTGATGAAAAAATTAAAATTTAAACACAAATAATACTAAATATAGTATACTATGATACATAAAAGTAAGAATATTCAATGTAAAATGCACATACCAAGATCAAATTTCAATTTATTAAACCTGCTTTTGTCGAGCGGTTTAGTAAATATATTAGCAAGTTGATTTTCGGTTGATATATATTCCAAAGAAATAACTTTTTCTTCAACCAACTCACGTATTTAATGATACCTAATGTCAATATGCTTAGTACGTGAATACTGGATTGGATTTTTGAAAATATTTATAGCACTGGAATTATCACAATGTAAGATCATTGAATCTTGATTAATTCCATAATCGCTAAGCATGCGTTTCATCCAAACTAGTTGAGTACATGCATATCCAGCTGCAATATACTCAGCCTCAGCAGTGGAGAGCGATATTGAGCTTTGCTTCTTGCTGAACCAAGAAACTAAGCAATTTTCAATGTAAAAATAACCACCACTGGTTAATTTTCTATCATCAATATTTCCGGCCCAATCAGCATCTGAGTACCCGGCTAATTGAACACTAGTATCAAAAGGATACCAAAGTCCCAAATTTATAGAACTTGCGACATATTTAATAATCCGTTTAACAGCAGTAAGATGTGATTCCTTAGGATTAGACTGATATCTCGCACAAATTCCAACACTAAATGCGATATCAGGTCTACTTGCAGTAAGTTACAACAAACTACCAATCATACTGTGATATAGTTTAGGATCTATATCTTTACCTGTAGAGTCTTTTAAGAGTCTTTTAAGAGTCTTAAAGTTGTACTCATAGGAGTATTAAAGTTCTTACCATTCTCAAATCCAAACCTTTTAACCAAATTTAAAGCATATTTGGTCTGAGAAATGAAAATTTCATCAGGTTGTTGTTTTACTTACAACCCTAAGAAATAGTTAAGTTCGCCAACCATGCTCATTTCGAACCTTGATTTCATTAACTCTGCAAACTCAATAGACATGTTAGAACAAGTAGATCCATAAATAATATCATCAACATATATTTAAGCCATCAAAATATCATTGTTATTCTTCTTAACAAAAAGCATCTTATCGACACTTCCTACTTGAAAGCTATGACTAAGTAAGAATTTAGTCAGTTTCTCATACCATGCCCTGGGTGCTTGTTTAAGACCACAGAGAGCCTTTTTGAGACAAAATACATGGTCAGATAGCTTTGGGTCTTCAAACCCTGAAGGTTGTTCAACATACACTTCTTCATGTAAATCGCCATTCAAGAAAGCACTCTTTACATCCATCTGATAAATTTTAAAATTTCTAAAGCATGTGATGGAAATAAAAAGTCTGATTGACTCAAGGCGAGCAACTGGAGCAAAGGTTTCATCGTAATCGATGCCTTCAATCTGAGTGTACCCTTGTACAACCAGTCTAGCCTTGTTTCGTATAATATTTCCAAGCTCATCAGACTTATTTTTAAAGATCCATTTTATTCCAATAATATGTTTATCTTTAGGTCTAGGAACAAGATACCGGACATCATTACGAACAAATTGATTAAGTTCATCCTGCATAGCAACAATCCAATTTTCGTCAGAAAGTGCTTCTTTTATGTTGACCGGTTCTATTTGGGATGTAAAACAAATATAATTACATATGTTCTCAAGTTGTTTACGAGTACGTACTCCAGTGAGAGGGTTTCCAAGTATTTGATTGGATGGATGATCTTTAACAGTCCTTGGTTCAGATTCTTTTTGACTTGATGAGGAATCTTGATTGTTGATAATAAGAGCTTCCTCATCATCTGAACTCGGAGCCGGTGTATTCAAATGATCATCAATGACCACATTGATGAACTCTTGTATCATACCTATTCTTTTATTTAGAACCCTATAAGCTCGACTGTTTAAAGAATAACCGAGAAAAATGCCTTCATCACTCTTCGTATCAAACTTTCCTAAATTTTCTCGATCACGCAAAATATAACACTTGCTGCCGAAAACTCGGAAGTATTTGACAGTAGGTTTCTTTTCAAACCATAATTTATAAGCAGTCTTATTATCAGATTTACTAGTATAAACCCGATTAATAATATAACATGCGGTATTAACTGCTTCAGCCCAAAGATTTCTAGAGAGCTTCATGCTATTCAACATAACATTAGCCATATCCTGAAGCACTCTATTTTTTCTTTCAACTATACCATTTTATTGCGGTGTTTTGAGGGCAGAGAATTTATGTGATATTGGAGTTCACTTTCTTGTGAGAGCTCTTAATCTGTTTGCCCAACTGGCATTCACCACATATTTTGTCTACTTTTTGCAATTTTGGTAGACCTCTAATTAGTTCTCTTTTGCTCAATCTAAATAAGTTCTGATAGTGTACATGTCCAAGACGTTTATGCCATAATTTAGTCTCACCGGTATGGACCATGTAACATGATTGAGTAGATGATTTTGCATCACAAACGATGTAGCAATTTTCAGAAGTTCTGCGACCAGTTAATATAACAGAACCCCTTTTATTAACTATCTCACAACCTTGATTAGAAAACTTTACACTATGGTTGTTATCACATATCTGAGAAATGCTTAGAAGGTTGTGTTTTAAGCCCTCAACATATAAAACATTCTTAAACAAAGGAAGGTTATAAAGTTGAATCGTACCTTGGCCAATGATTTTACAATTGCTTTCATCACCAAATGTGACTGACCTTTCAGTCATATCTTTAAGATCGGTGAATAAAGCTTTGTCACCTGTCATATGCCTGGAGTAACCACTATCTAGATACCACTTTGAATGGCTTGTTGCTTTGAAAGCAGTGTGGGCAACCAAGTTGGCAACTTTAGGAACCCATTTCAGAACTGTTTTGGGTTTAGGAGTATAGATGGTCTTTTTCTGTCTATTGTTATAGGAGAGACCTATAGAGTTAGACTTTAATAGCTCCTTGAGAAGATCAATTGTTTTTTCAGCCAATGGATTTCAATTTTGAAAATTAAAGTTGACATGGCTACCTTTAGGTTTTTGAAAAGTCCTTGAATGTTTGGAAAAAACTTGAGAAGTATTCTTTTCTTTTGAGTTTGAAGACTCTCCTCTTATAAATTTAGGAGCAATGTTCTTTTGTTTAGGAGATGTATTCTTATCATAGCCCAACCCGGATCGATCGCCACATTTTCTTGATCCGGACAATAATTTTTCCAATTTAGGATCACTATGGGCATATCTCCATGTGTCTTTCAAACTCTGAAGGGAAGATACCTCATTTTTGAGTTTCTCATTTTTGGATCTCAGATCTTCAATTTTGGAGGTTTTGAAATCTAAATCACATTTGGTCTTTTCAAAAGAGTCAAAAATATGAGATTTTTCTAAAACAAGAGACTCATAATCTTCCTTAAGCTTATAAAATTTTTCTTTTTGTAATTTAACCTTGACAGTAATTTTACAACTCTCTTTATAAAGGGCATTATAAGCATCCTGAAGATCATCTTCATTATCGCAATCACTATTCAGATTTTCTTCACTAGATATATCATCATTATCTGAAAGGGTGATCTTGGTTAGAGTCATAAGGGCTTTAACATCTTCGCCTGACTCGGATTCAGAATCTTCTGATTTAGAAGAGGATTTAGAATCAGACAATTCATCCCAAGTAGCCATCATGCTTTTCTTTTTTGATTTGTCCTTTTTATGACATTTGTTAGCTAAGAGCCCATACTCTTGACAGTTGTAACATTGACTATCTTTCAAGGATTTTTGAGTTCTAGGTTTAGATCGTCTCTTATCATTTGATTTTTGAAAATCAACCTTTTTCTTGTTTTTGAAGATTTTGTAAAATTTTTTTACTAAAAGTGGTATATCATCTTCGGAATTTCCTATATCCGAAGTGCTCTCTTGAGAAATATTTTTAGATGATTTGAGAGCTATTAATTTTTCTTTAGGTGCCTTAAAGGATAACTCATAGGTTTGAAGTGAACCAACTAATTCCTCAACCCTCATGGTATCCATATCACGAAGTTCCTGAATCACGGTCACTTTAGAATTGAACCGTTCAGGAAGTGAACGTAGTATTTTTGCGCACACTTTACTTTTTGGAATTCTATCACCAAGACCCCACATAGAGTTCATAATGTCATTCAATCTAGTGTAGAAATCCATAAACATCTCATTCTCCTCCATATGAATTTCTTCAAATTTAGTTGTGAGGAGTTGGACTTTAGATTTCTTGACAATAGATGTACCCTCGTGTGTCATTTCTAATACATCCCATGCTTGTTTTGCATTTTCACAAGAGATGATTCTTTTAAATTCATCTGGTGATAATGCACAAGTAATTGCATTTAATGCTTTTACATTAGCACTACTTTCACTTTTCTGAAGTGTGGTCCAAAGAGAATAGGCCGCTACTTTCATAGTTTTTGAACCATCGTCATTAGCAACTTCAGCGATAGGAGGATTCTATTCATTCACTGTGGCCATCCACACACTTTCATCCAAGGATTTAAGGAAGATCCTCATTCTGGCTTTCCAATAAGCATAGTTTGTGCTATTAAAAGGTGGTGGCCTAGTGACTGATAGGCTTTCAAAATTTGACATCTTAATATAACTTAGATCGTTAGCTCAGGAAATAAATCCAATAAATAAACAATAAGCATGAGCTATTAGGCTCTGATACCACTTGAAAGGGCCTAGCTATATGCCCTAGAGGGGGGGTGAATAGGGCAATGCCAAATAAAACTTATAACAGTGGAATAATAAAAGATATAAAGCACAATGCTGAATATAAAACAATCACAATAGCCTAAAATAAAGAGATTGATACTTTATCAGTTCTAAGGACAACCTTACACCAAAAACCAGAGGTTTAAGGTAGGACAACCTTATTTCTAAAACATCCTTTGTATCACAAATCAATGAGGAATAATAAGCAAGAAAATCAAAATAACTTGCAGAAAATAAATCCTAAGTTATTACAACATTCATCCATACTTGCTTGAAGTGATTACAACATTCATCCACAAACACTTTCCACAAAACAGAATAAATAAAAGAATGAAAGAGAAAAACACATCCACAACACAATGATATATAGTGGTTCGCCTGCGTGTACACCAACTGTTATCCAACAACCACAAAGATTGCTACTCCACTCCTAATATCCTCACACAGGGGATATTAGCATGCACTATCAAAATAGGTTTCATAGGTTCACCTAAAACCTTCACAATTGTGTCTTTGATCTCGGGCTTACACAATCCAAAAACCTCACAATCTGAGTTTTCTGGCTCTCCTCAGATAACCAATACAATGAGATTTTTCTGGCAAATCTCAAACAAAAACCAGAGAAAGTAAATTACAAAACATGTAAAATGCCTGAATCACCTTTCGAAGAAGCCCGGTAGAACCAATCGGAGTAGAAGTTCGATTCGATGTTCAAAGTCCAATACTCACTTTAAGAATGGTTCTAAGTCTAATTGATTTTAAATCAAACGGGCTAGATCTATTTGATTTTGAATCCAAGAAGAAGGAATATTAGAAATTTCTCTTTTCTAATAAGATTGGAATGTAGATCAAAATTAAATAAGAATTAGTTAGCAAAAGGAATATTAAATAAGCACAAAGCAGCTTAAAATAATCACAAACTTATCTCAGAGAATAGCCTAAAGAATGCTTAAATAGAATTGAATTGAAGTACTAAACTCTGAAGTTCGTGTACTATTTATAGCCTGAAAAATCCCGTCTACGACTGGTCTTAGGATCATAGGACTGGTCATAGCTTCAAAGATTTTTAAAAGATTTTCGCTGGATAAGATTTTCTATTCCACGATCGGTCCTGGGTGGTCTACGACCGGTCGTGGGTCACCTACGACCGGTCGTAGGACCCAAAAAATGGTTGCTGGAGTTTGAGTCGTAGATCTACGACTGGTCGAAGGATGAGTCGTAGAACTCACAGGACTAGTCGTAGGATATCCAGGACTGGTCATAAGACAGCCAGAAAGATTTTAAAATCTTCAACTACCTAGGACTGGTCCTGAAAAACTTAAGACTGGTCGTAGCAAAGCTAGGACTGGTCTTAGAACACTCCAAACAAGCATATTAAAATATATGAGTTATGTATCCAGAATGACCTACAGTAAAACTCATCCTAAGGTCAATCTAAGGTCAAACAAACCTTAAAAGTGAGATGGACATTGAAAGTCTGTACACTCAGATGACCCTTAAGAGAAGCTTGAGAATATACAAATCTTATAGTAGACCTTCTTGAGCTTGATCTTGACTTGACACAGTCTTCTACTAAACTTGAACTTGATAGAATCTTTGAACAAGTAATCTTGAAAACTTCTATTCTTGAATTCTTCATTCATATCTTGAAAACTTTCTTCATTTAAGATCTTGTCTTGAAATGCAATGACTTGATATGTCTTGATTGCAATGAATAGTCTTCAAACATAAAATACAAGACATACATGATAGATATAGGTTTTGACACCACAAAATTTGACAATCAAAGGGATATGAAATCATAGCACTTACAACTTATCTTCATCAGTAAGACTCCATTGTAGACTTCAAACATGATCTTGACAGCTTTACTTGACGAGCTTGACTTCAGGTTTCATAGAAGATGACGTATGACTAGCTCTTCATTCGATCTGGGTAAGGCTTCATAGGAGAACCCAAAATTAAATAGCCCCTGGTCTCAAGAATTCTGTCATTGTCTGCTTGCATTTAGGAGGTGAGGATCTCTTGACGTGTACCGTTCTAAGGAGCTCAAGGGATCCCAAGTTCACAATTTCAAAAACATCCGTGACGACATTGGCCCTTGCCTCAAACTTTCAGAGGGAATCCTCTAGCTCGAGAGTCGGATCATCATTTTCCACCCTCTTAGGCTTCGCCCAAATTCATGAGTTTGAAGTCTAACTCCAGATCAAAATCTATGAGTCGACTTTAAACTCAGGTGTTGTAACATACGCATTTGGCACACTATTGCTTGTGAGTTTTGAAAGATTTTCTATTATTTTTTGTGCTTTGAGAAATTTCTATTGTTTTTAGATTTTGACAAGTATCTGAATTTTTTAGCATTTAGAAAATATCTAATGTTTTTGAATTTTTTATTTTTTTTATATTTTGACAAGTACATGATTTTTTTATTTTTTGGTGTTTTGGAAATACTCAGTGTTTTTTGGCTTTTGAGAATTTTCTGATTTTTTTTTAAGAAAGACGGTGATGTGAATCAGGGATTGCCTGATTCGACTTCAGAAGTCAAACATTATTTTCTTTTATTATGTTGTCTTAGGGATTGCGAACCAGCTATTGCCCTGCACTCCCTCCCCTCAGGAGGCAGGGCCAAACAGATCAGTAGGTGGGCCCTCATTGTCATGCCCAAATGGTGTGATGAGTTTGGGATTGAGCTCTGAGTCGGTGTTGGATGTTACTTTTCTCAGCTCATCCTCGATGCATTGTGAGTCTTTGCATTCTTCCTGCTCAGGTGGGACCCAGACTGTGTTCCAGTCAATCAGAGGAAATTCTTCCCCCTTGCCCGAGTCATTTTCAAAGAGCCCAGTTGGGCTCATTCCGCTCACTTGATCCTCCATGATGGATCTCGACCTACCAACCGGATAGATGATCCCTTCTCTTATGGATTTGATTGATGTGTGGCTGAAGGGATTGTCCTCCTCTTGCTGACTTTGCCCTCCTTTGATACATCTGTGCTTTGCTATCTCACCCATAGGAGGCAAATATTCCAGTCCTCTCATGCCTGCATTCTCTTGATATTCGAGCTGATAATAAAAATGTTGGTGCTCGACTGGAGGGAAGACATAGTTTGATCCGATGGGACATGCAAGAGGTATGCAATTCACAGTCTCGAACTCAAGACTATTATGAGGAATATCTTCATCGGAGCATTGTATGTCTGTGATCGGGATATCTAGCTCTCGACGATTGACTGCTTCAATTGGAAAGATTTGTTCGGGATCATCCAGAACGGTTAGCGCCTTGTCTCCGAAAATGTGTTTGGTCTTTTGGTGAAGAGTCGAAGAGAGAGCCTTGACTCTATGGATCCAAGACTGATCAGTGAGGAGATGAAATGAAGCTGTGATGTCAAAGACCTGAAAAGTGATGGTTGATGCTTTGGGGCTAATCATGATCTCGACGTTAATCTCTTCCTCGACTTGTTTCTTAGAGGCGGGGACCAACCATCCTAGACTCTTCTATTGAAGGATCGAAGATTGAGTAGAGCTAGGAAAAATCCTTTAAGTAGCAGAATGTCCTTCTTGGAAAGTTACCGCATGATTAAAGCTGGACCCTGATTTTGCTAGGGTATGTGGTATGTTGATCGGGGAAGGAGCATTTTCTTGGATCGCGAGGGTTGGAGTAAGGGCTGAATAGGCAGGTGGTGCCCCTTGTGAGATAAAGGATGTATGGACTAGATTGATCGGTGGTGGCTCCTGTAGACTTGGGGGCATGAAGATTGGACTGGATGGAGATGCCCCTTGCATATTTGAGAGCGAAGAGATTGGACTGGCAAGGTGTGCCCCTTATAGACTCGGGGACATGGAGACTCGACCCACTGAAGATGCCCCTTGCATATTTGAGAGCGAAGAAATTGGACTGGTAGGGTGTGCCCCTTGTAGACTTGGGGGTATTGTTGTTGGGCTAGCGGTGATTGAATGGATGCATTGGACTGGATTGACTGGGGGTGGCTCTCCTTGATTGACATTGTTAGTAGGAGTTCCTGATGAACTAGGGCATACTTGATATGATGGCAGACGATTCTGGAGAGTGTAATTGGTGGTGGCAACAGCAGAAGAGGTAACCACAATCCTTTAGTTATCAATCAAATCTTGGACCGCATGTTTCAAGGTGAAATAATGGTCCGTTGTGTGGCCTCGGGATTGATGGTATGCACAGTACTCATTCTCATTATAGTTTGGTGGCAGAGGGTTTGGGGGGAGCCTAGGCAGTAGCAGTGTTAATATTTGCCTTTGGACTAGCATGGCTAGTACCTCACTATAAGTTTGGGCTATCGATGTAAACTGCCTAGGTTCCCGAGTCATCCTCATCTGCTGACCATGATTGGGGTACTGAGGAATCTCCATTTGTTGTTGTTGTTGCCATTGTCCTTCTTGAAGAGTGAATTGAGCATCTTGGGTAGAGGCGACGAGATTGTCTTCTTCTGTTAGATGGAGGTCAGGAACATTTCTATTACTGTTCTCGTATCCAGTAGACCTTCCTTCCACTGTCCGCTATACTGGGGAGGCCTGATGAGGCCACCAAGGGGAGATCGTTCCAGCCCTTATTCCGGCTTCGACTTGTTCTCTAACACAGATGAGTTGGGTAAAGTTAGCATATGGATACGATACGAGGTATCCGGAGATACTTGGGTTTGCCGAGTGGATGATCATGTAGATTTGCTCCTCGTCATCAATGGGTGTTTTTATTCTGGCGGCCATAGCCCGCCACCGTCCAACATAAGCTGACAATGACTCATCATTCCTCTGCCTTAAGGCAGCAAGATCCGCCCTTTTGGGTGCTACATTAGTATTGTACACAAAACGATCAATGAAAGCTTGGGAAAGTTGTTCCCAAGTCTTAATTCGATGGTAGTCTAATGAAGTGTACCAATCTAACGCATCACCTTTCAAGGATTTTTGAAACAAACAGATCAATGCTCCGTTATTACCTGCCAGAGTATTAAGCTCCCCACAGAATGCTCTTAAATGGTACATAGGACACCTCGTACCATCATACCTTTTGAATTTTGGTACCTCAAAGTTTTGAGGTACCAATGCATCAGGGAAGGGACAAAGATCCCTGAACTTGGTGGATGGGAGATCCACCCCCTGCTGCTTCCGTAACCTCCTATGCATACCTTGCAGTTACTCTCAGAGCTCTTCAATTTCAGAGGGACTGGTCGAGAGGGGTTTTGCCCCTTGGAATTGATTGAATCTCCTATTAGGAGGAAGATGTGTGGCAGGGTTGCTCACGTTTATATGTTGGGCTGATTCTGCAGGAAGAGGGAGAACATGATTTATTGGAGGAATGAGGGAGAAAATAAAAGGAGTTTGTGGGAGTGAACTGTTTTGTACACTAGGCTGGGTTGCCTGTGTATTCGGTGTGGCATTTGGCACTAAGCAAAGTAGTAGCTCTTGCATCGTTCGAAGTAGTAGCTCTTGCGTGGTTGTATTGGCCTGTGGGTCTGTTGGAGTTACTGGTAGCAACACGGGCATTGGTGACGGTGCCAGAACCGGTGCCGATGCTTCAGGAGCTGGTAGAGCTGCCGGCTCTTTTTCATGGGTAGCCATAGCTGCATGGGATTGAATAGTCGTGGCTCGGATTGATGCCCAGACAAGTGTAAGCCAAAGATTATTTTTTTTGTATGAATGCAGTGATGATGTCCCTTAAGATTAAAATACCACACACTTTCGAGTTGGGTCTCAGCTAGTGCGAGCTAGCAAATTCCCCAGCGGAGTCGCCATTCTGTAGACACTGAAAATCGACGCCCGCGCTCATTTAAATGTTATGTTTTTTTTGTGATGGAGTGTCGGGTTGATTTGTGGATGTTGGAGTCGCCACTAGCCAAAAAATCTTGAAATCTCGTGGTCGGCTAGAACCACGGAATAAGTAAGGTGAGGAAAATTCGAAGACTTCCCTACCTTAAATTGACTCCAGGTCTGCGATCCGGGATTCCGGGTAAGGGACCTCGGTTATAAAGAGGGAAGGTGTTAGGCACCCTCTCTGCCCGTACCAATGTACGGTCTCTACTCGGTGTGGTAACAAAATCTCAAGGGATGATGGATGCTATGGCCGAGATGGGACTAGGAACACACGTGGATTTTTGATGCGACAAGATCCAAGATTTCGGCAAGCTACAGAGCATACGTCCAACGGCGTGTCTAGAGGGCGGATGTGATAATGCTTATATAAAAAGCTAAAGAAAAGATGGACTAGATCACTAGAAATTTCTGATGTAACAGGATCCGGTGTACGGCAAGTCACAGAGCATACGTTCACTAGAGATCTAGAGAAGCAGGGGGGTTGAGAAGGGAATAGATGTCATGATGAATGCTTGTATGTAGAATGGATTTTGGCTTGATCTTGAGTGGACTAAGACATGAACCGGACCATGATCAGATCTGGGCTAGGCTTATGGGTTAGAAAAGGTTGAGAGGAAGGCTAGGGGGTGGCTGAAAAGATCAGACTTTGAAGGCTTGAGAGCTCCTTCCCTTTCTTTCACTCTCTCTCCCTCTCACTTTCTCTCTCTTGGATGCGAAGAGGTTATTGTTCTTCAAATGTGAAGAGGAGAGGGCTATTTATACCTTCTCCAATGAAATTGCTGTAAATTTTGAGTTTGAGAGGGGTAAAAGGTGAGATGGCAAGTTATGGTTGGTTGTGGAGAGAGGAATGTCATATGACACTCTCTCATTTGCTATGGGGGGCGGTAAAATGGTAAATAGTGAAGTTCGGAGGGGTAATTTTGAAGGAAAGTTGACTTTTGGACGCTGGGACAGCTGTCCGCACGCGGGCCACGAGCTGCGGCACTTGAAGTACCGCAGGCAGAAGTCAGACTACCGCCCGGGCTCAGTTTGGGCCGATTTCTTGTGTGCGAACCTTGTACACTGTGCGGGTTTGCTTGGAAGTCTCCTTTTGGGTTTTTCAGCTCAGAAAAATGGATTTCGGCTTGGGTAATGAGGATCTAGGCTATGGTATGGGGTATAGGCAGGGTTGTATGTGTGATGAATGGTTTGGATCGTGGTTTTGGATTACGGATTTGAGTTTTAGAGGCTTTGGTTTGGTTGGGTATGATCATGGTTCCTGAACGGTCTTAACCTTTTCAAGTGTAGCCTGGGTGGAGTGTCTACAGTAACCTAAGAAAATGGAACTACCGATTAGATCACTCACTCCCACCCATGATGGTGTTTTAAAACACCAACTAAATGATATTATCAATGCAGGTACCACTGAGGTCTCAGATGGGTAGGCATATGTTGACACGTTTCATTGCCAGAATATTATTTTTGGGAGTGTTAGGCAGAGACTTTACACTTTATATTTTCTATTATTTTTTATCTATATATTGGAGTTCCTAGCTGAGTGGACTCTGTTGATTGGATGGATGTGTGTATATTTTAGTTATTAACTTGATTACACTTATATTTAAACTTTTATATACTACTTAACTTAGAACATACAATTGTTTAGATGCTAATATAGTTGTACATAGTAATCATACTTTCACAAAGCAAAAGTTCACATCCGGAATATCAGAGATCGAGTGTGTGCTCACCCCTGAAATTCAGAATATAACAATTTGATATCATTAATAGGTTGGATTACAAATAAACACCACTATAGGCTATAAGAAGGTTTCAACGGTGGATATCATTAATCCCACTATTTCCTGTGTGTAGTCCACCTAAGCTTTGGATATGCTTCAAGTTTGGGATAAACCCTAAAATAAGCTAGAAAAATAGATGGATGATATAGATAAACCGCATACATTAATAGTAGGCCTAATAGAGTTTACTCGGTACAATAAAAGCATACTCAATATGTAATCTGATTTCTAAGGCATGATCTAACCCGAGATACCATAGAAAGAGAGAGAGAGATTTCAGTCCGTCTTCCTTCCTAGTGTTTTGGGATTTACGACATTTAATGGAAAGTAGGAGCTCTCGATCTAACTTTCAAAAAGCTCACGCATTTCGCTCTTCTACTACGATTAGGGTGTCGATCCCACTCCATCACGTGAGATATCGGATGGGTTAGATTGACAATCTTTAGAGGGAAAAGTTTTAATAAAAAAATTGAAAATTATTAAACAATCTCGGCCGGGGCAGGGCTAATGGGCTTTTGGATGGCTACGTCTAAGCCCTACCTAATTAATAAATAGGCTCATGTTTTAAAGCCTGAAGCTGACCCTTAAACCTAATGTTACTGCCCAAGCTTGGCCCAAGATGGGCCATGCTTGAAAGCCCATCCGGCTAGCCCAACCCATTGACAATCGTATTTATTAGGGTCGTCAATGAGTCGGGCTTGGGGTAGGTCTCGACCTAAATTTTAAACTGTTTTGGCTGGGCCATCGAGTTAGCCCTATTTAAATTTTAATTTTTAATGCCCGAGCCCGGCCTATTGGCACCCCTACTATTTATGTTGCACCATTTATTTATTAGTCCGATGAAGTGTGACAGTTGATACGGATTCGTTGAAAATTGTGCACGTGGGATATATGTAACTCACATAAAACCATCCAACTCTTTGGAGGTCAGTGAAATAGGACACATCATTAACTTACGAGTGACTTAAGGTTTTAACCTTTCCGATTGGTGGACATTTTCTCATGACCGTTGGTCATTTTCATCTTAAACATTTTAATGACGATCGATGATTTGGAGGGTTTATTTTAAGTTGACGCCGTCTGTATAATTTCTAAGTGTAAGCATGTGAAGCATGACAAAAACTTTCAAACTCTGGTAGAAATTGATGGATGTTATGGGTACACTTAGAATTACATGGGTGACATACGAGTAAAGTATGCAAATTATAGTCTGAGTTTAAATGCATATAATTCGCTTAAATTTAGTCATGCATGCAAGCCAAGTTGTTAAAGCTGAATGTGGCTTGATTCAAAGTACTGAATGCCTTGTGATCCCTGTTAGTGCACTCATTTTTTCACCTTGATTTGTCAATCACGTGAGTCGTTGTGTCCGTAGTTGGTTGAGCTTTTGGATAGTGAAGACCGAAGACACAAGCAAAGTAAAAGCGTCAAGGAGCATGAACAGATAAAAGAGATGCTTTGGTGACCCTAACCCTTGACCAAAACAACCATATAACCTCTACATGATCTTGTCCTAAGTAGGAATATAAATTTGATCATCACTTAGCCTTAGGAGACCAAAAAAACATGATAAATAAGGCTATGATATGTGCAAGTCTGTTGTGTAAAAGATAGCCCAAAAAAGTAGATTTGATGACATCGAGCTTCCATCGAACAAGTCTTCGATGACGTCAAGATTTCCAGTTGAAAATCCAGTTTGGTTGTTAGACATTCCTGACTCTCGATCGATGTCATCGATGGTATAGATTTAAGGTCTAGATTGTCCAGCAAGGTTTTTGAATTTTCACTTGATTCTCTCAATGGCATCGAAGTATAATTTTCAACGCAATCTAAGATCGTATCGATGCAATTGAAATGGGTCTAGAATTGTCCAGCAAGCAAACATGATTTTTAGCTAGAAATCTCGATGACATCGGGGAGCACCTCAATGGAATCGAAGGAATCCTTGATGGCATCGAAGACCTTTCAATGACATTGACGGGACCATTTTTTGTCCTTTTTTTTTTCAGTTGGAGCTCGAACTGTTTATAAAGGGCATTCGATTCTTGGGCTAGTATAGGTTTTTGGAGCAACCAAAGGTAAGGTGATCCCATAGGCAAATTCCTCACCCTATGCCTCTATTCCTATGAGTTTCAAGCAATCTCCCTTGAGATTTCAACTTTAATGGGGATTCTAACCTCACCATTGGAGATGTGCTTGGGCTTCTCCATTTTCTAAATATTGGACTTAAACAATCTTGGTATATCATTGTCCAAAGTCATATAGGAGCCCATCTAGTTGAATCCCCTGAGATAAATAATTATCCACTAGTTGTAGGAGATTCAACCCACTCTTATCACCTTGGGCATCTCAAAGGAGCATCACAAGCAAGGTGGTGATCATGGAGTTAAAGCCATAGCGATGCAACAATAACATGATCGGGGGAGTTGAATGAAGTATGGGAGAACGAAAATTAAGCGACCCAAGATGGAGCAGCAAAATGGATTCAATTTGACAAGGGTCATTAAGTAAGAGTCTAATTTTGTACTCCTTCCTTGTGTAGCTTGGAGAGCAAGAGTGAAATGGCCTAGCTATATGTCCTGGGGAGGGGGGGTGAATAGGACTATGCCAAATTAAAAGTATTACAGCAGAATAAAACCAAGAGATAGTCAAATAGAAATAATTCAATTCTTAAAGCTGAAATAAAAGAACCTCAATAAACTAGTATTGAGAGGTTGATACGAACTCAGTTCTAAAGACAACTTTACATCATAAAAACCAAGGGTTTATGGCAGGACAACCTTATTCTTAGAACGTCCTTTATATCAAAAACTCAAACCAAATAGGAATAAATAAATAACAAGGAATTGAAATAAATTATAGAAATTTAAATCTAAATTATTACACCATTCCCCACTGTGCTTGAAATGAAAAAATTACAACATTCACATCCACACGTACATTCCATAGTTTTGTATGATAAAAGATAGAAAGAATAAATCACACATCCACAAAACACAAAGAGTTATAGTGGTTCGCTTGTGTGTACACCAACTATTATAAAACAGCCACACAGATTGATACTCCACTCCTAATATCCTCACATAGGGGATATCAGCGTTCACTATCAAAATAGGTTTCACAGGTTCACTTAAAACCTTCACAATTGTGTCTTTTTGACTTGTGCTTACACAATTCAAAAACCCCTATGTCTGAGTTTTTTGGCTCTCCTCAGATAACCACACAATGAGATTTTTCTGGCCCAATCTTAAAACAAACCAAAAAGAAATGTAAATTACAATAAATATAAAATACCTGAATTTCTCCTTTCGTAGTAGTCCGGAAGAACCAATCAGAGTAGATGATTGAATGTACAAGTTCAAAGTCCAATACTCACTTTAAAATGATTCTAAGTTCTAATTGATTTTAAGTTAAACCAAATGGGCTAGCTGTATTTGATTTTGATTCAAAGAAGAAGGAATTACAGAATTTTCTCCTTTTCAAATCAGATTGGAATGCAGATCAAAATTAAATAGCAATAAGCTAACAAAAGGAATATTAATTATGCCCAAAGTAGCTTAAAATGAACATAAACTTATCTCAGAGTGGATCCTTGATTTTACTTAAATTTTTATATGAAACTCTGAAATTCGTGCTCAATTTATAGTAGCAGAAACAT
Source organism: Magnolia kwangsiensis (assembly GCA_037074715.1). NCBI lineage: Eukaryota > Viridiplantae > Streptophyta > Magnoliopsida > Magnoliales > Magnoliaceae > Magnolia > Magnolia kwangsiensis. Next base: position 32,459,538 of record CM073576.1, on the reverse strand, counting down.
CATCTACAACTGGTCTTGAGGATACTACGACTGGTCGTAGCAGAACAAATTTTTGAATATTTGGGCGTGATTGGATAAAACCATTCTTCGACTGGTCATAGGCCCCTCTATGACTGGTCATAGGCTACTCACGACTGGCCGTAGGATCACCAATTTCATTATTAGAGTTTGAATCATAGAATTAGGGCTGGTCGTAGGAAAGGTTGACACTGTTCACACGATCGGTCGAACAGTCTCCAGGACTGGTCGTAGCTTAACCAAAAATTTCTGAAAATTTGCAACAACTTATGACTGGTCTTGAAATTTCTAGGACTGGTCGAGGCAATGCTAGGACTAGTCGAATAAGGTCCAGGACTAATCTTAGAACAGACTAAAATCATGTATAAACATATAGTTTGAATTATATATTCAAAATGACC